>JARYZH020000223.1:0-610288 GCA_030021035.2 Notholithocarpus densiflorus | reverse complement strand
TTTTAGTGTGTGTGCCTATGATGTTGGGTAAGGACAAAATAATTTTATTTAAAATTTTTAAAGGGCCAGGTTTTTTGTGTTGGGTAAAATTGGTTAATTGGACTTATTTTGTTTTAGATTTACTATTGGTAATTTTTGTTGTACTAATTTTCTGGGCTTGTATATTTTGTTTTAGATTTTATATCTATTGACTTTTTTATGGTCTTTACGAGGAGGAATGCTAGAGTTACAAACTTTTTTATAAATTACTAATGTAGTGAGTGATTATTGGTAAGTCAAAAAGTGGTGTAAGCGGTGGGCCAAGTGTGATCCAATATGAATTTTCTACCTCAACAATTTGTAAAAATATTGTAGAAAAGTTTGTGACAATAACATTATTCTTAAAAGAATTAATGATATTCTTAAAGGGGGGCAAAGTGTAATTTTATAGAACAAATTGCTAAATTTAGTATTTGAATATATACTAATATTTTTATTAAAAAATTTGGGGGGGGAAGTCAAAGCTTGCCTCCGTCCCTGAGCATAGAATAGAAACACGAGAGGGTTACCTGATTTAGTCTTAATGACCTACGTCCACGGAGGAAACTCTTAAGGGTCACATTTTTATTATATAAGAGTGTAGTACAAAACTTGTGTTATAATAAACCATAACATGAGTATATATAGTAGACTTCTAGTACAAGTAGGAGACTTTTCTTACACACAAAGTAGACGAGCTTGGGCCTATTACATTGGATAATATGTCTAATATATTTCTAACACCCCCCTCAAATTCAAGGTGGAAGCTCGATGAAAGCTTGAGGTTGGATAAGCTTGAGAAAATCCCTTGAAGAAGCCTCGAATAAAGTCTTGAAGAAACCACAATTATAAATTGGCCAATTGAGTAATTTTGGAGTTTCAAATGAAGAAACATAGTCCAAAATCGAAATCTACGCAGAAAATTAAGCAAGATAGGCCATTTCGGAAACTTTGACTTTTGGTCAAAGGTCAACACAAAAGTCAAAGTCAAAGAAGATCAACAGTCAAAGTCAAAGTCAACGGTCAGCGGTCAGCAAGTTCCAAGTTGGTCTGGGTTGGGTCACAAATCTAGTTGGGAGCATATGACATGGCACGAATACTGACGCGGGTAGATGTGGCAATGACGAATGTGCCACTTGTTGACATCATTCGATGACGTGGCTCTGTTGGCGTAACATGATGATGTCATGAATAACTTCATAAGCAATTAACGTTGAGTGGAAATGCATGAAGAAGAACGTAGCGATGTAATGGTTCGTGGAAGCGTGTGCGGATGTCGTTGGTTGCCGAGTTTCTAGGTTCGGTAGATTGGAGTCTAGCTAGGACGTTGGAGTGGCGTGTGTGGCTAGTTGATTGGCAAAGATTGAGTAACTAGAGAGGCGAGTGGGAATGACATCGAAGCCTCTTGCTGCACGTAGCGGCATGTGCAATAGAGAGGTAAGATTGGGAAACTTGAGTTTTGCTCGTAGGAGGCCATAGAATTCACCTATGTGGTTGGTTTCATCAAGTGAAGCCTCAATTTGCACAAGTTTGAGAAGTGAGTCACGGATTTCTTGTGTTTTTGAATCTTGGACATGGGTGCGGGCGACAGTGGTTGTGTGATGCTGTGGAGTGCAGATCTGGAGGCAAGTAGTGGCACTATGGTGGATCTGTGTTTTGCATGTGGGAATTTTCTTTGCTGTGTAGAGATATTTTGCTTGAAGCCAAGAACAAAGTTTTGCTCTGATATCATGTTAAATATTAGCATTGATGCGTATACCATGTTGCGTATACCATGTTGCATATGCTATAGTAGATACGGAAGAGGAAGTATAAAATAGGAACACGAGAACACGAGAGTTACGTGGTTCAGTCTTGACGGCCTACGTCTACGGAAGAAACCCTTAAGGGCTACATCTTTATGATATAGGAGTGTAGTACAAAGTCTGTATTACAATGAACCATAATGACATATCTACGTAGCAGCTTGGAGATGGGAGCACTTTTTCATGCAATTTAGTCTAAACCTTGACAACCTTACCATTAGAATCTCTTTGTGTTATGGCAAATATGGAAGGCACAAAACAAGCTTCATTTTAACAAACTGAAACATACAACTTTACAAGTAGTAAGAGAAATGAAAATCCTTAATCCCATTTTTAGTGTTTTATTTAAGTACAATGTACTATTGTATGCCAAGTGTTTGATTTTTTTTAATTATTAATTTCAGTTATTTTATTGGAAAATACTAAAAATATTAGTACAAATTTTATTACAAAGTTTACAAATTAATGTGGCAATATGATTGATAGATTTCAATAACATAATAAATAAATATCAAAATTGCTTTATTATGATTGGTGACACATTTTTTGTAAAGGATATGTGGTAAAAATTTTAGTATCTTTAACATCACAATGGGCCAGGTCGATCGGCTTGACCCATTTTTACTTGGCCCATGGGTACAATAAGCTAGGCGTAGTGGGTTATTAACTAGTTAACAGGCTGAGTCGAAAGAGAAAACCCCAGTTCATGACCCTGCCCATGGGCAATGCCCATTTTGTCTTTAGTGGGTTAGGCCTAATGGGCTACTTATGTGCTTGTGTTAGCATCTTATTTTATTATTTCTTATAAGAAAAGACTCAATTTTTTATAAGGAAATAATTAATCTATTTTTTTAAAGGAAAGAATCAAAGAATTTAATACTTAATTAAATTTTTTTTACGATCAAATTTATTTAATTTTTTGTTTTGTTGATGGAAACCTATTTAATTTTTTTTATTAAGGTTTTAAATGATTTTTTTTTATCTATAATAAAAAAAAGTCAAATGGTTAATTCAAAGTTGCTAGACTACTAGTAAAATATATATTTAGTAAACTAATATCTTAGTGGTTGAGGGGGTTCTTTTAAGAAATTATTCTATAATGTCTCAAGATCAATCCTTCATACTCCTCATATATTTTTTTGTTATGAATTCTAAGTTATTGAGTTGGGCAATAGGTTGGGCTAACGGGCTGGGCTACAAGGCTAGCTTATTGGACACCCATGGGCATAAAAACTAGTCCACGGTTTGACTTTGTGAGAGACCGCAAAAGTGCCTCTCAAAAAAGAGAGATCTTTGAGTGCTTTTAAAGGCACCTCTCTTTTTGGGCAAGTGGCATGGAGTCGCCACTTATTTTTTATACAAAAAAATAAGAAAAAACTAACTACAAAATACATGATTGAAATAGTTCATTGTCATTGATTGAATAAAAAAGAATACATATTTGATAAATTAAGCATTACATGGCTTTGGGTCCTAGTTACAAACTACCAAATAATTACATGCCTTTTTGTCCTAGTTACAATCTACTCAAAAAAAAAGAAAAAAAGATAAAGCCTAGATCTACCTATCCAAAGACACTAAATTCAGAGGCTAGGTTACGGAATGGGAAGGTGTTAGGCACCCATTCCGCCCAGACAGAGTCTGGTCTTCTAGACTCTTATGACCAATGTACCCCTTTATGCATGACATGAATGATATGTTGCACACATGAAAAAAAAAACTAAAAAGCTAAATCACACAAGTTTATTTATGAATGCATCATCCTCTTTGTTAAACAAAATTCAGATCTGTTGCTATGATAAAAAATTGAATTGGGTTCAGAAAAATCAGATCTGTTTTTTGAGAACTAAAAAAAAGTGATTTTTTGATGAAAGAAAAATCATATCTGTTTTTAGGAAATAGAAAAATTGGTTTTTTCATGAAAGAAAAATAAGATCTGTTTTTTTATATGTACAAAAAATATGAAAAATATTTCTTGAGAAGAGGATTTCATTCATGAAATAAATTTGTGCTATATGCACTAAATAAAACAAACACAACAAACACAACCATTCATGATCTTTTTTTATTTCAAAATTTGCTATGTTAAGAAAAATCAAATATGTATCTAAGGAAGATACAAATAAGTTTTTATTTAAAAATTTTTAGATCTGCATCTAATGAAGATGCAAATCCGTTTTTGATTTGAGAAAAATTCGGATCTGCATCTAATGAAGATGCAGATCAGTTTTTTATTTGAGAAAAATTCAGATTTGCATCTAATGAAGATGCAGATCCGTTTTTGATTTGAGAAAAATTCGAATCTGCATCTAATGAAGATGCAGATCCGTTTTTATTTTGAGAAAAATTCAGATCTGCATCTAATGAAGATGCGAATCCGTTTTTAATTTAAGAAAAATTCAGATCTGCATCTAATGAAGATGTAGATCCGTTTTTATTTGAGAAAAAGAAGTGATAACATGCAGATTTTTGAAACTAAGAAATAGATCATAACAATAATAAAAAGAATCAAGAACATGTTTCAACAAAATAAATCAACAATTCATGATATGAACATTTGAAACAACTAAACTAAAAAATATATAAACATGCATCATCACAACAAGAGAAACATAAGAAAAAAAAATGGTTAATAAGAAATAACCTCTTGCATGGAGCACTCTTCTTCTTGAGGGGATATTTTAGGGTTCAAATAAATTTATGCAATTCTCTTGGAAACCTAAAAACCCTAGCTTTAGAGAGAATATCAAAAAGGGAGATCAGAAATATGAGAAATTTGAGAGTGTGAGAAAGTGTCTCCCCTAGAGTGTAAAAGAGTGTCTTGAATTTTGAGATCTAGTCTCTATTTATAGAGGCTGAAATGCTTAAAAAATAAGTAACGACGATTAGAATGTGAATCGGGACGCGTCCTTCTACGAAAAAGTCAAAAAGGATGTGTTTTATCGTCACCCGAAGAGCGTCGAGCCAAAGCCCTTATAGGTGCCATTCAGCACTTTGAAAGTACCGATCGGCACTCCAAAAGTGCTGAATGGCACTCTTGGATGCCAATCACGCTTTCGTGTTCGGGTGCGTTTTAGACTCATTTTTTAGGTTTTCTTAAGCCGGGTCTTGCACTTAGACGTGTTTTCAATCCTTATTCTAAGATTTTTATCTCTTTTCTGGATAATTCAGGTTTTTTCAGCAACAATTATCTTGTAATTAAATATTCTAAAATAAATCTTGATAAAGTTCAGATTATCCACAATCTGGATAATTTAGGTTTTTTCAGCAACAATTATCTTGTAATTTTTATCTCTTGCACTTAGACGTGTTTTATCCTCTTTATTCCCATGCAAGCAATCCTATTTTAGACACTAATTATCAACCAATCACAAAATTATTTAATTAATTTTAATTGTTTAACCAATCAGAATTAATTTAAATTAATCATGCGTGGTCGACTCTACCTAAACACAATGCATGCTGACTGTGCAAACTTGATCATGCGATATCTTTCGATCCGATGGGCCGATTTGGAAACCAGGCATACTATCGCGACCATTAGAATCTCAAGATCATTTTTATGATATGCAATGAACAAGTTAATGCATGTAATACAATCATGATTTTTGGGGTATATGAATGGTCATTCCAGTCATTCTCCTTGATTAAATCATGGGTGCAAAATCGAGTGTCTATAGACCCATTGGGCTAGTGGGCTACCCATGCGTCTCAATAATAGTGGGACGAGTCGTCCATTAGCTCGATAGGCCGTCAGACTATTGGGTTGGGCCGTGGGCAATGGGTTATTTGTAGGGATGGCAATGGGGCGGAGCGGGGCCAAAGGATAAGGTCTTCATCCTCGCCTCGCATGACGGGAGGAATTTTCTAACCCCATCCCTGCCCTTTGGGGCCCCGCCCCACCCATAAAACTCTACTTTTTGTTAATTTGCCCTACAATTAGTACAATTTTTTTAATGAAACCTATTTCATGAATAAAAATATACTTGAAATTACAACTAAATTTATCCCATCAAATCAAATCAATTTTTAGAAAAAAATTAAATAATATATCCAAGTGTTTAACAAGATAATCACATAAAAAATCTCATAGTACAACACATAACAAAATAAAGATAGAGAACCACGTTGGGTAGAATAGAATAAGCTAATATTGATATGTTTGTTTAAATAGTAGGGTTTTAGGGTATGAAAAATTTACAATTATAACCGGGGTGGGGCGGGGCAGGTCTAAAAAGTCTAAACCCATCCCCATCCCGTCCCGTGGTGTGGGACTAAAATTTTGCCCCATCCCCGCCCCACCACCTTTGCGGGGTGGGAAAAACCCGCATGGGGCAAAGCGGGGAGGGGCGGGTTAAGCGGGGCGGGGCAAAATTGCCATTCCTAGTTATTTGGTGATCTTTACATCACTCTATGGAGTATATAATGGAACATTCAAAATGAGACTAGTGATTTTTATTCATAGAGAGAGAAGCAATATTATGCAAAAACACACGACACGTGGTTTGTTGATTTGCTAATAAGTTATTCATGAAGGGGAGCAGGGTTGACTTTGGTTTGGTGCTTGCCTTGCCTCCTTTACATGGTATCAAATTGTATTACGTTGCTGAATTTTGAGTTTTAACAATGGAAAAGTTAAAGATGGTCTCAAGGCATTAGTTTAAGAATTATTATTAGAAATTTTTTATGGAAAAAAAAAGTAACTAACTTTATTAATATCTTTTATATTTTCCATAAAAGTGATATTAAAACTTTTCTAAAATAGTTTATAAGCAAATGCCTTAATGACACTCCTTAATAAGACCCTTTTAACAATAATAAAATTTAATTTTATAGAGCAATTAGGATTTTGGAATGGCAGATAATGAGCCCCTCATCAAGATTGTGGACCTTCTGGCCTAAGTACCTAGCATTTTTTTTTTTTTGAGAAACACCAAGTACCTAGCTTGTTTATGTGCCAGGCTGCCAGCCCCTCTTCATTTAGAGCTTGCATTGGATTGCAATACACTATAGTTAAAAACAGTCATAAAACGTGTTGCAAAAAATAAAATAAAAAACAATCATTTAAAACGAAATGCTACAGCCTACAGCATGCACATAATTTTTTTTATATTCTAGAAATCGTTTTATGATCACCAATTCACGATGCAGTGATATCGAGGGGTTTGGCATTTGGGGCCTATATTAATTAGCTAAATTGACATCTTGATGCAGTTCCAAAGAAAAAGCGAAAGGGTAGGAGGTGATTGTGGAATTGCTGTCTTGGAAGTTAATATAGAGCTAAATACACACAAGTGGCAATCTCTCAACCTGTGAGTTTCTAAATTTTAGGGAAGGGCTACATTAGCTATATAAGTTCCAGCAATAACACCAAAAAGCTTGCCGGGTAACCGGTTCATCAACTCTATTTGGTCCCTAAATAGAAGAGATTTTAGAGGTGCTGCTGCTATTTTCTAACTAGAGTCTCTGCATTGCAACATTTTCTTTCTGGGAACTTGGCCACACGTCTCTTAGTTTCTTTCAATGGCAATGTACTAGCACGTAAGCCAAAGATATTGTTGCACCTGGCGATTTTTCTTCACTAGCTATTTCAATTTTCTTTTTCTTTGTTGTTCACCCAAGTCTTAGTTTCGATTAGTCATCTGTGCTCTTGAATGTCAGAAACTATCTAAAGTGTAAATTGGTGGGTGATTAAAGTTTTGAACACATCATCCTCTGCAAAAAAAAGAAAAAAAAAAGAAAAAGAAAAAAAAGCACTGGAGTTAGAGATGGCGACTGGATTATTTGCTGCAGCACCATTGTTTTCCCGTTGCAATTTAAGCAGAATCCAGGTAATCATGAATATATATGGTTCTCTTTTGTTAACTTCATATTTTCTGTTGCACGCAATTTTATTTGTTTTTATAACGTATGGAAACTTTCTAAAGAAGAGCCATGTAGACATGTTGCACATAAAAAATTTTAATGTTGAAACCTTTACACATCGTAGTAGGATAAATCCCACAAAAGATGAGCATTTGAACGCTGAACTCAAGACAGATGCAGAACTTGCTTAACCATTACAAATTGAATTTTACTTCACTTTATGACACTTGAGGGCCCATTTGGTACGTGTGTTTAAACAACAGTTTTCAGTTTTTTTGAAAATACGTGTGGGTAAAAAAATATGTGAAAATACGTGTAATGTTGTTTAAAAAATGAAAACATGTGTTTAAACTTGCGTACTAAACGAGGCTTGAGCATGTCAGAATGTGCTTCACTTCATGATGTTTGTGAGCATGAATTTTCTTCACACTTCCCGGATCATGGCCAAAACATGTCTCACCTTACTAAGTCAGTACATCTACTATAAAGTAAAAAGAATTTTTTAAAAACAAAATGATTAAAAGAAATGGAAATCTAGGAAAAACTATTTATGCCACCTCCTGCGTGTTCCTAGTTTCAGCTTGTTTATTAAAGATAGCAACCTAAAATATGGAAAGATTTTCTTGGGGTACAGAGAAATTGATTAAGCAGATCAAGAATCACTTTGTTTTGCAAAATCATAAATCCTTGAAATACTTGATAACCTATAAGAGTTCTTGCAATCACTGTACTATTGATTGAAAAAGCTTTTCTTGTAACAGTCAGTAGATTTCGTGAAAACAGAGAAAATTTTGACAATGTGAAACCAAATTTGTGAGAGTTACATAAGAATACATTGAAAGATACTAGATGCATAAATTGTCATTTGAAAAAAAGAAATGTTTGTTCCTGCAGGCAGCAAGCTTAGATGTATCCAACACCACAAAAGATGTGGTAGAAACGATGATAGACAATTCAAGCGTGTGCAGACAAAATTTAATGCTGATGATAGAGCTCCGGAAGAAGATACTAACCTTTAGAGACATCATTGACCTTCCTCCTTGTGAGTGTTCAAGCTCCATTTATGAGGTATTCAACTCTTTACTTGAGCAGTACGCCATTACCAGAAAAGTCATTTATCTGAAATTGCATTTCATTTCTTTTATCCTGTTTTTATCTTCTGGCAGTTGTTGATGGGAACCATAGAGGATCTCCATAATCTGTACCCTAATGTTGTTCCCTGCAATCTGAATTCAGAAAAGAAAGAAACTTCAATAAATCAGGTTCACTTACCAAGACCATAAATTACTCAAAGACACTTAGCAAATATTATTCCTGACTGCATGAATCTATAAACTAATAAAAACAACTTACACAGGGATTGGCCCAATTTTATAATGCTTTGAGATGTATTGGAGATTCATGGGAAAAGAACCACAAGTGGATAACCAATGCCGGGGATGAGACCGAAGACAGCTTGGAGGACATCAGTTTGGAGCAACTTGGTAGGATAACTTAATTTCTGTGAAAGCTAGTGTCAGAAAATGTAGAAACTCTCTTATTGGAAACTGATCAGTTTATTGTATTGAAGGTGGACTTGTGCAGGCAAAGCTCAATTCCATGACTAACATAGCAAAAAAAATGTTTGATGTGATGGAAGAAGACGAGGACAATAATGAAAGGTTACAAGAATCCACTATTGGGGATGGTTTACATAAATCTTATTCACAAAACAGAATCTACTGCCCTTCCCCAGATACCCCAACTTCAATTCCTCCTGAGATGACCTATGCTATCAAACTTGGTAACTTTGCTAATGTCTCCAGCTCCCGACCTCTTCTTTTGCCTCTCAGACTTCAGGCCGTAGGGAGTTTGATGTCCACTGACATGAAGAGTCTCTCATTCAAAATGTCCCCTAGTGTATCAGCTCAAGGTTCCAGCCCCATTGAAGGGAAAAACAAGGCTGCCATTGACCATAATTCAGAAATGAAAGAAGTTGTTGAAGAATCACCAGAAAGAGAAAGTCATGAGAGGCCAAATAATTCCAAAGAAACAAACACTTTGCAAGATATTTCAAATATTATGCCCAAAGCAAGAAGGTCAATAGCAGTACCACCCCCAACCCCTCCATCAACACCTCATTACAATGCACCTCCAACTTTTCCGTCACCACCAGCCAGTCCATCTGTAAATCCTTCTGCAACCCCACCTCCACCACCACCACCCATTCCACCTTCTAAAGGATCTGTGCCAATGCCACCACCTCCCATGCCATTGACAAAGGGAGCTGCAGCACCACCTCCTCCACCACCCGGTGTCATAAAGGCCTTACGCCCAAAGAAGGCAACTACCAAACTTAAGAGATCAACCCATATGGGCAACATGTATCGGGTTCTGAAAGGAAAGGTTGAAGGCTCAAGTTTAAAGGACAAACTTACAAGGGGGAGTAAAACTCAGGTAGGAGGTTCTGCTGGGGGACAAAAGGGAATGGCTGATGCACTAGCAGAGATGACAAAAAGGTCTTCTTTCCACAACCCCAAACTACAAATGCAGCCTGGTCCATTGGTAGTAGTTATGGTCTTGACCAGACAAAAAAGATTAGTCTCTTTCCTGCCACTAATTTCCTTCTTTATTTTCTTAGGTCAGCATATTTTCAACAAATTGAAGAAGATGTTCAGAAGCACGCAAAAGCAATTGTGGAAGTTAAAATTGCACTTAATTCCTTTCAAACAAAGGACATGGCTGAGCTTATTAAATTCCACAAATATGTAGAACAACATTTGGAGAAATTGACTGATGAGACCCAGGTGAGTTCTCATTTCATATAGTTCAATCTATTAATCCTGTTCCATCTTGGTTATTTGAAACTAAAGCCCTCTATTCCTTGTAATGCAGGTGCTAGCAAGGTTTGAAGGTTTTCCCACGAAGAAGCTCGAATCATTGAGGATTGCAGCCGCACTATACATAAAATTGGAAGGAATAGTAACTACACTGCAGAACTGGAAAATAATGTCTCCTTTGAACCAGCTTCTTGACAAGGTTGAATCATATTTCAATAAGGTAAACTCTTAGGACTAAGGATGAACCAAAATTTTACTTGGGGCACTTTCTTCACATACCTGATAAATTTATTGCAAACAGATCAAGGGGGAAGTGGATGCATTAGAAAGAACCAAAGATGAAGAGTCCAAGCGGCTGCAGAGTCACAATATTCATTTTGACTTTAATATTTTGGTGCAAATTAAAGAATCTATGGTTGATGTTTCTTCAAGCTGCATAGAGTTAGCACTTACGGTAAAATGTTTAACTTATTAGTTATTACTTAGGTTATCAAATTTATAAGTTAAATATTAGTTTGTATATGATATTTTGGCTTTTGCTATAGGAAAGGAGAGATGCAAATTCAACTGCCAAGGCAGAAAATAGATCCAAAACTGAAGACCAAGCGAAGGCACATTTAAAGATGCTCTGGAGGGTTTTCCAACTTGCATTTCGGGTCTACAGCTTTGCAGGTGGACAAGATGATCGGGCAGACATGTTGACCCAGGAATTAGCAAAAGAAATAGAAGCTGATCCACAACAGGAGTGATGTAAATATAATCACCCTCAAACAACAATACAATACAATACCCCAGACTGAGCAATGTGATTTGCATAATCAGAACCATTTTTGGGTAATAGTAGCAAGCATAATATTGCAGCCTGCAGGTACTACTTTTCTTTGGGCACACAACCGATCAAAATGTAGTGTGCCATTGTATTGTAACAGTTTAATGTTACAACTTATAAGAGCGAGACTTGTTAATATAAGAATTATTAGTGTGGAATAAATGGAGCTGAATAAGCTTATTTGACTGCCATTACTTCATACTTGCCTCTTTCTCTCACTCTATTGATGCACAGGAAACTGTCTTAGATATAACACAATGAAAACAAAGCAGAATCAGCAGGGAATCAATGGAGAATAATAGAGATTTAGTGACTGCATCCATAAATGCGGACTACAGAGACTAGATCATAATTTATGTGCAATGAACCTATGACCCAGTGGTTGAATAAAAATCATACAATACCACTTCTAGCTTATGGATTGGAAAGACCAAACCAAACCCAGTGACTTATATAAATTGTCAGTAAAATGTAACCCATGAATTTATTTATTTTAAAAGTAAATTAAAAAAAAAAATATTTGTAATAGCATGAATAATTATTAAAGCAATCAGAAGATTCTTTGCAACAGGGTAATAATTATTCATACGAATTTTCTTCTTTTTTTATTTGTTTGTTTGTTTTGGTTTGAGTCACGGAATCTTCAGCTATGGTTAAAAAAATAAAAAAGGCGTAAGTATCTCCAAGTATGTTCATTGGATTTATGGTCCAGCCCACATCTCCTAGGAAGGACACGTCTATATTCAGAGTGAATGAAGGTCTTTACATTAAATTCCTTGAGAGAATATATCAGGTAGTTCTTTCTCTCTGATGGAAAAGTGTTATATGTAAATTAATTTTTGTGTACGTTCTAATTTATACCTTGGCTTAGTAATTTTAGTGATAATATTGTTTGGGGATTGATTAAAATATTTATTGATTGATTTTTCTTATGACCTAACATTTTGAAGGCTTGGACTACCTATGACCAATTTTTTTGTTTGTTTGTGAGAATGAGACATTATAATATGATTTGTAACATAATCATGTTGAATATGTTAATATTACAATATGGGTTGTTATACACAATGATGATTTATTGTTAATATTAAGAGCAGTGTTTATTACACACTCTGTTTCACACAACCAAACACATACGTAATCTGCCATGATTTTTTTTTTAGAGATTTTTTTAACCTATGACGTTTGCTCTTAATAATAACTCTTTATTATCAGATTAAGATATCAATCGGTTTTTAGTGTAAGCTAGGATTGAACTTCAAATCTCTTATTCAACCATTAGAAACTTTAGCAGTTGAGTTAATTGAAACCCACAATTTGTCATGATTTAAATTCAAATTGTGTGTGTATGGTAACTACAGTTGTGTATAATAAGTTTTGGCTTAATATTAATATGCTTGATGTTAAAAGGTACATTTGGTTTATCAGTTATCACCATGTAACTGCTCCATATTTAGGATACTATTCTGATTCTTATATTATTGGTTGGTCTTTTCATAGATGGAGACTCCATCTATGAAAAGACCAACCAATAATATAAGAATCACCATGTAACTCCATCATGGAGTTAGTGATTTACACACTTCTCTAATGCTTAGGGAAAATTTTCATCCTACTGGTGGATAACCCCTACTCCTAACCTACCTAAAAATCCAAAATACAAGTAGTTGACCAAAACTAAGAAAACTTAAACAGTATTTACATTATAAAGGTAACCCCTTGTTATAGCCATTTTTTTTTTATGATTAATTTGTTATAGCCAATTATATTATAATTATCAGTAGGACATTATTCAATGATAAGATAAATATATATAACTGGTCGCTTGCCAACATCATGTATTATGTATAGAGTCTGGTGAGACGAGGATATTGTACTTGTACCTACGTAAACATTTCTCGGCTTCCTAGCATATTTAATTGGGATTTCCATTTTTTTTTTCTTCGCTGATATCAAAACTTTGTTAGAAATATAGTTATCATAGTTTGCATACACATAACATATAGGTATCATAGTTTCCGCTACTAGGGTATTATGATTAATTTTCAATATCCAAGATTGCTACTAGGGTACTACGAGTCTACCATTCTCATAAGCATAGCAACCACCAAAAGTGCTTCAGAACTTTTCACACATACACAAGCACACAGTGACACAGCCACACACCTTTCAATTAATTATGCTTGCTCCTTATAAACAAATGGGCGATAATTGGGTCATTGTGCAATAATGATTACACATTCTCTTATGTTTCTCATGAATGAAACATTATAAAATTCAGTAAGTCACTTTTGTTTTTTGAGAAAGTTGATGCTTACAACAAAAATTTAGGACTTGGCTTAAGACCTCCACCACAAAATTTTTTTACCTCTAAAAAAAAAAGGCCCGTCTCCATTGTGAAAGATCCAAAATTTTATAAAAAATTAATATGAATTTTTTTTAAATGGTTGTGCACTTTTTTATTTTATTTTATTTATTTTTATATTATTGATGCTAGGGATACTGTCTTTTTTAATAGGCTTACAAATTGACATATCACCAATTACAAAAATGTAATTTTTTTGGGATAAAAAATAAAAAAGGTAATTCAAACATTTATTAATTACGTTATTGGAATTCATCAAACACATTTATTGTCACATCATGTTGTGAATATTTTGTATTACTTTTAGCACTTTTTTTTTCCAACAAGACTTTCAAAGTATGAGACTAATAAAAACCTAAACCAATTGAAACCCTAAAATACTTTTTTTTTTTAAAAGTTGCATATGTGTTAAATCATTAATGATGATTAATCTACCCTAATAGTTTGAGACTTTTTTTTTTTTTTTGGTAAACTAATCTCCTACAAAGCCACACACCAAATAATATCTAGCTCTTTCTCTTAAAAATTAGATTACAAATTTACTTAACTATGTATCATCATATATATATATATATATATGTATATATTTTGGAGAGAGTTTCAACCTATAATGTCCGCTTTTGATGATAGTTTTTTATTATCAGACCAAGATACCAATCAATTTTTGGTGTAGGTGGAGATTGAACCTCAGATCTCTATTCAACCATCAGAAACTTTACCAGTTGAGTTAACTGAAACCCATTGTATCATCATATATCCAAGATAAAGTAATTTAAAAAAAAAATTATATATATAATTTATTTTTTGTTAAAATTTATGCTTCAACTATGATATTCAATTCTCTATATGAAATTAACCTTAGTTTTAATTAGTATTATTCATTAAATTATGTATTTAATGCACCAAGTTAACCTCAATTTGATTAATATTAAATTATTTTTTAATTAATATTTATATATAAAAGGCCTCAAAGAAATCTTTCATCTTAAGTACTGGGCCAATTCTGATTTTAGGCAATAAGTTGTTACTGATTGTAACTAGTGGGTGTCTGATCCAAATTAGAACTAATCACAAGTTCACAAGAATCACAACTAGTCACTTAAAATTTATTGAAAATTATTGTTGTTAACAAAACTATAGACTTGTTTCTTTGGTCATTCTCAATAGAACTTGTTTTTAAACCTTAATCTGCTAAGTTTTCCAATTCCCTGAATGCTGTACGCCTAAGCAAAGACCCCACCTCATTCTTTCTTTCACATTTGCATGCTATTCCATCAGTTGGTCACCAGCCCATTGAGAGAGAGAGGTGGGTTTGATTACCTGTTCCTTTGACTGAAATGCTAACAACCACGCCGCTATTGTTTTGTTGGATTACTTGTTGAATGTCAGGGTATATTTTTTGTCACTTTCACCTGACATAAAGAGATTGAGCAGGTTGGCTCGCTGTGTCAGTTCGTCAATGTTAAGGATCGGTAAAGGCTAAGTTCGTCAATGTCTGCCTCTTTAGTGTGCTCAAGGCTAAGTTTTTCTTTTATTTAACCATTTTTCAACATTTTCTTCCAACTTCAAGTGGCCCACAAAAATAAAAATAAAATCTAAATACATAATATAGAAGACTAAGTTGGGCTTTTATAATTATTGTTGGTCCATCGACTAGGAACCTATAAAGTATAAACTCACCATCATTCATTTTAACTTTTTTTTACATTGTATGATTGCACTTTGTGATCCTAATTTTTCATCAAATATTCAAATGATTTTATTCGCACTTCTTATTCTTATCCACAAATATTGTGCACACATGGTTTATACTAGCGGCTAATTTCATAAATCGGATTAACACGTATGATAAGCGCCAAAAAAAAAAAAAACGATTTTTATTTTTCTTCCCTCTAATTCGCGAGTGGGGAATCAAACCCGCAGTCTCTTGACACCGCGAAGTGTGGAATGTCATGCATTGTTTTTTTTTTTTTAAGTAGTCAAATTTTATCCCTATCAAGATCACATTATCTGAAAATGTGTAATTATTCAGTGTTTTGGAAACATATTAAACGCGTGTCCTCTCCTCTCATAAATAGTATAGGTCAGTCTTATTATGAATTTAATTAACGAAAATGTGGAACTCACTTTTAGGAGAGATGGGGAGCATGTATTTATTGTGCTCTCGAACCACTGAAGTAATTTTACTCTCCTATACATTACCAAATTGAGAATATTTTGTATAAATCAATCTAGTTTTGCCCAAGTTGTTCTTTGTGGGTTTGCACACGTAGGTGTTAGAAAAAAAAATCTCGTCCCCATGTCCTCCTATGCCGTTTTCAAAGAGTTTGATGTGAATGTTGACAAGTGTCCCAAAAACCGGTGTAGTGGATCAGTTTTTGAAGGGGACCAGAAGTGTCTGCGCCCCTCACTCTCTCCCACTCCCTCTATTATCTCTCCACCTTTTCAAACACCACTTCTACATTACATACATACTTAGTCTAACTGTCATGCTACTTTTGTCACCTTTTTTCTTCTCAAATCTCACTTTCACAACTTATAACCATTCCAATAATACTATCATGTAAGCCAAATTTTCAGTCTCATCTTTGTTTATTCTCATCCAAAGGGCTTGTATATAGCCAACTCTACCTGCTTTACTAGCTCCAAAGCAAAGAGAACCCCAAGAATTTCTCTGAGATTTTAGACATGTTTGACATCTTGTTCGGGTGGCGAAAAGCTTCAAAATGGTAAAAACCCATTAAGTTCAAAGAGTTTTTAATGTTGGTTTGTTTGCCAACCGTGTAAATTTTATGTGTTTCTTTCTTCTTGCAGCAAGAAACTGATTAAACGAGTTCAGTGCCGGCTAAAGGGTCTGAAGAATAAGAGGAATTCAATTGTGAGGCAAATACGTGGAGACGTGGCTCAACTGATCAAAACTGGGCATGAACAAATTGCCTTCACCCGGGTATTCTAATGAATTCTCCACTATGAGTTTATTCAAACACTCCTCTGTTGTTTCTTTTGTTTTCTTTGTTGATTATATAATTTCTCTGTTTTTAAGTTTTATTGCTTGCCTAAAAGTTTCTATAGGATTTGTATAAAGTACTATAAACCAAGTTTCCATGATAACTTGATTTGCAATCTTTAGTCCTGTTTTGTTGTTATAAAGTTAACCAATCATTCATGATAAGTTTAATCATTGATGTTAAAGCCTTGAGTTAGGTAATGATCATATCTTGACACAAAGTGCTGAATCACACAAAGATTGAGATAGAGAGAAACTTAGAAACATGAAAGAAAAAGTTAATAGAGTACACAAAATTAATTGTGTTCTTAGCCAGATTGGCAATTATGATTGAGGATGTGGTCCCATTCATGCATACAACAATAATAGGACTTAAATAATATCAACTCCAACTTCAATCTGATTGATAATTGAAATTTATGCCTGGTTTGGTTTTGAAGAGTCAGAAATGTAGAAGTTATACCTAGAAAATGGTGGTTAATTGCACAGTTACTTAGCAAAAGTGCCTGCAATCTTTTGTGAAAGATAATCAAAATATGTTATAAAGGTAATAACATAGAGCTTCAAATGATTTCTTTGTTTTTCTTAAGTGATTGGTAAAACTTGAGAGCTAACAATTGTTAAATTCTGGGGTTTGAGGTAACGTGGGTATGAAATCATGACTTTTTCAGTTGATATCAATCTTTTGCTCTGTTTTTTTTTATTTTTTATTTATTTATTTATTATTTTTAATTGAAGGAATTCAATTGTGGAATATCTGAATAGCATCCTGTACTTACCAATGCTAGGATTGTATTTTCTTTCTTGTTTGTGGAATTGGTTTCTATTATAGTTACCAAATTTTTATTGCAAATTTTACTTATAGCTTCAGGAATTTGTTTCAGCAGGCGTGCTTATGTGTTCATTTTTCTGCTTTTTCAGGTTGAGCAGCTCATTAAAGATGAAAGCATAGTGGCATTGTATGAATTGTTGGACCATTTCTGTGAATCAATCCTCGTAAATCTTTCTTATATCCGAAAGCACAAGTATGGGACTACAACAACCTCTTTCTAAAGTCACCCCTCTTCCCCCCCCCCCCCACCCTACCCTCTTCTTCTTTTTTCCCCTATTTTCTAAGTTCCTGTGATCTAAAACAATGATCTTTTATTGTAATTTTCCAACCTCAGGGACCGTCCTAATGATATTAATGAAGCAGTATCAAGTCTTATATATGCCTCTGCAAGATGTGGGGATCTACCTGAGCTTCTGGTGATCCGGAAGCTCTTTGGAGAGCGGTATGGTCAGAAATTTGCATTGACTGCTGTTGAACTACTTCCTGGGAATCTTGTGAATCGTGAGGTTATTATTTTCAACAATAGCAATATAATTTGAAGGGACTTATTTCTGTTTATTCAAGAAAGGATTTGTCACTAATATATGCATGCAAATCAATAAAATCTAATTCTACAGATATTAGAGAAACTCTCCCAAAAGTCCGTACCAGAAGATGTAAAGCATAGATTGATCGATGAAATAGCTAGGGATTACAACCTAAAACCAGAGGTTTTAGCACTTGAATACTATCCTGAATGGAAACAAGAGCAGGTGATTCTTTTTACTTGAATCAAAATGTTAAAGCACATTCATGATGTTTTCATTTCCCAAAATTTATATAATGTACTTCCATACTATGCAACTACAGGTGAAAGAAAATAGTGGACATCAAGTATTGGATACAGATGTTAAAGCTTATTATGATGCAACCAACGGATCTGAAATGCAAGCTTCAAGTGTTGAAGAGATAGAAAGAAAAGTCATATATGTTGATTCATTATCAACGAGCAATAAAATTTTGACAGAACCGTGCAACTCTCTCAGTCACCAAGATTCTGATATGAGTATTGCTTTTACTAGTTCCATTGTTCACTCTGCAAACTCCTCTATTGTTCATCAATCATCCTCAGGTGTAGTGGAATCTTCTGTGAATAACAAAGCACATGAAGTAGAAAATTCCAAACTGAATTCTCCATACAAATACAAAATTTCTGGTTTGGAGCATGAGGAAGTGAGGAAGACTCGAGCATCTTCTTCAGAAAGTTTGCCTCAGTTTCCTGAGGAAACAGTAGTTTATCTTGATGACATAGATGAGTTTCAGTCTTTGACTAAAAACAATAGAGCTTTCCCAGACCAAAGAATATTTAAGTTCAAATCATCTGTCCTGCCTAAGAGTGAAAAAATTGAGGGCAGTGGTGATCAAAGTAATATGAATCATTATGAATCATGGAGTGAGAAGTCTGGCTCAAGGAGCTCTAGAAAGAGAGGGAAGGCATCAGGGAAAAGATTGAGGAGGAGATCAATGTCTTGGGAAAGTCAAAGTGTTAAAGATATTGAATGTCTCTTATATTATGACAATCTGCGCAAGAGTTCTCCAACTCATCACCACATGAAGCATCATAAGCAGAATCCTGGAGTAGGAAGGCAACAATCATATTATTCTCAGAAGAGATTCAAGAAACCTTGTTGTTTGGATTTAGGAAGTAACTTCGAGTCGTGTAACTGCAGCCTGAGACACCCAATTTTTTATTTTTGTACCTATGATGATGAAGAGAACGGGGGAGTTTTGCCGTGGAAGCAAAAGAGAGGGAGTACAACTTTGGTAAGCCTCCCAACTCATGGTCCTGAACAAGAGCTTGCGTGTAATGAATGTTACCATCACCACTGGTCCTGGAATAGAGAGTTAGATAAGGAAATGGAATGGAATACCTTCACCAAGAAACCTAGGAGAAGAAGAAGTTATGACAGTGGTGCTGCTGTGTATGATGTTTTCACCTACCCAGATTTCCAGCCTAATAAGCAGAATGAGGAAATGAAAGGCAAAGCAGACAGATCTTATTCACCAAGCAGCTGTGTTTCTTCCAACATTTCCAGTCAAAGGGTGACTAGTGCTTTTACAAGAAAAGAAACTCTGCCCCCTTACTCCAGAGCTGAGACAATGCCCCCAGAACGGCTTAAAGAAGCTCACAATGAAACTATACTAAGGTCCAATTCTTTCCCTTTCCAACATCCCAATCATGTTCATCCCAAATTGCCTAACTGTGATGATATAGAAGCTAAATTCAGGGCTCTTAAGAAAGAGCTTGTACAAAATAAGGGCTGTGGCAGAAACAAACAACTCGTGTAAGATAAAAAGCTATCTGCATTTTATAGCACTAGGCACTAGCTCCTGTGACATTTCTGGTTATCTGTTTGAAGAGCTCCTCATTGAATTTTCTCATGTAACATGTTTTCATTACTACCTTTTATAGTTATTTGTTAATTGTGGTTAGTGTGTATATACAATTTGGAAATAGTACAAAGTTGTCCTTGATTAGTACTGTTTTTTTTTTTTTTTTTTTTTTTTTTTGGGGTATTTGAAACCTGGATGCCTCAATTGAAAATACCAAGAGGTGCTAATTGAGTTACAACTACAAGACTCTTGGTCTTGGAGATTAGTATTGCTTATTATTTCAAAAGTAGATTATGAATCAAAGAAGAACTCCGAGAACACAAGGGGGCTTCCACTAGGATATTGTTTATTCTTTTTTTATTTTTTGGGAAGAAAAAGAAGGCAAGAATATAAATTGACTTATGGCACTCCTCAGTCCTCACACGAAACCAAAGAAACTGACATCTTGGCAGGATTCAGAGCATATTCCTCAATCTGGAGTTCCACCAAATGTAATACCTTCTTTTGGATATTTCAAAAAAAAAACAATCATTTTTAGGAAAAGCTTCAAGATGTCATTCTCATGGATTTTAAGGCTTAAAATCCTTTGGTTACAAAAAACCTGATTCCCTTTCTCTGTTTACCTTATTGTGACAGTTGATTTTAGGTTCTTGTTGCTTGATTAAACTGTTCTTTAAGTTGTGAAAATTTATCAACAATATATGTGGTTTTCCATGAACTAAAGCGCAAGGAAGAAATGGTAAAACCAAGATGGTGATGAATAACTCAGCATGAGACCATCGATTTAATCAAATGGTTCAATTTACTCCTGCAATTAGATGTAGCAGTTGTATGTGTATCTCAAAAATTAGCTTGCAGATTGCTCCTGAAAACTAACTAATTAACTTTTGTATTTTCCCCTTGAATTTTTTATCGACTAAAGAAAGGGTTATTGAAGTCATAATTAATTTGTTGAGTAAGCTACAAATAATTTACTACTAGTGGTTTGGGGAAAATCTGTGTACAAAATTTTATGCTTGTGACTTAATGAGTTCCACTAATGGAATCACCCAAATATTTTTTCGATCCAGGAATTATTACTTAAATGTCATTTTAGACCTTTCTTCTGTCTAGGGTTTCCAGATGGATAATATCCTTAACCACATCAAATATTTGTGTTTGTGTCCAGGAACGGAGCCAGAACTTTGAGTTAAGAAGGGCGGCTTTACTATTGGTTGAGTGCGGCGGTTTCAACCTTTGGCTCTGCTACTTAGCTGTTGAGAATTTTTTTTTCCTGTGTGGGTAAGAACAAAATTATTTTTGTTTAGAATTTTTTAAAGGGTAGAGTTATTTATTTTAGATAAAATTAGTTAATTGAGCTTAATTTTTTTTAAAGTTTTACTGGTAATTTTTGTTGTTGAGCTTTTTTTGGCTTGTATATTTTGTTTTAAATTTTAGATCTATAAATTTTTTTGTGGTCACTAAAATGAGGAAAATGCTAGCTACAAGGTTTTTATAAATTACTAATGTGATAAGTGATTATTAGTAAGTAAAAAAATGATGTGAGTGGTGGGCTTATAGGTGAACCAATAAGAATTTGCTACCAAAACAGTTTGTAAAAATGTTATAAAAAAATTTGTGAGTATAGCATTTATCTTAAAATAATCAATGATATTATTAAAGAGAAACAAAATGTAATTTTATAAAATAAAATTGCTAAAATTAGTACACAGATATATAATAATATTTTTTTTTAAAAAAATTTAGGGGGAACCACTGCCCCTCCTAGTCCAATGGTGGTGGTTCCGTCCATGTTTGTGTCATTATTCCTCATATTTGCATTAGCCAGAAGACAATGCAATTTTATGAAAGATCTAAGAAGAGCTTAGCAAGTGATGGTGCTCTGGGTAGTTTATGGAGATATTTCATGAAATTATGGAATTAGAATAGTAACTCTTTTGCCTTTCTCAAGGCTGTAGTGGGCACAATTGTGGCAACATAGATAACTCATATCCGTAATTTTGAGATGCAAGTAAGGTAGGTTTACCTTATGCTCCTGAGATGCAAGTAGAGTTGTTTTATTGTGCACATATGCGTGTTTGTGCTTAGTGTCATATAATTGTTCATAGTCAATCCTAAACCTGGGAAAAAGAGGAGATTACGGTAGGTTAACAATTAGCGTAAAATTTAGTCACTCTCGAACCATCAATAGAACTATGATGTCTTCCTTTTGGCATGACAGGAAAAGCACCCGTCTTGATGAATTAGCATATCTTGTCTTTGATGACAAAGCCCTTCCTTTCCACATGGATCGTCTTGCACGACTGTCAACAACAATAATTAGGATCTACCATGGGTTACAATGGCTAAATGAAATGTTCATTGTGGCCTTTCTTTTTATTATGCTTTCCGCCTCCTGATTTTGTACTTAACATCCCGTTGTTCCCATGTTTCCATAAGGTCCATAGTATAAGAAGCTACATCAACAATATTTTTACAATAAACAATAGGTGGTAATTACTGATTCTAATTTGAACCAATCACTGGAATTATTTTTTTGCCCACCAATAATAGCTAATAACAACCTGTCACTTATGATTTATTATGAAAATGTTGTGAACATAGTATTTCTCTCCATAGTATTGCACATTATTCTATTGTTGCAATTTTGCACAAACAATGTTCCATCTTAGTACTCAAGGAACCTAGTGATCATTTTGAGTGCAAACCGAGTTGAATATAGTTTGATCGAATTTTCTATTGTGATGCAACCCACAATGCTAGAGCAAAAAATAGGTTCTCTCCTCTCTCTCTCTCTCTTATATATATATATATATATATATATATATATATACATATATATATATATATATATATGCTCTTGATTGATAAAAATAAATCATTGCCAGCCTAAGAACATTCTATCAAATGTTCTAAAAAATTTAGCTTTTAACAACTTAAAAAATTACTTTATCTATTTTAACATATTACTTTAACAATACATACAACATCAAATACATCATTAATTTTTTTACCATTTCATTTAAATATTCTTATTTTATTATTTCTTTTATCACTAAGTTTCACTCTCTAACTTTCATTTAAATAATATATATATATATAAATGTTTTTACCACCAAGCTACAGTAAAATGCCAAATCTGTAGCAAAGTGTTAAAAATTTGACTTTTGACATCATTTATGTAGTGGGGTTTTTTGGATTTTGGGTGCTAAAATAGCTTCTTCTTCTTCCTTTAATTATTTTTTTATTTTATTTTATTTATTATTATTATTATTATTATTTTATTTAATGTGAATGCTATTGTATCTCTTGGGATGGACGAATTCTGTTGAAACTAACGAAGAAGCCTTCACAAATATATGTGCGACTCTCCTCTATGATGCTCTAGTAGGTAGGGGCGGACCTAGGATTTTAAGTTAGGGGAGTCGAAGTGTAAGAAAAAAAAAATCCAAATAGGTATCCATATAGTACTAACAAAATATCAATCAAGATAAATACACAAAATCATTGTTTCTTAATACATTAAAATGTAATCATCTACCAACAAAGACAAAATAATATAAAATAATATTGTTTCTTAAGAGCATCAGCTGTAGTAAAAAAAATTTATTTTCACAAATCAAAACTTACTTTTGCTACGTTAATATAGCATTTAAAATGTCTTGTACAGTAATGTTTTTGGCATTTGGTGTTCTAAATACTAAATGTTTATTATTTAGAACATCTGATGCTAGTACTCTAATATTGGGCTAATTAGGATTTTTTATTTTTTATTTTAAGGTTTTGTTTTTGTTAAGTTTTTGAATTTGATAGTTGCTAGCTAATTAAAAGGAAGGGGGTATAAGTTTTTGGAAGAGGGAAGTGCAGCTCTAGAAATTAAAATAAATAAATAAATAAATATATATATTTATATATAACCAATAAAAAATTTTCTCTTTTTTTCTTTGGGTATGGGAGCTCAAAATTTTTTTTTTTTCCTTTTTTTCTTTGGGCCAAGGGGGGCCCGGGCCCCCTTGGGTCCGTCCCTGATAGTAGGGTTACTATCTTAACAAAAATAATAGAAAGCTTCAACTAATGGAGGAATTTTATTACTAAGGGCCCGTTTTGATGGTGGGGGGAAGAAGGGAAAATGGAGGGTAGTAGAGTAGAATTGCCTGAAAATATGCTAATTTTAGGCTTTAAAACCGCTACTTTTTCAAAAATGCACTTTTACAAATAGCTTATCCAAACGGACCATAAATCTACTCTACTCTTTTTTTTTTTGAAATTTTACTCTATTCTATTCTACTCTACCCTCCCTCCCAATCCAAACGGACCATAAATGTCTAAAACTAAGCTATTGTTCCACAACTAATGAAGGAAATTTACGAAAAATACACGGCTAGCTAGGATTAGGATTTTTCCTTATTACATCCCACTCTTTTTTTATTTATTTTTATTTATTTTTTTGCATTCTGATCGGAAAGGCAAGCTACTCCGAAAAGACAACTAGTTGTATGAGCCTGTATCACAAAATTGTTATAAAAAATTAATATTTAAATTATAAATAGAAGTAAAAAAGAAAGAAGAAGAATTGATATTAACAATTAAGCTTTTGTGTTTATTTAAAAAATTGATAAAACAGTCCAGGAAAAGTTGATATAAGAGCAATTAAGGTTTGATGTAACTACAACTCAACTTTTATTATATTGTATATAGTATATGATAATATGATGTGAGCATATAGTGTATTCTATGAGAGAGAAAACCGTGCACAATACATAAACCATAGAACATCATTTGTTGATGAATTTTTTGTATTCCTACTCTTTTTTTCTTTTTCTTTTTTCTTTTTTTATAAGTTTTGTTTTGTTTGTTTGTTTTTTTTTTTTTTTAAAGAGTTTCAACCTATGGCGTCCGCTCCTGATGATAGCTCTTTATCATCAGACCAAGACATTAATCAGTTTTTGGTATAGGTGGAGATTGAACCTCAGATCTCTTATTCAACCATCAGAACTTTACAAGTTGAGCTAACTGGAACCATTCTTTTTTTATAAGTTTGTATTCTTACTTGGTTGTAATTTGGTACTGTATTTATTTGCTATAAGGTTTGGATGATCCTCCTTGGAATACTTGAATAATGCTAAAGATACAAACTATTTTACAAAAAATTCTACAAACTGCTGATATGGTGAGTGATTATTATTGGTAATTTAAAAAGTGATATTAATAGTGGGCCTAGATGAAAACCAATAAGAGGTTGGCCACATCAATATTTTGTAAAAATGTTGTAAAATAGTTTGTGTCTGTAATATTACTCTTCTTTTTAAATGCGAGTATTCTAGACTAATAACTACCTCATCATAAGGATGTTTTTGCTGAAATTGTTGCACATTTTTCCCTTTTGAATACATAAGGAACTTACTACGCTGATCGTGCTAGAGAATAATTCGGTAGCGATAAGGTTAACCACACGAACTCGATTATAGCATTGAGAATTTTAGGATTAGAGGGGTTGTCCTTATAACTGACACTTTATTTTCTCGCTATAACCAAGCACATCCCCCCCCCCCCCCCCCAAAAAAAAGAATTTGATTCCTAATAAATTTTTCTAAAACTAAAATTTTTGATACATTACCTTTATTTTTGTTTGAGAAATATTATAGCTGTAATTTGATATGTTGCCCCTTTTTTTTTTGTTGCATTGTTACCTTGAATCATGTAGCCCTGCTTCTAACATATGCGCACAACCAGAACATTTTTGATAAAATTTCAACTCTTGCTAGCTTTATTCCCTATTTTTCTTGACTGACATCTAAAAGGATCTAGAGACTAGAAAGGAAGAGTGGGGTGTTCATCTTCGGGGCACACCCAAATCTAAACTTAATTTCACAACATGTTTAAGTGTTAACTTACAATTAAATTCATCACTTACACATGAGTTCATCATTGGTAGTTGGTAAAAAAATTCATGGTTTACACAGTCCACCATTGGTAGTTGGTAAAAAAAAATTTAAAAATTATAGTACACCAATTATAAGTTGACATCCAAGCATATTATGAAATTGAGTGTACATAGAATTCTAAGATGACTTTTGCTTCCTTGCAACTTTATCAATATTTTATAATACATTATTCATTTAAGTTATTTGGAGATAAGTAACCCCAACTTAACATGGTATATCACTTTTCCTTTTTATGTTAATCATGTAGCTTCCTAACAAACTCCCCTATCTTTATCTTTGCAAACATGCGCATATATCCCTTGCCATATCTTATAGTCCATGAGAAAACTCCTTTGGTTTCTTCAAAGACACACACAGTGATCATGGCTTCCAAAATACAATTGGTTTCGCTTGTCCTCCTGCATTTCCTCATATTTGGAGCACTCTCCTACGCTCTTGCTTATATGGCTAAGAAACGCAGTAGTGTTAGTATTCAAGAACCCACTTGATCCTTTTTATTTTTATTTTTATTTTTTAGTAATTGATGAGTTTTGTGGTACTTCTCATTATTTTTGTTACACTTCATAGTATTTCACATTGGCTTCGATTTGCCAACTTAATTATATGTGGTTTGTTGAAAGAGAATAGCTTATGTTGTTGCATTGCCTCTAGGATTTTTTGATCAGTTTGATAGTGTGGCCCAAAAAAAAAGGAAATCTTTTGTAGGAACTTCAATTGTTGCTAGCAAGAACACTTGCATACTAGCTAGCGTAGGCCACGAACCAAATATACTTCAAGAAATACACAAATTCTGCAATATACTCAAATGTTCATGTGCTTGTTTATATAAAAAAATACGTTCTGGTAAATTACTAGATGCATATCATAGGAAACTCCTTAGTATCAGAAAAATAATTAATAACCAAAGTTCTCTTTTAAATCTTTCTAAAGTATGAGAATATTAACTTTAAAAGTGGTACTCCAAAATACAATACCAGAGGCTCTTTTATTTGCGAACTCATCTAATTAGTGCTAAAAATGATCATTGGCTGCGTGATGTTTTTTTCTCAAAATGTTTATATTAATTCAATAATCCATCAACCTCTTCTTGATCAGGCAACGCTGGTGCTCATTTCTGATATGAAATCTGCCTACTGTGCCTACGCTTATGATGATGCTTCCTGGTTGGGCATGTTCTCCAGTATATCACTCGTGTGCTCAAATGATTGTCATGGTTGCAAGCAGTTGTTTTGTTGGGAGGAATCTGAGTCCTGGTTGTTCTAAGGCATGGGCATTTGCCTTCTTCATTGCTTCATGGTGAGAGTTCTCTTCTTCCTCTTCTTTTTTTGCCCTACCCCCACCTGCAAGTTAGTGTGTCGATTAATTTGTTACTTATATAGTACTCGAATTCGGCATAATCAGTAACCTTGTAACATTCACTTGTATTCTTTTCCATTTATCTCTATATATGTTATATAGAGAGAGAGATAAAGATACGAACTAACTTTGGCAGCCTAGTCCCAATAAAATATTACATAATTCATCATATGCTACACTTACTGTCAGACCCCTAAATTGGGTCACTAATTTACTTTCTGTAAGATCTTATGCTCATATACTGTCCAATTTGGTTTCATTTGATCTGTCTCAGGGTTTCATTCTTCGCTGCAGAGGGAATCCTTCTTAAAGCTTCCATTAGAGGAGCCTTTTCGTTTGACTATGTGACCATGTTTGGATACATGCCAGTTGGTTGCCAGGACATGAGGAAAAAAATGTTTGATGATGGAACAATTTATATTCTGTTTACTTGCGTAACCTCCCAGATCTACCATTTGGCATATTGGAAAGCCCAACATAATGTCTAGTGGCAATGTCACAATCATAGTGGATATTGAGATTAAAGAAAAATCAAATACAATGTCAGGGGCTAGCTCAGGGCTTAGATGATGCAATGGATTTACTACAATTCTACTATAGGCTTCATTTTCCATCCAGAATATTCAAAAACCATTGTAAATTCTGGCATTAAAAATCATATACAATGTCAGGGCTTAGACGGTACAATGGGTTTACTACAATACTAATATAGGCTTCCTTTTTTTTCTGTCCATTATTCTCAAAAACCAATTTAATTTCTGGCGTTGCCTGCACATATCTATAATAAAGCAGGATTTACTAAATTGAAGGGGTTTCATTTTTTCTACTTTCTCCCTCAATATTTCAGATATTTATTCTGGCTTTAAATTTATGTGATAATGGAGATTGTTTTATCTGATAGTAGTAAATGCATCCGATTCGCTTAATGATAAACTAAGATGGTTGAAAATGCCTGAATTTTCAACAAGTTCTCCTAAATGAAAACAAGAGATGCATCTTGAAGTAAGGAGAGGTTAACTACATTGGGTTCGTTTACTTAGTCCCATGGAATTCATGAAGGGGGCCAAGTGTCTTTTAGTCAACATTTTAGAGCCACCCCAAGAGGGGAGTAGAAAGCAACTTGTATAAAGAAATAGTAATACATAACATGGTGCTGCTACAAATAAAAGTAACATCAAGAATCCATGCTTTCCCATTATAACATTCAAAACCCATTAAAACAGTTTAGGGAACAAGGAATATACTATAGGAGTATGCGCTACCTCAAATACCACCACTACTGTTAACGGGTGAGGATAGAGCAAAACATGTCAGTAAGGTTTGATATGCATGTCACAATTAAAGGTATATGACCCATTGTACTATCTTAAATCCTTTGTGTTATCGAAATCCAAATTCATTGTATTAACTATTAAGAATCATGTTCGCATTGCAAGTAACATAACCCTAAAATTAGTTCACGATTAGCTTAAGGTTAGTAGTATTATAGCTATCTCTCGCCCTTTTCGCAATATGAAAGGTTGAATGGCATCAGTTGGAAATGAAAAATAATGGATCGTACACTCCTTTCTTTGCATGCGGGTGTGGGGGTGGAAGTGTGTTTATATATTCCAAGAGTACCATGTACAAATGATAATTCCTTTTCATATAATAGTAGATTCCATAATTTAAATTTATGGTATGATCCTACATTCATATGAATATCTAATAATTTTCGGTATATATGTGTGTTTTCATTAATCTAACAATAGTATTACTGCATTTATGTTGAATATTGTATCTTCCTGTGGGAATAGAGTTGATTACGTATAATGAAATTCCTAGAAATTAATATATGACAAAATATGAACATAAACACAAAATAAAAATTGCTTTTAAGTAAAAATCAGAAACTTTTGAGATAGAATTTGCATTTTGAACAAATTTTTGGCATTTCAGCTGACTACTAAACACAGGAAAGTAGTTGAAGAGAATTGAAATTCAACCACAACCATCAATCAATCCATCACTAACAAATTAATTTTATTTTTTCCGCGTCAAGAAACCATGTCACCCATGTGAATGCTCATTTGAAGCATAAATGGAAGCCTCCTAATTGCATGCCGTACGATTCCAATTGAGCAAAATTAGAACCAACTTTATTTAGGCAACAGGTTTATGTGAAAGAGTTTGATCTTTTCAAAATAATATAAAAGCTTTGGTTTCTTAATACAATAATCAAATGCTTAAAGTTCATCAAAATAATCAAATGCTTAAAACTTTTATATAAGATACGACAAAGTCATAATTATTTTGCATTTCCCTATAATAAAACAAAGGGGGTCGCTCTATTTTTGCTCATAAATTAATAAATATACTATTATTCATATGGTAAAATTTCTATTAATCGAATATGGGATATATGATATCAAAAGGAATTTAGTTAATGTGTTGGCCTAATAATAAAGTGCAATCGTTGTGAAGCACAAGTCATAGGTTCAAATTTTATTATATCACAAAAAAACATTTTGGTATTTTGATCCATGAATTTGAAAAAAAATTTAGATGTCTATCCGTACTATATAATATATATAATTCTTTTGAACAAATTTCATCTATCATGTATATAAATATATAAAAAAAATAAAATAAAAAAAGAGGTAAAAGAAGAAGGGTGAGGCCACATCAATAAATACCGTCTTATCATAGTTTGTATCCTTTAATGGATTAGTTTTTATGTTTATTGATATTTTAGTTTTACAAGTCTGAATAATTTGATCATATATCTCATGATTTGAGTACATGTGATGCGAACCCTTGCGTGCAATTGGACTAGGAAGTCTAGAACACTAATAATTCCACAATACATCCAATCATGGTTTTTTTTTTTTCTAGCCTCCCCTTTCTTTTTATCCGTGCATTTGCGTTGTGGATGCTTTTTTTATGCTTGGTATGTAATTTCGTATTTACTAATTTACTAAGGATTGGATGCTGTTCCGTAAGTTTTAACCTTTAATTTTTAAATTTGATTATTCTTGGACTAATAACTTCATCGGAAAGATGCATATATGCTTGTGGTGAAATTGTTGTACTTACTATGCTGATCGAGCTAAAGAATAATTTGATAGCAATCAGGTTAATCACATAAACATTTCCTCAACAAAAAAAAAGGTTAATCACATAAACAGGTTATAGCATTGAAGATTTGAGGATTAGGCTCGCTGTCCTTTTGCCCAACCAAGAGAGATTATATATTATAGGAAATTTGAAATATGGATGAAAGTGAGAGATTATAACCCTAAAAGGTCACCTATTTGGCATTTAGCACAATGTCTTAATATAAACTTCTTTTTACTGATCAAGCACTACCCATTCCATTTGGTGGTCTTATATATTTATGAGATTCACTATATATATATATATATATATATATATACACACACACATATACATGATACATTTCATCACGATTGTATAAAGTGTTCACACATTAATGTTATAATTATAATTATAGAATTGGATTCTTGATAGTTTTAAAAATTAAAATATTAAAGTGGTCTTTTTGATATGTTTCCTTCTTCTTCTTCTTCTCCTTTTTTTTATAGAAATTTTATAGCTGTATTTGATGATATACGTTACCCTTTATTCCATGGTTACCTTGAATCATGTAGCACTACTTATAACATATGGATACAAGTCACAATATTTAAGTAAAATTTCAACTCTTGCTAGCTTTGTTTCTTGTTTTACTTTAGTGAAATTTTAATATATTATTATTTAACTTACTTGGAGAGCAAGTAACCACAGTTTAACATGGTGTATCACTTTTCTTTTTTATGTTAACCATGTAGTTTCCTAAGGAATTCCCTTACCTTAATTTGTCTTTGCAAATTTGCGCGTATGTGTGTGTATATATATATATATATTTATATATATATATATATATATATATATCCCTTCACCTATCTTATAGTCTATGAGAAAACTCTTTTAGTTTCCTCAAAGACACAAACACAGAGTGATCATGGAGAAAACTTTGGCTTCTCTACTCTTCTTTCTTTCCCTCATCATCCTTGCTGAAGTGATGTCCTACGCTTTGGCTTATATGGCTCAGAAACGCAGTTTTGTAAGCATTGAAGAACCCACTGATCCATTCTTTTGTTCTGTTTTAGAAATTGATGAGTTTTGTGGCACTTCTCATTATTTGTGTTACATTTCAGAGTATTTCATATTGGCCTCTATTTGCTACCTCCATTATATGAGGTTTATTGGAAGTGAATAGCTTATGTTGTTGCATTGCCTGTAGGATTTTTTGATCAGTTTGACACGGTGGCCAAGAAAGAGGAAATCATTTTTAGGAACTTAAATTGTTGATAGCAAGAACACTTGCATAGTAGCTAGCGTAGGCCCCAAACAAAATATGCTCAAGAAATGTACAAATTCTACAATATTCTCAAATGTTCATTATGTAATTATATGAAAAAAATTACGTTCTAGTAATCAATGCATATCCTAGAAAAATCCTTAGTATGAGAAAATTAATCAACTACCAAAGTTCTCTTTTAAATAATTAAGTCTCTTTAAAGTTTTAAGAATGTTAACTTTAAAGTAGTAGTACTAAATATCAATACCTTTCTTGCATTAGCCAACTCATCCAATTAGTGCTAAAAATGATCATTGGCTGCCTGATACAAGTGATTTTTCTATTGTTTGTCAGAATGTTTATATTCAATAATCCATCAACCTCTTCTTGATCAGGCAACGCTGGTACACAATTCTGAGACGAATTCTGCCTACTGTGCCTACGCTTATGATGAAGCTTCCTTGTTGGGCATTTTCTCCAGTATATCACTCACGTGTGCTCAAATGATTGTCATGGTTGAAACCAGTTGTTTTGTTGGGAGGAATCTGAGTCCTGGTTGTTCTAAGGCATGGGCATTTGCCTTCTTCATTGCTTCCTGGTGAGCGAGTTCTCTTTTTCCTCTTCTTTTTTTACCCTAACCCCACCTGCAAGTCAGTGTGTCACTTAATTAATTGCATATAGAGTACTCAGGTACTCGGGCTTAATCAGTAACATGTAACATTAACATTTATTCTTTTCCATTTATCTCTACATAGAGAGAGAGATATAGATATGGCTACCTTTAATAACATATTCCCAAGAAAATGTAACATAATTCATCATATGTGCTGCTTAGTTCAATTGGGTCACTAATTTTAATTTCTGTAAGATCTTATGCTCATATGTTTTCCAATTTGGTTTCATTGATCTGTCTCAGGGTTGCATTCTTCGCTGCCGAGGGAATCTTGCTTACAGCTTCCGCTACAGGAGCCTTTCCGTTTGACTACATGAGCATGCTTGGCTACATGCCAGATTGTTGCGAGGACATGAGGAAACAAATGTTTAAAGATGGAGCAATTTGTATTGTGTTTACTTCCATAGCCTCCGAGCTCTTCCTTATGGCATATTGGATAGCCCAACCAAACGTCTAGTTACAATGTCATACACATAGTGGAGATTTAGACTATAAAAAAAAAAATGAAAAATACTATGGGTTTACTACAATACAACTATAGGTTTCCTTTTTCATCCATTATATTTAAAAACCAATGTAAATTCTGGCATTTCCTGCATATATCTATAATAAAGGAGGTTCTACTAAATTGAAGGGGTTTCCATTTTTTTATCATACTTTAGTTCTCCCTCATTTTTAAGATAGTTATTCTGGCTTTAAATTTGTATGTGATAATGGAGATTGTTTTATTTGATGGTAGTAAATGCATCCGATTCTCTTAATGATAAACAAAGATGGTTGAAAATGACTGAAATTTCAAGAAGTTTTCCTCAGTGAAAGCAAGAGACATCTTCAGAGAGGTTAATCCAATTGGGTTGTTTTAGTGGTTTCCAAGTTTTATGTAATTAATGTAGGGGTAAATTGGTAAAGTCCCTTGATCAACCTTTTAGAGCCACCCTAAGAGGGAGACTAAACACACCGGAGGGATTAATCAGGTGCTCTAAGAGTCTTAGAGGCAGTTTGGATCCACGTCCACGGCTGCGTTTCACGTTTTCAGTTTTTTTTTTTTTTTTTTTTTTTTCCTTGGACGCGCTTCTGGTACTGTTCACTGTCCATGAACAGTGATTTTAGGCTTATGAACAGTAAAAAATAGAGTAAACAGTAACTTTTTACCCATTAAAAAATTATTTTGCTACAGTGTTTTCAGTTTTCAGTTTTCAGTTTTCAGTTTCAGCAAAAATAAGTTGTATCCAAACGGACCCTTAGACACCCACGTTAGTAAAATAATAATAATAATAATAATAATAAAACAAATTAGAAAAAAACAAAAAAAAACAAAAAACAAAAAATAGGTAGTTATCCTTGAAATAAATGTTGCGTCCTTGATGAAGAAAAATTAATTGTACACATAAATTGAATGGATAATACCATTGAAGCAAGATGGAAGTGTGAGTGTGGGTTAATTATTGGGTACCCCAGAGTACCATAAATGTATATTCTTTATTCTCATATAACTGCGAGTCCCACTAATTAAATTTATTATCTGTGAGTTTCACTAATTAAATTTATGATGGAACCTACATTGGACTTGGTTTAGGTCCAGTGCATCAGTGCACTAGACCTGGTCAGATGGTGACACGTGTTTAAAAATAGATATATGTCATCATTTCAACGGGTCTAATAAGCTTGATCCACCTACAATTTATGTGAGAGGAAGAATATATATTTATGGTACTTCGAAGTATTCAATAATTTTTCGGGAATGTGAGTCTAGACTATAAATGCATGGGAATTATTGGTCCACACTCCACAGACACAGAGTTCCACCTTGCAAACGTTGCGTGCCATGCCTGAGCCTATGCTTCGTCGTTTTATGAACTAGACTAGCTTGGGCTTCACAAATAACAAAACTCACACAATCCAGATTTAGTAGTACTGTATGAATAATTGAAATAGAGTTGAAAAAAGTCAACACACAATAAATAAAAGTATCTTATTCCTACATTCACAAAAAGTGAGAACTACTGATTTTCCTACTCTCTCACGAGAACTTCTTTGGCCAGATATTTATAGAGATTATACATGAATTATTTTAGATAAGTAATTCCCTAATTCTCTTACAAGATAACCAATCAACTAAATTTACAATCAATGAATCCAAATAGATAAGAACTATGGCAGAGTCATGGCATGAGTTATGGCAAGATTATGGACCAAAAAATTGAAGAGAGATGTCATGGAAATGATCATCTTCAAATCCCTTTAGTCAGCAGAAGTTAAGACAGCAGCCAATTTAAGATATAACGTGTATGCCTTGTCAAAGGCTCAAGCAAGGCTACTACTATTATAGGTATTGTACTATTACCAATCAAATTCTTGGCAGGTGAATCCTAGACTGTGATATTCCTTTCTGTCTATTTTGGGCGGGGAGTTTGAACTTTTGAAATGTAACAAATTAAATTCTAGAGTCAAAATTGTAATATAGTTAACGAGAGAGAGAGAGTACAAGGCTCAATTCTTGCTTCTTTTCCTAGAAGTCAACCCACTTAAAGGCCACGTCCCTTCGTGGAACCTACCTACCACCCCAATGGGTTGAATTTAATTTGATACCATTTAGTCATGTCCCAACTCATCACTAGCATGAAATTGCCCTTCACAATTTCAAAAGGTCTAATACCATTTAGAGTCTAAGGTCTCCATATAAGGCACATCAACTCCCTCTACCTTGGTGACGTGGGAGAGAACTAAGTTTAACTATTTGATACATATGATGATGAGCTTACAAAAGGCTTGGGGTGATCTCTCTCTCTCTCTCTCTCTCTCAATGTTTACTCAACGGTGTTATACCAATTTTTACTCCAAATTTTAATTTATTACCTCTCAAAAGTTTAGGACTTAATTTTGTACTTTTAAAACTCTAGGATTTAATTTGTATTACCCCTAAACTATAGATTTTAAGGTGAAATTCGCCTCTTTTTCTTCTTCTTTTTTAAAATATTTTTTAGGGTAAGTGTGATAGTCCTTCATTCAACTTTTATAGGGGACAATAATTTTTTTTAAGTCAATGCACCTACTTCTAAAGCATTAATATTAAAATTGCACATCACATAATTTATTTAATTATTTAATGATGATTTGTTTAAATTACTTAACGAGTAACTTGATTAAAATAAAATGTGGAAATGTAGAATGTCATTTGATCATCTCATAAATGAGTCAAAAGGAAATTCTTCTAATTCAATTTGAAGGAAAATTTTGTTCAAATAAAAACAAAGAATAAAAGAATAATCTGTATATTTCTATGCCTGTAAGACGATCTATATATACAGGCATTAGAGTGTCATATAAGCAATATGTGTGCACAAAGAAGTAATATATCGTACAAGTAAAGTAGACTGGACTTGAGCACACTGGGCTAGGCGTGTATATACATTAACATCCCCCTCAGACTCAAGATGGTGAAGAAGCCATCTGGAGTTTAAAGAGAAGATCACGATGATGAAGACCAGGTGAATAAGACTTCGTAAAAAGATCTGCAAGTTGGTCGACAGAAGAAACAGAATAAAGGCAAAGATTACCAGTATATACATTAACACTTTTTAATCCAAGTATTCTCTTTATCATATTTTAAACAAGAGTTTTGTAATTGAATAACATAACCCAATTTTTTTTTATGGGAAAAAGTTCAAATCCCATGCTGCCACCCATAAGTCTAAAAAGTAAAACCTATGGAAAAACGTTCTGACTTTCCTCTTCATACCGGGGGGGGATAATGTGGTCTTCTGCAGGAGCAACTCTTAGCAAAGGATTTAACCGTGGGTTGGGGACAGTAGCAGCTGGAGGTCTTGCTTTAGGCATGGCAGAGTTGTCAGAATTAGCTGGAGAGTGGGAAGAACTTGTTATTATTCTGAGTATCTTCATCGTAGGTAGGTTGGGTTTTTTAATCAAATTTCTTTCTTCTGTTATTGGGAAAGAAGTTTCTGCCACCTTATATTTTGCTACTAATATATCTTTCTGACATTTTATGTGATTTCCAGCATTTTGTGCAACTTATGCAAAACTATACCCAACGCTTAAGCCTTACGAATATGGGTTTCGGGTCTTCTTGTTGACATATTGTTTCATTACGGTATCTGGGTATAGGACAGGTGAATTTGTTAATACAGCGGTGACACGGTTCTTGCTCATTGCACTTGGTGCTGGTGTTTGTTTGGTAGTAAACATGTGCATTTATCCCATCTGGGCTGGTGAGGATCTTCACAATTTGGTGGTAAAGAATTTCATGAGTGTTGCAACATCTTTGGAAGGTGCATCCCCTTTTCTTTGGGAGGTTATACCATTCAAATAGTAAAATTGCTTGACTCAGTAAAATTTAAAAAATGAATTATTGTTTTCTCATCTTCATTTTTGTTCGACTAATTTTTTTGAGCTCATATTTCAGGTTGTGTTAATGGTTACCTTAATTGTATTGAATACGAAAGGGTCCCTTCAAAGATTCTTACCTACCAAGCTTCGGATGACCCACTGTACAGTGGCTACAGATCAGCTGTAGAATCTACAAGCCAAGAGGAGACTCTGGTATTGTTTATTGCAATTATGCTGCAGCAATTCATTGCATTGATTGAATTGATTATTGTGTTATATTTTTTACTCTTTCTTTTGTTTGAAGATGGGATTTGCTATCTGGGAGCCACCTCATGGTCCTTACAAAATGTGTAGATATCCATGGAAGAACTATGTCAAAGTAAGCGGTGCTCTCAGGCATTCTGCATTTACAGTCATGGCTTTGCATGGATGTATGCTTTCAGAAATACAGGTACATTTTCATCTCTATCTTCATTGTCTTGCAGTTGTGAGTAGAAGAAAGACTATTTGGATCTTCCTTTTCCTATTGTGAAATATGCTGAAAATTTTTTTGGCAAGATTTATATTTGTGCTCTTGAGGAAATCTGCTGCGTAATATTTGTTTTTTGCGGAATGAGTTCCATGTGACTTATAATAATGATTCAACTACAATGTGAAGGATCAGAACTTAAATTTATGTTCTTGTACAATTTGCTTCAGATTTTTTTTTTTTTTTTGGAGAAAGTTCCTAGTATTGGGTTGGCAGCTTATAATGCAAACCGTTTCATTTTTCTTTTTGCTCTTGTTTTCAATAATGACATGGACAATGCCACCTGGACAGAATTTCGTGTTATTGGCTTTTGCTTCCACCAGTATTGATGGTTATTCTTTTCCATATCTTACTTGAGTGAGAGCTGCTGCCAATAGATTGCTTGAAGTTACATTCCATGTGCATCAAAAAAAGTGGGGGTGTGTTCATATGTACCTATTCAAACTTCCAATATTTGTATATGTAGGCCCCTCCTGAACGAAGACAGGTTTTTCAAAGTGAGCTTCAGAGAGTAGGTTTTGAAGGTGCTAAAGTGTTGCGTGAACTTGGGAACAAAGTGAAAAGGATGGAGAAATTAGGTCCTGGAGACATACTTTATGCAGTGCATGAGGCTGCAGAAGATTTGCAAACCAAGGTTGACCGAAAGTCATACCTTCTTGTCAATTCTGAGAGCTGGGAAATTGGAAATCGTCAGGAGCAGGGAGATCCCCAAGACTTGCTGAGCTTGGATGAAGACGAAAATAAAATACTGCAGCACAAGTCCTATAGTGAAGCCATACTTGATCTCAGATCAATTACAGTTCCAAAAAGTTGGGATGGTCAGATCCCAAATGGTGCGATCTCCACCCGGCCTGCTGATGTTTCTCCTGGAAGCGTTTTCCAGACACAAATATCATGGCCTCGACGTATCTCATTTAATGGCGATGCAGTACCGGTAGTGGAAGAATCAAAAACATATGAAAATGCTAGTGCATTGGCATTAGCAACATTCACATCTCTTTTGATTGAATTTGTGGCAAGGCTTCAAAATGTTGTTTACTCATTTGAAGAACTAAGTGAAAAAGCAAAATTTAAGGATCCCATTGAGGAACCAGGAGGAGTAGAGCACAATGGGTTTTGGAACAGATTCTGTAATTGGCTAAAGTACTAGAATTCGATATGGCCTCTACTCAATTAAAGATCATGAAAAGAAGACGGCCTTAGTACTCCTATGTCATAATTCAGGGGCTGTACCTTCTAATGTTGTTCTCAAAATTGAAACCTGCATTAGTCAGTTCTGAAATATGACAGGGGACAGATTTCTGTTACAAACATTACCGGGAAAAATGAACATGCTTAGACCAGTTGCCAATGCTGTCTCAGAGAAACTCTGAAAGACAGATAGAGAACTTGCATTCAAACTTGATGAGAAGATTGATTATATCTGATTATGTAACTGAACTGATGCATATGAGTAACTTTGTACATTGACAATGTAGTATACAGTAAGTCATAATATACTGTTCTCTACTCAATTATGCACTCTTTATGTGTCTTCTAACTTGATTTTGTTTTCTCAAGAATTGCTTGCTTGTCTACTTGTATTGTATAGTTTAGTGATGAGCTATTTATAAGCAGTTTGGCAGGTCACAGAGGTGGGGATGTCTGATTTTGAACACAATCTAATTGGTTTAAATGAATTTTGAGTGATCTTCTGATTACAGTTCATAATGTCTTACATTTTGCTCCCAAAAAAAAAAAAAAGGGTTCATGTCTAACACATTTTTTAAATGTTTTATACAGTCGTATCTTCCAAATAACTAGTTAGTTTTATTTCAAAACAACTTGAGAAACTAAGGTTCCAACTTCCAAGGATAATTCAAAACTTAATAGTTTTATCTTCAAAATAACTTCATTAGTAAGGAGGTACCTGATCTGCTGTATAATGACACCAGAACAAGATCACTATGAGCGGCAGGGTATCTCAAATTGCGCCAATGTCTGCTTGAATTTGTTAATGCAAGAGTGAATTTTCTTCGTTTGCTCTGTTTCCACTTTCTACATGTTCTGTCTTTCCAAAAATGGGCCGTTGGTACCATGACTGTAAAAAAGGTCGGCCCATTGGTCTAGTTGTCCAATTCAGTGACTTCCTCGGTTTTATTATTATTTAAAAAATAAATAAAATAAAAAGAGTTAGAATTGTGGGTTTAGTCACTTCTTATCTAGCGAAATAAACCTTTTTCACACACGGCAAAATAAACCTTTTACACTTATAGCTCTGTGGCCTCAAGTGCTAATGGTGACTCCAATCCAAGGTTTAGAGTGAGGAGGACATGGGTCAACCACTAGACCCCCTACTTAGATTTGTGACTTCCTCAATTTTACATGGTAGATGTTAAATTAGTTACATGCAATATGCTTTTCATAGCATGTGAATTTCATATAATTATAGCTCACATGTTGTGATAGGTAACATATGCCAAATGCAAATATTTATTGTGCTCATGATCAATGGATATGTAGTGTAAAGACGTACTTTAAGTGCATATCTTGAAATTATGATTGAAATGTTTTTCTAACTAGGACGTTTCTATAGTAAAGAGTCTTATAGTTGGATTACTATTTCTTAGTATTTCCAATAAAAACATTAGCCTTCAATATTCAAATCCCATTCTTCCTCCCAATTATTGAATTATAAAAAACTAATGTTTCTAGTAGTGGATGATCTCTATCTCTATTGCATAGCTTATCATATTTTTAAGTTGCCGGCCACAAAATCTAGCTTTGAAAATTTTAACTGGAAACAAGGAGAATACTATGTTTCATTGTAATATTTTGATCTTTTGCATAAAAGATTCTTTCATTGCCTAAAGAAAGGTTGACTCCTTGCTTCAATAAGCTGGATTTGAATTCCTAAAAAAGAAGAAGCTGGCTTTGAATTTCCAGGAGCCACTTTTGATTGAGTTCTACAAAAAAATATAAAATATTACTACAGCTTGGTATATTATGTTTAAAAAGTTCATTTTTTAATAAAAGGTTGATCGAACTATAATTACAAGAAATCGTGATCGATATTGTTTAATATTCATGTAACTTTTGATTTGTTTGGCTTTGCTTTTTTTAAAATAATATTTTCAATATGCTTTAAGATGATGAAAAGAAAAATCATAAATATAAGTTTCACTAAGATGCAATGTATACTCTTTATTTTGGAATCACTTCTAAATTATTCCGCCAATTTTAAAAACTTACAAATTATATCATTGACTATTACAAAGATGTCAATGTGCTACTTTCATTATGATTCATCATGCTTTCGTCATAGATTAGAGGTTTTTTGTTTTTTAGTAGCAGGTGAGGAATTTGTATCTATCTAAGACTCTAGTGGGAAGTTATAGGAAATCTAGTGAGAAGTTATAAGAAATTTATTTGAAAGTTTTTTTGGTTTTGAATTTTATTGAATTACAAATTTAACTTTATTTTTATTTTTTTAGGAATAGAGACCATCTAATTAAATTAGGGGTATTTTTGACAATTTAGACAGTGATAACTAATTTTTTGAATTCTCTTAATATATAGAGATAGAGAAGAGATAAAAAGAATATTGTTACAGTTACAAACTATTTTACAACATTTTTAAAAACTGTTATTGTAATAAATTTCTTATTAGTTTTCACTGAGTAAGCGAAATGCTACAGGCACAAACTATTTTATAACATTTTTACAAAATGTTGATGTGGCCAACTTTTTATTAGTTTTCATCTAGGTCCACTATTAATATCATATTTTCATTTACCAATAATCACTCACCATATCAGCAGTTTGTAAAATTTTTTGTAAAATAATTTGTATCTCTATCATTATTCGGTTTTCATTTAAGCCCACCACTAACATCATTTTTTCAATTACCAATAACAATTCACCACATTACCAGTTTGTAAAAAGATATTATCAAGAGGTTTCGAACCCATAATCTCGTATAATAATATCATTAATGTCTCTAACATCACTCAATTTTTTAGGCCTTCTTAAGAGTGGAGGAAAAATAATATAACTCAAAAATTTTAAAATAGTAATAAAAATAAAAAGCAAAAAACGTATCCCATATATGGAGCCTTTTCCTAATATGGGGCTCTAAGTCATAGCCTAACCAAAGGATTGGAACTGGTTATGGCGCTTTAAAGCCCTTACAAAACTAGAAAATTATTGTGTATTCCCGGAGTACTTAATAATTTTCCTACAAAACACATATACTTATCATGGAAAAGCGCTCATAATCAACTCCCAATTAGATTCTCCTATTAGCACCAAACCCACTCAATAATGTCCCAAGTGTAATAAATGATAAACCTCACTCCATGCCTTATAGGACTTCTACTTCTACTATAGGCAAGTGTTGTAGATTTTTTGTTTTGTTTTGTTTTTTTAAGATATTTACAATATGCTGCTAACTCGCAACTTGAACCCTTTCCCCCTAAGGAAAGTTCTTAGGTACTCCTAGAGTACGGCGAAATTGTGCTCCCTCCTCTCACGTTCACGGTGGACCTCCTTATGAATTTAAAGAGTGGATTTCACCATGAATGTTAGAGGAGGGAGTATCATTCTTTGTACTCTAGGAGTACCTAAGAATTACTCCCACCTAGATTCCTAAGCAATTTGTGCATTAGGAGGTGTCAATTAAGCTACAAGGTCCTTGGCAAGCAAGTGTTGTAATTTGATGCAATGGATTAGGGAGGTTGAAAAAAAATTTAAAAATATTACTTAAAGATTTTCAACTCCCCCCCCCCCCCCACCATTTGATTTTTTTATTAAAAAGATTCCTTCTTTTTTTAATGAATTTCTTTTATGTACTTCTTGGTGACATATTTCCTTTATATCCTAATTATAATCAATATACTATTATTTTAGTATATGTTAAAATTATTTCGAAAATAGAAAGAAAATCTTTCATATTATATCATGGAAAATACTAAAACCACAAATTATTTTACAAACTTCTTTACAAATTACTGATGCGGTGAGTGATTATTAGTAAATAAAAAAGTGATATCAGTGGTGAGTCCAGATGGGAACTAGTAAAAATTTGTCATATAAACAACTTCTAAAAATGTTGTTAAATAATTTGTAAATCTTTTATCACTTTCTTTTAACTTTTAATATAAGGTTCAAATTTTAGAAAAGGACAATAAAGAAGCTAGTGAGAAAGGGGAACAAAATAACATTATTGTTACATTCCAAAAGTGATATAAAAAATAATAATTTATTCTCCTTCATGAAATTTTTGTATAAACAAAAAAATTGATTTCAATTACATAATGGTATAAATTTACCTAAGTTATACTTGGTGTCTGTTAGGTTCTAAAGATTTAGAATTAATGTATTTAGAATTCTAATTTGTATTGTTGGCAAACCATGATCAAAACAGATTGTTTAGTCTTGTTTAGACTTGCTCAAAGTTGTGTCTTTTATGTAAAGTTGGAATCAAGTTGATGCAAAAGTTACTGTGCATTTTGGCCTGTCTCGATTGATCGAAGCTTAGGCTCGATCAATCGAATTTCGGGTCTGATGCGTTTTTCTGCATAATTCCAACTTAGCCCAGCTCATTAAAACGTTTTAGGGTTTTATGTTTTGCCCTAGGTATATAAGGCAAACCCTAGCCACGTTTTAGATGTTACTCAGATTGCTGTTTTGTGTAAATATCTTGTGAGATCTAGAGGAGTTTTCCTTTACACAAAGCTTAGGGTTTTCAAGGAGGAGATGTTATCTACACCTTGATGATCAATTCAGTTGCTGCCATTGAAGCCTAAAGAAAAACAAGCGTGGGTGCTTGTATCTGGTGGTGAATCCAAGAAAGAAGAAGTCCGTGGTTTCGGAGTTTGCACGTGATCGTGTCAGTAAGTTCTACTGGTGGGTAGCAATAAGAAGTCGAGCGTGGGGGCTTGTAAGTCTTATTGTATGTGTTAGGTTCTAAAGACTTAGAATTAATGTATTTATAATTTTAATTTGTATTGTTGGCAAACCATGATCAAAACAAGTTGGTTAGTCGTGTTTAGACTTGCTCAAAGTTGTGTCTTTTATGTAAAGTTGGAATCAAACTGATGCAGAAGTTACTGAGCATTTCGGCCTGGCTCGATCGATCGAAGCTTAGGCTCGATCAATCGAATTTCGGGTTTGATGCGTTTTTTTCTGCATAATTCCAACTCAACCCTAGCTCATTAAAACGTTTAGGGTTTTATGTTTTGCCCTAGGTATATAAGGCAAACCCTAGCCACATTTTTGTGTTGCTTATATTGTTGTTTGTGTGAATCTCTTGTGAGATCTGTGAGGAGCTTTCTTTCACACAAGCTTAGGATTATCAAGGAGGAGATTAGTTCAAGAACTTGATGATCATTCAGTTGTTGCACTAAAGAGCTTAAAGATACACAAGCGGGTGTGCTTGTATTTGCTGGAGAATCCAAAGAAAGAAGGAGTCCGTGGTCTCGGAGCTTGCACGTGGTCGTGTCAGTAAGTTCTACTGGTGGGTAGCAATAAGAAGTCGAGCGTGGGGGCTTGTAAGTCTTATTGTATGAACTTTGATTCTTTCAAGATAGTGGATTCAAGTTTACCTTGAGGATAGGTAGGTTAAATCCTCCCCAGGTTTTTACCGGTTTGGTTTCCTGGGTGATCATATCTTTGTGTTATTTATTTTTCCGCTGCTTTACATTATATGATTGGTTGATTGTGTTAACCTAGATTTGAATAATTTGACTAAGTAACAACTTAGCTAATTACCTAGATTAATTTAATTGTGTTTTAAGGGGTCTAAAAACTTACAAATGGTATCAGAGCAGGTTGCTCTCTTTTTGTTGATCTTTTGATCTCTGAGCTGATCCTTGACCCCTGTTGTCATGGAACACGAACACTCTCTTGTTATTCCTCCTCACTTTGATGGGAATAATTATGCTTATTGGAAAGTAAGGATGAAAGCATTCCTGAAATCCATTGATGAGAGAGTCTGGAACTCCATTGAGTACGGATGGGAGAAGCCCACTACTCCTGTTAGTGAGTGGGAAACTTCTCAGAAAGAAGCAGCAGCCTTCAATAGCAAAGTTATGAATGCTATCTTTAATGCTGTTTCTATGGAGGAATTTAAGAGAATCTCTAATGTTGAGGTTGCTTATACTGCTTGGACTATCCTCCAGACTATGCATGAAGGCACAAAGGCTGTCAAAATAAATAAGTTACAGCAATTAACTACTAGATTTGAAAGTATTAGGATGACTGATGATGAATATTTTGATGAATTTTATGTTAAGCTTAATGATATTGTTAATTCTGCTTATAACTTGGGTGAAATTTATGATCAACCTAAAATTATTAGGAAGAATCTTAGATTTTTTATTGAAAATTTTAGACCCAAAGTGACTGCCATCACTGAGAGCAAGGATGTGGACTCCATCCCTGTTGATGAACTTATAAGATCACTTCAATCTTATGAGTTGGACCTACCCAAAACTAGCAAATCCAAATCAATGGCTCTTAAGTCAGTTGATGATGTTGAGGTTGGTGGATTTGATGATGAGCTCTCTGCTACAGAGATTGCTTACCTTGCCAAGAACTTTAGAAACTTTCTTAGGAATAGTAACAGAAGGGCAAGAGGTACGAACACTGTTGAACCTAGAAACTTTAGGAAGAATGATCCCACTAAGGTTAACAACACTAAAAAACCTAGAGAAAAAGAAGGTCAATCTTCAAATAATTCTATGGGTCCTCAATGTTTTGGATGTCAAGGGTATGGTCACATGATATCTGAGTGTCCTACTTATTTGAAGTCTAAGGGTAAGGCTATGGCTGTAACCCTTAGTGATAGTGAAGTTTTTGATGATGAGTTTGGATGTGACGATGATGGAAACTTCATAGCTTTCACTGCTACTGTTGTAGTAAATGAAAGTGTGTCTGCTGAAGAGAACCCTTCTAATGGGGAACTCTCTGAGGATGCAGATCTTCAAGAGGCCTACAATAAACTTTGCAAAGTTGCTACAAAGGATGCTATGAATGTTGAACTTGGCCTGAAGAAAATTGAATCTCTTGAGCTTGATAAGAAGAATTTGTTTGTGAAACTGTTTGATGCTAATGAACTTTTGAAAAATGTGAAAACTGAGAATATGCTTTTGCTTGATAAAGTTAAGAATTTGGAACTTGACTTATCTGTTGCTAGATCTGCTAGTTCTAAACTTGATCATATGCTTAGTGTTCAAAAGTCTTCTTCTAACAAATCTGGATTAGGTTTTGTTGAAAGCATCAATGTGTCTGCACCCAATTCCACTATCTTTGTTCCTTCATTTTCTTCTAAACCCTCTGTGAGTGAGGTTGTCAAACCCTTAGAAGTTATACCTCCTAGGAAGATTAGGGTTGACCTTAAAGAGTCCAAACCTAAGAAGACTACCCTTTCTAGGGACAAGTCACATGATAAGCTTGCATGGGTTTGTCATTTTTGGTGGAAAGTCTGGACACATTTGTCCACACTGTTACAAGTTACAAGCTGCAAAGAGAGCAAATAAACTAAAAGTACCTATGCCTCAAGCACAAGATCCTATGGTGCTTATTGGTGAATTGGTAAAGGCTCTAAACTTTTATTCCAATCCTGGAGTTGGTAATCATTCTCATGAGAATAAGAACTCCAATGCTCGAGGTGCATCTAAAAAGTTTTGGATGCAAAAGGCTCAATTTAATTGAGTCTTTCTGACATGGTCCTTGTGCTTCATTGCTCTACTCTTTGTGACCTTTGTTCTTTGTTTTTTTTGTTTCCTTTTTGTTTCTAGGACTTGCATTGCATAACATTCATGCATTTCATTTTAGGACTGTTTTTGTTTCTTCTTTTCAAAATAAAAAAATTAAAAAAAAGGGAAAAGGAAGCAAATTGTGTTTTGCATTACTTTCTTGGTTTTTTTTGAAAACAAGGTTGGTCAATTTATTTTCACATAACATGTCTTGTGTACCTTGTTTAGCTTTGATGAACTTATTTTCTGCACTTTACTAGTTAAAGCTTTGTAGTGCATGTTGATTGGGAAAGATGTTTATGATTTTGATCACCTTGTATTGATCTTGAAGTCACATGTCTTTGACTGTCGGACTTGAACCTTTTGAGAAAGGCATAAATAACCATCTCACCACTGTTCACTAGCCAATCATGAACACCTTAGTACATATCGCAAGATTTTGTACTCGAGAAAGTGTAGCACATGCACAAAAAGACCATAAGGTGTAGCCTCGGTTTAATTGCTTAATGCTTAAAATTGGTGTGTACTATTAGGCTTGATGCCAAATCACATAATTAAAATTGGTGTGTACATTATCCTTACTTTTTAATAAGTTTCTGAATAAATTAAAATTGGTGTGTATATTATGAGGCAAAATTCAAGAAACTTACATGATTGCAAGCTTATGATCTAGGAGATGTGGGAGTTATAGGATGTAACTCTTTAGGTGATAGTATCTTTCAAATTCTATGTGATGAATTTTGTAGACTTTGTGCGTGTTGCTATTCACATATCACCTCACATGTATCTCAAGTTTTTACTAGTTTTACACACTACACAAGTTACTCTTTGCTAAACATTGTACATGTTATTGTGTGTGTTTTTGGTTTGGCCAATCAAGTTTGAAAATACCTTGCATTTAATGCAAAACAGATTTGTTGCTTGAGAACTTAAAGGGAGAATGTTTGAAAATCTTAATTTTGAGAAAACTGGGTTTAAAAACTTGTGTTTTGAAAAAGCATTTCATCTCATACTCATGCATTTTATTTCTTACATTCAATGCATTGAGGAGTTTTTTTTTAAAAAACCGGTTTATTTTTTCAAAAAAAATTTATGTTTTTCCAGAATTTCGATTGATCCAATCTGTTTTTCGATCAATCGAAATTGCATTTAAAATTTTGAGTGAGCCTCTGTCTTTTTCGATCAATCGAAACTGATTTTCGATCAATCGAAAATCGTGAATAAGCTTTTTAAAAATCAGATCTTGACTTATTCAACTCATTTTTTTCAAAAGTTTTCAAACTTTTTTCTCTTTCTCCGATTCGGACTAGACTCCACAGAAATTTTTTTTGTTTTCCTCTATTCTTTTTGCAAGGTTTCTCTCTCCATAAGCCGATTTGTCCTTATTACCCTTTCTTTTGCATTTTATTTCATGTTTACATGCATAAATTCATGGTTTTTGGGTAAATTTTCGGACTATGCATAAATTGGGGTTTTTGTTTTATCAAGCCTTATTTTGTAAAATTGATCAATGGGTTTTGTTGGTATATTGATATATTCCTGATCTATGATGATTAATTTGATCAATTTGGGATTTTGTGAAAAATTAAAAATTCTAGAGCTTGTATTGAACCCGAATTGGGGTTTTTTGTTCAATTTTGGTTTTATTGATGAAATTGGCTTGTTGAATTGATGTAATTGATCATTATAATTTGTGTTCTAACTTGTGTGATGATCAATTGGTCAATTTTTTTATAAAAACGATCAAGTGGTTTCTCAATTTTGGGGTTTTTGTTAAAAACTTTATGCTCAAGCCAATTTTGTGAATTTGAACTTAAATTGAGCTTTGTTTCACTGCATTAGAGCATGCATCATGTCATTTAAACTGTTCATGCATCATATAGATTTTAGTTCTATATTGTTTTTTTGCTAACTTGCAGTCTGCCCTATGTTTTTTTTTATATTTTTCTCATTTCTTTTCTGCTTTGTGTCTTTGTCCTTATCCTAGCACCATGCCTAGGAAGACTAGAGCTCATAGGACCCCCTCCACTTCCTCTGAGTCTCCCTCTAGGAGTGAGGTGTTTAGGAATGTCAAAAGCAGAGAGGCCTTTAAGAAACTGAACTGTAAGAGAAAGATTTGGGCTGAGCGATCTGTTGTGTTAAATGAGGTTGATCCTGCCATTAGGGCAAACTTTGAGAGCAGAGGCTGGTTGTCTTTGTTGGAGGTAGATCATCCACCCCCGACCGTCCTGATTAGAGAGTTCTACTCGAATCTCTCTTGCCACATCTATGATTCCAACACCTTAGTTAGGAGTTGGATACAAGGTGTTGAGTTCACCATTACCCCTAGAATAGTGGCTAAAGCTCTTGGGGTTCCAGTTGTTAGGCAGCCTGTCTATCCTTATGAGGAGTCTCCACCCCTTGATACTGTCATGTCTTACATCACTGGGTCTTCTATCTAGTGGGGTTCTGATCCTCGGATCACGTCTGCTGAGCTTACTGAGACTTCCTATCTTTTCTTTAGGATAGCTTGTCATTCTTTGTGGCCTATCTCTCATCTTCACATCATCCCTCTTGAGCGATGTGTGTTTCTGAACGCTTTTGTTTCTGGTGCGTCTATTAGCTTTCCTTATTTGTTTCTTCGTTCTTTGAATGAAGTTTATAGGAGTTCTGCTGTTGCTCATGCTCTTATCCATCCTATTTTCATTCATAGGATTTTGTTGTTTCTTGGTCTAGCTGATTTCTCTGCTGGTGAGCCCGTACATGTTGTAGCTCCTTTAGGTGCCACATTTCTTAGGCAGAAGGCTGCTCACTTGAGAGTTGGCTCTACGCGTCCTTCTGGTGTGTCATCTGGTGCTGTTCCCCCTCCTCCCTCTTCTACAGGTGCTAATACGGCTTAGGCGTCTGGTGGTGCTGCTGCTGATGCTGATATTCCTCCACCGACTACTTCGGATGATTCAGACATTCGACGTATGTTGGATCATGTCTTGACCGTTCAGGCGGCTCATGGACAGATTTTGGTGGACATGCTTGATGAGATTCGTGCTTTGTGCACGGAGTTGGCACAATTTAGACGATCCTCACCGCCACCTCCTTTTGATGATGGATTTTGATTGCCCTTTGGCATTCCGTCACAAAAAGGAGGAGTACATATACATTTAGCACTTGTAGATGTGTTTGTTTTCAGGGGGAGATTTTTTTTGTCACTGGAGCCTGTGGAGATTAGATTGTATCTAGGTGCTTCACTTTGTATTTTCCTTTTTGGCTCTTGATGTATTTTTGTTGGGCTATTCATGTTAGGGGGAGATACTTTGAGATACTTTGTTATCTATGTTTCTTGTTTCTTGTTTCACTGCTTATTGACTTATTTTCATGATGTTTTTCATTGATATTTGTCTTTATTTTGTGTTTTGTGAAATCAAGAACTTATTTTGTTTACTTGTTTTTCCACACATGCGTTTATGCATTTTGTTTAGTATTTCAGGAAAAATACAGGTTGATTCAATTGAACTGCTGTCTATACTTGCAACTGATGGAAAGTAGTTAGGATTGAATTTGTTATAATAAGCATTTTTTTTGTAAAGGACTTTTCTTTGTAAACTTTGAGCTGTTAGTTGTGTTTTGTCATGGATTGTCAAAGGGGGAGTTTGTTAAGTTCTAAAGACTTAGAATTAATGTATTTAGAATTTTAATTTGTATTGTTGGCAAACCATGATCAAAACAAGTTGGTTAGTCGTGTTTAGACTTGCTTAAAGTTGTGTCCTTTATGTAAAGATGGAATCAAACTAATGCAGAAGTTACTGAGTATTTCGGCCTGGATCGATCGATCGATCGAAGCTTAGGCTCGATCAATCAAATTTCGGGTCTGATGTGTTTTTTCTGCATAATTCCAACTCAGCCCTAGCTCATTAAAACGTTTAAGATTTTATGTTTTGCACTAGGTATATAAGGCAAACCCTAGCCACGTTTTTGTGTTGCTCATATTGTTGTTTGTGTGAATCTCTTGTGAGATCTGTGAGGAGCTTTCCTTCACACAAGCTTAGAATTATCAAGGAGGAGATTAGTTCAAGAACTTGATGATCATTCAGTTGCTGCACTAAAGAGTTTAAAGATACACAAGCGGGTATGCTTGTATTTGCTGGAGAATCCAAAGAAAGAAGGAGTCCGTGATCTCGGAGCTTGCACGTGGTCGTGTCAGTAAGTTCTACTAGTGGGTAGCAATAAGAAGTCGAGCATGGGGGATTGTAAGTCTTATTGTATGAACTTCGATTCTTTCAAGATAGTGGATTCAGGTTTACCTTGAAGATAGTTAGGTTAAATCCTCCCCAGGTTTTTACCGGTTTGGTTTCCTGGGTGAATCAACTTTGAGGAATGAGAAAGATAGTTTGATGTGTGACATTAGTGTGGTGTCAGTTTCAAGATCTTCGATGCTTAAGATAGCAATCTCATAAAATAAATAAAAAATTCTCTTTTCAGTGTAGATGTAATAATATATGTTAATGATGAATTGTAATTCACATCAACTTTAAGAAAGTGAATTCAGGTTTACCTTGAGGATAGCTAGGTTAAATCCTCCCCAAGTTTTTACCGGTTTGGTTTCCTGGGTGATCATATCTTTGTGTTATTTATCTTTCCGTTGCTTTACATGATATGATTGGCTGATTGTGTTAACCTAGATTTGAATAATTTGACTAAGTAACAACTTGGCTAATTACCTAGGTTAATTCAATTGTATTTTAAGGGGTCTAAAAACCTTCAGTGTCTATCTAAATATAAAAAAGTATTTCATTTCTAAATGAAATAAATTGAATCAATGGAAAGGGGTTCTAAAATCTACCAAACATGGAAAAAAAAAATCAAAATTTATTCCAAAAGTAAATAATAATCTAAAGCTGATATCTCAAAATTTTATTCAATTTAAAGTCAAATAAGGTTAATGATAAAATACTGCAAGTTGACTCAAATCTTGCAACCTTTATCGGCGCTAAGATTATGAGATTAAATATATGTTAATTTTACTAAAAATGAATGTTTATATTAATAAATAAATAGTAGACTTTAATCACCTAATAAATGAATATTTGAAATGTTTTTTTCTAATCGGTAACACGTTAATTTATAATTGCATATATAATAAAAGTTGTATTACTCCTAGAATTACTTTTTTTTTTCTTTTTAAAAAGGTCATATATGTAAAACTAATAACCTTCTTGAAATATCTCTAGTTGAAGTGAAATTAGTAAATTACACTTTTACCAAAACAAATTATACTCTCTTGTAGTGCTTGAATGTTTATGTCTAATTCCATGTTCATGATTTGAAATGATTTAATAAATAAAAAATAGCTGCTTCAATTCCGTCAGAGCAGAAATGATAGTTAGTTTTGAATTGCAGATGTGAAGAGACTAGAGAGTCCTATAACTTGTGATACACAATTATGACTCATCACTACTCAAGCATGTTTTCCATCTGCCAAGAACTATACCATCGTTGTCAAATTTGAGTCCCAAAATATATTGACATATTCATGCATTTGGTCTCTGAACTTGTGAAGAAAAAGCCAGAGAAGTTGGTGAATTTGTATTGGGGGTCAAATTAAGCAGAGGACCTTATTTTTGTCCCATATACTTGAATGGCTCTGACAGCCACTGGAGATTTTTCCAATTTTCTAGATAGATATTGCGGCAACCACAACGCAGGAATAGAAGCCACGTGTCTTTCACATGGCCCCACCAAACTTCAAAGAAAAGGTTTGTTTTTGCTCTTAACTCTAGGGTGGACTGATATTATAATCCTCCCATAAACAAGAAGGGAAAATGTTACAATGAGCTTGTCTTAGTATAAACTTGTGAGCTTTCCTATATCTTGTGTTAAATCTTGCATGCATCATGATTTATTTATAGGACTAAATCAATAAATTGAGAATTGCCTTATAGTTTCACACCATAATATTAATTTCAAGTAAAATTCTTGATTGAATGATAGAAAATGAATTCAATTAACGGATATTCTTAGGACATTTGTTAATGAACGATTTTTGAAAAATTTTGATACCATTTTTATGAAAAATAGAAAAAAAAAACTGTCAAAAAATAAAAATCAATTGTTTTTTTTTTTTTTTTTCATATAAAAACTTTTTTAAAATAGTTTATTAACAGATACCTTTAAAACATTCGTTAACAAAATCAATATTATCAAAATTGAAATTGTTTGACGGGTTGATTGTGTTTGAGAATCTATCAACTCAAACCAACACAATGAACACATACATACAATTGAATCTCATTGTTTCGTGATCTTTTAACACTCCATAATGAAGTATGTTAAATTGTTCTACAGGACATCATACTTTAATTTTACATGCTTGAAATGTTGTGTTAGTAAAAGAAGGGACCGTGATAAAACTCATGAGGGTGTCCGTATGATAGCGTAGCTTTGCTTATAGGGGGAGGGGCTAGCTTGATATTTTGTACTCAAAGCTGATGAACTTTCTGCGATGGATTTGAACAAAATATTAAAGAAAGAATAAAAATGATGATGAGAGTTAAATCATAAATGTGGACCACCGACACGTGCCGATTCCCACCGACACAGTTATGTTTTTGACTTTTGCAACGACAAACGGATCTGACATTTTGTGAAACTATCCACCGAAAGTGAAAGTGAGAGAACCTAACGTGGATCACTTCTGTGACACACCCAATCACGCACAACTCTTTACCACTCTCTATCTAAGCTTTGAAAAAAATTAAAAAACCAATATCTTAGTAAAGGGTGCAAATCCAAACCCCATGACACGCCAAGCTTTACCAGTGAGACTCAGGCTTGAAAATTAAAACCTTATCACACTGTGGCCAAAAGAGAAAGGGAAAAAAAAACCATGCACATGTACATACCACTAACCAGTTTTACTTAACAAACTTTTTTTTCTTTTTTGGTATGGAAATTTTACATGACAAACTAGGTTTTAGAATATTAGCTTTCTCAAAAAAAAAAAAAAAAAAAAAAAAAATCTTAGAATATTAGTATTGGGGTGTAAAACCTTTCAAATTGTTAATATACAACAGCACACCTAAAATTAACTTTATTCACGCATGTATTGCTAAAAAAATTTGAACACTTGCTATAGTAAAAGTTTTTACTTTTAAAATTTAATGTAGTTTGGTGAAACTTAAAACTTATTATTTTATTTACTTTTTCGTTCTCACTGTTCTTTCTCAGTCCCTCTCACTCTCTGCCTCTCTCTCTTCTCTCTCCCTCTCATTTTCGGACTCTCTCTTCTATCTCTCGACATGGATCCGCATTTGGGTGGGTGAGTGGGTTGTGATTTTGGGTGGCATTGGATTGGGATTTCGGTGGTGGTGGTTGCCTTGATCTAGGTTTCCTTGGTGGTGGCTCAATTTCCATGTTTGTTGGTGGTTGATTTTTGTGTTTTTTTTTTTGTTTTCAGATTTGGTGGTGGTGGTGGTTAGTTATGGTTTTGTGTTTTCAACGGTGGTTGTTGGTTATGGTTCGGTGTTTCAATGGTAGGTTGGTTCGATTTTCGATGTTTCAATTGTGGTGGTGATGGCTAAGTTTCGGTGGTTAGGCTGAGTTTCAGTGGTAGGTAGTTACTGGCGGTAGTGGGTTTACTAGATTTGGTGGTGATTGTTGGGTGTGCGGGTTTGTTGGAGAGAGAGAGATACAAAGAGGAAGAGATGGAAGTGAGAGATGGGAGAGAAGAGAGAGAAATGGTTATGCTTAGAGAAACTCTAGCAGAATTAGCAAATTTTTGTACTGTTTAGAGAATGAACAGTGACTTTTACCTTTATCTACCCACTTTTTCAAATATACTTTCCAACAGACTCTCTATTTCATTTAAATATTATTTCTTCATTCATTATTTATTATATTTTTTTAACAACTACACATCTTCCAACATTTTTTTTATTCAACACCTAATTATTATAATAGAAAAAAAAGATTTGAAGAATGAACAGTAGCTCATCAAACCTGATGAGCTACTATTCATTAGCAAAAAAAAAAAATTCAAGGGATAGAGAGGCTGTTGGAGTCTTTATTTTTGGTCTCACTCTCTATTATTGAGAGTATTTTGCTTTTAGCTACACCATTGGAGATGCTCTTATAGTTTATATTATTTTAATGAGTTTTATGTTAAAATAAAAAATAAGATGTTGAGTGAGTTGTGAAATGATATAATAAAATAAATAAATTAACTTTTTAAAATGCAGAATAACAAATTTTCTAAGAACTCGATGCTAATGCTCTTAGGTTGTTATTTTTGAAGCTATGTTTATATTTCCAACTCGATGATAAGGTTCAGGACTTCATGTTTCATCATTTATAATAGGCATTCTTATTGCTAGTTTGCAAGCTTCTTCCCTGTTTGCCAGTACAAAGTCAAAAGGATAATCTAGGGTCGGCTTTGGTTTGACCTTTCCACTTTGACCCAAATGGAATTTGGTCGGTTCTCAAGCCAGGTTAAGCACGTTGTTTCCAACCCCTAATTGAATTAACTCTAATCCTAGCCAACAAGGTACGGTCAGTAAAAGAACTTAGCTACACACCTATACCATAAATAATCCCAACGTTCTGTCCTGGTCCGGCACTTTAGACATCTACCTGTGGAAACACAAGTCTTTAAGTTTTTTTTTTTTTTTAAAATAAAAATATATAAAAAGACTCTTTTTTTGAATAAGTCAGCTGTTTTTTAAAACAAGCCCTAATAATTTTGAAAACAAGTTCATAATATTTATACTCCCATTCTGAGTTCATTAATGCATCCGAACCCTAAAAGTGTTTAAAATTTTATGGTACTTGTAATTAAATTGATCTTTTTAAAATTTTACAGTAGGCAAGGAGATCATTTTTACAAATAAAACGCAATAATAAAAGAGAGCCAAAATTTCCCTAACAAAGAAAGAAGATACCTTCCATGACATTTTCTAGCTTATCAAAATTGTGCTTCATATTCTTATCCCACTTTTAATTTCATTGCCATAACGATGAGGATTTTTTTTTTTTTTTTTTTTTTGATAGGATAACGATAAGGAATTTAATGATCATAAATTCAGAAGACAATCTACATCATATAAAGTAAGAAGTTACTTATAAAACTAAACCTTGCATAAGAGAGTATACATTAGAAGACTTACAAGAAACAAAAAATTTTCATTTCTGCTCATTTTTATTATTTTTATTTTTATCTGCTTTCTGCTAAATGATAGGAAAACAAGGGTTTAACATTTTTGAATTTATGGGTGCTACCGGGGTTATTTTCCTGATGACTGAAATATGATTATTTTATTAGTTTTATATTTTTGCATAACTTTTTTTTCATATATAATTTTCAATATATTGGCCAAGAATCGCAATATGTTTGAGGAGGTAATTTTTTTCTTTCTGTTTTTTTTTTTTTTTTCATCAATATTTTATCAATGAATAAAATATATATATATATGTTAATATATTTCTAAATGATATTTAAATAAACAATTGAAATATTGCAATATATAGAAAAATTCTTTTCTTTTCTTTTCATTTTATAATCAATATCTAGAAAAACTATAAACCATTAGCAATTGATATTTAAATAAACAATTGAATAAAATGCTTTTTGGATCTACATAGATGATAGACCTACATGCACTTGGTGTGTCTCAAGCCAGTGTCATTAATGGCCTCATCAATTTAACTATGTTATCTCTTGTTCAATCTTTCAACACACTGATTGCTTCTCTCAATGTATATAAGATGACACAATTTTATAATACTCTATTCTACAGTATCACCTTAGATATAGTGGGTTAAAGTCTTGTAAAACAACATTGCTTAACCTCCTTTATTATAAGAACTATTTTTTATCACCTGTGCATGTACGGGTACAATACACCTATACACATATATAATATATAATATATTTCTACTTAGTAATAGACTGTATATAGTCATAGTATATTACATAAATGACTTATAAATTTAAATTATTTTTAGTTACACAAAAAAATGGATTATAAAAGTAAAATCATTCAAACTCTCTCTTCCTCTATTATATATATAAAGTTAGATATATAATTAGGTTTTTTATGGTTTATTTAAATTGGACTTTTCGTTTTTTACATTGAGTTAACTCACTTGGCACAAAAATTTTAAAAACTTAAATTAGATGGAACACATAGTACAAAATTAGATTCTAAATAAATATATAGACTAGAGTTCAAATTCCCCTCCTCACTTATTGTAGCCATTAAATTATATATATATATATATATTTATATGAACTCTGAACATTTTCGATCGAAGCACCAAAAGGTACCGATTGAATTATAAAGCTCTTTTTGTGTGTGTATTCTTATGTAGTAAAATACAAATGTGCATAAAAATATTATTTCCACAATTTTATTTTATTTTTATAATTCAATAATTCCAAAAAAAATTTAAACTTAAATGTCTTTGTTGGAAACATCAAGATGCCAATTGAATTACAAAGCATTTAAGAATTTTCAGAACAATTAAATTACATGATTAATCAATTGTTTGTTTTTTAATTTTTTTAATAGGAAAAAAAGGATTGAACCGCAACATAGGGTTAGGGAAGGAAGTAGGGTATCACTGGACGCAGTGAAAGCCCATTGGCATTAATTGATATGATTAACATTTCTTTTATGTTTAATTCGTGGTTGGTATTTGAAACAGTGAGAGCCATTTGGAACAAACCAATGTGAACATTAATGGTATAGGAATCAAGGGGTACCCTCCCTCTCAAGTAAATAAAACATGAAGAAGTGGTCAATATCTTGAGCATTAGGTAAGAACTTTGCAGTTGTAGGGTACCTGCCGCTATTGTTATTTTGTCAGTTATAAAAGAACCTGGTACGCACGAAATATATTTAATATAATTTATACCATAACATGCCCATCTGTGTTTTTACTGCTAAAGCTCCCCAGAAACTTTCATTTGTTTTTCTTTTTTTGCTGAATAATTAAGAAGAACCTTTCATTTATTATTACCTGATTGGTAGAGAAGAGAGAGAGCAGAGAAGCAAATTGTTGTAGGAACCAATCAAAGCCTGCCACAGTGAAATAAGCAGTTGCATAACAGATTTTTGATTCTTAAACCCCACTCAATATCAGAGAGACAACAAAACCCTCTGATTTTGCCACAGTTTAAAGTTACTTATTAGACAGACACACAGATATTTTCAATCAGCCAAGAGAGAGAGAGAGAGAGGAATTGGAGTGGAAGCAACGAAACAAAGAAAGAAAACCAAGCCGTGTGGGTCCCAAACAGAGCCAACCAACCACAAGACTTGTAAATATTCTCTAAATTTCTCTCTCCAAAATCAATTTCTGGTCTCTTATAAACCCCCGTCCTCCCCTGCCTCTGTTTATCTCTCAGTCTCACCAAAAAAAAAAAAAAAAAAAAAAACAAACTTTTAGCTCCCCTGCTCTGCTCTCTGCTCTCTGCTCTCACCTCCTCATTCTGCTCCAAAATCTCTCTCATATTCGCACAACACCAACCTCATCAAATATCATCAACACCCCAATTGGTATTTCGTATTTCTTCGTCAAGGGCTCGCTCTCTCTTCCACTTCTCTGCTCCATATTCAGAGATTTTGGGATGGGTTACTTGCACTTAAATGCTTTTGGTATCCGATTCTGCTTTTTTTAGTTCAATCCGATTAGCTTTTGAAATCAAACCCAGATTCCAAAATTCCTTCTTTTTTTTTCTTTCTTACAAGAAATATATATTCTTTGACTAGTTTTGGATCCGCGCATTGAATTTTCCTTGCTTTATTTTTTGGATTTGGGATATCTATTCATTTGATTCGAATATTAAAAAAAAAATGCTGTTCTGATACCTATTTGCTTTAGTGACCCATCTCAAATTCTCTTCAATCGGTTTATATATCACCAGGTTTTATTTATTGGGAGCTTGAGAGAGCGAGTAGTATCCGATGGCTGCAGCTAAGAATAGTGGGAAATCCAAGAAGGGTGTTGATGAATCACATAGTATGATACAAAATTGGGATATTGACAAAGGCAAGGATCATGATTTTGGCACCGAGAGGCGGCAATGGAAGCCGTTTTTTGATGAAGCTTCCATGTCCAATAGGCCTATCAAGAAGATCCGAAGCCCTGAACGTCAAGACCCAATTCAGTCCTCTGCTTCTTTTGCTCACCAAACACCTCCTTTCTCAATTCCTAGCCCTCTAACTCGTTCTACACCTTCTTCAAGAATTGTGTTTCCTTTTGCTTTTGATGGTTCTCAGCAATCTTTTCCATTTACTCAACAATATGGAACCACAACTTTGCCTATGTACCGTCCACCGCTGCAGGTACCACAAATTAATCAGCAGCAGATGATTTCTTTTGGTACAAACCAACAACTACAACAGCAACAACATAGCAATACTTATCCACCACCATTATTGGGCGGAGACATGGCCTTAACACAACAACAGCAACAGCAGCAGGTTCTTCAGTATTGGAGTGATGCACTGAATTTAAGTCCAAGAGGAAGGATGATGATGATGAATAGGTTGGGACCTGATGGTCGGCCATTGTTTAGGCCTCCGGTTCAGCCTATAAATACTACAAAGCTTTACAGGGGAGTGAGGCAACGACATTGGGGCAAATGGGTCGCTGAAATCCGTCTCCCTCGCAATAGGACTCGCCTTTGGCTAGGCACCTTCGACACAGCTGAAGACGCTGCCATGGCATATGATCGCGAGGCCTTCAAGTTGAGAGGGGAGAATGCTAGGCTCAATTTCCCTGAGCATTTTCTCAATAAGGATAAAGCAGTTTCCACAGCTCCTAGTTCAACTACCTCTTCTCCCCCAACTCCACATGAAAGTTCAAGGCCAAGTCGGTACTCAAAGCAACCTGAACAAGCTCCAGAAGTGTTTAATTTGCAGGATTTGAATATGGAAACTATGCCACCACCACCAACGCTGCTGCCACTGCCACAGACTCAAGAAGATAATCCTGATAGTGATTCGGGATTGGGGTCGAGTGAGGCTATGACGAGCGACGAAGTTCAGGCTATTGCAGGGGATGGTGATGCAGGGGAAGGTGTTTCACAGTCACAGGAACTGGTTTGGGGAGAAATACAAGATGCCTGGTTCAATGCAATTGCATCAGGTTGGGGGCCTGGTAGTCCTGTATGGGATGATTTGGATACCACCAATAATCTTCTGCTGCAGTCACAACTTCCCTTTGGCAATCCAAATCAGCAGGAATTCAATGACTCTAATCTTCAAAGGCAGCAAGAGAACTTAGGCTCAGCCTGTTCCTCCTCCTCATCATCTTGTCCTATGAAACCCTTCTTCTGGAAGGATCAAGATTGAAAAGTCATTCGTTGGATTTGACTTTGCAATTGGTCCTTCCAATCCCCCCTCCCCCTCCTCTTTCTAAAACAACCAAATCATTTTTCACTCTAGGTTCTAGAAGAAGTTTCCAATAACCCCTCAAAATCATTTTTACACTTTCCAATTTGCGTATTAGGAGAGTTTACATTTCCTTGTCACTGGTTGCACATTTTTCACAAACAACCTGTGATTCCATTTGGAGCTTTCATGAGTTTATTAGGATCTTTGAAGCTTCATACTTCAAACTCTATTTTGCTTTGACTTCTTCTGAACTTATAAACACTTCCCAACCCCAATTATTCCTTAGATTCTCCTCTATTCCATCTGCTACAAAAGGCTGCATATTACAAGACCTTTCAGCGGTGGAAGTCTTATTCCTTGTGGACCATGCCTTTTGCTCCTAGTTATAGTAGTATCATGCATGTCTTTAGACTATAGGTAGTGTCATTATGTGTCTACAAGAACCTCTTAGCTTTTGATGCTGTTATGGACATGCAGTAGTTGGAGTTGATCATTTGCAGGACCAGCACAGGAGGAGACGGTTTTGTGATCTCCTTCAATGGTCCGTCCGTCCGTTTAGAGCCTTGTTTTTCAGCTCTCATGATGGAAGCAATTTGTGATTTTGTACATTGTGCAGTTTTCTTTATGGTACCATTGTAATGTTATCCCTTTTTTTTTTCAGTTGTAGTTGTAATGATAGATCAAGCAATGGGCAGCATTCTCATTTTTATTATTATCTACTGGCGATGCTCTACTTTTTGTTGTTTACTACTTATCCATAAGCTTCTTAATTCAAACTAACATGCCGTGCAATTGAGAATGAGTTATGGGCTTGTTAAATATTAAGCTTGTAGCAGTGATTTTCCCACTTGATAAAAAATAGCTTAGATCAATGACAGTGAATAACTTTTTCCTGTAAAGGGGTTTTAGTGCACTTGTATTCTTTTATTACTTTCTTTCTTAACAACAAGAAACTTGAGTTGCCTTAGATATTTTCTTGTTCCACCTATGAAAGACAGCATTTTTGTCTATCAAGTCTGCTTTGAGATAAGAAAAATCTAATGCAGACAGCGTTGTTGCAGAACAAGAATTAGGAGTAGCCTCAACTTCTTGGACCAATATCTGCACAAACAAACTAGTTGTGCTTGACCCTCAAAAACAAGATAGCATAGCATGGCAAGGTTAAGTCAGTGTAATCATTCTTCATTAACATCCCTAAATGATGATGTGGCAATGGTAGTTTCACGCCATACTCCACATTAATCTATGTCATACTTTTATTAGGCACTCTATTATGAGAGTACCTAATAATTTTCTATTTTGAAATATGTACAAGAACCGGTAAATTTGATAGTCTTTTCATTGCCAAGGAAGGACAAAGGCAATAACTGCATAATTAAAAATGACCTAGACTTGGGGATATTATATATTTCTGTACCACAATGTTTTTTTTTTTATAAGTCAAATACAAAAAAACAAATAGGAAAATGAACCGTCCACTCAATTGCACATATGGTTTAACAGAATTTGTAGTTTCCACCAATCCTATTCTCCAGATAATGTTATGTGAAGGGCACCTGCCACAGAAACATAAGTTGAATTCCTCAAATTGACAAGCAACAGAATTCAAAGTGTAGACAATTAATCAATTCCCATGTTCTGCTCAATGTGATATCAATAAAAATTTGCATCGTTTGCTGGAATCTTCATAATTGGGAATGTGATAAGCATTACTATTTTATTTGTAGAAATTATGTCTTGTGGAAGTTTAAAGAATTGTTTATCACATCTCCAAGATATAACTATTTATATTCCAGTGGAAAGAGTAATCAAGCACATACTTAAGGGACAAACTTTCCACATTAACTAATGTGAGCTACTAATATTTTGATCACCGCACATTGACTGCATGATAAGGAAGGTGGGGTCAGTCGCCGGCCCATGAGATCATCTACATTTCTTATTTGTGACGGCACGATAACAATAACTAGTGATAAGAAAATGGGCATAATTAGAAATGATCAAAGATGATATACTTATAAATGATACAGTTGATTAAAATATTTAAATATCTAAGATGATGGTGAAGTAGTGTAATGGATTAATTAATTGATCCTTTCTTTAAACCAAACCCAATATTTGATGTCACAGTGTGGCTGCTATCATTTTCTTGTGCATTAAAATAATAATTAAACTTGTAACTTAGTAGCTAATTGTCTTGGATGGGCATGGATGTTTTGATTATAAAATTTATGCTGTAGTTATAGAAAAATTTGGATTTGGTATGGGCGAGTATATAAAATTCAAGCTGAACATGACTAATTTATAATTCAAAGTTTTATAATAATGCAATTCAGCAGCTTTCCGAGTACTTAGGGCATAAACAGAATATCCAGCCAATGTTCAGTCGAAACCTAATGAAACTTGTAAAAATTTGGACCAAGTATACCAAAACTAACAAAAGGCAAAGTCACAATTTGATTCATAATTTTAAGCCAAATAAATTTTATTTATTTATTTATAATTCGATAGTAAGAATCAAGGGATGGGGGATAAAATTTTCAGAAATAGTATTAGTGAACACAAAAATACACCAAGGAGCAATTGATCAATTTCAAACCAAGGGTCATAGGCTGGGTTGGGAACTAGAATAGTGGTGGGGGAAGAAAATGAAGCAATGTATTGGGGAGGAGCAGTTGTTGTACCATCAATGTGGTGGGAGATCTTATTGCCATTGATGTAGGGAATAATTGCAGTTTTCCAAGAGAGATAATTGTCCTTTGTAAATTTAATTTGGAGATGATTTGAGGGAGTAAGAACGGGATGGATGAGGATGGGTAATTGGATCGGTTGTAGAAGTAGTAGAAGAAGATGACATGGTTTAACTTGAGTCTATTGCTCTGATACTATAAAGAGAGAATAATAAGAGTTTTTGTTTTGGTTTGCTTCCTTGAAAATATTTTAAAAGTTCCTACTTTTATATTTATATATAATCAAAATACAGATAAAGTTTTTTTTAAAGATAACAGATACTTGGATTACATGAAAACTCCTAGATACTATTAGATTGCTTTGGAGGTATTTGGATTATAAGAAAACTCTTAAATATTATCAGATTGTTTTGGAGGTACTAATGGCAGGGATTGATGATCATCCAATGCCTTGATTTTACCATCTCAATAAGAAGAGTAGGCTAAGTTACAAGATTCTTATAAGTTTGTTTTGTTACTCGTTATTTATATGATTATATATCTATACTACTATAAAGGTAAAATAATTCTTCTGCTATCATGTAATGATTGTCAAAATTACTCATATTCAAAATGATAATCACTTTTAGTAGATTTAAAAAAAAAAAAAAAAAAAAAAAAAATTAGAGGCTTCTCAAGATCTTATCTACCTAACATATGATTTCTTATTATAGGGACGGCGAAGAAAGATCCATGCAGGCAAATCCAAGTACTTGGAAATATTCTTCTAAAAAAAAATTACTTGGAAATATGACTAAAAGTAAAGCTGGTACGTTGTTGCATCAATATATTCCTAAACTCTATGGCATGAAAGCTTTCTTTGTGTCATATGGTTGTCGTTAAGCGTTTTCTACTGGTATAGAGAAGGGCTATGATAACATAGGAATGAAATTCTCGTCTTAGGGGCAGCTCAGTGACTTTGAGGAGCTGCGTAGAATGACATGATTCCATGATTAAATTTATCAAATTCTAATAGTTTAAAGTTTTGGGACAATTAGTAATTTAATATACTATGAGGTCCTAAGTTCGATCACTATCTCCTTCACTCTATTGTGTCATATTTTTCTAGTCTTTTTGAGAGGTTTTTTTTTTTTTTTTTTTTTGAGAGAGAGAGAGAGAGAGAGAGAGAGAGAGAGAGATTTTATGGATGCTTTGTTAATATATATTGATTTAATTTGTTTCTAAAAAAAAAAATTTGAATTATTTTGGCTTCTTTTCTTTGTTAATACTCATATTTGATTTCTAAATACTTGAGCGCGTGTATTATTTTTATTCGATACACCATAAATAGAGATATAATTCATTCATTCATATCTATTTATATGTTTGTATCACCAAGAGCCCTGTAGCTCAATTTATTGGTACTTTTTGGTGTTTCTAATAGTGACATTCGATGAGTTCTAATTAGCTCAACTGGTAAAGTCTCCAATGGTTGAATAAAAAATTCAGGATTCAATCCCGCCTACATCAAAAACCGATTGATGTTTTGGTATGTTGATAAAGAGCTATCATCAGAAACGAACGTTATAGATTGAAATTCTCAAAAAAGTTTCAATTCCCTTCTCCCATATTGTAATTATGGAATTTTATAAATAAATATATAGTTTGTATTTATGCGTTTTTGTGCTACCATCACCCATAATTTATATCATTTTATAAATGATTCTGATGACATCTTCTTCTTTTTTATGCTCCATGTCTATGTTCCATGTCTATTGTGGTAAGTGGCAACACCCCCTCCCACCATCTTCCTATCTACCAAAAATCTACCTATCTAAAAAAAGTCTCTATTAACTAAAAATAATAAAATTTTACATTTGTTGTGACTAAAACTTATCTAAACACACAAAATAATAATAATAATAATAAATTCTTTTATGTGAAACTATAAGGCCTTAAGGATGGTATATGAAAACTGTGAATCAATTATCTAATTATTGTCACAAAAGCCATTTATAATAAAATTATAATTATATAAGCTCATATCTAAATCACATCATATTATAGTTTGTGATACCACAAAATAAAATATATGTTTTACATGATAGCGTTGCTCCAAGTGTATGTCCACTCCTTTTTGTCACTAATTTATTTTTCATTATTTTATAAAATATAAAAATTATGTTTTATATTTTGTTCAATAATTTTTAAATCACACACGTATCAAACCAACAAATTTCACTCACACGTATATCAAACTACAATTAGAGTAGTAAAAGTTAGTAAAATGAAAGTATATTTATAAAATAATAATTTGGAAAAAATTTTATATGTGCTTTATACTTTTAATTATAAAAAATAGTTTTTTTTTCTTTCTTATGATAAACAGGATTATTTAAAAAAAAATATTTACCTCTCACTCATTATTTTTAATATCTCTTATAGTCTTTTTTTATAGCTTCAGATTTCATTTCTTTCTTTCTTTTCCTGTCAAAGTTATTATAATCAATTTAAAGAAAATCTAGAATTGTTATAATTTTAAAAATATAAGAATATTACATTAATTCTAGAATAAGAATATTACATAAGAACTTCCTAAACTAGTTTTAGGTGGTTTATCATTTGAATTGATAATGATAACATCACAATACTTATTGAAAATAGGGTTAAATCTTAAATACAAAGATACCCCACGTGATATGGGTCATTATCAAACATATCTCCTATACTACTAAAAAAAAAAAAGAGACTTTTTAAATCATTGTAGTATTTAAAATGATGCAATTAACCCTTTTATTAGATTTTCATCATCATCACTTTTATTGGACGAAATGACCACTCGGAGATATGAATTAAGTGGGAATATCAATTAGTGTGAATGTATTTTGACTCTCGTGATGCAGACATGGTCATGTTTTGTCTAATGAAAATAACATAAATCTAATTAACGCAAGGGTCAAGTGCATTATTTTATGTACTACAAAGATCTTAAAAAGTCGATTTCATAGCACATAGGTAGCCTAATTTCATTTAACCCTTGAAAATAATAGCATCACAAAAATGACAAATTTTTTTCCCATTTATTTCCTAGTTATCTTCCATTAACTTACGAAAATATGTACTAATTTTTTTTTTTTTTTTTATGAAAATACTTATCGCATGGTCCTACATGAAATATATTATTTAATACTTCTTAAGCAACTTTAATATTATAAATAAATAATGTATTAATTTTAGAAAATCTTACATAATTAACAATGAACATTTTAATAATCTAATTATAACATTTTAATAATTTATTTAGCTTCTATACACAAACTATGGATGAAAAGTAGGGGTGTTCATTGGCCGTGTAGTCAATTTTAGGAGGGTTTTTTTAGCCACATCAACATCGTTGGAATCTCATAAGCACCAACCATCGCCTCCACCATTGGATCAGCTTTCCAATGATCTAAACAAACAGATACATTCTCAAGACAATATCAATTTAAAATGCATAAACACCACCACACAACAACATTAACATTGCGTTTCATGGAAATTGCATCCCAAAACTATTACATACTAATTTCTATCGTATGATAACAATGATCTAAATATACAGATACATTATCAATTTAAAATGCATAAACACCACCACATAACAATATTTTATGTGGAGATAACATCCTGTTTCATGGAGATTGCAACCTTGTCCATGGCCCGAAAAAAGAGAAAATCATATATAAATATTACCTTGCAGCAGCTAGCAAAGAAATATTTTATTAAAAAATTTACATTTAAACAATATTGCTTAAGTCTTATTCTTTTTTTCTTTTATTTATTTATTTATTTATTTGAGCTTAAGTCTTATTCATTCGTTTACATGACTTATGGATAAGTGAAACACATTTGCATCTTTACAGCAAAAGGTGCTATTAGAAGGCCAATCTAGAAAGGGAACACATAATTTCAGTTTTTTTTTTTTTTGGATAAGTGAAACACATAATTTCAGTGCTTTCCCACTAACTAGATTTTCAGTCTACAGTCTACACACATTATTTCAAGTGAAGAGAGCTTATTTTGCAGTCAAAGTTAATTTTCCGAACAAATATTTAAGTGCAACATCAAGGCATGCATGTCATATAACATATGTTAGAAACTACCAGTTGTCCAATAACGCTAATAGTAAGAGAACTTGTATTAAAACCATCACTTATGTGCATGCCCAATATGTGAGTATGTATGATTCAGTGAAGGCTAAAAAGCAGAATGGATGAATACAATTTTTCTTCTCCTCATTTATAAGGAAAAGAAAAAGAGACGAAAGGTTAAACCAGGTGCAAACTCTTCCTCTTTATCCATAGGTCAACTTCACTCCCAGCAAAAGCAAACTGCTGAAAGCTCAGTATTCAATTTTATTGTTTTTATTATAGGAAACAGAGCAAGGGCTAGGGAATATACCTGTGGAAGTACCTCAAATAAGAGAGCTCTCATCTTCAGGAGAATAATATTCCCAGCTTGAATTAGTGCTTCAACTTGAGTGATGGCTTCTCAGCAGCTGCTCTACAGCATTTCGATTGGGGGGAGGTGTTACCAGAGCATGAGAATTGCAACAAACCCAAAAATGGATGGAAATATATACCTGATCCACCCCCTGCACATCATATTTAATCACTTTTTCAAATTGCTTTATTTGTCAAAGCTAGGCTTTTAAATGTGAGAAATCAGGAAACCAAGATTATATATATTTACGCCAATAGCAAATTGACGGCAGTTGTGGTGCAATGCTAGCGTGCTTGGCAACGCGAGGAAAACATCAACATGGAAAGCCTGATACGTGAAGCTCCAGTTGAGGTCAAGTTACCTTTTAGTGTAGCCAGTCATCACCAGGAAACTGTTGATTTATAAGGGTCTTCCCATGAGGCCAAAAGTTGAAGGGAACTGACTAATTTGATAACTGGAAACAGTAGTTCCTACAAAGAACAAAAACAATCATGTTAATGATAAAAATTAAAAATTAAAAATTAAATTAAAAAATAAAATAAAAATAAATAAATAAAAAAACAAAAACACATGAAACTTTCATCATGTCGGCTGTCTACAATAACGATTATGACATTAAGGAACCAGAGATATAAAAGAATTGTAATTAGCATATTCAAAATATCAGAGAGCCATGTCATTCATCCTTGGCTTTTGCACTACAAAACAGCACATGGAATATTAGGCTCATGTAAGACCCACGTGTTCCCCCAGTTAGAAAATGGACGAAGCATTGACAGTGGGTCTTATTAGGTGTAGTAGTATCAAAGTTACTGTACCAAATTAGCAAATATAAAGTTCAGGGGGGTTTTAACGCAACAGCAAGAAATTTTGGGCAATATTAATGCAATTTACCCATATTAATATGCATAAGAAAATTTCCAACAAAACTCAGACACGATGAGTAACTAAAATGTGCTACTTGCTTACAAATCAGCAATATAAATAAACAATTTACATATTTTTTATTCCATAAGATGGATAATGGGTGTATATGTCATTAATTTCAATGAAACAGCTAAATCCTAATAATGCATAAACTAACAATATCACAACAGCATTGTTAGTAACAAAAATAATGGTCCAATTTCATTCAATATGAGAATTGTTCATTGTATATAACTGTGTTAGTTTCTAGTAACCTAGTAAAGTAAAAAATCAATAGCCTTTCCAAAGATCTAATTTTTATGTATCCTTAATGCTACAACAACGACAACAACAATAACAAAGACTTAGTCCCAAAATATTTAAGGTTGGCTATGGATCCTCAACAGAGTAGTTCGGGTCGACCACATGCATTCTTTTCCTCCATTCTATTCTATGTGAAGTCATATTTTTGTTACTTCCTTGATTGACATGTCATTTTTTATTACTTCTACTAATGTTATTTTTGGTCTTCTTACCATTTTTCATTCCATCAACTCACTATTTCTTAGAGCAACTCCATCAACTCACGCAAAATCTTGCAAAATACAAAAAGTAGTCCATTTTACACATTTTGAGCAAAAAAACATCCACATCAGTGGGTGTAAAATTGTGCATAAATGAACAAGTGCTACATATATGCACGGTTACTGTAATTCATACATTTAATATTTTAGTATTTTTTGGTACTGTTGGGTTTGTGAGAGAGAGGGGTAGTGAGTGAGGAAATAATAAAAAATTGTAAAAGAATAAATATTTTATTGAATATATGTGTAGAATAGATAGACTGATATGAGTGTTTTGTAAAAATAAGTGTGTAAAATAGAATAAGTAGTTTTTTTGTGCAAAATAGACGGAAAGTTAGCATGAGCTGATGCGGTTGCTCTAATTGGTGCATTAATTACTCTCTTCTAAACATGACCAAATCATCTCAAGCAACTCTTCCTCATCTTTTCATCAATAGGGCCCTACCTTTAAGTGGATTTTCTTATTACGAAACCTATTTTTCTGTAAATTATATGTATTCTTAATGCTACCAAACTAAGGATGAATCCTTTAATTACCTCATTCAACATCTGGTGTAGCTCATCCCAACCTCAACCACACAGTCACGGTCATTGCTATCACCATGAAGATAAGTTCGAGTGTTTTGGAAGTATGTCTCCACAAAGGTCACCATATAAGACTTGGAAAAAGATCGGACAATAATGACTAAATGAAAATAATGACCAAATTATTATAGCATATGATAAAGCTTTCCCTAATTTTAGCTTGGTGTATCACAAACAAAACAAGATTAACTAATATTATTATTATTGAAAAAAAAAAAAAAAAAAAAACTATCAAAATCACATACACCCATCCACTGAGCCTTGATGAACAGGTTTTTTCCTTTAAAAAAAAAAGTAAAAGAAAAAATATATATAAATAGATCAAGTTGACTTAGCATTTTAGCTAATGAATTATGGCCACTGACAAAAGCTGATCAAATAAAAACTAATAAATTCAGCCCTTAGATTGTACCAATTAAATATCATATTTATGAATGATGTAATGCATGCACGGATGCCATAATGATGCTGTGTGGCACATGTGAAAATCAAAGCAGTAAACTGGAAAAGCACAATTAAATTAAAGATTAAATACGCTAATGGTCCTTGAAGTTAACATGTACGGTTTTAGTCCTTAAGCTTAAAGCGATTGTTTTTGGTCCCTTAGATGATGTGGCCAAACTAAAAACTAACACACCATCACTCTATAAAGACTAAAAGCAATCACTTTAAGCGACATTAGCAATACGAGCAATTTTTGAATAGCTTAAAGCGATCGTACCCGTACTCGTACCCATACAAACTGAATAACTTTCCTTATATAACAAAGGAAAACTGAATCATAGAATAGCTAATATATGAAGCTTATGATTTTGTTATGTGCTAATGGATCAACATCTAATCAGCACAGGACTGTCCATAAGCACAAACACCCATTTCAAAAATACAAGCTCATGCAAAATGAGTGCACAGCAAAATTGCAACAAAAGATGAATCAGTTAAAGGAACAAATAGCCTTGTGCAGAGAAAATAAAAGAAATATCATCTAGTGCAACCTAAATTTCTTGTCTTCTAGTTAATAGACAAAGAAGCAACTTCCTTTAGTTGATAAGCCATTCAAAAAAAAAAAAAAATCTAAATTGATTCCTAACCCAATGTCAATATAGTTCAAGAGTAACATATTCACTTCACCTTATCATAGAGAATAATATATAATCTTTAAGCATAAGATATAGTTTAATTAAACATCATTTAACATACAACAGATAAACTAATTTCATTAAATAATTCAACCAGACAATGGACATATATTAATATAACCACAAAAAATTCCAGACTTTATAAGAACAAAATTTAGCAATAATTTCACATCAGCCAAGCTTTGAAACAATAATTGATGAAAAGAGGTTTAAAACAACAAAATGAGTGCAGGACAAAATCGCAAAGAAATATCAAACAGTTAAAGGAACAGTCTTGAGACTAAAAAAAAGAATCATTTAGAAAAATTATAAATTTTACTCAAAGCCAATATTTGTCACTTACAAATTGACTTGTGACGGGTTAAAATATGCAACGGCATTCTCGATGTTGAGAAACTAAAAAAACTGTCACACAAACTTCTGAAGCAATTCTTGAATGTTTTTATCTGCTTGATTGGATGAAAGCAAGCCAACCAACATGGTTGCAGTGGTCGCACTTGCTGAGTAACCCTTGTCAACCATTATTTGGAGATAGTTCATTGCCTTTGATGTCTCATTATGTTTTAGTAACCCTTGGATGATTGTGTTATATGTGAAACCATTAGGTGAGCAACTATTCTTGTCCATTTTATCAAGTAGTTCACTCGCTTCATCTATTAGTCCCTCTTTGCAAAGCACTTTGATCATTATAGTGTAAGCCAGTACATCAAGTTGCAATCCTTGGGTTAAAAGACTATAAAAGAGATCTCTCACAGTCGTAAGCTTCCTGGCATTACACAAACCTTCAATCAAGCTGCTGTAAAGCACAATATTATGGTCTAGCTTTTTGTTTTTCATCTCTTGAAACATTGTCATTGCCTCATCAATTCTTTTATTTTTGCAATATCCATATATCAATATGCTATAGCAAATCCCATCAAGTGAACAACCCCCCTTAACCATCATATTAAATGCTTTGACTGCATCACTCATTCTGTTTAGCAAACGGTATCCATCAATCAAAGAATTGTACGTGATTGTGTTAGGCTCAATGTCTCCTTGAATCATCACATCAAAAACTTTTTTTTGCCTCTGTTACCATCCCCTTTTTGCAAAGTGTGCCCACCAATATGCTAAATGTATGCACATCTGGCATGACCTTCCTTTGCGCCATCTCATTCAATAAAGTAGTAACCGCTTTCCATTGACCAGAATTGCATAGACCTTGAATCAAGGTATTGTAAGTGATAAGGTGTGGCTGAACGCCTTTGCTACTCATATCAGACAAAAGGTTCAAAGCCACACCAATCTTGCCAATCTTACACAGACCACTTACTATAGTTCCACAAGTAACTGCATTAGGTTCATACCCTTTCTTCTCCATTTCCTCTACCAATCTCACAACTTCCAGCAACATTACCTTGAAGACAGAGCCCTTTCAGAAGAGTGTTTAGAGTTATATGATCTAGCTGATAACCAAGTTTCGAAATTGTCGCTAAGATAGATAACCCAAAATCGACACGGTTCAAATGGTAGAAGCAATTAATCAAAGTATTCAAAGTATAAACATCAGAAGATTTTCCTCTTATCTGATTCGGATCGGGTTCGGTGGAGCTCCGTGACTTCAAAGGAGAAGTCACGTTGCCGTTTGAAGCTGTCAGCTCTTGAGGATGGATGACAAAAGGGAGGAAGCCGAAGAGAGAGAAGCTATGGATCAAATTAGTGAAAAAAACATTATTCTCTTCTCTTCTCTTCTCTTTTTCTTAAGGACATAAGAATTGTTGGACCAAACGTTTTCTTTTTATTCTATTTATTTTTGATCCGATTAAGGCACACATTAACCATTTATTTTGGAAAAGTTTTTATGAGAAATTGAAAAAATTGTCAAAACAGTTAATTACATTTTTGTTTTTTCATAAAAAGTTTCTTAAAATGGTTTACTAATGTATGCTCTAAGGGCACACTGTAGTAAATCTCTTTATTTTTTTCTTTTTCTAAGGAAAAAAATATAGTAATTATTATGCATTACGATTCAAATCATCTTGTGAAATAAAATTTATTTCTTTTAACATAAAAAGACTCCTGTCAAAAAAAAAAATTATGGGAATGTGAGATTATTTATTTTAAATTCTATTTCATTAAAATCAAATTTCCTTGGTTATTTTAATTGATTCTTTTTTTATATATAAAATAACTACCATTTACTCCCTTCTTTCATTTTTAAAATACATAAACAAAAAATATGAAATAAAATATAAAATAAATAATGTTAATATAAATTTACGTGAGCCTGTAACCATACTCGGAGGGTCAGCCCATAAGTTTTTGCTAGAAGGCTCGGGATAACCCAAAAATCACCCACCAAATTGCACATGTAAAACCCAAGCTAAACGTTTTGAAGAGAATCCAAATCTCAAACACCTGATAGGTTGATATAAGTCCACGTGGCAGGTTAGTCAGCAACACCCTTACCACCTTATCTCTCCTAACAGGAAAGAGAGAGAAATAAATGTTCCTCTTACAACATTTAAGTTCCAGTTAGCAAATTACATTTTTTAACAATTCTAGTGTCTCATGGCTCTCCAAGCAGCACTTTCAGTTCCTTCTGCTATCTCCATCCACAAAGAGGTACACTCTTCTGTTTTGCCTTAGTTTTTTGGCAAATCTTGTGGGTACTATTTACAGCTTTTGGGTCTTTCCTTGTTTTCTTCTACTTTTAATTCATGTTTCATGCAATGAGATTTTCTTGTTCTCTTCCATAACAGGTGAAGTCTAATGTTTCTCTCAAGGAGACAGGTCTATTTGGAGTTTCAGTCTCAGACCCCCTCAAAGCTGAAATCAAGTGTCCTCTGATAAGGAAGCAGGTGCGAAATTTATCACTCTTCCTAAAATTTTCATACCTTCTTTTCCTGTTGCACTTCTAAGATTAAGCTGAAAATGGCTGTCTAATTCTTATTGTTGAACCATGGGAATTCAAGCTATTCCCTTGTTTCAGATGCTGAAAAATGTTAGGCAGAAACAATTCTTAGAATGAATTTGAATAAAAACTTATTAAAAAGATAACAAAGATGACAGGAACCGTAGATTTCATAAAATGATTTTCTTCTCATTTTAAATGACCATCTAAAGTTCTAAACTATTATAAGTTTTTTCTTTTTCACTAATCTCCAAGTATGGCATCAAAAAGTGGGGATTGTGTATGGATAACATAGGTTTGAATTCTCAGTTGTACACTGATTACCTTTTACTGAAGGTTATAAAATGTAGTCAGTAATAAAGAAAAAAAATGTGATACTTAACTTTTACCAACTTATTTATTTTACTGTATGTTTAGCAAAGATTATTTTTGCCAATTTATTTTATTATTCAGCTTATTTTTGTTATTATTTATAAGTCTCACTACACTTTTTGATACTATTCATGAATCTCATTGTACAATTTCAACTAACTTTTACTTTTATCTACAGTATTTTTAGCAGAAAGTTTTCAATTTTAGTAAAATAAATGGATCCCAAATAGATCTAAGTAAATAAGCTACTAAACGAAAAGGCTAATGGCAAATAAATGCTTTGTCTGTATGATTTTAATGCCACTTCCTAAAAGCTAAAATGACTTAATAAAATCCAAATAATGACATTGTGCATTGCAGAATATACTCGTTTCAAAATGCTAATTACAAGATACACAAATGCTGTGCAGTACATAATAAGATGAACTTCTGGTCAATGGGAATATGTGATTTCGTAGGTGCTCCTGATTTAAACAGATGCTATACTTGGCCGTGAATTCTCAACATTTTCAAGATGTAGTTCGTATTGAATAATCAATTGGCTCCATTTGCAGGAAGTTGGAAAAAGGAAACTACTTGTTGGAACCATTAGAGCCCAAACAGCAACCACAAGTCCAACAATTGGCGAGGCAGCACCAGAAGCAAAGAAAACCTTGAGAAAGGGCAATGTCATAATTACTGGAGCCTCCTCTGGGTTAGGACTGGCCACAGCCAAGGCTTTAGCTGATACAGGGAAATGGCATATAATTATGGCATGTAGGAATTTCCTCAAAGCTGAGAGAGCAGCTAAAGCAGCTGGCATTGCCAAAGAGAACTATACAGTTATGCATCTTGATCTTGCCTCCCTGGACAGTGTCCGGCAATTTGTAGAGAATTTCCATCGCTTGGGTAGGCCACTTGATGTGCTGGTTTGCAATGCTGCTGTCTACTTACCCACAGCTAAGGAGCCATCTTTCACAGCCGAGGGGTTTGAACTGAGTGTTGGGACAAACCATCTTGGCCACTTCCTCCTCTCTCGGTTACTGCTTGATGACATGAAGCAATCAGATTTCACTTCCAAGCGTGTCATCATTGTTGGTTCCATCACAGGTACTAACTTCCAACCACAATACGAATTCCAAATATGTTCACTTCAGCAATTCTCAATCAAACCTCGGTAACCAATTTTGGACCTACATGTTACTAAGGGAGAGAATTTAGAAGCTTCTTAGGTAATCTTAATATCAAAATCTGGAAAATAATTTTCAAAGATCGAAAAAGGTTCCTAAAAAATAAAAAGAAGAAGAAGAAGCAGCATATGCAGAAAGCATTACCTATTGTGGCATTGTCAGTGTGTGTGTGTATATATATATATTGGCAAAGGAAATTACTTGCAGCATCCTTACGTGACAAGTTAACTAATGAAATATAACTGATTATATAAGAAGTGTACCTTAAAAAAGAAGGCCCATAATAGTCTACATGTATGATAAAAGCAATCTAGAATTAATTGTTACAATGACAAGATACATATTATAAATGTGGTTTTTTGCAATGAATTTGATTCTAGGTAATACAAACACCTTGGCTGGGAATGTACCACCAAAGGCAAACCTCGGGGACCTGAGAGGTCTTTCAGGAGGGTTGAATGGGCTAAACGGATCACCCATGATAGATGGAGGAGATTTCGATGGTGCCAAGGCCTACAAAGACAGCAAAGTCTGCAACATGCTCACCATGCAAGAATTCCACAGGCGCTACCATGAAGAGACAGGAATTACCTTTGCTTCTCTCTACCCTGGTTGCATTGCTACAACAGGCTTGTTTAGGGAGCACATACCCTTGTTCAGGCTTCTATTTCCACCCTTCCAGAAGTACATCACTAAAGGCTATGTTTCTGAAGAGGAAGCTGGGGAAAGACTTGCACAGGTCAGTTGAATTCTATAAAATGCCAGAATGAATACATAAATACGTATGCATACATAAACATCTATTTACTTGTATGTGTGTGAAAAATGAAGTTCTATGTTGAACATAAACTAAATGAAACCTTGGTCATTCAGGTTGTAAGTGATCCAAGCCTGACAAAATCAGGTGTTTACTGGAGTTGGAACAAGAATTCGGCTTCATTCGAAAACCAGCTCTCCAAAGAAGCCAGTGATGCTGAGAAAGCACGAAAAGTTTGGGAGATTAGTGAGAAGCTAGTTGGATTGGCATAAATAAGCATCAAAACAGAAAATTTTCCTCAACAATGTGCCTTTGTCAAGGAAAAGTGAAGCTTCGAGGATCTCTAATTTGGAAATACCCAGGAAATATTTTACCCTTGTAATTGTAGAAATTTTTAGTTGCATAAGACGGTAAAAGTTCTCCCCTTTATATACTCTTCAACTATGCAAGAAGATAAGTAACTATATGGAGCTCAAAATTTTAAAACCAGCAATATAAACCTCAATATGGTCCAAAACTGAGACTAAAATTTTATTACCTTCTTTTAAATACACCATTTCTCAGGACAGATTTTTACTTCGATTGGTATGCGAGGCATGCATTGAGTGGCCTTGAACAGCCAAAGCTTGAGAACCAATTGCCTCCAATGCGTAAATAGCCAAACCCAAGTCTAAGGTACACAAATCCAAGTATCTGGGTACCACATATTGCTGAAATAAGAAAAGATAGTGATTTTTTTCCCCTTGTTTTTTTTGTTGAGTGGAAGCAAAGTAATAGTTGAGGGATTATAACCTGGACAATTATTCAGACAGAGCATACAATATACCACATTTTTCTAGAGAGCGAGAGAGGAAGGATAGTGATTTTTATTTTCTTTCTCTTTTGGTGAGCAGAAGCATAGTAATAGTTGCAGGATGATAGCCTGGACAATTATTCAGACACAGCACACAATACATCCACCTACTATCCATTTAAAGATTCCCCTTAAAGCATGGATGGTCTACCTCATATTAGGACAAGGTCCTATCAATAAGGAACTGAACAAGCAATCTTGCATAGCCCCAACTAAGTCATTCCAGTGACAAACAATGACCCAAAAAGCTGGCCGAGTGTGGCACCAGCACAATGAACTCAAACAATCTAGGACCTGACTGATACAAAACAAGTTAAATATGTACCAAAATCTCAACAGACCTCTCCATCCATTATATCACTTTCTCTTGCCTGAGCTTAAGAGACTTTTATTAGATTAAGCAGAGAAACCTTCAAAGAAGTGAAAATTCCCATCAAGACCTACATTTTAGAAATACTTAAAAATACCTAATAGTCAAAACAAATAACAAATAGACCTTAAATAAAGGATTAATTCCATACCCAAAGGAAGAGTGCAACTCTCACTAACATGTAAAACCATCCATGGTTATCCCATTCTGCAGAATATGTAGAATCGGCTGGGTTAACATCAACCTTTTGTTCCTCCCTTGAAGTAGAGGATGTAGCCAATGAACCCTAGACAAGGACGAGAGAGAGAGAGAGAGACAGAGAGAGAGAGCAAATTAGTGTAGGATGAAAATTGAATCAAATTTAGGGAGTGAGCAAGCAATTATCATGAGATTCTAATCTTACCTTCAATTTGGATGTGGAATATCCAGCTAATGAAGAAGGCCATAGAATAAAGAATAAATCAAGTGATGCACTAAAAAAACCTGTGTATTGAAACCAATACCTAAAAATTCAAGAAGCACCCAATACAACAGGGGAAAAAAAAAGGTGAAACTAAGTAACCGTATGTGTGTGTATATAAAACTGAATTATCCTTCTAAAACTAATTACATCAAGAAAGTGAACCAGGTGCAGAAAATTAGCTACCATCAAAACTGATGATTTCAAACAATTTATTAGGTTATAGGTGAATTTGATGACTATCATAAAAGAAGTGATTATTGTTCAATGGATGGGAAATTTAAACTACTCATTACTATCATAGACAGGGAAACCCAATGGGGCAAGTATTGTATAAACTCACCACACCTATATGCTATTATGATCAGATTTTACGATCAAAACAAGGGGGAAGAGCAATAACAACAGAGCATAATACACTAAGTCACATAATAGGGAAAAATGCCCTGACACCCCCATGAACTTTAGGGTAGTTGCATTTATACTCCTGAACTTATATTTTAGCCAATTTAGTACATAAAATTGTGTACTGCAGCAAATATACCCCCTTAATTTTATCTTTCACCAATTTAGTCCATAAACTTTGATAATGTCACTGTAAGACCCCTTTAATTTTTTTTCCCCCCAATTTAACCTCTTTTTGTACTAAACCAATATGGGGGAAAAATTAAAATGAACATAAAAGTTTAGGGGGTTTATTGGTACATTTTCAAAGTTCATGTACTGAATTGGCTAAAGTAAAAGTTTAGGGGTTCTATTTGTTATAGTACTAAAGTTTATGTACTAAATTGACTAAAATAAAAGTTCATGGGGTGTAAGTGCAACTACCCCAAAGTTCAAGGGGGGTGTGGGCATTTTACCACATAATGATAATACACTAAGTCATGTTTAGAGGATAATGTGGATAAAAATCACAAATTGTTTGACAATCGGTTATGGAAAGCCCATAAATTTGATTTGGGATAGCTAAAATGCTACAAACACATAAGCATAGTTAATACTCTCAAGAAAACAGAAAACTGATAATAGATATTACAATCAATAGTCTGACCCAATAAAACCATAACATTGCACATTGACAGATTCTAAGCATGTTCTGCACTACCTAGTTTACACACGCAGTATGAATTGCCCATCACATGACTCCATAATTACTTGGATTTTTTACATGCCAAAAAAATTCATTTAACATTGCCAAGCTAACATTTATATAGTACACCAAATATCATAGTCCTTTTATCATAATCATTATCGAGCTCAGCATAATCAATGTACATCTCATTTACATTCACCCACATTGTATAATTTCTCTAAATATATATAGAGAACCATGAAATTCATCCCAAACTAAAACCTCTATTTATGAAATGGCAATCCATACATTTATAAAGATCTAACTCCATTACCCATCTTATTTTTTGCATTCATTTCCCATTCCTTTCTTAAAATTTATCACAAAAACAAAAGTGGGTCATTCACAAAACCAAGCCAAGAAACTCATACACATGAAAAAAAAAAAAAAAAAAAAAAAAAAAAACACCCTGTACATCTCGCATATACTAATTATATAGTGGGGTTCATACATACCTTGCCTTTGAAAAGATTCAGCAAAGAGAAACCAAGAGTGGAAAGGGGCGCAACCATCATCACGCAAATTATTAAACCAGAATCATAATAGAATTCATATGGCATTCTAACCCAAACTCAAGACAATCAACTTGCATGAGCAGGAAAAAAAAATTTGATTATCCATGAGATAGAACTGATACTTGAGATTGATTTGGAAGATAATTGATACTTGAGTTATTAGGGCCTCTATTGGGCTTCAAAGAGACTGACAGAGAACATGTAGGGGAGAGAGAGAAAAAAAGAAATTAGCCTTGATTTTCCGCATAAACATTCACTTCTGCCCATGATTTTCCGCATAAAGTCTGAGTGAATTGGGGAAGTCATGTCAAAGCATGGTGATATAGGAGTAGATTTGTTCATTCACCACATTTATTTCTGCTCTCCCCCTCCCTCCCTCCCTCACTCTCCTTATACCTTTCTTTGTTTCTTTCCCTCACTGATACTCTCTCTTTCTCTAGCCAAGACCAGCATGGCGTTTAGCCTCTCAAGATGCGTTTTATTACACCACAAAGAAAGAGGCCAAGACTCTCCTTTTTTATATATTGTAAGAACCCTTTTTTATATATTGTAAGAAGATAGCTTCACTAATCCCACATGGTTGCCCAAACTTACACCAAACAGTCAGCCCCTCAAATTGTATGAGAGCTTCCATGAATGATGGTCCAGAATATCCAGTCAAATGTTTTGGCACATATGAAAGACCTAAATGCCCTAAACGGGTTCCATCTACTAGTGAATCATGCACTATTATTTTTAGGCATATTGGCACAAACCATCAGAGAAAATAGAAACAAATAAGAACACGATGACTAACAAATACATACAAGACAAGAAGATGATAGCTTTACATTCCCGTCCCTGCCAGCAGCATGCACACTAGTAAGTTCTTCAATCCTAACTGAATAATCTGTGCACAATAGCAAACATTGCAAATTAAGTCACTAGTCTTTAACATAATGGATAATGTGAAAGGTAAAGATCCGTATCCCATGAATATTCACCAACAATCATGCCATCAAATGTCTGTACACCAAAGAAGAATCAATTGCCTTTGCTTCATACAAGAGAACGGGAATTGAAGTAAGACACCTTACATATTAAAGCAGCTGTTGATTTCCATCCTCCTTAATTTGTATAACCTCATTTACTAAAATGACATGCCAAATAACATCCATATCATCCTTTTGGAGGATGCCAGGAGGGGTCAAGAGGACCAATTACCCTGGTCATCCATTTTGAGCCAACTAGCGCAGAACAAGCAGTCAGTCAATAATGCTGCCCTTACCTCTTCTCGTTGCTATCTCATCATAAGCGGGATTTGTGGGACAAAAGAAGAGTCCCACTTGCATCTGAACTAAGAAAGTATGGAAACACCGGCAAAACTAACAGCATTGCAGCAGAGACATGATCAACACCACCCCACATATAGCAAATAAAAAGTGCAATGGTACTGTCAATCAAGGCATATATTGCAATGTTATGGAAAACTTTATATAAATTTAGGACTCAATTTAGTTTCATAGTTTTATTATATCTATGATCTCACCCTCCACCTTGTTCTTACAAAGGTAGCACCATTTGAGCTACAGTAATTGGCAGAATGTGCATGATTTTATTCAGAGGAATTTACTGTAGTTACAGATTTTCATTGCTTATAATAAAATATAAAAGCAGGAGACCTACACCAGTCACATTTAGGTAACAATTAATGGAAGTTAGGAAGCACAGGGACAAACAGAAATACAGAAAAATTAACAACCCCCATCCCAGGGGTCATAAAGAGAGTTCCACAAGCTTCTAAACTCATCAGTGCATAAGCTGTGATTGTACCATGAGCCCATTTGTACCTGTTCAACATACAACATAAAATACAATTGGGGTTCATGACTGAAAAATGGATACAGCTGCAAAATCAGCTTCAAGATCTACTTCGATTAGCAAAGCATCTCATGAATGTCATTGGTATATATCTCCAAAGCCTAAAGTCACCAAAACCATTGCCAATAAAATCAACCTACTCTTTTGGGGCATGAATCAGAGAAATTAACTGAGGCTGTTCAAACCGGCACAGGTCAACTAAACAGTATTTCCATTATCCCAGCAATTGTGGTTATGGATTTTCAGATTATGGGGAGCACTGTGGGGTCTATAGTTGGCAAATTATAGCATTTATCTGCTCTTTTCTTTCTCTTTTTTTTTTTTTTTTTTTAATATTTTTAATAAAGTGAAAGCTAATATCCATAGTATATAAATACTTGTAAATAAATATATATATGTAGATAATTGACAACCAAGAAAATAACAATGTATAAGTCATGACCAAGTGAAGAACATTTGAGATGTTATCTAGCATTGCTGCAATCAAGGGAGAGAAAGAGACCCTTAGCACAAAACAGTTTTTACTTTAAAGAAGAAAAAGTCCATGAAAAAACTGAAGATCTCATTTCTCACAAAGCAGATATGTAGGAAAGCAATACCTGCTAATGCAAGAAAAATGCTTAAGAAAGTAGCTAGAACAACTCATACCAGTATATCATTCTCAACTAGTGTCCATAGAAGCATCAGTGGGACCTGGCACAAGTACACAACAGTGTACTATCTAAACCACAATTTTCTTTTTCTTTTTTTGGCTAAGTAAAGGTTTTGAGGAGATTCAACTCTCAGACATGTCCCACTGCTGGGGTTGATGTGCCAGTTGGGTAAAAGACCATTGACACTATCTAAAACACAATCTTGCAGACACTAATATCTAAAGCAATGAAAAGAAAATCTGTAAAACAGAAAACACTAATGATTGCTGTACGACCTAATGATATCATTAAAAACAATGGATCTTGATATGATATTAGTTAAAAAGTTTGGTATGTCTGCTACTGTGGTAGTTCTTCAATTTTGGATGCTAAACATTTATACTTAAAACAAAATGTACGTTTAAGAACCTAATGACTGTCTTCATTTGTTGACATTAGGACATTCTATTGATGAACCTATGTACTTGTTTATCTTAATGACAAATTTTTTTTTTTTAATAAGTAATAAAATTTATTCAAAATGAAATCAACAATTACACAGGAAGTATACTATCTGAAGGTAAGAGATTCATGTGCCATGTAGGATATCCTACAACCAAATTCGAGAAAATAAATTCCACTTTCTTCTGTGGTAGATAATATAAAAGGCATATTGACCAATATAATGACCAACTCTCTATATGGGGCAAGAGGAGCAACAGCAATAACCCACACAACTTTTCCTAAATATATAGGCCTGTCAAGCTTATCTGCATCCAGTTTGGTAGTATTTACACCTATTGAACCCAAAAACAACAATTTTTTGATAAGTAATAAGTTTATTGATGTCAAAAAAAAGGGGAACACCCTAGTACACAGGGAGTGTACAAGGGTTGAAACAATCAAGAACAAAAATTACAAGAATCTAAGAAATCAAGAAAAGATAAAAATGATTGGTTCCGCAATGCAGCCAACCAATCCATTAAAGTTCTAAAGAAAAATAGTTTCAAGTCAGATATGGATCTCTCCTTATCTTCAAAGCACCGACTATTTCTCTCCCTCCAAAGGCACCACAATAAGCAATGGGAAACCATCAACCATCAACAATTTTGACACAACAAATATAAATCAATGAGCCCCATAAATCACAATATTAGTTTGCTCTGAGCCATTACCCAGATAGAGAGAGGGAAAAAAACAAACCAGCAGCAACAACAACAAACCAAAAGAAGAGAAAACAAAGCCAGTCCACAAACCTGAAAGAATATATCTGAGGTGGTTGGAGCATGTACACATGAATCGTAAATAATCATGAGCTGATTAAGTATCAAGTTCAATCCGAAGAAAAATAAGAGAAAAGGCTTAATCAGGAATAGATCATCAAAAGATGCACACTGCTTTAAAATCTGAAAACGAACACCAAATATTTGGAAGCATTATGATGTAGAACAGCATAGGAAAATAAAGATAAAAGAAGATTAAAAGGATAAGCAGGACAACCCCTAGGCTTCACCACCTAGAATCTGCCTGCAAGCCCTAGGTATCACCACCATACAAAGAGAAAATCATCGAATTATTCTAATTCAAATTGTACTGCCTTTCACAATTACAAGAGCACTACTTTAATAGGGTTTAGGGATTACACCAATATGGGGAAGTACTTAATTAAATCCCTTAAAACCCTCAACATTAAAAAAACCAAAAATTCAAATTCAAATTCAAAAACAAAATTCATTTCACATTCAAAAATAAAATGATTTTGGTGCTCCCTGCATCACATGAAACTCTAATTAAATTGCAAGGTACCAATAAGATGCTGATGCATATTTTTGGCTAATGTCTGCTAGCTGGCTAGTGAAGCACTTCGGAGGAAAAACAAATAAAAGGCATCCCATCCTCAACCCCTTTGCCTTATAATTTGTTGGTTTCTTCCCTACAAGCTCTGGTTTGTGAAAATTTTAGAATTCTAGACCAGGTTGGCATCCAAAAACTTGAATCAAGACAAACTCTTTACTTTGTTTTGGTTTGGTAGATGGGGGGTAAAGATGACGAGAAACTATTAGCTTAAGTAGAATCACAACTTAGGGTCTGACAATAAAGAGTTATAATGACTGTCAGCTGCCCAAAACCTATCCTTTAAGCTCCGCAATAAATAAATAAAGCCCCTGATTAAAATAAGCTAAGTAATTGAGAATAAGTAACCATACAATGGAGCAGCAGGAAAGTAATATGGCATTGAGATGAATGATAATAAATGTCAGTCATACCTAATCTACAAACTGAGGCAAAGAAACATAGAGAAACAGGGAATTAAAATATAGAGAAAGATAGTGGTTCAGTAATAAACAAAATCTAGGGATTAATCATCAAATCAGTACACTAAAACATTCTTGTGAGGAAATAAAAAGGATATTATCATCAGAGCCACTAAGTAAGAAACATATGTTAAAAAAAATAAGAGGCAGGCAGTGCAAGTCTATCTCAGGATTAATACACTTATTTTACCACCAAAACAAGAAGAGAAGCTTGCACGACTACAAGCTGACTTATAACTAGTGTTTGCTATTCTCAGCTGCACTCTCTTCCTTCCCAAGTGCAACCACTAATTTTTTCAGGATGGCTTCAGTTGGCTGGTGTGAATTCTCTACAGCCTTGGATATTGCCTGCCATTTCTCACCATGCTTAGGTTCTGCAGCAATGCATCTCTTTAACACGTCTTTCTGGCTCTCTTCACTCCCATGCTGAAGTTCGAATTTATAATATAATGCCCAGAAATCTCCAATATCCGGGGCAAGTGTGACTGCCCTGTTAAGCCAAGTTCGAGCTTTATCTACCTTCCTATCATGCCAGAATAACTTAGCCACAGCAGCAATCACATGGGGATCATGATCACATTTCTTGAGAGCATCCATACTCTTGGATTTTCGTTGCGGACGGGGGACCATCTCAATTGATGCTGCCCATAATATACCACTGTTGGGACACTCCTGCAATGCCTTTGCCATCAAAATATCAGATTCCTTCTTATTACCATGCCTCATTTCAGCTCGGACAGCAGCAAGCCAGAGCTCAGGGTTCTGAGGATTTTTCTTCCTAGCCATGGTGAGGACAGCTCGAGCTTTACTCAATCCATTCATCTTCTCTTCCAGATTAGCAAGCGAAAGCCAAAGGTGTATACAATGAGGGCAGCGCTTCAAACCCAACTCGTAAGTTTCCTTGGCTTTCTCCAAGTGACCAAGCCTCTCCTCTAGCTGTCCAAGCATCAACCACAGTTTAAAGAATGCAGGGAAGAGTTTCAAACCTTCATCCAACAACATCCTCTCCTCATCTGTATTCCCCAATTCTCTCTCAACAATAGCAGATTTCATCCATACTCTTTCGGTGCCACCTCTCTCTCTAGCCTTAGCAAGAAGCATTCTAGCTCTCTCGGGCTCATGATTCTCAAATTCAAGCTTAAATGCTGCGAGCCAAATCTCCTCAGAGTTAGGAATGGCAGCATAAGCTTCTTGAAGGATTGCTCGTGCAGCTGGCACATCCCCTGCAAGCCACTTCTCTTTAGCACCCATAAGCCACAAAACCTCAGCTTGTGGCCTGTAAGTAACTGCCTTACGAAGCAAAGCATCAAGAGACTCCCTAGTCCCATGACTCTTCTCCAGCTGTGCTGCCTTAAGCCATATGCTCTTCTTTGTCAAGAACACACTCAATGCATGAGCATAAATAGCTCTGGCCGTCTCAATTGAACCCCTCTTCTTACACTCCTCCGCATCTGCCACCCATGTCCTCTTCCTATCCTCTTCCTCCACACCAATCCCAATTGTATTCTTAACAATGGCTTGACAAGTCACCACAGAACCTGCCCGTTCTGCGGCTTCTGCCTCTCTCATCCATGCCTCCCTATCAATTGCCAAACCCTCTCTCTGCAAGGCCCTTATACCCCTCTCAATAATCTTCACCACCATTCCTGTATTCCCATTTGCTTCTTCCAACTTCGCAGCAGTTATCCAAATAGCTGGTTCCTTTGGCAGCCTCTCCCTCGCCCTATTCAACACTTTTTTTGCATGATCATATGTCTCTAGTCTTGCCAATGCCAACCACAATTCAACGTGCAACGGACAACACTCCACAGCCCTGTGCAGTAACAGTCTGGCATCCTCCTCATTGGCCAACTCTACAACCGCCTTCCAAAGCCGAACCGAATCTGGAATATGCTCTAACCCTTTCCTTAACACTCTGCTCTTGTTCATCTCATCATGCTCCAATTTCGCTGCCTGTAACCACAGCTTAACTGAATTCGGTATGGATTTCACACCTTTTGCAATAACCGCCTTGGCCTCATCTGGGCTTGCTAATCTACAAGCCTCCAACCACACATCCTCGCTCTTCGGACATTCTTCACAACCCTTTTGAATCAACTGTCTAGCTGCCTGAATCTTTCCAGCCACCTCTTCCAACCTTGCCGCAGCAATCCAACCCGGTGGATGCTTCGGATTCGTTTGAGTCACACTCTTCAACAACAATCTCGCCTTCTTAATATCAGAAATCTCCGCATCACTCGTGATCTTCATACTCTTCAAATCAGTGAGATAACCTTTTGGATCCACCACAGTTTGTCCCGAAACCGAATCCGATAACCTATCCAACTTCAATGACAACACAGTACCTCTTCCTTCACCCACAGCAGTCAAATCTGTGACCGGAGTTTGCGCCCACGGTGTCTCAGTACCACCAACAGCTCTACTCTTCGGGTCCAATGCCGTAACATGCTCTTGCTCTTGCCTAGCCTTTTCCAATAGCGTATCCGGCACAGGCACGAAACTCTCAAACCGCTTTTTCTTGTTTCGAAGCGAATAATCTCCAATTTCGGGAATGCTATCCCACTCCTGAGTCGACAAAGTATACAATTTCCTCTTCAAATCGGCAAATTGCTCTGTAATTTTCGGATTCGACGCACGGTACTTCTCGATTTCCTGCTTCAACCTAGCTTCTCTCCTATCCTTCCGCCGCAAATCCATTCGCTTATCAATCGCTTCCCAAACAGCATCAGCCTCCTTATCATCTTCATCATACTCACCATTAGCAAACAGACCAACATCATTTCCTTCAAACTCGTCAAACTTCTGATTCTCATCATATCCTTTCTCATCCGCCTCGTCGCCATCTTCATCTTCATCAGGCTTTCCGCGGCCCCGGCCCGCCCCAGAGGGCCCACCGATGGTAGTGGCGGTGCGGTCAGGGAGGTCAGGGGCAGCACGGGCCGGACCGATATCGGAACGGGTAGTGAATCCAGTGGCACCACGGCCGAGCCCGGCGACGTAGTTGGGCGGAGGCTTGGAGTTGAGGAAGTCGAGTTTGGGCTTCGACGGAGGAGGTATTGGAGTTGGAGTTGGAGTTAGGGCTGGGGTTGGGGTTTGGGCCTGGGAGCCACCAAGGAGAGGGAGGTGGAGAGAGAGAGTGGAGTAAGGGGTGACGCGGAGGCGGGAGAGGAGGACGGCGTCGTTTTGAGATGGGAGAGGGTGGGATTGGGAGAGGTAGAGCCGGTGGAGGTGGTGGATTGGGATGTGAGTGTCGTGGTGGAGAGAGAGTTTGAGGGAGTGGAGAGTGGTGGTGTTCGGGTCTAGGGTTAGGGATAGGGTTTTGTGGTTTGGGATTGTGATGAACACCATGGTTGATTGGTTGGGTGTGATTGTTTGAATTTTGAGATTTAGGAGAGCAGAGATGGATCGAGAGAACAGTTAAGTGACAATGAATTGAATTGAAAGAGTGTGGGGTGGGGGGTGTTGTTTTGTATGGGATTTGGATTCGGGGGAAGGGAAAGGAAAAGAGAGAGTAACCGACTCTGGTAAATGGAGAAAGGATTGTATAATACGACACTCACTCACATAAGTATATATAGGGTCAGTTTAGATTGAACTTATTGCTGCTGAAACTGAAAACTGAAAATACTGTAGCAAAATAATTTTTAAATGTGTTACCCATTTTTAATATTTTTAAATGCATGAATAGTGCTGCTACAGTGCGTGAACAGTACTGCTATAGCGATTTTTGTCTCTTGAACAGTAAAATCACATGATTTTACTGTTCATGCGCTAAAAAAAAAAGCTGAAAACAGAACGCAGGATTTAGCGAAAAACGCTGAATCCAAACGGCACCATAGTTGGTGAGACTGCCCAATAAAAATAAGACACATTTACTGATTTCAAATAAGACTGCCCAATCTATATGTACAAGGCTGTTTTGGGGGCAGAAGTGAAAATAATAATCATCATCTTCTTTCTTTTTTTTTTGGATGGAAATAGGATTCATTAAAAACAACTAAGGAAGAACATCAAGTTCAGGACAAGTCCTATTAAAATACTTCTCATTGAGGTCATTCTCAAAAACAACAACCATGTCCACAGGCGGACTATAAAAAGAAGAAAAATAAACATCTAAACTAAAGCTCATCCTAGCAAGACTATCCGCACATCTGTTCGCCTGATAGAAGCAGTGTTTAATACGAATATGTGGAATGCGGGAAGCCAACAGCCTGCAATCACCCAAAATAGGAGAAATAATATTATTTACATAGGACGGGTTATCTAAAACATCCACGATAGACTTGGCATTAAGTTCAATCTCAAGAGAGGTTATGTTAAGGTTGCAGCACAAAATAAGCCCCTCCCTAAGCCCCCATAATTCAGCAGCAAAGCTGCTTGTGATGCCAATACAATTACTGAAGCCTAATACCCACCGACCTGCATCATCTCTAATCACCCCTCCACAACCTGCCAAACCGGGGTTACCATTGGACGAACCATCTGTATTAAGCTTCATACCTTGTGGCAATCTTTCCCATCGAATACTCTTCATAACTTTGCAGGTCAGAAGCCTTAGGGAAGAAAAACAATGAAAAAACTCCAGAGCTTGATTCGCTATCTCTACAACTAAGTTCGGGTTTCTGCTCTTCCTATTGAACACAATGTTATTTCTGCACTTCCAAACATTCCAAATAGAAATCGGAAAGACAACTCTCCAAGGAGGGTGTGCAACACATAGGCTACACTTCAATCTACCATTGAGGGACAGCCAATCCTGAAGGTTGCTTTTCCAAAAAACTTGATTTGAAGATGAGATCCCCAGCTAGTTCCACATTCGTCTTAGGTGAGGGCAGTCCCTAAGAGCGTGCAGAATGCTTTTTAACCCTTCCTGGCAGATAGGACACACATTGTCTTGGATTATACCCCTTCTCCCAAGGCAAACCTTAACTCCAATGCTGTTATGGGCACATCTCCAAAGAAAGGTTTTTATTTTTGGGAGCGTATCCGCTTTCCATATCCAGCTAGCGAGAAAGGGGTAGTTTTGTCAAGCCCCATAGCAATCCTATATGCACTTCTCAAATCAAAAGTACCTTGAGGAGACCTGACCTAAGCCAACTTATCAAAGCCTCTACTCATAATCGTCACAAGAATTGCTTGAATCATCCTTTTAATTTCTAGGGGAAGCTCAAATGGAATTTTTTCCCAATCCCAACCCGTGTCCAGCATTATGTCCTTGACTTCCAAGAGACTAGCTTCTTGTAATGGGTCCCTGTATAAGCTCTCTAAGTGTACCCCCATTTGTCTAGTTACTATGCCACACACTCAATCCGCTATCCTTGCCAACCAACCACCTACTGCCCTTGTTGAAGGTTTCCCTACCTTTTTTCATTGTTGTCCATATAGGGGAACAAGGAAGCTTATTAGCATTAACAGCAACCCTTCTTCTCTGATTACAATATTTCATCTTCAATACTTTGACCCATGGAGCCTCTTTTTCAGTGTGAAATCTCCAATTAAGCTTAGAGAGAAGGGCAATATTCTTCCCTATAGCTGATTGTAGTCTAAGACCCGCTTCCTCCTTTGATTTTGTCACCTTATCCCATCCAACCCAATGAATTTTCTTGGCTGTATCTGAAGATCCCCAAAGGAAATTTCGATTAACTCTATTTAACCCATCCAATATTTTGCTAAGAAGGTGAGCACATTGCATGATATACGAAGAATGGCAATCGAAAATGCTTGAATGAGAACTGATTGTCCAGCCAAGGATAGCATATTTGCCTTCCATCCCAGGAGTTTTTGCTTAACTTTGTCAAGTATAAAATTGTAATCCTGAGATGAGGAGCCAGGTTGCTTTAGAGGAAACCTAAGATACTTACCCAGAAAAGGGGTTCATCATCTTCACTTTATACCAAGTTCTACTTCCTTTCCGATATTCATCATAAATAATCTCAAATATAACAAACATAAGCATAATAACAATAACAATAACAATAGTTGATTAAGTCGGATCTAGCTCATTGGAGAGAGGAGAGAGGAGACAGGATACCTTACAAATTAGACAGGTGACTTTGAGAGCAACGACTTTGGTCTCAAACTGAGACCCTTTTGCCTTCTAATTCTTCTCCGCATTTCATTTCTGCGCTTCGATCTTCTGCTTTCCCCGAGTCATCTCTCTCTCTTTCTTCTTCTCTCTTCTTTCTCTCTCTGTGTTTTTTTTTTTCCCTTTCTTAAATGCTTCGGAATTACTTGGGTATATGATTGTACGATAATGACTTTATTATAGAGAATGTTTAGTTTTATTATTAGTAATTTTTTTTTTTGAAAGAGAATAGTCTCGTTACATGAGCTTTGTGTGTTTTTTTTTAAGGAACTTGAGGTAGTTTTTTTTTTAGAACATGGGTAGTTTTTTTTTATAAGAACATGGGGTAATTTTGATTGTATATATGGGGTAGTGGAAAGTTTTACAGAACATGGGGTAGTTTTATAAACATGAGTAGGTTTTTTTTAATGTTTTTATCAATTTACGATTTTAACCTTATTTTTATGTTTTAGGAATAAGGATAAGTTAATTAAATTAAGGGTATTTTTGAAAAAAAAAAAAAGGACAATAACTAACTTTCTGAATCCTTTTAATATATAGAGATATATAAAACCAAACCCTTTGACTTATCCTTTGACTTTTTTAGAGCTTCCACATTTTTATACATCAGCATTATTTAAATAAATAAATAAATAAAATTTTGATTTTATATTTCTAAAACCCGATAGTAAAAAAAACACAAAATCTAATTTAATATTTGTAAAACTCGATATATAAACGCAGACCCATGGCCAAACCTGCTTCCAAACCACTGATATAGACCTCCTTCACAATTTTTGGTTCGAGTCACCATACACAACTTTTAAATTTGTCGCTCTCGACAGCTATTTTCGTCGCCGATGGAGCCCCATCACCACTGCATGCCGTGAATACTATCGAAGTGGACTGGGTCTTGATTCTTGATGAGAATTGTGGAGTCACCGATCAACACAATGGTCAAAAAGCTGCTTCAAAGAGTGGTGCTGAAGTGGGTCTTGATTCTTGATGAACTATGACTCACCGAAGTCTCTTTGTTGAGAAGTATGGGTATTGGGTTAAGGCAAGCAATATTTGAAATAGAGTCAGAGAGAGAGGTGTTGAAAGAAGTGTGTGTGGAGGAAAATTGAGAGAGGAGAAATAAAGAAGACAAAAGGTGAAGGAAATGTGGCTAAGAAAAATGGAAGAAAAAATAAATATAAAAAGAAATTAAAAAAAAAGGTGTTGTGTTGGTTAGAAGACAAAAGGTAAGCTTACCTCACATGTATACATTAACCAGACAAAAAAAAAGGGAGTTGTGTTGGTGGTTTTAACCATTGCGTATAAATAAATTAATAAGAAAGCTATCAAAACATGTCCAAAATCCATCTGATGAATTCATTGCAAAATATTTGGTCTTCCTCGATTATACAAGGTTGCTTATTCTATTATGAGGTGCGCATAGTGTATACATGGATTATAAAGCAATGTTATGAGGTGATGTAAACAATTATAACACATTGAATGAATTCTACTACAACTACCATCTATAGCAACTTTTATTAATAATTGTTAATTTCTCTTAATTTGTTAATAATTGCTAGATTTGAATTTTTTTACTTCAATATAGTGATTTTAATATTTCGAGTAGGCGATGACCACCAAAATTATCAAAAAATTAGTTGTATGATCTCTTTGATACCTTATGTTGTAAAAGTGCATGACATTATTTTTTGAATCTTGCATTTTATAGTTTTCTCGTGCATCGCACGGATTAGCGACTAGTAAGTTTCTAATTTCAACACATCTAATTAATTACAATTTACAGACTAGCCTTTTTGTACTTGTTACAACACTTTTCTATATCATTTATCCCAACTAAGGAATGATGCCTTTTTCAATCATCGAAAAACTTAGAATAGCAATGAGATTTATGTGGGCGAATTTGATGAGCTCATCGTAATTCTAAATTTTTTAATAATTGAAAAACACATCAACATTTAATTGGTATAAATGAAAAGTATTGATAATTTATTTAGATTTAAAAAAAATTATAAAGTATAAATATGCTAGTATTCCATAGTTATCATTCATTTTTTACAATTCTTCTAACGTGATTGTGAATTATTTGATTTATGAAAATGTCATAACATTAAAAAAATAAGTAAAAACATTTCCAAAATTAAATACTTATTGAACTAATACTTTTATTTAATAACAAAAATGTACTGCAAAGTCTATAATGTACATATTAGCAACGCTTAAACCATTAAAAAGCTTTGAAAATATTTACATAAAGCACTAGTAAAAAGTCATAACAAATCTCGCTGCTACTTGTACTAAAAAATAAGTAGGTGTAATTCATCCTAAACAATAAAATATGTTCATATAGGGAGGGACATATTTACTAGTTATATCATCTGCAATCGCCTGAATCTCAAGCAAAATCGTATAATAATTCACTACTTTATATACAATATAAAAATTCATGAGCATATTTATTATATATATCACTCTAACTTCATTCAACTCTTATTCTCATGTATTCACGTTTCTTTTTCCAATTCTTTTCACATGAATTTTGAAATTTGTAATTATAAAAAAAAATTGAAGATGTTAAGGATAATGAAGATGGTGAAGAGAGGGAAAAAAATTGGCGAGAGTTGGAAAAATATATATGTTTTGGAGTAGAATACTGGTCACTGATTTTTTTATTTTTTTATTTATTAGTTCTTTGGTTATTTTAAACATGGTTGGCTATTTTGAAGATCTCCAAATACTCCAACTATTAGCTAACTAAATTAAAATTTTAAAAAATGTTCCATTATAAAAATAAATTAAAAAAAAAAAAGAAAACTGTGTAAAAGGTTTTTTTTTTTTAGGAAATTTATTCCTAACTTATCTATACTTTTTTTTTTTTTTTGCAATAAAATTTTATTTGGAATAAACATTTAAACAGTTACAAAATGAACAAAAAAGTATACAGCCTTTAATATATATGTTTTTTTAAATGGTATTTTTTAGATAGTGGTCACTAATTTTTTTGTTAGGTCTTTGGTTATTTTAAAAGCACATTAAAAATTTCAGATAATGCAAATAATGAGTGGGAAAAAATTTGTGCATATATTTTTTGAGAGATAGTTTCAACATATGGAACTCAGATCTCTTACTAAATGATAAGAGACTTTATCAATTAAGCTAATTGAAACCTACAAAATTTACAAATATGGTTGTCACTTGTCAACTACCAAATATAAATACTTCTTAGTTTTATATAGCCACATACAAATAATGAGAAAGAAAAAAAAGGGTGAGAGTGGGAAAAAAATGTTTTGTAGTAGGAGTGCTATTTTTTAGATGGTGGTCACTAAATTTTTTGTTGGCTCATTGGTAATAATTTTACTATTAAAACCACATTAAAAATTCTCAAAATCGTCTCCATTAAATAATTTTTTTTCCTAGGAAACTGTTTCCTAATTTATCTCCACTTTTTGTGATAAAAGTTTATCTCTAATAAATAGTTAATTAACCAAAAAATCTTCAACCTTTTATAGAGAGCATTCACAATAGTTGTTGTAAAACCACTAAAAAGCTATTTTGAGCACTTCAAATACATTATATAATATCAAAGGTGCTAAAGCTAATAAAATTTCCTTCAAACTCACCATTAGCAAACAGACCAACATCATTTCCTTCAAACCTGTCAAACTTCTGATTCTCATCATATCCTTTCTCATCTGTATCATCGCCATCTTCATTTTCATCAGGCTTTCCACGCCCTCGGCCTGCCCTAGAGGACCCATCAATAGTAGTGGTGGTGCAATCAGGAAGGTCAGGGGCAGCACGAGCCGGACCGATATCAAAACGGTGGTGAATCCAGTGGCACCAAGGCCGAGCCCAGCGACGTAGTTAGGCGAAGCCTTGGAATTCAGGAAGTCGAGTTTGGGCTTAGAAGGAGAAGGAAGAGGGATTGGAGTTGGGGTTAGGGCTGGGGTTGGGGTTTGGGCCTGGAACCCACCGAGGAAAGGGAGGTGGAGAGAGAGAGTGGAGTAGGGGGTGACGCCGAGAAAGAAGGACGATGTTGTTTTGAGATGGGAGAAGGTGGGATTGGGAGAGATAGAGTCGGTGGAAGTGGTGGATGTTGGAAAAATACATATTTGTATCATATACAAAACATACGCAACGGAAAATTAACGGATTTACTTCATTTGTAATTGATAACATGTACTATGTAAGTTTCAGAATTCAAGAATAAGTGAGCGTACCTTGGTGTGGTGAAATTCAAAACAAAAATTAGAAGTACTTGGGAACACTTTTAATCTTCACTCCAATTCCACTTAATGCCCAAAAAGTGTGGTCTCTCAATCAGTTTCCAATGGGAGAATAAGAGAGTGTCTTACACTCACATACACACCATTTCATTCCCTATATGATCTTAATGAAGACCCATATTAAATTATGTATATTTCTCTTCTTATAAATAACTAATTATCTAATTGGGCTAATCTTTTTGGCTATTTTAATTGGGCTTTAGTATGTGGCTTAGAGTGGGACCAAAATGGAACAAATAAAACTCTAACTCCAATGAGTCTTGGGCTTTTCTGTCAACTCTTGACAAGTCCAAAATTACCATTAATTATATTTAATATCACTATATGAATATAATTGCACTCTAGACCTTATTAATAAATTATATCCCAAGATTTTATTATACATACAACCCCTTCATTAAAATATTCGTAGTAATATAAAGTCATGAAAGTTGACTGCCACTTTGAAGATTACTACATCTTAATCCTTGAGTACCCGGTTTAATTCTTTAAGTTATTCATCATATATTTATGAAATCCAATTTCATAAATATATATACTTTAGTAACTCCTTACTAAAGTGGTTGGGCCCAACATTCTGAATAATTAAACCCATTAAACTTATCTCAAGAGAATATTTTATATCTCTGTTAAGAGATTATGAATTTCATCTTGAGAATATATGTTCCATCAACATTAAATGCGGCTGCCCAACATACTGAGGTTTTGATCGTGACTTTAGATCTCACTCCTGATATATCAAAGCAACCTACACTTCATGATCAGATTCATTATTCTCTCAAGATTTAGAGTTGATGTAAATAGAAGTCGTAAGATTTATTATTCATTTGACAGTTGTTAAGAGAATAATAAAACTCATAGCGGTCCAGTTCAATATGTCTTAACTCTTAAAACATATCAACATACAAACTAGAAGTCTCCACTTCCATGATCAAGATAAATCATCTTAGTTGATATGTTATAGTCTTCGCAGATGAAATGCCCAATTTCATCACTGATTACGAACTAAAATTCTGAGTTTACAAAGAACTTATGATTTATATCTTCTGTGACTAAATCACGTACTATGCATCTCATGGGCTAAGATAATGTCCCATTAGTTCATTTATAAATAGTCTTATATAATTAAACAATTTAATTATTTATAACATGCCAATAAATTGGATTTTAGAGCATAAACCCCAACAATGGATTGGGATGTGAGTGTGGTGGTGGAGAGAGAGTTTGAGAGAGTGTAGAGTGGTGGTGTTTGGGTCTAGGGTTAAGGATATGGTTTTATGGTTTGGGATTGTGATGAACACCATGGTTAGGTGTGATTGTTTGAATTTTGAGATTTGAGAGAGTAGAGATGGATCAAGGAGAAGAGGATTAATGAGTGTGGAAGTATTGTTTTGTGTTTGTATGGGATTTGAATTTAGGGGAAGGGAAAGGAAAAGAGAGAGTAACCGACTCTAGTAAATAGAGGCAGGATTGTATAATATGATGCTAGTGTTTTCAAAAGTGATTATGTAAGATAGAAAAGGTGGGTTCGCATGCTAAAATAAACAAGAATTTTTCGCACGAGTTAATGTGAATGCTTTGAATTGTTAAAATATATAAAGTAACTTTTTTAGATGCTAAAAGCTAAATTTTTTAGTACCTTTGATGTGAATGCTCACTAGAGTTAGGCCAAGGCTTCTGCTGATAAGGGAGGAGAGTTGGGTCTAGTTCTCTTTGCATGATATGCCTGGGAACAAGTCTATGCTCAAAGCAAAGAACACCCCAAGATGCAATAATACACACACACACACACACACATATGGTAGAATAATGACTAGTTCAAACTAAAATTAATACACATGAAAATAAAGAATAATAAATCATAATCATGAGTAAAAAAAAAAAAACGCATTTTCAGCAAGATGCTAACTAAATAAAGCTTAACCCCAATTCACACAACCTTGTTACCAAATAAGGCTACAAAGTTATGTGGTTTGGAGCATGATTCAAGATAGTCATCCATAGGAGATTGTAGAGAGTATGCTTTTGTGTTTTCTATGGAAGGGGAAGGATTCCTAGTGATGCATGTTATACATTCTTGCCATGAATACTCTAAGTTTTCTTTTCTCTCAAGTGTCACTTTCTTTCCCTTTTCTTTTTTCTTTCACTCTCACACTTTTTCTTCTGATTGCCTAAGTTATCGTGTCACTCTATTCATGGTTACTGTTCTTATTTATACCCAAAATCAGACCTATGTAATTTCCCCCTATTACCCTTATTCTTATCCAGTCCTCTATCTGTTATAGACATTCATCCCTACTATGTGATGCCCACTGCCCATGTCAGCTTGGCACCCTCCCACTACCTTTTGACCATGCTTAGTAGGATTCAATCCCACTATCTCCTACCCACATTCAGCCTTATGCGCTCCCACTAAGGAGCCTTAGCTTATCCCTCATACTTCCTATGGTGTCTTCTATGATAGATAGGTAGAGGAGTAAAGGTTTTCCGAGTTCTGGGGGTATTAGGACAAGTGGGTTGGGAGGTAATCCTTGATGGTCTCAAGGCTTTTTGATATTCCTCATTCCATGTTTGGGGTTCATTCTTTCTCAACAGCTTGAAGATGGGTTCAAGAGTATAAGTGAGCTTGGCAATGAATTGACTGATGTACTGCAATCGACCAAGAAATCCTTTTATCTCCTTTCCACTCTTAGGTTGAGGTATGTCCAAAATGGCTTTGATCTTTGATGGGTCAACTTCTATCCATCTATCGCTCACTAAGAAGCCTAGCAATTTCTCTGCGGTTATTTCAAATGTACACTTTTGAGGATTTAACCTGAGCTTGTATTCATTGGTCCTTTCAAAGAACTTCCCCAAGTTAACTATATGGCCTCCTCTATCGCTTAACTTTACTATAATATCATCTACGTACACCTCAACCTCAATGTGCATTATATCATGTAACAAGGCTATGGTCATCCTTTGGTAAGTTGACTCTACATTCTTTAGTCTAAATGGCATCACTATGTAACAATAGATTCCCCATTTGGTGGTGAAAGTGGTTTTGGTCATGTCCTCGGGAGCCATCTTGATTTGGTTATATCCGGAGAAACCATTCATGAAAGACATCAACACACTACTAGCAGTGTTATCCACTAAGACATCTATGTAGGGTAAATTGAAGTCATTCTTGGGATAAGCCTTATTTAGGTCTCTGAAATCTACATACATCCTAACCTTTCTATCCTCCTTGGGTACGAGCACAACCTTAGCTATCCATTCAGCTTGGTGCACGGGTTTGATAAATCCTGCCTTTAATTGCTTGGTAATTTCTTCCTTGATCTAAAGAAGCCATTCAGTTCTCATGCATCTCAATTTCTCCTTGACTAGTATTACATGGGCATGAATGCAGTGTTGTGCTATTTCGGGATCTATACCAAGCATATCTTCATAAGACCATGCAAACACTTCTTGGAACTTAGTAAGGAGTTCTTTGAGATCTTTCTTTTCTTGTTCATTTAAAGTGGAGCCAATTTCAATTAAATGTGGATTTTCATCATTGTCCAAATTAAGAGTTTCAAGCATTGGTTCCATAGGTTCAATTTTCTTTTTCAATTGTTTATTAATTTCATTTTCGAATTCATTAGAATCATTTAAGTACAAAATTTCTTATTATAGGACATATCAAAATAAGTCAAATCAAAATTCATCTTATTGAAAATGTTAAAAAGTATATCAGAACTAGCATTACAAGACATTTCCCCTATGACTTTATAAAAACCGACCCAAGTCCAAATGTTAGAGTGCCCACCAGTAGGCATGATGAATGTAGACGGTTCACTTGGCTCTTTATTACGCTTCTCTTCCTTCTCAGCATTGGTAGTGTCGCCCTTGCTTCCTTCCTTAAACAAAATCTTCAACTCCATGGACCAATCTTCATCTTTCATGGGGTTCCACATGCACATTGCTTCAACTAAGTCTCCTTAAGTACCTTCTTGACTCAGCTCTTGGCCTTCTTGGTCGAAAAATGTGTAATCTTCTCCACCAACAGACCAATCGTGGTCACTGTCAGTCCAGTGCTCCTTGTCTTCATCTTCCATATCCTCATCATCATCAGCTAGGACATAGTATTTCCCTTCATCGGCGGGCCAATCAGGTAGTACCTAGCATGACCTTAACCTTCTTTATTGGGCCATTCATGATCTCCCCAAGATCCAGTATTTCCTTCGTGGGGAAGTCGTTAACTCTTGTGATGGTCCTTGTTCTAGATTATTTCTTATTGTGGGAAATAGTAAGCGAACCACTCCCTCGATCAAGGCATGATCAGTTTCTTCTTGAGTTGGGTAGTTATATATCATGGCACGTGGAAAAAGGTCCTACAAGATATCCCTAAGATAAGTACAAGTCCCTAAATTTAAAAGCTTCTTTAGATGTCCTTAGAAAATCTTTAAGTTCATTTTAATGAAGGCCCAATTATAAAATCACTCTCTTTCCTCTCATGGGTCTTGCCCTTAGTTTCATAGGGCTTGGTCCATTTACAATATGCTCTCATTTTGCACTCATGGGCTTTCATTAGAATGGGCTTATAGATCTTCAACCTTTTATCTCAAATATGAGCCTATAACATATTCATCACTTGTACTTATCTTGAGGATATCTGGTAAGACCTTTTTCCACGTGCCACGATGTCTAACTACCCAACTCAAGAAAAGATTGATCACACTTTGATCAAGGGAGTGGTTCACTTGTTGTTTCCCGCAATGAGGAATACTCCAGGACTATGGACCATCACAAGAGTTAGCGACTTCCGCAACAAAGGAAATGCAGGATCTTAGGAAATTACATGAATGGCCCAATGAAAAAGATCAAGGACATGCTAGACTATTTCTCCCAATCTTCCTCCTATGGAAGGTAGATTTCTCATAATTCACCTCAGATTCTCACAAACTAGGTTAAAGTTTCAAAAAGAAATAAACGTATCAAAAATGAATGAATAACTTATACCCATGGCCTTAGCATAACTAATTGAGAGGAAGACTAGGAGAAGAAATTGTCTATTAGACCATGGTTTTCAGACTCGAATTGGACTGTACGGTCTGACCGGGATAACCGGGAACCTCTCACTAGCACAGTTCTTTAAACCACCAGAATCGTTCTATGCACAGAAAGCATAAAACCGTTCGAACCGCAGTTGAACCACCCGGATTTGAAAACCGTGAACGGTTCTCATGGTTCAGATCAACGCTTTTTTAAAAAAAAATTTAAAAAATTTAAAAAATTTTAGAAGCTCACAACACCTTATCACCATGGTTGAAGCTTCAACCACTATGAGATGCTGTCAAACATTGAAAATATTGAGATCCCATCATCTCTATCTCTCTAGCTCTATCTCTCGTTTGTTATCTGTCCAGAACTTTTCTTCTTAATCTTCTTCTCTTTCTCTCTCTATCTTGTTTTCCTGCCTCTACTCCATCTAGATGTTGCGTAAACTGGTTTAAGAAAACTAAAGAAAGGTAAAAAAAGAAAAGGTATGAATTGGGAAGTTGGAGTGACGGAAGAAACGAAGATTAAGATGACAGAAGAAACGAAGATTAAGAAGACGAAAGAAGGAAAAAATATGTAAAAGTAAAAGGCTGACTTGGTGTAGAGATTTTTTTAAAAGGTGTAGTGTAGATTAAACTTTGGGAAATGGAAGCCTTGGGAAAAAAAATAATAAAAAAAAAAAAGAAAAAAAAAGAGAGAGGTAAAGTTGATGTTCTGATGAGACCAAATGTGATGTGTTGTTGGCACTAGAGTGGCAGGTGAATGGAGGGAATAAAAAGAAAAAGATTTTAAATTTGTATTGGGTAGAAAGAGAAAGGCTATGGCTACGATATTTTCACAATAAATTTTAAGTGGTGGGTTGCTAATAGTTGTCATTGTTGGAACAAAAAAGTAATCTCAATGATAGATTCAAATTTGAATTAACCTATAATTTGTTGTAAAAATAATGTGGACGTAGATATTCTAGATTAGAAATTAACGTAATGATATTTTTACTTAATATTTTTATAATATTTATACAATAAATTATTGTATTGGATTAATATTTAAAGTAATGTTAATTCTATAATAAATTCACCATAAATCTTAGGTTGAAAAATGTTTATTTTCAAAATAAATATCTATATATATATTTTGAACTATTTTAGTTAGTTCCTCAAAAAAAAAAAAAAAACTATTTTAGTTAAATTTTCATTTTTTACTAATTTAATATATTTATTTATATTTTAAATAATTATTAAATTAATTATGACGTCATCACGGTTTAACCCCAGTTCGACCTCGGTCAGACCTTAAAAACCATGAATCTCTCTCTTATACAGTTCTTTGAACGGTCCGGGTTTTAAAATCATGTATTAGACTGAGGAAATTGTATCCAACCATATTGGCTTCTTATACCGCTACACCCATCATAATTCTGTCTACAATTGATTGGATTATAAAAGTAGTCCATGCAGATGTATATCTGATACAATTGAATGGTTCTAGCCTTGTCTCGATTGCATTGCACCATCAACTATGCTTGAATGACATTACAAATTGCATTTTTGATATCTATTATACCATTCCGATTGACTATTCCGAAAAAAGGGGTCATGGGAAGTTCAAGTTAGTTTTATACTTTCATTCAATACTATATATTTTTTTATATATATAAATTTTTCATTATAAAAGTGATGAAGAAAGTTTGTATATAAAAATATAGAGAACCTCCTGAAAGCTTGGCAATCACGTTTCCCAAAAATGGAATCATTGCGGGCTTAATCGTTCCTATTTTGATAGAATGGGGCGATGCAAGAACCATGACGTTCATATTCGTGTCTCCAAAATCCCATATTATATTATGGTCCAAACAAAGTTTTGCAAAGTTTGCATAGTCCCGTATTAGAAGTTAACTGTAAAATAATAATAAAAAACCAAACTATATATATACAAACTAGCCTCATTGCACGTGCTCTGCGCATGCATGAGACTCTTTTTTTTTGGTGTAGTCTTTTAACTATTTGAGATTTAAGTGTATGTTTAATCATATTATGTATTTGAGGTGAAAAAAAAAAACCAAATTAAACGTAGTGAGAATAGGGAGCAAGGGAAATCGAAAATTAAAAAGAAAAATGTTAGTCTTGAATCTTGATAAAGAGCAAAAAAAAAAAAAAAAAAAAAAAAACGTGAGTGATTGAAGGAATATAGGAGAGTTGGAGCAATTCAATTTTCTAAATATTTAGTTTGAAAACCAACGGGGAGTTGTCCTATTTTGTAGACTATGTTTTAGGTGAGAGCTAAAATTTAGAAATTTTTAAATTAGAAATTTTATATATATAACCCTATTATTTAAGTTTTACGAACTAGTAAATTTAAGGATATTTTGGGCAACAAAATTGAGAATCCTAAACAAGGAAAGCCCCTTAAATAGGTACGCTCTGTTTGTTTTAATAGTGATGTTTTCTAGAAAATGAGTCATTTTTCAAAAAACATTTTCTATAAAACTATCTCATTTTCTTATGTTTGGTAGCAACCTTAAATGAGTTGAAAAATAATCTCTTAATTTCTCTTATTTAGTTTGCTGTGAAATAGAGTAGTTTTCCAAAAAAAAAAAAAAAAAAATAGTGGAAAACAGTCTCTTAAAATAAGCCATACTTTTTATGTTGACTAAAGATAGTTTTTCTTTGACTCATTTATTCTAATACTACTAAACGCTGAAAAATACGAAAAACTATTGTACGGCTCCCTGATACCCAAGCTCATTTGGGTCTTAGGACATGGATCAACGGTATGCCCCAAGGCCTCGACTTTCGCCAGGCCCAGGATCCCAGTCCACACCTGTAAAAGCTACGAGCCCATACTCAGAGTTATTCAAGAAGTCCAACGAACGGGCAGCCGATGCTAGCTCACATTTGACCTTACCGTGTGGTTTTTGTTCGGCAGGTCGTCACCGAGCACAGTTGCAGTCGTTCAGTCTTACCACTGCTTATGTGCTCAGCAGTGTTTTGGGGAATATCGTTGTCGAGCACATCTACTGAAGTGGGAACCATTTCCAAAGCCACTCTCACCTAAAACCCACTTATAATTAACGATATTGGACCCCTCATTGCACTAGTCACAAATATAATCATGATCCTTCCACTAATCTAAGGCTATAAATATGAGAAGTTGGGGATGGAGATGGGGGTTCTGATCTTTGGTGTGTGGAAAGGATCTGAAGAAAACAGAGAGTAGAGAAAGAGTGATTCAGAGAGAGAGGGGAAGAAATAGCTTGGTTGAGTCTCTGTGTCGAGAACGACCCAACGTAAGAAATCCTAAACCCACATTACAAATAGGTTGTGAGCCCAGGTGAGGTTAGGGCCAACCCCCCATCTGAGGCGTGCACAACTATCTTTACACAATGTTTTCTATCGAAACAAACAGAATGGTAGTATAGATAAAGAAGGAATGTAACAATAACACGTATGATTGTAGAAATTGAGAAACATATAATACCGTGCCAGAGTGAAAGCCCTCCTTGGCACCAGACGTCTGTATCATCTTGTAAACTTTGCCCAAAGTTCGTTTATTGTAAAATAAGAGTACATTGATGAAAAATTAATAGCGGAGTTAGAGCAAAATGATTATGGCCCCTGTTGGACCAAGATAAGTTTATCATAATGGTTTGAAAGGGAAGACACAATTTGATTAGTTCAAGGGATCGAGGACTCTGATCTTGAAAACCAATGCATAAAATACTTCCATTTTTAGCCACCCAAGTACTCGGCAACAAAACAGACCACAAATTCTATGATCAAAGCTACCCAACACCATAACAGACCACAAATTCTACGAACAAAGTTGCATACATTAGTGGATTTAGATTGAGATCACGAGAATGTGCCTTTGGCCCTTTGCCCTTAAAATTGTTTCTTAAATTAAAATATAAGATTGCAAATCACATTCTTTGAAAGGTAAGGTAAGTTGGTTCATTCAAAAATCATGCACTTCAAAGTGTGGGTCCCATTTGAAAAGTTTGGTTGTTACACGCAGAGCTTTGGTGGCATTTTCGTAATTTGCATGTGTATTGGCCGATTGGATTTTGAATTTCAGAGTTTTATATTGTTGTAGCCTAATAATTACAACAATATTAAAGGAGAGAATAAATAAAACTAGTGTTTTACGCCAGCCAATGAGATCATGCCACATCTTTATTTCAAAAAAACCAGTATTTCTTTTGCAAATTAAAAAAAAAAAAAAAAAAAAAATTCCAATGATGTAAATATCAAGTCTGCCAATGTATCTTTGCTTTTTGAAGTACTTTCCTTCTTGTTTATTCAATTCTTCTTTTAAAACCAGCGTCGTGAGCATGGTTTCACGATTCCAAGGCAAAAAAAAATTATACCATTTCTAAGACTCAAGAGCGAACTGAGTTTGTAACAGATCATAAGGTGCCCACACCGCATCCAGAGGGCAAGGCCGGTTAGCATTGAGTCGAGCCCATGGCTTGCCTTTCCTACTCTAATGCAAGAGACCCACTGGACCAGGATGCAAATCTCTACACAACCCATGAAAGTTGTCCCCACCAAGACCTTGCTGGTTCCACCTGTGGTCCACTGGGGCTATGTTTCCAGCAAAAACCAACAAAAATGGTGGCAAAGAACCCAACTTGTAGATCCGCATTCGCTTTTGGAGCTCCATTCATTCCGCTATCTTTGTTGTGTAGTCACCGCTTCTCCATACCAAAATATAGAAAAACCCATAACAAATCAAGTTATTAACGTCCCAAAAAAAAAATCCAAACCATCAATAATTCGAAATCCAAACTGGGAAAAATGGCAAATCATGAAAAACAAACCTTGGAATCGTGAAACCATGCTCACAGCAGCTCCGGCATGTTTACAAGCTCCAGCAACGAATCTGGTGACTTGTGTGACGGTGTGCGTCGGTGTGTGGTGGGGTGGAGGTTCGGGCAAGAGGAAGCAGAGCTGCAAAGGAGATTTTTCAATTTGGTCTGATCAGCGTTTGTGATTTGGGATTTAAGAGTGCCGTTATTGTCTGCCTTAAGGTGTTTTTGGCTTTTACTGAAATAATGATGTGGTGTGGTCTCATTGGCTAGCGTAAAACTAGTAACACTGGTTTTACGTCAGCTCCAGACCCAATTTATTCTCTTAAAGGAAATGCACCTTTCTAAAATGGGAGACGGTGATGAAAGACCTTTGCAAAGAAAGTTAAAAAGAGATGTGTAAAATATACTAACCTTTGGATACGTTTTATATAAATATATATATATATGTATTTCTTTATTGCATCGGTTGTTCATCCTTTGTATTTCTATATATAAAATAATCATTTGATATATACATCAATTCTAGTATAAAAGAGTGTTTCAAGTTTGAACAGTTAGGTAAGATAAAGACAAAAACAAAGACATACATCTGCCTAAATTAAGAGAGTTAGGAAAAATCTTTTTAAAATAATAAACTTGTGTAAAATAAAGACATACATACAAATATGTGAGCAGGAAAAAAAAAAGATTACTAAGAAAATTACCTTTGCTTATGCCTTAAACCGAATGAGAGGGAGGGGGAAAGAAAATTTTTATTTATGTGATAGTGCCTAAATTTAAGAGATATGGATGAGAAATTATAGTAACAATTATATAGTATGAGCTTTTTTTTTTTTTTTTTCCTCAAATTAAAGAAAGAAAAAGAAAAAGAAAGAAGAGATTTGAAAAAAAAAGAAAAAAAAAGTGAAAGGTGGGCTGGCATTCTAAATGAATGAAAGAATATAGGGGAGTTGGAGCAATTTGAATCTCTAAATACATTTGAAACTAAAGTTTGAAAACCAACGGGAGAATGGTCCCATTTTGTAGGCCATGTTTTATGTTCAAGTTAAAGATATATTTTTATCGAGTTGTCCTTAAGTTTTGTCTTCGTTTAAATGTATGGTGCATTGTAGTTGACGTTCGCAACCGGTTAAATCCACCTCTCCCTCAACAATATTTTGGAAACGCAATTTGTACTATAGTGACATCAACATGTCTCTATGGCGACCTCTTGTCCAAGCCACTGAGTTATTCTACTAGAAAACTAAGGGAAGCCATTGGGACTATGTCAGATGAGTATATAAGGTCTAATCTTGATTTTATAGCAAGTTAGAAGCATGTTGATGGTCTGAGGTTTAGCTTTCACATTCGAGGACTCATTACAAAAGCACATTTCCTTAAGAAATGTGAAAGCTAAACCTCAGACCATCAACATGTTTCTGACTTGCTATAAAATCAAGATTAGACCTTATATATTCATCTGTCACAGTCTCAATGGCTTCCCTTAGTTTCCCAGCAGAATAACTCAGTAGCTTGGACAAGAGGTCGCCATAGAGACATGTTGATGTCACTGTAGTACAAATTGCGTTTCCAAAATATTGTTGAGGGAGAGGTGGATTTAACCGGTTGCGAACATCAACTACAATGCGAACTCTTGTAGGTTGATTGTCGCGATCAAGTGCATGATGTGCCTTACAAGCACACCTCCACATGTGGCTAGAAATAGCCTTGTATCTAGAATAGGGCCTTATTGTTGACACCCATTTTCTTGATATGGGGTTTCATTATTGGCTCTGTTCTTTAGTCCCTCAACTTGCTCTCTTGTAAGTTTTAATAAGGCCACACTAGTTTCCTTCTTTTGCTCTTCCTTAGCATCTAGGTTCTCGATCATGAGTGGTGACTTTGTGGTGTATGCTATGTGATCAAAGGGCAGCTTCATAAGCGGTTCACTTGATTTCAACACAGTTCGATCAAGAAATGGTATCTCATCGTCCTCCAAATCGCATCCTCGAGCCAACTTTGCCCATGAGCTGACGAAGTTAGTTGCAGATCGTCTATCAACCATGGTATGAGATATGGTTGTTCCAACACAAATGCCACCACAGCTAAATCTTGTCAATTGTAACAGGAACAAAGGCCACTCCTCAATTGGAGTAGTATAATCAATCTTGGGGACAAGATCTTCGACTACACCAGTAGGTGCAAAATCACCAATATCATCCAATTTTACGTCAGCATAAGCTTCCAATACTTGCACTCCCATTGCATTGCAATCAAGTTCTAGCCAGCTGCCTTCTTTCCAGCGTAGTTGGCCAACTAGGGGGTTAGAAGTGATCCAATGCACGACTTAAGGCATTTTTCGTTTTCTCGAATGAAGATGGGATGTTGTTGTTGGGTTTGTAAATGTGTATGACTGGTGCATGAGTCCACTGTGCTGCTTGATCAATCTCAGATAACTGCAATAGGCCACTTGGAGTAGGCTCGCTTGGAATGACCATGGAATTAGACTTGATGCTGATGCTTATCATTTTGTTCTGCAGATTAAGGTAATACCCCTAACTTCCTTTAAAAACTTCTTTTGGAAACCCTTCATCTTGCCATAAAAACTGCTTTGGTCATTGGATACCGCTTGTTTGTTGAAAACACTATAGCAAAATAATTTTTAAAGGTGTGAATAGTGCTATGGGACCTAAACTTATTTGCTGAAAACTTATTTGCTGACTTTTGTGGGTCCTTGAACAATACCCATGGACCCACTAAAAAAAACGTAGACGCACTGAAATGCGCAAACGCACTATCCAAACTCACACTAAGAGTTCTTTGGGAGATGAAAAAAAAAAACCCTGAAGAACAAGATAAAGCAGAGCGGTAGAGGTGAAAAAAAAAAAACAGAGAGAAGAGGGTAGAGACATGGATATCTGAGAAAGAAAGAACAATGAAAGGTTTTGTAATGATGAGATGACAAAAAAGAGTGAGTAGTTGGGAAATGTAAAAAGTGAGTTAAAAGGTAGTTGAGATTTAGTTGTAGTGAAGAACGCATGAAGACTTAAAACAGATGAAGAAGAAGAAGAAGAAGAGGGGAAGATTTAAATCACGAAAAGAGATCTAAATTCTAATTATGAAAAAAAAAGGTTAAAAAGAGCTTAATCTTAGGATTTTCTGATTTGGCAACTAACTTCGGTTTTGGAAAACCAATTTAGACTAGACTATTAAACAAACCAAGCTCACACATAATCAGAGGCGGCTCAAGGCCTAGGCCTAAGCCCCCAATTTTAAAAATATTTTACCTTTAAAAAAAGACCCCATTTTATATTATAAAAAAGAGTCCGAATTTGGTAAGGATGGGGTGTAAAACTCATGTTTTACACCATCCAATAAGAGATTGTCACATCATCATTTTACTTAAAATTCAATACATCCTACCACACCTAATAACATCTTAATAAACTCTCAATTTGGTTGGATTTATATATGAGTATTAGAATTGATTGGGTGTGGTTGTACTTATTTTTAAATATGTGATAAGATGATGTGGCATGTTGGTATTAGAGGGGTAAAACATGAGTTTTACACCACATCCTTACCGAATTTAATCTTTATAAAAAAAAAACCCAAAATTTGTAGAATGATGTTAGAGATATTACGTAGCCAAGTCTTGTCAACGCTTTGCTCTTGCCATGCCAAAGCTCTTTAACTAGTTCCTTTTCTTCTCAATTTTTTTTTGGCCATCAATCCCAAAAAAAAAAATAATAATAATAGTAAAATTAAACATTCATTATTAGGTGGTTGAAACTCATCAATCACATCCATTATCATATCAAATTACATTTATTGCCACATCAATTTGTATGTTTTATGCAGTAAAGTTGTCTTTAGAATAATTTTTATGTAGTAAGTTTTGTAGTAATTTTAGTATTTTTCAAGATTATATGATAATAAATGGTTTAAAAAAGGGTTGCGTACAATTTTCCTTAACTCCAAAAATGTCTCCAAAATATTATACCAACAAAAACTCAACCCAATTGAAAACCATAAACTTTTTGGGAAAATACAATTATTTTGATGCTTTAATATTTATTAGCCAATATTCTACACGATAAATTGTCAACATTATTTACCTAATCTTTCACATGGCTACACGCCAAAAAATATCTATATATTTCTTAACACCAAAATAAAAATTAATTACAATGCATTGCCTTATCTAAGGATACCTTCGTTCTAACAAAATAATATTTATTTTTGCTAAAATTTATTCTTGAAACATGATATTTGATTCTCTATATGAAGTTACTTTAGTTTGGTTAGTATTGATTCATAAAGTTATTTTTTGATCCGTCAAATTAACCTTGGTTTCATTAGCATTAAATAATTTATTTAATCGATAATTAAATATTAAGGCCCCACATAAAATTATCGCCTGAAGCCTCAATTATATTGAATCAGGCTTGTACATAATTATGTGTCCGTGAACAAGTTAATGAATATGATGCTCGACTTACTTATATATAATATTATATATTTATATGCATGTGTGCATGTAACAAAAAAATATTTATATAGACTTGAGATTACATTGAATAAGTTTGTAATAAGTTCATAAGATATCAAATTATTATTTTTATTTTATTTTAATTTTTAGGTCAATTATTTTTAATTTATTGATGATGAAATAGTAGAGCTTGTGGTAAAAGTTATATGTAAATTTTAACAATGTACAATGTTGGTGATCTCTTTTTTATAAGTTCATAATGAAAATCATTATATTTAATTAACTAAATTAATATGATTTCAACTACAATTTAATTGAAATCATATTCATTAAAAAGATATAATTTAATTATTAGTTTAGATTTTTGAAGGGGTAAAAAAATTTTGTTGTAGTATTTGCGTGAGCTACGCCCCTTTTATTTAATGATATTTTACTTATAAAACAAGTATTTACTATATATGGGACAAAAATAAGTTAATCAAGTAGGTTATGAACATTTTTGATCTTATTTGACAAGAAATGCACCATGCTTAAACATATAATCTAATTTAGAGATTAGTTTAAGCTCAGCTCGCGTTCAAAATAAAATAAAATGAACAATCCTAAACTTTTAATATTTAGCTTAGTTCGACTCGTTTATAACCCTAGATCTTACCGGCATAATTTACGAACACATTCTACATTCTTATGTTGCTTATGTATGCGTGGCTATTAAACAATGAATACTAAAACCAAATATGCGGAGAAAATTGCCAAATGCCATTTTCGGGCAAAAAAAACAGCATTTTGCCCTTTTTCCCAAACTAAATAGAGAAATGCCCCTCTTTTGAAACTCGATTTTCTCAAAACGAGTTATAAAAAAAAAAAAATATTCTGGAGCCCTATAATGGCGTTTTAAGAAGCCTATAGTGATGTTTTAAGAACCTATAGTAGCGTTTTGTAACTCGAGCTCCATGAAATTGAGTTACGTGCAATTTTTTTCCTTTTTTTTACCTATAACTCGAGTTCATGGAGCTCGAGTTACAAAACGTCACTATAGGTCCTTAAAATGTCACTATAGGCTCCTTAAAAACGCCACATAGGGCTTAACTCGATTTTGAGAAAATCGAGTTTTAAAAGAGGAGCATTTCCCTAATTAGTTTGGGAAAGAGGGCATAATGCTGCTTTTTTTGCCCAAAAAGGGCATTTGGCAATTTTTTCCCCAAATATGCATTATGGTATCTCTCTCAAAAAAATTGTGGTATGGTTTCTATTTAATTTTTCTAGTTATACAGTATCTTACTATCTTATAGTCTCGTCTTGTTGCTTGCTTGTGTTTTCTTTTAATGTTGTCAAATATGGATATTGACCCTTGCTTTGTAAGTCCAAAATTAGAGAATCATTCCTTCTGAGCCTGCTGTTTTCATGATTGTGAATTCTGAGAGCATTAAGTTGCTCCTTCAATGAATCCAGCATGCGCAGGGTAGCTCAATTGGTTGTTGGCCTCAAGGAAACCCCCCATGAGGTCTCCATTTTGAGTCTTGGGAGTTGGGATTACTCAATACACAGTTCTTGCAATGGGGTTGTGTAGATAAGATTTACTTGATAGAGGTAGGTAAACACAGTAGCTCTACCCTGATGAGGTTCCGTATCATTCGAAAAACCCAAAAAAAAAAAAAAAATGACGAGAATTCACGTAAAATGAACTTAGAACCAATATGGATACCAAAAATCCCTTTTAATGTGAAGTTGTGAACCACAGGAGGTATTTTGGCATAGTTTAATGAAGATGTCACTCTTTTTTGAGATTTTTGCACTGAAATTGAGCTTGATGTTCATAGGATGGGTCTTTTAATGTCTAGATAAGTCTTACGAGGAAAATAATTGAGATTTTGTTACTTTAAGTTAATAGTGACTCACTAGTCTAGGAGGGTAAATTGAAAATTCAAGGTTTATTTATTTATTTTTATGTATGACCATCCCAAACTATTTGGGAATTATGTAACTTACCCATTATTGTTTAAATACGTTTTTATTTCCATTAGTTAGGTTGTTTTGGACCCAAGGCACCTATAATTGTCATTCCTTGCCTTAATGTGATAGAGGGCTTGTCTGGGGTCTCTTCATAATACTTAAAAGGATATTAGTACCTTGTAATACTTAAAAAGGTATTAGTACCTTGTTATATTGAACTTATTTATAAATGTACATTTCATATATATGTAATTTTTTTGTATAAAATCTCTGATGGTTGTTTAAGAGATTTGGGGTTCAATCAATGCTTACACCAAAAACTGATTGGTGTCTTGATCTGATGATAAAGAGTGCTCATCAGGAGTGGACATTATAGGTTGAAACTCTCTCAAAAAAAAAAAAAAAAAAAAGAGAATCAACCTCTTTAAAAATGGGGGTAGAGAAGAGAACAAGGTGGGAGAGAGAGAGAGAGTCACTTGGTATCCCTTCAAGACCTCTGGTAGTGGTAACCTCATTGTACCTTTAGATAGAAAAGATTTCGTTTAGGAAAACTCCATATTCTTTTTACTTTCCTATCTACCCAACAAATTAACCAAACAAACCTTAATACATATTGTTCCAATCATAATGGGCGGAATAAGATGTTTTAAAATTGAATCCAAATCCTAAGTGGTTGTCATGGTGGAAGGGGTTATGTGTTTTTTGCCTTTTAATGATTTTTGAAAAAGAACAATACATGGCAATAAAGAAAGCAAACTGTAATTCTTGACTTCCCTTTAGCCTACACAAGTAGTGAAGTAGACACAGAAGAAGAAAAAAAAGTACTCCCACTTTACACTTGGAAAGCTCTCTCTCTCTCTCTTTCTAGGGAAAAATAAGAGGAACTAGCGCGCAGTAACAAGAAGGTTAAGGACGTGAGCCATGTAGGGTTTCGCGAAGGACAGGGCTCAATCCCATCATCACCAAACAATGGATATGGTCCTTGGAGCCGAGAAACATCCTTCAAGGATAAGCTCATTGGGGAGATATCGGGTGCCTACACCCAGGCTTTCAACTTTGAGGACTATATGGGGGATGAGGCGGACTCAGATGAAGAGGTTGAAGCACTGCAAGAAGGTCAAGCTGCAGTTAAGTTCTCAAAGGAATTTAAACAGCAGATTCAAAGCCCATGGGGAAAAGCTTTCATCGTAAAGGTATTTGGCCGTTCAGTGGGTTTTAACTTCCTTCATAATAGTCTTCTGTCTTTATGGAAGCCTGCTGGGAGATTGGATTGTGTAGACCTAGGGCATGGGTTTTTTCTCACTCGATTCTCTTTGAGAGAAGACGAGGACCGTGGTTCATAGGTGAACACTTTTTATCCATCAGACCATGGGAGCTAGATTTTCAACCGGCGACAGTTAATGTTTCCTCAATAGCAGTATGGATTAGACTTAACAAGCTCCCGATTGAGTAATACAATGCGGAGGTTCTCCTACAGATTGGAAAGACCATTGGTATTGTGCTAAGTGTAGACACACATACCGCCTCTGAAGTTAGAGGAAGGTTTGCCAAGCTGTGTGTTCAAATCGACGTAACCAAACCACTTGTTACAATCATTTTGATCGAAAAGTTTGAACAACCGGTTTGTTATGAGGGGATCCACAAACTGTGCTTTGGCTGTAAGAAATTGGGGCTCCGTAAGGAAAGTTATCCATATACCATCCGGCGAGATTCACCTCCAAAGATGGTGGTCACGGAGGCAAGTCATGGAATGGTTCCGGGTTCATGCAATATGCATATTGCTGACATGGTTGGAGACAAGGAGGGACCCACTACAAATGTGCATGATTCTATGCATAAGGAGGCACTTGAGGGGACATACGGTCCATGGGGAGTGGTTACTCACAAGAAGAGTGGGATAAGGAACCACAGAAGTGGTGGGCCATCACCATCGCAGGGAAATGCTCAACCACGACAGGTACAGGGAAGGACAGGTTTTGAGATAGGGATAAATGTAGCATCAGGCAAGTCTGATAATAGCAACGGATCTCTAAGGGAGGCCAAGAGAAAACACTCGCCCTCAGGGGTAATCAGTGGAGCCCATCTGGCAAGCGCAATTCTGAATATAAGGAAAGAGCCTATCCACCAAGCGCAAAGCACACTCGAGGATAGTCCAAAATCTTTTGGGCTTGAGAATTTAAGGCCTTGGGCTGGGAATGAAATGACAAGCTTTAAGCCCAATATTAAGGCATCAATGAAGGGCAAGAAGGACTTTGCGCATACTAGGGAGTTAAAAGCAAGTTCCTTAGGCGCCGCTGAAGGAATTAAAACACAAGCCTTATCTCTACCAGTCAGTCTTCATGAGAAGCTTTCAACTGAAGAGGAATATTGTTTGAGCGCCAATGGAGAACGATAGCCGAGAGTTGTTACTGAGTTTCAGTTCACAGCCAAGCTAAGGCCAGAGGTGGGCAATCAATCTGGAGGGAGTTGTAGTGGAGATCCCAGAGGTGGTTCTTGCGGAGATTCGAGCGAACCCGACGTGTGTCATGGGTTGGTTCAACGAGAAGTTAAAGAAAGCATAGAGGTGCATTTTTCCTTTGACGGAGGCAAGTGTAAAGGAAGGAGGTCTGTCGTTGTCGGACCCAGCGTGGATGGAGGTGAAGAACCCATAGTGGGAGTTCTTGTCGGACACTTCGGCGTCGATGACGGGAAGATGTCTGGTATGGGAATCAATCCTTCAAAATTTTTTTAACCCCTGTACTGTGCGAAGTGAGTCCCATAGAGTACCTGACTAAGCACAGGATGCTGGAAAGACAACCAATTGCAACAATGGTCATAAGGAACAAACATGTCACGAAGCTTATTTAGACCTTCCAACCAACTACAGTGTTTAGTATTCATGTGGATTCATTGGTGATGGAATTGGGAGTGCTTCAACACAACTTGACAATGGCCCTGAGAACAGGACAGACGAAGGAAATGTTGAAGTGAATTGGATGGAACTTGAGGGAGGAGGCAAAGTTGCTGCCACCTTTGATAAATGCCCCACCCCAGACCACATCTTCCTCATGATTATCATAGTGTGGAATTGCAGGGGTGCTTTGAAGCCCTCCTTTCAAAGTCATGTTAAAGAGCTGGTGCGCAACCATAATCCAGCGATTTTGGTAGTTATAGAGACCCGAATTGGGGGTGATAGAGCTAGGGAGATCACAAATAGGCTGCCTTTTGAGAATGCCTTTCATACGGAGACCATTGGGTATGCTGGCGGTCTATGGATGCTTTGGAACTCAGATAGGGTGGATATCACACCTTTGTCAAGCACTGAACAGGAGATTCATGTTATTGTTAAGGTACCAAATTCTAACCTTAACTGGTTGTTTTCTGCGATATATGCTAGTCCTAGGAGTGCTGAAAGGCACATATTATGGAATAATCTAATAAAGGTTGCAGAGTTACATGATATGCCTTGGGTCATGGCGGGGGATTTTAATGAACCCCTTCCGGAGGAAGATAAGTATGGGGGAAGGGCAGTGAGTGTTAGCAGATCTCTTCTCTTTAAAGACTACTTGGATAAATTCAGTAGGATTGATATTGGCTTTACGGGGGCCCGCTTCACGTGGACAAATAGGAGGCTACTTCAGGCACTTATCCAAGAACGAATTGATAGATTTTTCATGAACCCTAGCTTGTATTTATTGTACCCTGAAGCTAAAGTTGTCCACCTCACCAGATGCCACTCAAATCATTGTCCCGTATTGCCAGATATGCAACCAAGAATTTCTAAGGGAAGGAAGAGGCTTTTTAGATTTCAATCTTGTTGGCTGTCCGACCCCACTTTCCCAAAGATTGTTTCTCAGGCGTGGCGCCAATGTCCCACGCTTGCGAAAGCCGTTAAGGTTTTCACGAAAGATGCAACAAAGTGGAACAGATTGTAGTTCAGGAATATTTTTGCAAAAAAGAATAATATTATGGCCAGACTTAACGGTAACCAGCGGGCTAATTCTGTCAGGCCCTCCACTTTCCTTCTTAATTTGGAGAATGAGTTGCACAAGGAGCTTAAGCTAGTGTTGAACCAAGAGGAGGAACCGTGGGCCTTAAAGTCTCGTATTAATTGGATGATCCAAGGAGACCGAAACACTGCCTTTTACCATGTTTCCACACTGGTTAGAAGGAAGAGAAATCGAATCCTAGCAATTAAAGATTCAATGGGAGAATGGATTCATGAGGAGATTGAAATTAAGGAATTCATTAGAAAGGGGTTTGATGGAGCGTATGCTTCTTCCCTGCTCAGTGGTTCTCGGTTAACACCCTTAGTCACCCAATGGCAATCAAGTCTAATCGAAGAAGAAAAGACTGGGATTAGCAAGGGTGCTTTGGAAGAGGAGATAAAATCTGCCTTTTGGTCGCTTAAAGCTTTCAAAGCTCCGAGGCTGAATGGTTTACATGCAGGCTTCTTCCAAAGATTCTGGCTAGTTGTGGGTAAATCGGTAAATGAGGAAGTGATAAAGATCTTTGCGGAGAGGAAAATGCCATAATTTTTGAATAAGACTCACATTGCCCTTATACCGAAGATTCAAGGGCCAAAAACTTTGGGCAACTATAGGACTATCAGCTTGTGCAACACAGTATATAAAGTTGTTACAAAGATAATAGTTGCGAGGTTGAGGCCCCTACTGGATAAGCTAATTTCCCCTCTCCAAACAGCTTTTGTTCTGGGAAGGAAGGGCGTTGACAATGCAATTATAGTTCAAGAAATTATTCATACCCTTAGTAAGAAGAAAGGTAAAGTGGGGTACATGGCTTTAAAAATAGATTTGGAGAAGGCGTACAACAAACTTGAATGGAGTTTCATAAGGGATATGCGAATTAGAGCCAATTTTCCAGACGATTTGATTGTCATTATCATGAGTTGTATCTCCACAGTATCGACGAAAATATTGTTCAATGGAGAAGCTTTGGATCCGATATATCCATCGAGAGGAATAAGGCAAGGTGATCTGTTATCACCGTACCTTTTCATCCTTTGCATGGAGTTCCTTGGTCAACTCATTCAAGAAAAATGTAATGCCAAGCTTTGGCAGCCAGTAAAGGCATCTCAAAGTGGTCCGACTTTTTCTTATATGTTTTTCGTGGATGACTTAGTTCTTTTTGCTGAAGCAGATGCCACTAATTGCACCACTATAAGGGACGTTCTTGATGAGTTTTGTGGATTTTCGAGTCAAACAGTGAGTGAAGCTAAGTCGAGAGTCTATTTCTTGCCTAATGTGGACAGGGACAGCAAGGAGTCTTTTTGTGATATTCTCGGGTTCCCCTTCACTCCATCTCTTGGTAAATATCTTGGCTTCCCTATCAGACACCCTGGTTCTTCCTCGCAAGACTTCAATTTCATTCTTGATAGGGTGAAGAATGGGTGGAAAGCAAACATGCTCTCATTTGCAGGCCACATCGTGCTTATTCAAGCTTCCTCAGCTGCTATTCCATCTTATGTAATGCAATGCACCCACCTTCCGTGAAGAATTCTAGAAGGTATTGACCAGGTGAACTGAAATTTCCTATGGAGTTCATCAGAAGCTACTAAGAAAATTCATTGGGTTGGATGGCATAAAGTGGCAAAACCTAAGGAGGAAGGAAGTCTTGGATTACAATCAGCAAAGGGTAGGAACTCTGCCCTTCTTGCCAAGCTCAATTGGCGGTTCCATACTGAAAAAGATGCTATATGGGCTCAAGTTCTAAGGCAAAAATATTGCAACCATAGAAGAGTTAATGCCAATAATGTGGATAGACTTCCTTGCTTTCCGATTTGGAAAGCTATGAAAAAAGGTATGGAAATTTTTGCCAAAGGTAGCAGGTGGACGATTGGAAGAGACAGCACTTTAAGCTTCTGGTTGGGAAATTGGACGATTAAAGGGCCTCTTCAACAGCTGATTCAAGGCCTTCTAACCCAAGAAGCCGACCACTTGGAGGTGAAAGATGTTTTGTCAGACACGGGTTGTGAATGGGATCAGATTCAATTTGATCTCCCTTCAGATATAAAATCGATGATTCAAGCAACTCCAATCTCAGTCATGAGTAGGGGAAGTGATAAATTATCTTGGGCAGGCAATTCGAGAGGCTCTTTTGACCTGAAGAGTGCCTATTCTATATCATCAGACATTGATTCTAGTCCCTTGGTCAATTCTGGCTAGATATGGAAAATTGAAACTCTCCCTAGAATTAAAACATTCTTGTGGCAATGTGCACATAACAGTATAGGAGTGAAGGGATGCTTGGTGAGAAGAGGAGTGGGTGATGAAGAGCTATGCCCCCTTTGTCAAACGGATTCATAATCAATCTTGCATGCCCTCAGAGATTGTTTTAAGGTCAAGGCTGTGTGGATTCAATTGAGAGTGGAGATACAAAACTGAGACTTTTGGAGGACTAAACTTCAGGATTGGTTGAACATTAATGGGAAAGCAAATAATAATTTCATTCAAGGGAAACCTCATTGGAGGTTCCTGTTTCCTTTTGCCGTGTGGAATATTTGGAAGAGTAGGAATCAGTTTGTTTTCAATGGGAAGAACCAGAACCCAAGGCTGTTTGCAGAAATTACCAGTCAAGTTTTGGAGTTTATGCACTGTGTTCCCTCACCCAGACATTCAGTCTGTAACGTGATAAAGAGGGTTCGGTGGGAGAGACCTCAGAGTGGGTGGAAGAAGCTGAATACTGATGGTTCATGCGTAGGCAACACTAGGCGAGCTGGATGTGAAGGCATAGTGAGAGATGATCGTGGAGAGTGGATTGTTGGTTTCTCTAGACACATCGGGACAGCGAACAATTTTGTAGCAAAAATGTGAGGGCTCAGGGATGGTCTAGCATTATGTAGTAATCTGAATATATCCTGCCTTATAGTTGAATTGGATGCTAGAGTTATTGTGGATGCTTTGCTAAATTCAGATTATGCAATGTAATTTCCCCTATCTTGGATGATTGCAGGCAGCTGCTGACTCACTTCCAACAAGTTAGGCTTAAGCATTGTTACCACCAAGATAATCACTGCGCAGACATGATGGCAAGAATGGGATCTGAGCAACAGTTAGAGTATTGTGTCTTTCATAGTCCGCCTGTGGACGTTTTGGAAGTTTTTAAGGATGACTTTAATGGCATGTATTTTAACAAGTTATGTCTTGAACCTATTGTAGTTTCTTAGTTTCGTTTAATGAACCGTCTTTTAACCAAAAAAGAAAAAGAAAAAAAAGCAAAATATATTTTATGAAAATCCTGGAGGAGTTAGCTCGAACGAAAATCACATATGGAAGAGCTTTCGTGGCACAAAGGTACAAAAGCACATATGAAGATGGGAGTGACTAGCTCTTTTCCTTGTAGGAGCACTTGAAAAGTGAGCTCCACCTAGAGTTGTATTTTTTTTTTCACTTGAATTGTAGCATTGGACGAACTTTTTTTACTTCGAATAATTTGAGAAAATGAAATAAATTGCAGATTGGTGTTGCATGTGTGGATCTAATGGGGTCTCTGTGATCATCTTTTGTTAAATTTCATTATTGCTTATGAGTTGCGGGGTAGTCTTTTGCATTTTTGGAGTTGGTATTAGAGTTTAAATCTCACCCATTGTAATTATCGAATTATCATCTAAGAATAATCCATTTTTTAATAGATTTATTCTATTTCTTTATATTCTAATTAATTATTAAATTAATTATAACATCAATATGGTTCTTCCTCTAAGGATCTCTAAATCGAACTCAAAACTTTGAATCTTTCCATTTTCTATTTTGTGAACAATTCTGTTTTTGTAAACATTGCATGTGAGTATTAACTAATTGGTTTTAAACGATTAGCTTAACAAGTTATTTTTCTTCTCAAAAAAGAAAATGAAAAAGCTTAACAAGTTATTTTATTATTTATTTTTGTTACAACAGCAATAGTTAAGTTTGTGGGAATGGGCTAGGCCATTTACTAGTGGGTTTAGTTGGCAGTGGCTATTTTTAGCCCAAAATCGAAAAATTAAGATTTGGGTAGGCTAGGCCAGATTTAAGTATGAAATGAATAAGTTCTTATGTTGTAGGCCTCAAGTGCTTTTGTTGAGCCCAAAATCGATAAATTAAGATTTGGGTAGCCCACTCACTAGTAAATGGCCTAGCCTACCCACCAGATCGGTCAAGTGATTATTGAGACTAAAGAAAAAGGGAGAGATTTGGGTAGGCTAGGCCATTTATTAGTGGGTTTAGTTGGCAATGGCTATTTTGAGCCCAAAATCGAAAAATTATGTTGGGCTTGACTTCGTGAGTTATATATACTTATACATTGCATCAACAAAAGCATTTGAGGCCTACAACATAAGAATTTGGTAGTTCTTCTCATTCGACTCTCAACTCTCAACTCTCAACTCATAGCAACAAAGGCCATTCCCAATACGTCTCACGTGAAAGTTCTCAGACTAAAGTCAAGGAGCCTTGCGCTCTCTGTTCCCTAGCCTGTAGTATTGTGGTTCCTTTCTCCCTGAGAAAGAAGATATGTCCCTATAGTAACCTGGTTACTGTTAGGAGTGAGTTCTGACTTCATACGTGAGTTGTGGAGTTCAGTGTTAGGACGAATGGACGATTTAATGTGACGATGCGATAGGTTATCTCTCTCTGCGAGGGAAGACAAGAAAATTACTCTGTCACAAAAGCAGGGGACACTTAGCTACGTGGTGGCAGCAAAGTTTTTTACAAGGAGAGCATTGAACATGGAGGCCGTGGTGCGCACGTTTCGTCCTTTATGGCGAACGAAAGAAGGCTTTGAGGTTACGAATGCAGGGAATAACGTGCTACTGTTTGCATTTGTAAGAGAGGTGGATGCTGATAAAGTTCTGATGGGAGAACCGTGGTCTTACGACAAACACCTGGTGGTGTTGGAACGGTTTGACGGGGGAAAAACTATATCAGAGCTAGATTTCAAATTCTACTCCTTTTGGGTCCAACTGCACAATCTCCCGTTCAAGTTCATGTCTCTTGAGACTGCAATGGTAATAGGAGAAACTATAGGCCCGGCGTCTCGGTCCAATGACGTTTCGGAGATGAAAGGGGGGTCTTTTATGCGTGTCAGGTCCACCATTGATATCTCAGTCCCTCTCTGTAGGGGCTGTAGAATCGTATTTGATGATGTTAGCGAGGGGTGGGTGGAATTCCAATACAAAAGATTGCCGAACCTGTGTTATTGGTGCGGTACGCTCACTTATGACAATAAAGAGTGCGAAGTGTGGCTTAAAAGCAAGGGAGAGTTATCGGTAAATAATCAGCAGTTCGGTCCTTGGTTGAGAGCCCCCCAGTTCAGTCCGGCCAGACGTCAGACCATGGAGGTTAAAGGTTTTGAGATGGATTCTTCTTGGCATCGGCCTGACAGGGGCGGTGGTAAGAAGGGTGACTTAACCTCAGGGAATTCAAGAGCAGGTAAGACGCAGGAGCTTTTTCCTGAAATAAGGGCGGCGGTGGCAGGGGAAGTCACAGGTGTGTCAGTACTGAAGTCTGGAGCAATTTCAGCAAATCCCGAGGCTGGAGTGTCTAAAAAACCTTTACACCTCCTCCCAGATTTTGAAGCGATCATCAAGGATATTGACAACGCAATTAATATGGAGATTTAGACGTCAAATCATGCGGAGATTAGGGTAGATACTGTCTGCCCAAATAGGGAAGAACGAAGGGAGTTGGCACTAGTTGTAAACGTAGAAGATAGTCAGGAAATGGGACTAGCTGATAGTGCGGGTGGGCCTGCTGAAGCTTTTGTTTTGGGTTGGTCAGAGCCCAAATCTATATCTAAAGAAGGTCAGGTGGGACGTAGAAAAACGAATAAAGGGGGAAAGGGGGTTGACTTTGGTTCTAATGGGCCCAGTGCAAATGGTGAACTGAAAAAAGGTTGCTGGACCAGAAAATCCCCTAGGCCCAAGCAGATTACGACAGGAAAGGATGTGAAGGAAGATGTGGGCTCGAAACGCAAGGGAAGAAAGGAGGGCAGCCCTGAGGGTGTTAAGCAGGAAAAGGAAAAAAGGCAGAAAACTGAAGAGGAGACAAAGAAGCTGAGCTTGTTATTTGCTACGCATCTAGGATCGGCAGAGGCTGCTGAACAGCCCCGCCGGACCCAATGAGTCTTCTTAGTTGGAACTGTCGGGGGCTTGGGAACCCCCAGACAGTGAATGCCTTAAAAAAGGCTATTAGGATAGAGAAGCCTGTTTTGGTTTTCTTAATGGAAACAAAGTTTGATAAGGAGTGGATGATTAGTGTGAGGGACAGATGTGGGTTCAAGGAAAGTTTTGTGGTACCAAGCCTGGGTGCCAGTGGTGGGTTAGCTCTTTTCTAGAACCCGGAGAATAAAGTCATGGTTAGTAGCTCTTCTCAATCCCATATTGATGCAAAAGTAGAGGGTGTTAGTATTGGGGGAGCTTGGCATTTAACTGGCTTTTATGGTAACCCGGTAACATCATTGAGACTGGAATCGTGGAGGTTACTTAGCTCTCTATGTGACGGGTCTGGTCTACCATGGTTGGTGGTAGGAGACTTTAACGAAATTTGTTGTGCTTCAGAAAAGGAAGGAGGTGCACAAAGGCCCAACCAACAAATGGCAAGGTTTAGGAATGTTATTAACTTCTGTGGGCTGAAGGAAGTGGAGTTTATTGGGCCCAAGTTTACATGGATCTATCAAAAGAGGGATGGGTCTCAAATAAGGGAACGCTTGGATAAGGCACTTGTATCTTCGGAGTGGTCCTTGAGATTTCCTTCAGCCAAACTCTTTCACCGATCCACATTAGTGTCTGATCACAGCCCTATCCTACTACAGCTTACAACCACAAGGAAGAAAAAGAAAGTAAAAAGGATTTTTAGATTTGAATCTATGTGGCTACAAGACTAGAGGTGCGATGGTATGGTTATGGATGCGTGGCAAGAAGGTTTGGTGGGTGGGTCAGACTTTCCGATTCTCAGGTGCTTGGAATCGTGTAGGCACAGATTGGAGGATTGGAATGTGGCTGAATTTGGGCATGTGGGCAAGGAGATTTCTCGACTTCAGCGACAACTTGAGGAGCTGGAATTGCTGGCAGCCTCCCTAGGTACAATCAAGGCGTTGAAGGAAACTAAAGTTGATCTAAATTGTTGGTTAGAAAGGGAAGACGCTATGTGGAGACAGAGATCCAGGTAGATTTGGTTTAGAGAGGGTGACAGGAACACGAGGTTCTTCCACGCTAAAGCCTCTTCTCAGTTCCAGAAAAACTTCATTGAGGGGGTTTTTGATGCCAGCGAAGTATGGCGGGAGGAGGAAAGGGAGATCGAAGATGGTTTTGTGAAGTATTACTCTGATTTATTCACTTCGTCTAACCCCTCGGATTTTTCTGAAATTGTGGAAGCTGTGCAACCAAAAGTGTCTTCGGATATGAACCTAAAGCTCATCGGATTTTGGGCCAGGAGAAGTGCAGAGAGCCCTAAAGCATATGCACCCTTCGAAGGCACCGGGCCTGGACGGTATGCCCCCCTCCTTTTCCAGCATTTTTGGCCTACTGTTGGCAATTTGGTTACTAAAACTGTGTTAGACTTTCTCAACCATGGAGTTATCCCCCCGAAATTTAATGAAACTCACATAGTTTTAGTCCCAAAAAATAACAATCCCAAAAGAGTGTCTGAATACCGCCCCATAAGTCTTTGCAATGTTATATAAAAGCTTGCATCCAAAACCCTTGCTAATAGGCTTAAAAAAATTATGCCCCTTATTATAAGTGAATCACAGAGTGCCTTTGTTAATGGTAGACTTATCTCTGATAACGTTTGAAACTATGCACCATATTTGCCAGAGGAAGGGAGGTGAAGTGGGGGAGATGGCACTTAAGCTTGATATGAGTAAGGCATACGATAGGGTAGAGTGGTTATGCCTTGATAAAATTATGAAAAAGTTGGGCTTTCACCAAAGATGGAGGGACTTAATGAAATACTGCATCACTTCGGTCACCTACTCAATTAGAATTAATGGGAAACCACGGGGACATATTATCCCTACGAGGGGCCTTCGCCAAGGGGACCCCCTCTCTCCCTACCTTTTTCTCTTGTGTGCGGAAGGTTTGTCAGCACTTATTAAAAAATCTGTCACTTTGGGGGAATTGGAGGGCATTGCCGTATGTAGGAGGGGTCCTAGGATTTCTCATCTATTTTTCGCTGACGGTAGCATTATTTTCTGTAAGGCGACCACGGGGGAATGTGATGCATTGCAGCGGGTCTTGAATGTTTATGAGCAAGCTTCGGGGCAGCAACTCAACAGAGCTAAAACAGCCATTTTCTTCAGCAAAAATACGAAGGAAACCATCAAGGAAGAGATAAAAACAAGATTTGGAGCTCAAGTCATAAAGCAACATGAAAAATACCTGGGTCTTCCCTCGCTGGTGGGTAGGAATAAGAAAAATTCCTTTAAGGAAATAAAAGAAAAGCTGACAAAAAAACTTGCCGGATGGAAGGAAAAACTCCTATCAAAGGCGGGTAAGGAAATTCTGATTAAAGCTGTGGCCCAGGCAATCCCCACCTACTCGATGAGTTGTTTCAAGATCCCTGATTCGTTATGTGATGAAATTGTTAGGTTCTAAATGTTTAGAACAATTGGCAAATCGTGAACACAAATTTGTCTAGATATAGATCTTAGAGTTTATAGGTTTTATTAGACAATGCTCAAAGTGGTTCAAGTCAAGATTCAAGAACATACAAGCTGTAGGAAGAAGACTTCATATTCTGCATGGTTCGATCGATCGAAGAACAGGCTTGATCAATCGAAAATCGTATCTGCAGAATTTTAAGTCAGCCCAAATAGCAACTTAAGCCCATTAAGGATTAGGGTTTCAGATCTACTTCTCCCACTATATAAAGGAAACCCTAAGCCACGTTTTTGTAGATTGAAGTGAGAGAGATTAAAGTGCCTCTTATGCCTCTTTTGGTTTTAGGGTTTTGTACCCAAACCTCTCTAAAGTCTTGGTTACTTGAAAGTTGTATTGTTGCTCATATTGCTGTTTGTGTGAATCTCTTGTGAAATCCTTGAGGAGCTTTCCTTCACATAAGCTTAGGATTATCAAGGAGGAGATTAGTTCAAGAACTTGATGATCATTCAGTTGCTGCACTAAAGAGCTTAAAGATACACAAGCGGGTGTGCTTGTATTTGCTGGAGAATCCAAAGAAAGAAGGAGTCCGTGGTCTCGGAGCTTGCACGTGATCGTGTCAGTAAGTTCTACTGGTGGGTAGCAATAAGAAGTCGAGCGTGGGGGCTTGTAAGTCTTATTGTATGAATTTCGATTCTTTCAAGATAGTGGATTCAGGTTTACCTTGAAGATAGTTAGGTTAAATCCTCCCCAGGTTTTTACCGATTTGGTTTCCTAGGTGATCATATCATTGTGTTATTTATCTTTCCGCTGCTTTGCATGATATGATTGTTTGATTGTGGTAACCTAGATCTGAAATTTGGACTAAGTAATAACTTGGCTAATTTACTAGGTTAATCCAATTGTGTTTTAAGGGGTCTAAAAACCAACAAGTGGTATCAGAGCAGGTAGCTCTTTTGTTTTAGATCTTTTGATCTAAGAGCTGATCCTTGACCCCTGTTGTCATGGATAATTTGAAGTGTCTTTCTGATCATGTTTCTGTTGATTTTATTGATGTCTGTGAAACTCTTCGTAAGGAATTATCTAAATCTTTGAAAGTTGCAAAGAAATTTAAGGAAGAGTTAAAATTGGCTAATCTTGAAAAAGAGGAATTGGTTGTTAGATTAGATAAATCTAATAAAAAGAGTGAATTTTTGAGAAATCAAATTTCCTCTTAAGATGAGAAGATTAAAAGCTTGGAACAAGAGTTAGTTGAATATAAAGCCAAAATTGAAAATTTGACTAGTACCAAGCCTGCTGTTGATGATAGAAGTGTTTCTGTTTATCTTAAGCCTAAAACTGAGAAAGTTTATATCCCTCCTTTTAAGAGGAATAATAAAGAAAATACTTATTTTGCTAGGTTAGACAAAGGTAAAAGTTCTGATGTAGACGCTGAAATTTCTAAACTTAAGTCTAAACCTACTGTTAGAGAGCATAATAAATCTGTTTTTATGCCTACCTGTCACCTTTGTGGTGTTGTTGGTCATATTAGACCAAATTGTTCTTTGTTGAGGCAAGAACCAAAGCCTGTGATCGGAAACCCCACTAGGAATACTGATGTTCCTAAATTTGTTCCTGTTTGCAATTTTTGTGGTGTCCGTGGTCACATTCATCCTAATTGTCATAAATTGAAATTTAAGTATTCTGTGTTTCAATATAGGATATGTGATGATATTTCTTCTGCCATAAGTCCATATAAACTGTTTCATATTATTTTCAAAAATTTGAGCTTGTTGGCTTGTGAAAGGAATTTGCAGGATTTCAGTCTCTCTCAGAAGATTGGTGTAATTCCTCAAATACACTTTGTTTCTCATGGATTTTCACCTACAAAGCCGAAGACTTGTGCTATATGGGTGAGAAAAGATTCTCTAAGGTGAGTGTTGCTGACTTGTCCCTAATTTAATTCTTTCAATTATTTGTGGACATGTTTTGTTTCTGTTTTTGGTTGTTTTATTTTTCTTGAGGATTACATGAGTTATAATATCTCTCTCGTGATTTAGAACATGCTTGACATTGTGGAGAAACTTGAATAGTATGTGTTATATAAGTGCTAAGCTATTTCTAATTTTGTGTGAGTATGTACTAGTTTGTACATGTACTCATGAGTTAATTAAGAAATTGATATTTCTTGTTTGTGTACCCTCTATAGCTTAGTTAAGCACTGTCATGCATTGCATTTGCATTTTATTCATTAAGCATAATGTGTGCTTTTAGTTTTGGTCATAAAATTTTTTAAAACCAAAAAGATTTTTATGTGTTTTGCATTAATTTTTCTTGGATTTGAAATCAAGGTTGGCCATATTATTTTTACATAACATGTTTACATAACTAGTTTGAGCTTTCTAGTGCATGTTGTGTGGGAGATGTTTATAGTTTTTGATAATTTGTTCTTGATCTTGAAGTCACATGTCTTTGATTGTCGGACTTGAACTTTTTGAGAAAGGCATAAATAACCATCTCACTACTGTTTACTAGCCAATCATGAACACCTTAGTGCATATCATAAGATTTTGTGCTCGAGAAAGTGTAGCACATGCACAAAAAGAACATAAGGTGTAGCCTCGGTTTAAATGCTAAAACTGGTGTGTACATTATCCCGGCTGTTTTAATAAGTTTCTGAATAATTAAAATTTGTGTGTACAATATGAGGCAAATCAAGAAACTTACATAATTGCAAACTTGTTTTCTAGGAGATGTGGGAGTTATATGATGTAACTCTTTAGGTGATAGTCTCTTTCAAATTTATGTGATGAATTTTGTAAACTTTGTGTTTGAATTCTATTCACATATCACCTCACATGTTTTTCAAGTTTTTGCTAGTTGCACACACTACACAAGTTACTCTTTGCTAAACTTGGTACATTATATTGTGTGTGATCTTGTTGTGGCCATCCAAGATTAAAAGTTCATTGATTTTGATGCAAATTGTGTTTTTGATGATTAAAAACCTTGTTTTTGGAAGATCTGGGTTGAATTCAAATGTTTTTGAAAAATTTTTCATCTCATACTCATGCATTTTATTCATAATACAATGTGCTTTGAGGAGTTTCTGCATTAAAATGCTATGTTTTTCAAAAATATGATTTTTCCAGACTTTCGATCGATCGAACCTGTTTTTCGATCAATCCAAATTGCGATTAAAATTTTTGGTTTGAGTCTACCTAACTCGATTGATGTTCGATTGATTCTCGATCGATCGCAACTAAAAAATTTTCAGTTTCTATGTTTTTGACCAAATTTTTTTTTTATGCATCATTTGTGTTTAGGATTCACATGTATTGCATTGTTTTTGTATCCATCTTGCAGTTTTGCAGTCATATCTCTCATTTTTTTCATACATAACATGCATACACTTTGCTACATTAGGTACTCAACTTGATCAAAAAATTGATTGATTAATTTTTGAGCTATGTACTTTCTAGTATATGCCTTTTTTTTATGTGTGAACTGTAGAAAATATTTTTCTTAAGAGATATGATGGATAATCAATGTGCAAATATTTTCTCTATTCATGCAACTGTTTATGGGTCATGAAAGCTCGAAAATGTGTTGAAAACACAAGAGCTGTTTAGACCCCCAAATTAAAGTTACGGCTCGATAGATTTTACACTAACTTAATGCTAAGTGCGGAATAGTGTAAATGCGAGAAAATAAACAAACAAGCTACTCTGATCCATAATCATAGCAACACAGCAGTAAAATGGAATGTAAAAGAGTAGGGAAGAAAGATGTAAACACAAGATAACACGCCGATTTGTTATCGAAGAGGAAACCGAAGTACTCGGTGTAAAACCTCTCCACCGCCCTCCAAGCAGTAATCGATCTACTAGACAATCAGTTGGGATACATGGGTTAGCAAGAGACCCTCCAAGCCTAATCTACTCGATGTACCTAAGCCCTCCAAGCTCCTACTCCAACAAGGCTTCTCGGAACTGTGTCTTGTCTAGCTTTCCGGATCCCGCAACAGGCTCCATGTTGCACCTGCCATTCTTGGATTCTTCCAATACTTCCTAGCAGCACCAAATTATCACTTGACACTCTCAAAGGGTGTGGTAAGTGTTTAGGCTATCAACCTTTAAATGGTATGGAAATGGAGAGGTAGGAGATGAGGAAATTCCACAAACAAATGTGTAGAGAATTGTTGGTATAACAATTTCTAACTCTCAAGTGTTTTTGCTAGGGTTTTCTCTCAAAGGCTCTCCTTATCATTTGTGGGTAATATGGGTATAAATAGTGTAGGCACAGAAAGTGTGTATCAGACTGGACAAGCTGGCAGAACAGAATGTCTCGCGAGTGTCTCGCGGGAAGGCCTTACTCGCGAAATACTCGCGAGACACAGCTATCTTCATTTGGCCTGACTCTTCGCATTCCAGTCATGTGCAAGGCACATGCTTCCTTTCACGGGATGCTTAGTCGCGAGCTACCCGCGAAATCTCTTTAGTCTTCAGTTGCTTGAGTTTTCACACTTTCTCTCTCTAATACACAACCCTTATAATGAAATCCCACAACAAATACAGGGTACATAAGATTGAATAAAATTATAATCAAATTTGGCACGGAATAAAAACCAACAAAATACATATTTGAAAATCACAACTTTACAATCTCCCCATTTGGCTATTCCGTGACAAAACCCCTAAAACAGACTCTAGACTTAAACGTGAGTTTGGGAACAATGGCAAAACTCACTCACAGCTAATCTAGAAACTGTGAAGCACTTGCACGTTTATACCTGTAACCTGAAACACTCCCACACAAACAAAACTTTCATTAAGCTTATGACAAGTTGAATACAAGGTATGTATAAGAGCAAGTATAGCGTGACCAAGTTTGTAAACATTTTATAACATGTATACACAAAGCTTGATCAAATAATGGCAGTCATTAAAGAATGACTCCAATGAACATATAACACGTAAATGTTCATCCGGACATGTAAAAAGAAGAAATCACATATGATTACTTGCATGTCCAATCACATGACCAATGCAAAATATACGAAGTATATGCATCTAGGAATAATCCTATTAGGGCACAAGTGTGAAGTACTCAAAACATATTAGCAATATCTAAAAGTACAAAGAAATGCTACAAAAGCATTGAGATAGTCACAAACATACTGAATATAAACTGAAACATTTAAAAGCAAAGTGTACTGAAATTTTAAATAAAAACCAGTAACAACATGGACATGAACCAGCAGTTATAAAAGCTAAAAATAAACAAAGATAAACCAAACAGTAGTTAGTGTCTTCTCCTCCCCCTTTCACTGCACTCCCCCTATCACTACACTCCCCCTAACAACAACTCCATCCAATCTCCCCCTTTTTGTCATGGAATAGCTAGTTGTCATGTTCCTCTAGCTTCCTTTGAACTTGGTCCAGTTGAGTCTGAAGAGATGTGAACTTGGTGTCGAAACGAATGTGTTGGGAGTGCATGATGGTAGCTAGTTCGGATATCTTGGTAGTAATCTATTGGAGAGTAGCCATGATGTTGTCTAGCTGTTCATTATAATCATGAGATGTAGAGCTTGAGCTACCCTGAGTAGCATGACTTTCATGCTTGGGATTCTTCTTAGTATGACTCATGCTTGCATGGAGAGAGCGGATATTAATTGGACTTGGCCTTGGATATGGACGCTCATCTTCCGAAGGATGCACACCTTTGAGCTTCAAAATCCGTGAGATAAGGCGGCAAAAAGGAATACAATTCCTTGAAGCAGTCCGGTCAACTATTTTTGCCAAAATGTGAAAAATGTGAGAACACACATCAATCTCCACGTCAGAGATCAGATCATGCATGAATAATGCTCGACCGAGATTCATGTAACCGGTGCTAGACAGAGGGTAGAGGTTGCTACACATGATCATTGTGAGCAGCCTTAGTTCAGGAGAAAGTGATGCCACACTTATTGACTTCTTATTGGAGGAGAATTCCAAATTAGCTCCTAAAACTTCCTGTAGAATCTCCTCATCCAGAGTGAGTTCATCATAAACCTGAGGGATAGGCAATATTGGCCTGTTGATGTTCAGAATTTCGGCTAAGTAGGTGGGTGTAACTAAGAACCACTTTCCTCTCACCCAGCACTTGATTTCCTCTCCTTCAACGATGGCATTGGCATAGAATTCTTTCACTAAGTTCTCATATGCATCCTCAAGAGTTGAGAGGAGAAAATTCCAATCTTTGGTGGCAAACCATACTAGGATATCCGTGTCTCAGAGAGAGGGTTGATCAACTGCCCTTTCAACCAGCAATGGAGCATCTCGAAACTGGCTCGAGTAGGTCTGGAATGCAACATAGGATCTGAACAAGTCAGAGTCATACACTCCTATTGAAAAACTAGTTCTCTTTGACTTCGGTGAAGGTTCATCAACATTAATCATAGGCTCTTTCCCTTTGTTGCAACCTCCTTTCACAGCTGAGCTTTTAAACGGAGACATTTGCAAACATATCCACAAAACACAAACAGCAAGTGCAAAAACACAAAGAACAGAACACAAAACTTGATTAGATTCAAGTTAGTCCAAAGCACAAGTAAAAAAATTTAAAACAGAGCATGAATGACGTGAGTGTAATAGTGTGTGCATTGGCTGTGCAGGTGTTGATGCATGGGGATGCAGCATGAGATGTATGGGTGGTGTGCCTAGAGAGTGCCTAGTGTGTGCATGACATGGCATTGAGGCATAAAGAAACCAAAGTGTGTAAAACACACAAAAATTGATCAATACATGGTTCATATGATCAAACAAGACTAAAACCAAAGATTGGAACTCAGTTGAGTCCAAAACAACACAGAAATGTCTTTTAGACATTCTGTCAAACACATGACATGCAACAATGCAAAACATTTATGGAAAATGCATAAACATATGGGAAAATTCCTCAATACAAGTTCAAATTGCCACATGGGGCCAATACAGATGCACAAACACCAAATGGGACTCAGCTCAATCAAAGAATTGAAAAAATTTTCACAAAAAAATAAACCCAACCCAATTTTTCAAAAATCCCCAATTTTTAAAACACTAAGCACAGATTCTGCAAAATCCGAAAAAAAATGATGAGAAAAATGTTAGAAACACATACCTTAAGAGGAATTTGCAGAGATTTTGCTTGAAGAGGATGGGATTTGAATGAAATAGTGATTTGGGTTGAATAGGGTTCAAAGAGAGTTAGTGCGAGGGAAATGACTAAGTGTTTGAAAAACTGTCACATCTGCTGTATAAAACTGAAAACACGCGTTTTTTGCGAGTTAGAGAGTAGCGACACAGTCACGAAACAGTCGCGAAAATGACCACTGAATCTCAATAGCTTTCGCGAGGAGCTGTTGGTCACGAAAAAGTCGCGAGACAGTCGCGAAACTCTCTGTGTGATTTTGTGTAAAATCCAGTTTTTGCCTAAAAATCTTTTCGCGAGAAGTTTTTAGTCGCGAAGTACTTGCGAGGCAGTAGCAAGAGATTCTGTATGAAAATGTGACTTTTTGATTTCCCTTAAGCACTTTTCGCGGGAAGCTCTAAGTCGCGAGCTTCTCGCGAAACAACCTTTGAACCAGTTTTTTAATGAAAAACACAAAAATGTATTTTGAACAAAAACTAAAAGAACGAAAGTATAAAATCATTTTCAAAAAAAAATAAAACACTCAAAAATATTTTTGGGTTTGATCATCAAGTATTTGAGCATACACATCACATTTGAACATGTACCATCACACAAATGAGATAAGCATTCATTGAATCAAAGACTTGTGTGTTGTGTGTGAGTATTAAATGTGGAATAGTCCATAGACGAGAGTGAAGCTTCAATGATCAATTCAATCAAGTCATACACAGCTGGTACGAAATCAAGTGGACAATCTCAATTATAGAGATGAACATATATGACCTCCCACAAGAGAATGATTACAAAATTTAGAAGCTTTTCATTTGGCTTCTGCATAAATCATAACATTCGATCCTTTTTGGACAATACATCTCTTTGTGAGATTGGTGCTTGAAATTTTAAATATTCCAACATTGAGAGTTAGCCTTTGGCTTTTTCAGCATCATACAATTCAATATAAAAGTCGCTTTCCCTTTTTTCTAGTCAAATACTAGTATGTGCGACAGTCTTTTGTAGCTCATAATCTCTTTTTTCATTTTGAGATTTACATTTGGTGAGCTCTAATGCAAAAATATAAAATAAAGTGGGAAGAGATATATGCACAAATCTATGCATGTGTCAAGACCATTAAGACTATTGACCAATCATTCATGACAAGCTTGAAGATCTATATACAACAATCACACATAGTTTTCAAGATATCTCCCACAAATATATGTGCATACAAAACAAGCTAAGCTCGTAAATGCACTACGCCATTAGTACGAAGGTACTAGGCCAAACTCACATGTGAAATGTGCTCAAACATATACGATCAAACTTTTTGAATTTTTCACTTTTTATGTGGTTTTGGATTTTTACACACACAAAAACAAAGACATAAAAGTAAGATCAAAAACAAAAGCAAAACAATGTATATAAAGAGATGCATGATGCACAAATGCATGACAATAAAGCATCTAATGCATGAAGGGTCCTACAAAAATCGAAAGAATTAGATCAAGGACCAAAAGAGCATAAGCTCAACCATAGGAACCCTTCCTCATCCAAACACAACGATTGTTTGGAATGAGTGTCTCAAGAGAAGTGAGACGAGGGTTGGAAGAATGAGAACCGGAGATGCTCATAGTCAAGGAGTTAAGAGCATTAAATATTTTCTTTAACAACATGCTATTTTCACTCAAATCCGGTTTATCCTTTTTAGCATAACTACCAAGAAGCTCAAGTTTCTCTTTTCTTTTGATTCTTTTAAGAGTTTGAAACTTAGAGCAATGAGGTCTAAGATGACCATGGGCACCACAATGGTGGCAAACAATGGGTTTAGGTCCACTAGGCTTTTTGGGAAGGGATCTAACAACAAGGGTTTGTTCTCTCTTTAACTTGGGGCATTGGGGTCTTATGTGACCGATCACACCGCAATGGTGGCAAGTAGGAATAAACTTAGATCCACTCAATTCCCTAGAATGAGACCTAAACAGAGGCTTAGGCTTAAGAGCATTTCTCTCCACTTTTTGGTTTCTTTTATGTGGAGAAATGTACATCGATTTGTCTTTGGAGGTAGAACTCACAATAGGGACAAAATCGGGTACCACAACATGATTGCAACATATACTATCTTCCTTTTTAGCAACAGGTTCAACAATCAAACATTTGGCATGCATCTTAAGAGATTCATTTTCACATGTAAGATCATCAACAAGTTTGTTAGACAAAACAAGTTTAGCATCCAAGTCCATATTCAAACATTCAAACTCTTTCAGCTTTTCAAGAGAAATTTCAGCAAGTTTTTTATATTTCTCAACCAATTTGTTGGATTCATTGAGCTTAGCAATCAAATTATCCTTTTCACAAAATAACTTGCTCAAATCCTTATGAAACTTCTTAGCATTTTTCTTCAAGAGTTTAATGTTAGGAATATCAATAACACCCAAGGATTCATGTAACATAGCATCACAATTATGAGGATTATCACTCATAGAGGCATTTTCACAAACACGTGGCATGTTACATTCATTAACATCCAAAACATGCATAGAGGCATACAAAGCACTATCCATGGTAAATAAACACAAGAGGTCAAGGATCACACTTAGGTATTTAAACCACAACAAGTGTACCCGCTCTGATACCAATTGAAAGTTCGAAAATGTGTTGAAAACACAAGAGCTGTTTAGACCCCCAAATTAAAGTTACGGCTCGATAGATTTTATACTAACTTAATGCTAAGTGCGGAATAGTGTAAATGCGAGCGGATAAACAAACAAGCTACTCTGATCCATAATCATAGCAACACAGCAGTAAAATGGAATGTAAAAGAGTAGGGAAGAAAGATGCAAACACAAGATAACATGCCGATGTGTTATCGAAGAGGAAACCGAAGTACTCGGTGTAAAACCTCTCCACCGCCCTCCAAGCGGTAATCGATCTACTAGACAATCAGTTAGGATACATGGGTTAGTAAGAGACCCTCCAAGCCTAATCTACCCGATGTACCTAAGCCCTCCAAGCTCCTACTCCAACAAGGCTTCTCGGAACCGTGTCTTGTTTAGCTCTCCAGATCCCGCAACAGGCTCCATGTTGCATCTGCCATTCTTGGATTCTTCCAATGCTTCCCAGCAACACCAAATTATCACTTGACACTTTCAAAGGGTGTGGTAAGTGTTTGGGCTATCAACCTCTCAATGATATGGAAATGGAGAGGTAGGAGATGAGAAAATTCCACAAACAAATGTGTAGAGAATTGTTGGTATAAAAATTTCTAACTCTCAAGTGTTTTTGCTAGGGTTTTCTCTGAAAGGCTCTCCTTATCATTTATGGGTAATATGGGTATAAATAGTGTAGGTACAGAAAGTGTGTATCAGACTGAACAGGTTGGCAGAACAAAATGTCTCGCGAATGTCTCGCAGGAAGGCCTTACCCGCGAGATACTCGGGTTGAGTGGCGATGTGGAATGTCTTGTGGAGGATCTTCAGGCGGAGTAGGAGCAAGGGACCCAGGCTCAAGGTGGGGTAGCTCGTCATCAACCTGTTCATCTTCAACCTGTTCATCTTCAACCTGTCTAGGAGAAGCATCAAAAATATCTGGAGAGAAGTCCAAAGGAGGATCAAAAGTATTTGTAGAAGGAACTAGAGACTCATCTAAAAAGATTTCTAAAATGGAGGAGGTAGTCAAGGAAGAATGAAAGTGAGAGAGTTCAACAAACAATTGGTGTTCCCAAAAGACAACATTACGAGAAACACGAAGACGATGAGAGACAGGATCATAACACCTATACCCTTTTTGAGTTTTGCCATAACCAAGGAAACAACAAAGCCTAGATCGAGGCTCAAGTTTTTTGTGCTCATGAGGCTGAAGAAGAACGAAACAAGCAGATCCAAAGGAGCGAAGGTGATGATAGTTAGGGGGTGACCCAAAGAGACGCTCATACGGAGTCTGATTATGGATGACAACACTTGGAATGCGATTAATCGCATGAACAGCATGAAGAGCAGCTTCACCCCAAAATGGGGCAAGAACTTTGGCAGAAAGAAGAAGAGCACGAACAATGTCAAGAATATGACGAAGTTTTCTTTCAGCTCGACCATTTTGCTGAGAGGTACCTGGGCAAGTTAGATGATGTACAGTGCCATAGGAATGTAACAGAGCTTGAAACGCATATTGAGTATATTCAAGAGCATTATCAGATCGAAAAGTTTTGATACATTTGGAGAATTGTGTTTCAACCATTTTTGCAAAGTTACTGTATATTGGTAAAATTTCAGAACGAGATTTCATAGGAAAGATCCAATTATAACGAGAATAATCATCAATAAAAACAACAAAATATCGAGATCCACCAATACTAGCAACAGGAGAAGGTCCCCAAACACTAGAATGAATTAACTCAAAAATACTATTAGAAATGGATTCACTGTTATTAAAAGGAAAAGCTGGCTATTTTCCTAACTGACATGAAGTACAATCAAAATTGTCTTTGGACACAGAACCTAACAGACCCTTAGAAGCTAACTGTTGTACCCGAGAAGATGGTGCATGACCAAGATGAGAATGCCAAAGTGTGAGAGAAGGTAAAGAAGAAACTGCAGCAACTGCAACAGCAACAGAAACAGGAGCAACAGGTGGAAGATGAAGATTGTCCACGGGAAACATACGCCCAACTCTAGGACTGGTCCCAAGCTCCTGCCCCGTCCTCAGATCCTGCACAATACACCCAGAATAGTAAAAAATAAGGTGATAACCTAGTTCAGCTAATTGTCCCACAGAGCACAAATTATAGGATAGGTCAGGTACATGGAAGACTCTAGGAACAGAGAGGTTGGAGGTTGAAACAAAACCTAGACTATTCCCATGCATGGTAGAACCATCAGCTATATGAATATTTAGAGGATGTGGTGCAGGGTCAAGTTTGGAGAATAAGGATGAGTGAGGTGTCATGTGATTATAGCAGGCAGAATCAAAAAGCCAAGTTTAAGACTTACCGGGTAGAACTGAGAGAGCAGTGGAAAGAGATGCATTACGAGCCATACGAACAGCCTGAGCTATGATCTCCTGTAGTTCAGTGGGGGAAAGGTTGATAGTGGATCCAGAAGACTGGGACTCAGCTGAAATGGAAGCCATTGTCGGAGTAGGCTCAGTTTTAGCAACAACAGCAGTAGATTTGTTGCGACGGTAACAAGTCTCAATGGTGTGGCCAGGACGCTTGCAATAGTTGCAGAACTTTTTGTTGGTTTGCTTGCGACGATTGCTAGAGCCAGAGGAATCACTTGATTGCTGAGGTTGCTCTATGAGTGGAGCAGAAGGAGTAATAGCCAAAACATTGAGCTTATTCTGGGCTTAAAGGGTTGCAAGACAAGCTTCTTCTCTAACCAACTCGTTCACAGCAGTATCAAGAGAGGGAGCAGGACTGTGATTCAGAAGCTGACCTCGAATGGGCTCAAAGTCCTTATGAAGTGACATCAGGAATTCATAGAGGTGAAATTCATCTCTAATGGTAGCATATTGCTGAGCATCCTTTGAGCATGCCCAAGTTGGATCAGAAAGGTCAATTTAGTCCCAAATGAAGCGAAGCTGATCATAGTAGTCATTGATGGACTGCCCTGGTTCTTGCCTGAGTTGATGCAATTCAACCACTAACTGATATTTCATGGATCCATGAGTAGTAGAGTACCTTTTGGCCAACATATCCCATGCTGATTTTGCATCATCAAAGCTGCCCAACAGATTGGAGATGGAGGGAATGGAAGTGTTCCGAATCCATGTGAGGATCATGTGGTTGTGACTATCCCATTCAATCATACGACCAAGGAAAGCAGCATCTTCTTCATCGGCTCCCTTGACAGGAATAGTGATTGCACCAGTACAAAAATGCCAGAGCATGCAACCCTTAAGAAAACTGCACATAGCTTGAGACCAAGATAAGTAATTTTTATTCCCCTCCAACACAGTATTGATGGGGCGAGGAAGAAAAACAACCTTTTTATCCATTTAGAGATACAATATGAAAAAATAGACTGCAAAAATGAAATCTACGCGAAAAACTGGATAAGGAGAACCTGGACTGAAAAAGTCAACCCTCGAGAAAGTCAACGGTCAAAGTCAACGGCCAACCCTGAAAAGTCAACGGTCAAACCTCTAGAGTCAAAGGATGTCGTTAGCGGCTGACGCAAGCAAGTGACGTCAGCAACAGCGCAACAAGGGCTAATGTGGATGACGTCAGCGAGAGGGTTGAGGCGCGTGGAGGCGCGTGAGAGCGCATGAAGGCACGTGACCTGAAGTTGCAGCGCGTGTGGGCGTGTGAGATAAAACCCAGATGTGCAGTGGCGCGTGGGGCGCGTGATCAGTTGAACAGAACCTTTGAACGGCGCGTGGGAGCGCGTGCAGTCTCCGATGACGTCGAGGGTTCCACGAGTGTGTAGATCGGCGCAAGACGATCTCAGTGGTACCTTCACAAACTTAATCGGAGCAATATTTGCAGCGGTGATGCAAATGGCAGTGGTCTTGTGCAGTGTGAATCTCCTTAACGACGGCGGCTGCAGGTCCGGAACCCAAGGACGACGGCTGGATGACGTCGGAGGTTCAACGGCGAGAGGCTGCGGCGGCTGTTGTGATGGCAGAAGCGATGTTGAAAAGGGAGTCACACTAATAAAGACAAGACTGCTAAGAAAAGGTCAGAGCAATGGCTCTGATACCATATTAAAAATACTGAATGATTTGTATTGTATTTCTTAATCAAAGAATATACATCTGTGCCTTTATATAGGAGACATATGTGTGAGGTATAAGTAAAGTGTAGTACAAGTACAAGTATGCTATACAAGTAATCTAGCTGAGCCTAAAGCCCATAACATAATATACGTTAACAATAAGTACTAGAAAATTTGTAAATTTTGAGGTCAACATAGTTGGGATGAATTTTCAAAGACTATATATGTTACATGTTGATTAATCTTTCTTTCAAGATATGGTAATCTTTTATTATAATTTCAGATTAATTAATATTACGTCCAATATGGTAATCATTATAGATTCCATCGCCATAGTGCACATACATGGGACCTACTACTAGTACTGAATTTGAGCAAGAAGCAAGCGACAAGCCAACAACATTAAGGTACTGATGCAGGCCTATACAGCTAGAAGTGTCCACACCTTGGAATGTCGGTGCATCATATATAATTTTACAACATTGAAGCTAGCTTTAAGCACAACTACTGTAAATTTAATGGATTGAGTATCAAGTTCAGTTTTAAAATGGACACTAGTTGGGTCTCTTTTGATATATATTTGAAGCTGCTTATGTGATAAAATCTGTTTGTTAAATTTGTTGATTTTGTATCATAAACGTGGATAAAATACTGTCATGAGAATCTATTCATTAGACCTGAACGTTATCGATATAATCTAAAACAAAATGAAATTAAGTAATTACTCAAGGAAAAAAGCTAACTACATCTGCATTATACCTTAAAAGAACTAGTTTAATCACAATTGAGATTTTTTGTAGCTGCTTATGAAGTCCATTTTTTGTAGCTGTTTATAAAGTCCAGTTTATCGCGCTGAATATTCACTAAACTATTTCAATATCAATATGAGTACGACCCAAGAGGTTGGGGAAGTGCAATATGTTGGGGATAGCCTGTTGTGGAATGAAGTAGTGGATGGTCTTATTGATATCCCAGATTGGGATGCAGCAATGAATTGCAGTCCCTTTGGACTCTCTAGAAATAGCTTTTATTTTGAAGGAAAGTAGTGCAGATCATGGATGAGGAGGCTCAGTCTTTGTTACAGGAAAACAAGCAAGATGCCAGGTCAACCATGCTCAGACACAGTACCTTGGAACTTGGAAGAGAAGGCGTGTATGAAGTATGAACCAGAAACAAGGGCGATGTAGTCAGAGGACTCAGAACCAAGTTGCGCCAAAAGTAATAGGAAAGTAGACGTGCTGGTAAAAGTCCATCATAGTGTGGTACTACTCTATTGTCATACATGCATGGAGTGAAAGCTAAGAATGGGTGAGAGATGGTCCTCCTTCAACCTTAGAGGAAGACACATTTACATTGTAATCTTTTATATATTAAGGGTCTGTTTGGATACCGCTTATTGCTGAAAATTAAAAATTGAAAATATTGTAGCAAAATAATTTTTAAATGTGTGAATAGTGCTGTAGAATCCAGTTTTAACTTAACATTTGCATTTTTCTGTACTTGGGGATCTTGTGAACAGTGTTTATTTTTAAATCTTTTTTTGTTTAGTTTATCTTTCTAAGTAATCTAACTTTACTATTATTTTAAATGCAACAGGAACATGTGCACTTAAGAAGACCGATAATTTGCTACTTTGCTGGCTTACTTGTTTTGTTTGTTTTAAGATTTATCTCTTTTTGAAGTTATAAACTATGCATTTTGACAATGAACTATTAACATTGAAAACTTTTTCCATCATGAATTTATGACTATAAATAATTTTTGTCATGTTCAAAAGTCAAAACTGTCAAAATTGGAAGGATATTAACAAGTGGCATTAAGTGCAATTCATTTGCTTAACTGATTTTATTCATTCTCTCTAAACAGGTTGTTATTGATTTGTTTTTGTAATTAAAAAAAAAAAAAATTGTTTGAAAAATACAGGTAAATCCGACCCGACCCGCAACCCGATCGACTCGTTTAAAAATGACCCGTTTTGACCCGTAACCCGTTTGACCCGCCAACCTGATTGACCCGACCCAACCCGCTCGTTTTGCCATGTCTAGGTTTGAGTTATATCTGCCATAAATAATATAATTTCATTTTCTGTAACAATTCATGCAACTGTGGCATGCATGAATGTTTGGTCACTTCAAAATTCAATTATTTTATTTGAAAATTCAATAATTCGTTGTCATTTGTTTTATTTGTGTTCGAATAAAAGAAGGTAATTTAGAAGACCATGCAATAAAGAACGATGTTTTCTTGTGAAAATTTTTAATTAGATAAAACGATTTGAGACTGAGGAAGTGAAAGTAAATTAGGTGATTAAAATGATATAATACAGATTACAGAGTTGATTATTAATGTGGTCATTTCCCACCCAGAGTGCATGAAGAGCATGGTGCTCAACCCCAAGAGAGGGAGTTTCATACAACAAATTTCACTTAGCCGTGGTGTAATTGTAATTGGAGTCCAAAAGTCCCGAACGGGAGGGCATGTCACGTAACCTCCTCTAAAGCTGTCTTCACTCAAAAGTCAAATCACGTTGTTGTAGAAAAATCAACACAAATTTTCGATATGGTTTGTATGGACAAAGTCATTGTTTTTTTTTTTTTGGATATGTACAAAGTCATTGTTGATGTCCATTCAATACAGTCGGCTCCAATTCTAAATTCTACTCGTGCGCAATGAGAATATTTCTCCAACACCACCACGACACATTTCCTTAGACATGAATAATTCCCCTTAAAAATAATAATTGATGAATAGCACAGATTGAAGAAGGCATAAAAGAATTTTCTTAGGACTGGGTTTGCTTGACTTTTAGCGTTGAAGAGAAGAGGATATTTTAGTTGGAAATGTATTTTATCGATTTTAATCATTAAAGTATAATCCTGACCCTTAAAATTTAGTATTATTATTATTTTGACCTTTTATGTTTCAAAATTTTCATTTTTACTTTTCTTGTTTGATTTCGTTTTGATATTGACCTTATTGTCCATTTCCGTTAGTAATCTGGCGACACTTGATATGATCATATAAGTGACGAATCTTAATATAGATGACATTTATCTGTCGTTTAACAAATCATATTAGTAACATAAATGGATGGAAATAGTCAATCTGAAAATGAAGTCAAATATAAAGGGTTAGTATAAAAATTTTGACATCTAAAGAGCCAAAATAAAAAGAACTTTAAACTTTAACCACAAAAAGTGTACTTTTGTCTATTTTATTCTTATGAAATTAAATACTCCGTTAATTCTTAACTGACTAAAAATTTATCATTTTCACTGAAGATATTGGACCTTTTGATTTAAGAGGCTTTTCCTCCATGAAAATTCTAAGCCTTATTGCCGTGGGTTTGGGATCTTAGAGGCGGTTCAAGATGTTCCTTTGCTCAAGCCATTTGGCTTCAACCCCCTTTTTGGAATTCATTCCGGTTTCCTTTGCATACTTAGTTTGTTGAAGTTATAGATGTTGCCATTAGGGGAATTTATAATCAGTTTGTTCAAGTTATTGGTAAATCTCTTGAACTTGGATAGGAGTTTCTCTTTGGAAGTGGCTTGGATTTCGGAGGATATCATTTGTTACTGTTTCTTTAAAATGTAATCTTGTGAGAGCTTTTGCTAGTGCTGCAAAAGAAAATGAGGAGGTTATTGTTTAGTTAAAAGAATGACCCTCTTTCTATACATAGAAGTATGAAGATCCACAATTTGATAGTAAAAATTAAATTTGGAGATCTCTAATCAAAATATTGTGTTTACGCAAAAACCATTTTCAAATCATACACCAGACATTTCCAGTGCACAAAGAGGTATACATAAGTACATTTATAAGACTCAAGCCTAGTCAGTACAGTACCAACCAACTCGATGGTAAAATATTCTATCGGAATCATAATATAGAATCAGGATCAAATTCAATTTTAAAAATTGAGGGGGTGCTGTGCAATATAACATGCCTTGAACCCTTCTCAGATGATATATGTATAGCAAAAGGCAAGCTTAGAACAAGATTATGCAAAGATGAAAGAAAAAAGAGTGTACACTTGGGACACAATTGAGTCTGATATCATCAACATAACAAGGACATATATATTTTATCATAAATGACACTCTTAAAAAGTTTATGAAATAAATAAAAATTTTACCATCATCATCATCTAACTAAATATATCAATTTAAAGTGACTTTATAATATCTACAAATAAATAAATAAATACAAATTTGATGACATTAAAAGGTTATGTTTCGATTGTATAGTTGTATCTTGTATGCATCACATACTAGTAACCATGCACGAGAAAACATCCCTATTGTTGGGTAGTCCACAGTGAAATTAATACTATAACTTACTACTATTCAAGTCGAATATAATTTGCTTCTCAAAAGAAAAAAGTCAAATATAATTTTTTTTTAATTATTATGATTAAACGGGAAAGATGATCTTAAATATTCACAAAAAAGAGCTTTTACTAACTGGTATATGATGAAGTTACTCATAGTATAACATAGTGTTTTAAGTTTTTAACTCATCAATACCCAAATTTTTTAAGTTTGGAATTATATATATTATTTTTGTATTTGTGTGTGCTAATAAGTATTACTATTTTCTATAAATAAAAAAAATACCCTAATTGTTTTTCATGGGTCAGGTTTTGGCTTATAACCCATTCTTTTATGGGTCAAAAACACTCTTCTACCCATAATCACTTTTGAGTTTTGACCTTCAAATTTGGACGAGTTGACGGTTCAACCATGCGTTCCCAAACCAATGTTTATTGCTCTCAATGGCAATTGAGTTTTTGTTGCAAATTTAGCAATTATTGTCTAGTTAATGTGTTCCCCTACTTCGTGGATGCTTTTTTTTTATTTTTATGGAACCTACTTCGTGGATGCTGAGCTTGAGATTTGATAACATTAAATTTAAAGTCACAAAAATTTTGCAATTGTTAAAGTGGTAGGTTGTAATTGATATAATAAGAGTGATGTCAATTGTAGTCTCATACGAAAACGATATTGCACTAATCACAATTTGTTTCCTCAATAGTTGTGAACTTTATTGTGTTTATAAAATTGTTGATTCAATTATGCTTTTATATACATTCCTCAAGTAAAAAAGGGCAGGGGGACGATTAATCCGTTAAGGATATTAATCATTGCAACATCTACCTATTGAGGAACTAATGCTTGAATGACATAACATCTATACTACTATTTAAAGGACTTCCCTGTTTGGACTATAACTTTTGGATGTTCAAAATATTCTGATTCTACTCACTTACAATTTTTTAACTAATAGGGACAAATATTTAAAAATAAAACCCCTAAACTTTAACCACCCACTAAACCACATTTGCTTTAGGCAGTTACAAAAAAATAACACAAGTACAATTATCATTCTTTTCTCTTCTCTTTTTAATTGAAAAAACCAAATTCTCTCAGGTTTTTCTGCCCTAAAAATTAGCCCATAAGTTTCATAGCACCAAAATTTCTGGGAAACTACCCTGAATTTAAAAATCTTTTAAGTTTGATCCTTCAAAGTTCAAATTAAAAGATTCTGAAGCTTTTTGCAAGGCTGGACATGATATGCATTTTAGTCACAAAATGGGCAATGCATAATTTGATTATGTGTTATCCCTTCTCTATATATTAAAATGATTCAAAAAGTTAGTTACGCCTTTAGAAAATATCAAAAATACCCCTAAGCTAATTAGATAATCTTTATTCTTAAAACATAAAAAATAGGGTTAAAATTGTAACTCAATTAAAAAAAAAAAAACTACATGAGAAACTTTTTTCCTAAAAATTAGCATACTCTCTATTTAAATATGAGAAATGATATGTCCACAACATTTTTACAACAAATTTTAAGTGGTAGGTTGTTACTGGTTGTTATTGTTGGGTTAAAAAAGTAATCTCAGTGCTAAATTCAAATTTGAACCAATATATGTCACATTTGATATATATTTTCCTAAAAACTAGCACATACTAAATCCAGTAATTTACTTTATTTCAAATCCTAAATTTCAGTTTTTTAAAAATCCTTTCCTATATAACTTCACTAACAATAGATAAATTCAAATTGAAAAATTACATTAAACTCAAAATAAAAAAAACCATCATCGCACGTGCGGAGTGCGTGTGATGAGGCTAGTTATAGTTAACATTGTGGATTCTTTAAACTTATTAGTTTACATTGTATTTTTTTCATTAAATTTGGTTGAATTTGTGGTTAGATTTCATGACGTTTGCCTATAGGAGTTTTCAAATGGAGTGGTTGGTTACTACTAATTTCTTTTAACAATTTCAAAGTTACAAAATATCTCTTAGTGATTTAATAAATTCATATTAGTTGTCAATGTCATTGGGTGTGGTGGCAGAGTCAGATAATTTTATCCTAATTCTAATTTTTTTTATCCAGCACTAAAAAATGGGGAAAGAAAAGCCAAAATGAGGAGGAGGGAGAAAATAAAGTGTGTTTATCTCCAAAAAAAAAAAAGGCTTGAACTCCACGCTAATCTTTTGTATAAAGGGATTTATTACGTTAGAACACAAGGACAAAATGAAACTTCAAAAAATAAAAAATAGATAATGAAAATTTTAAAAAAAGGATAATCTGATAATCTCACACTAACACATAATGTCTTCTAGCCTTCTCTTTCCGTTCTGTTCTTGTACCCAAACTTCATTATATATTCTTTTATTACGGTTGTTTACCATTTATATGAAAAGTCCTATAGTCTATTTACTTACGATGAGCACAACTAGTGTTTATGAGGGTATTGAAAGTTTGGGCTCTATTTTTGTTGGGAAGAAAAGATAGAAAAGGTTTGGGCATTTTTTGAATGCGTTACATAGAATCTTTGGATTAGATCTTATCATAGCAAAAAAATTTCTTGTAACTCAAATCTCATCGATTCAGTATAATAAAAGCATCTAATTTTCTTAAAAATTAGTAGAGGCTCACTGTCGCATACTTTTGGTACGATGGTCACTTCACAAGTATAAGTATTTGTGGGATGTGGAAGGTAAGGGCCGGGGTTTAAGTCTCCAAGAAGGAGATTCACATATATATACACTTATATTATTTTAGAGTAGAATTTCTATATTTTATATATATATATAAATATATATATATATATATATATAATTTAGTAGAGGCTCATTTTATTGTCAGAGAAGTGACACAATAACACATCTTGAACCCACCAAATTTATCTCCTCCTCCTTTCAAGTTTTGTCAGACTCGTAATTTTCTATTATCAACTAGGACTTGTTGATGAGGAGTACTGGGTTAAAACTAGCAACTATATAATGCTAAAATACTAACTAACCAATACAAATCTTCTGTGGTTTTTGGGTGTACCACATTATACTTTACCGATTAAATACAAATTTTCGTACTATTTTTTATATTTTATTTTATGTTTTATCAATCATAACTTGGATATTTGATAAGGAAAGTAAACAAAATATATATATATGAAATACGGTGAATAATGCTTCTTTATCTCATATTCATGGTGAGAAGTGAAGGTATCATTTTATTATATTCCAGAAGTAAATGGAGTAAAAAAGATTAACTAAAAAAAGATTTTATTAATTAACTTTCCAAACCTAATAAAAAAAAAAAAAAAAAAAACAAAAAACAAAAAGCAAATTAGAAGTCATAAAAACTCAAATCATTCCTTAAGAAAAGGAGAAGAATTTATTGGCCATAAATTGTGATTTTTGACTTCTATTTTAAAGACCAAGATGCAAGATACTAGCAAAATTAGACACAACAGGTGTTGCCTTGAAAGAACCACAAAGCTTATTAAGTAGGACGTCAAGGTTTCGGTGATGCTTACCGTTTACACATGGAAATAATATTTCAAGTGGGTTTGCTTGCGTAACAAAAAGAAAGGTCCCACATTCTTTAGTCTTCTTCTAGTTCTTCTTCCCTCTGCTCTCTCTCAGATCTAAAACCCAATCCATGCTTTAACCTTATATAGTTTTAGCAGTCAAAAACCTCCACCTAAAACAACTTCTGGGTCTGTCTTGTTTTTCTGTTTTCTGGTTGAAAAACAGGCAGAGAAACAGAGAAAAGTGAGATGGGGTTGGTGGGTGTTCAAGAAAATGGGAATGTAGAAATGGGGTTGTCTAGTCTTCCATTGGGGAGTAAGAATAAGTATAGGAGGATGAACTCTGAGCTCAGAGAGGATAACGATGATGCTTCACACCAACAACATCAAGAGGACAGGAATATTAGTACCAGGAAATATGTTTTGGCTTGTGCTGTCTTTGCTTCTCTCAACTCCGTTCTTCTTGGCTATGGTATATATGCTTTTATCTCTGACTCTTGAGTAGTTTTTTTTTTTTGTTCTCAGTTCTTTATATAGTCAAGTTTTTTTTTTTTTTTTTAGAAATTCAGCACAACCATTTTTTGCTGTGAAAATTTCGCATAACCTTGCAGCATCACTTTTGGTAAGGTTTTGTTTGACATTGTTTTTGTTGTTGTTTCTTTTATGAATTCTCTCTATGATCTGCTATTTTTGGTTGACCGTCTCTCTTATTTGGCCATAGACTCGTCTATAACACGTAAATTTAATTAGAATCAGTCATATGTGCTTTGTTTGATTTTCTTTTTAATATATTTCGTAAAAGATTAAATAATATTTGTGGTGGGAGATCTTATTGCCATTGATGTAGGGGTAATGGCAGTTATCCAGGAGAGATAATTTGAGGGAGTAAGAATGGGGGAAGGATGAGACATAATAGTTGAATTTGTTGCAGAAGTAGAAGACATATTTGACGTGAGTCTATGGCTCTGATACCATAAGAGAATAAATAAGATTTTGTTTTTTGGTTTTGCTTCCTATACAGACAGTGCAGATAAGATTTGTTTTACAGAAAAGAGATAACTATGCTAATGTATTTGAATTACATGACAAAATCCTAAATGCTGTCAAACCCTTTTGGAGGGAGATTTGGCTTCTGTTGTAGAATGTTGATAATGATAATCAGCTAGTGCCGTGGATGAGGTTGGCTCAACGTTTCGCTTTTGATTTTTGGATGATTAAAAGAGAAATTATGGATTAGCAGAGAACGTTGACCTTGGTATCCTACGATGATCAATCCAAAGATGACATCTTTATATGATTCCAATGTTTATATCATATCTTTTGCTCTTTTGCCAATCAATTTAAGGAACACAAAGAGGGCTCTTTATCACGTTTTGCTCTGTATCACGTTTTGTGTAAATTTGAAATTATTAAGGTTGTTGTTTTGATGGTTCATTGTTCTTAATTAAACATAACCAAATGCATCAAAATGAAAAAAAATGGTGAGTTTTTGGATTCATTTAGAATTCTCAATCAGGGCTAGTGGTGGAATGCGACTGACCACCAACCCTTGTTATTTTTTCATTTTAACTAGTGATAATCTGGAACATGTTATATAGGTGAGTAGTGAAAATTAATCTGGTATTTTGCTTGAGCCATGCTTTCAATGGATTTCAGAAATTAATTGCACATATTTATAGACCTTGATGCCCATGGGAATAAGAACCTTTTGAAGTGATTAGATATAACAGGAGTGGAAAATGATCAAACCCAAATATATATATATATATATATATTTATATAATTTATTTTATGTAGGACAATACAATTAAATTACTTGCATATATTCTTTTTTTGGTAAATAAATATAAGATTCAATCCAAGTTTTGCTTTAAGTTATGTTATGCTTTTCATGATAATTACAATTTTGTGGTAAAGCGCAAGAAGCAATTAGGGACTTTGCAGATAGTACTGTCCCATTCATACAATTGATGGCATGTATTTATGCATTGTTTTTGTCAATATGTAGATGTAGGGGTCATGAGCGGAGCAATTATATTTATTCAAGAAGATCTAAAGATAACTGAGGTACAGGAGGAAGTACTTGTTGGAATTTTGAGCATTGTTTCACTTTTTGGAAGTTTAGCTGGTGGTAGAACATCAGATGCTATTGGTAGAAAATGGACAATGGCTTTAGCTGCTGTCATCTTTCAAATTGGAGCGGTCATAATGACTCTTTCTCCTTCATTCGAAGTACTAATGATTGGAAGACTCCTAGCTGGGATTGGGATTGGCTTTGGAGTCATGATTGCCCCTGTCTATATTGCTGAGATATCGCCCACCATTGCTAGAGGCTCGCTAACCTCATTCCCAGAGGTTTTTATAAACTTTGGAATTCTACTTGGTTATGTCTCAAACTATGCATTTTCTGGGCTTCCGGCACACATAAATTGGAGGATAATGCTTGCTGTGGGAATCCTGCCTTCAGTCTTCATTGGGTTTGCACTTTTCGTAATTCCTGAGTCACCAAGGTGGTTGGTGATTCAGAACCGAGTTGAAGAAGCAAGATCAGTGTTGCAAAAGACTAATGACAATGAGAAAGAGGTGGAGGAGAGGCTTGCAGAAATACAATTAGCTGCTGGAACTGCTGATGTAGAAAATCATGAAGAGAAAGCTGTATGGCGTGAACTGTTGAGCCCTTCTCCTTCAGTTTGCCGGATGCTGGTCACTGGTTTTGGGATCCAATGTTTCCAACAAATCACAGGAATTGATGCAACTGTGTATTACAGTCCTGAAATCTTCAAAGATGCTGGAGTTGAGGGGAACACAAATCTCCTTGCTGCTACTGTTGCTGTTGGTGTTACAAAAACTGCTTTTATATTGGTTGCTATTTTTCTTATTGACAAACTTGGTAGGAAGCCCCTGCTCTATGTGAGCACAATTGGAATGACTATTTGTTTGTTTAGTTTGGGACTCTCTCTCTCTCTACTGGGGCAAGGACAGGTTGGGATTGCCTTGTCAATTTTGTCTGTTTGTGGGAATGTAGCTTTCTTTTCAGTGGGAATTGGCCCTATTTGCTGGGTTTTGACAACTGAAATCTTCCCTTTAAGACTACGTTCCCAAGCGGCTGCACTTGGGGCTGTGGGAAATAGGGTGTGCAGTGGCGTGGTTGCCATGTCTTTCCTCTCTGTTTCCCATGCAATTTCTGTGGCCGGAGTCTTCTTCATCTTTTCTGCAATTTCTGCTCTTGCTGTTCTCTTTGTCTACACTTGTGTTCCAGAAACTAAAGGAAAATCATTGGAGCAGATTGAGTTGCTATTTAAGGATAAACATGAATGGCAAGTAAGTGAAGTGGAGATGGGAGATGCTGAGAATCTTGTGCAGAAAGAATGACTGGTTGAGGAGGTTTACAAGATGATCCAAAATCTTTGAGGTCTATTGACTAACTGGTTTGAATGAGGATGAGGAGCGATTTCCATGTGATCGGAATCTTTCAATAACTACTGGAATTGTTGCTGTGTTAATTTGTGCAGGATGTGGCTTTTCAAAGTGGAACCTTTTCTGGCATGAATAAGCCTCTGCATCAAGAGAAATTCAGTATCTATCAGTTAGCAACCGAAGGGAGTACATACCACACTACATAAATTTATTCTTCTTGTTCTGCTGAAGAGTGTATTGAGACCTTATGGATTGTACATCTATTCTTGTTTGATTAATTTACCTTAGAAACCATGAGATAATTGTATTCAGATTTGGGAGATTAAGCTGATCTGATTTTGCTGCCTTTATTACTAATATTAGCTTGTAACCCCATGCATATGCATGGACACACTTAAAAATATACAATAAGATGCATAATATAATTCTTATATATATATATATATAATTGAAATACTATTGATAATTATTTTTATATTTTGTTTAACTCTTTTAAAAATTTTGTAAAGATATTATTAGGTATAAAATGTAAATTTTTCATTATTATTATTATTATTGTGAATCACTTTTTTTTTTACGATTCATTTATTCTAAATTCTTGAATTTTTGTACTTAATAACTCACTTGGATGAATATTTATGATGTGATCATACATTTGATTCTAAAATTAAGAAATAAAACTCTTTGTAAGAATAAATAATTTAGGACACATGGCGCAAAATTGGAATTCTAATTTGGAATTCTAATTTGAATTTCTCTTAACTTCACCTATTATTATATATATAGACTAGAAATGTATACATAGATTTTAATAAAGTGTACCCTTCAAGGGATGAAAGCTAAGGAGGGATCGCGCAGCAGAAGTAAATTACTACAACTATTGTTTATCTACCTGCAAGATCTCCAGTTTGCTTTTTTTAAGGGCCTGTTCTTACATTTTAATTTTTTGGTACTTGCTCAATAAACATTTAGGAAAAAAAAAAATATATATCATAATGTATCACTGGGATTATTTGGTTTCTGTATTTAGTGAGAACCTAGTTGGCTTCCTCATTCCTCAAGTTTAGGAACTTGCCACTGGGCTTTCTTTTCAGATTTTGGGGAATCAAACTATTAATCCTAGAGCATTCAACAAAACAAGTCACAAAACAATATGGTATTTTAGTAATGTACCGTTGATTCTCGGTATAGAAGCAGATTTATAGACAATTTCCGGAGCAGCCTAATTACCTAAAGCCATATATATTCTTTGCCAAGAAAATGATAGCAGTTGCAACCGAGTAAAGTTATATGTGTGGTGGTTCTTTAGTTCCTAGTTTTTGAGTTTTTCCATTTTTTCAATAAATTAGATCTTTCATTCAAAACAAAGCACAAGAAACACATTTGTCAATAAAAGCTACTCGAGCTGCAAGACTAGAAAGATCGCTGTTTTGAATGGAGTTCTAAACCTTCTAGCAGCAAGTCTACATTTGACATCCATTTTTAGGTGTTAACTACCTGACTTGAAGCAAGCCCTGTACTGTCTTGGCCTGCCTTACATTACGTACCTATCTAACCACAGGTGGTAATTGGTGTTAATCCAAAAAAAAAAAAAATTCACTTAATATGACTTATCTTAAGTTACAATTATAAACAACTCTTCAACTAAATAAAGCTTATTTTAGGGAATCATATAGCATTTTGCCTTACTTAATTAAACCAATGCATTTTCCTCCATCTTAAATCATATTGTTATATGATTGAGTATAATTATTACATAAGCTACATTTAAAATGTCTCATTTTAATTTGCAAGAATCTATTTTCGTTCTATGACTTGTCTTCTCCATAAAATCAAAATTTGGACAATAAATTCCACATAATATTCTGACCATGTATGTTATAATTTCATAAATGAGTAGTAGGACAATTTGAACTGGATATAATCTAATAAAACATGTTTGTCATGGTTTTCAAAGCATTCTATTATGACGATTAGATCATCCTTCCTCATATGTTCACATTTTGAACTCTTTTGAGTATACTTGAGTTTTGTGAACAATCACACATTTAAATAAAATTTATAATGAAACTTTCTGACCTTAGCTAAAAGACATTACTTTAAGTAACTTAACTTAAATATTCTTATACCTCAAAAATTGACAATTCTTAAACCACACCTTTTGTGAAAAAAAAAAAAAATTTTGAGAATAAATTAGTTTATATATTAAATTATATTTACTACAAAGGTTTCTAATCATTCAATTTTATATAAGGCACAAGGGTTTAAACGTCAATTTTTATTCTGAATTTAACTTAAATATGAAAAACTTTCAAATGCGGAACAAAATTGATGTTTAGGAGATTTTTTGAGAAAATTTATGGTGATGATGATAAAGTTGGTTATCCTTATTCTTGTTGCATTGCATGCTAATAATCTTGCAATTACCCATAGCCATCCCTCTAAACTCGATATTGTTCAAATAACATTTATAAATTGCCTTGTACTAAAATTTGAGTATTGTCATGAATTTTAAAGGGAACACTTGTTTTCCCTTATTGATTGTGCTTATCGGAAACTTGAAGATTGCAAGTATGAGCACGAGTTGTCTTTTGACCACCCACTGGTCAATGTCGCAATAGGGTGCATAAAATCTTGCATCAATTAGAGTCGTTTGGAGGCTTGTTTCATTCATAATTTGTTATGAAGAACATATGAGACATCATGGAATGCACGATGAGCAAACCAAAAATCATGGAGAGTATGCCAAACAACATTGAGATTTCTATTATATGCAAAATCCAGAGCTAGCTCTGAATTTAGATTTGGTAAACTGATCATAAACTCTCTGTCCCTGCAAGAATGTGCATACAAAAGAAAAAAGAACTATTCTGAGCAACCATGAACTTTTCATAGGTCTAAATCACTCAATTTGGTACACAATAAATACATATCAATTTTCTTATATATAGAAAAATAATACACTTAAATTTTCTATTATTAGGTTAGCCATTAAAGATTCACTATGAATCACTAATTTTCATTCGCCATAGTTGAACATTGTTTGTTCTACAAGAATCTTAGTATTGCAATAACAATTAATATTTAAGTAGTCATTTCAAAATTAGAAGAAAAAAAAAAAGATTCTAAATAAATTTGTAACACTTTTATAAAATTCTGATTTCTCTTTTTTAAGTTAACTAAAAAAAATCTCTAAACATTTTTCCCATTTTTTGGCCAGTTCAGCCATGTAAGGATTTTTCTTATGGTCTTACCTATTACTAACAACCTTAGTTTTTACCATTTAGGGAAACTAAAATCTTAATTTTTAATTAATTTATTTTTATTTATTTTTAATTTATTTATTATTATTTTTATCTCTACCCTAATTATAGTTGGATTAAATAACCTTTTAGCCTCTTTATATTTGCCAGTGCCTAGTGGTTTCTATGGGAGGATGAGAATCCAAGGACAGGGTCAAAAGAGAGAGGTCCAATATCAAAAAAACAGACCTCGAAAGGCATTGACAGCGCTCCCTCAGGAAAAATATAAATAACACATCACAAAGCCTAGGAAAACTATAATACCTGAGGACCCCGAGGATACTCTTATGTCCTCGGAAGAGCTGAGGACCAATTCTGAAGACCATTGGGCATAAACCGAGGAAGAAGAGGAAGATTCATCAGTAAGCAAAGAAGGGAAGAGTGCAGATAAGACACTCATCACCTCCGAATTCAATATTTTGAACCTACTTAGCTGGTCGCATTAATGAGAAAATGACTCCTAAACAGTGTCATCATAGTTTATAGCTTGGTGTAGAAGCCTTCCAGTGAAGTCCTGATGAGACAAGTATCAAATGAAACATACCTAAACCCTCAAAGTGGAAGGCTGAGATACAACTTGGGAGACCATATAAGGCGGAAAGAATTTTGTAAAAAAGGGGGGATGGAAGATTAAGGAAGAGAGAAGAACATTAAGAGTGTAATTGTAAGCCAAGAACAAGTGTAATTAACACCACGGATCAAACTCCTGAAACATAATATAAGTCTCCCGAGGCTAATTTTGATCAAGTTTCTTTTTATACTCTTACGCTTAGTGCTGACCCTTACAGTTTCAGTTAATCAAACATGTCTAAATAGGGGTATCAAAGGTTGATTAGCATCCCGCCTCTATAAATTAATTGTGTAAGGAAAAAAGCAAGTTGACTTATCTTTGCCTGCCACGTTTCAATTTGACACTTATGTTACTATCCTTAATAAGCTTTCATATATTGTTGTAAACCATTACATTGTAATCCAAGTAAGGTTCTTAAATTTTACAAGGTGACATGTTTTTATAATGTGGCACACTCACTGCCTAATGTGGCATTAAAAGTAGGTTGATAGAGTATTATTGTACATGACTTGTAAGCCATCAACGTCGGTGGACCATGTGGCTATTGCCGTATATCTCAATAAGAATTAAGAACTGTAATAAAAAAATAAAAAAAATCGTTTGAATGGTGTTCGACAACTCCCTTTTTTAGAAACAAACGTGCACACACATAAGGGAGTGGGAAAAAGGTTCTAATACAAAATCACATCACAATTCCATTCAAAGGTCATAGTAACTTTTAAAGGAGGATGAGACAAGTTATATGGCGTTCGACAACCTAACCAACTGTCACTGCCAGTGTCGCCCCTTTCAGCCCATCAACCACAATCAAACTCCAATCCCCATCTCTACAATCAAAAGACCCATTCCAACCAACAAATAGAGTAAACCTCTATCATTTTTTTTGGGACTAGAAAATAACACATAAAGCTAAGTATAAGTTATATAATACAATATGAGAATCTTAAATCAGAATGAGATTACCATCTCCAAATTATTATAAATTCTTCAATAAATTTAGAAGTAAAGCTATACAAATTTTAAAAATATATGGAAATTTTTTAAGACACATGCTAAAGAATCTGACCAAAAACAAAAATCACCCACAAAATCATAAATATTTTTTATTATAAAATATAGTAAAGAAAATTTATCAGAAAGAGAGAGAGAGAGAGAGAGAACAATAAGGCCTCTTTCGTTTGGAATGCTCTTGTCATGCCTATAGACCCACTTGTTGTGCAAAAACAATGTTGTTTCATAGCCGAATCCTCATCAACCACAACATCAAACCCTGGTCTCCTCACCTTTTGTCACAAGGCATATTTTTTTAGGTTATATTGCAGAAAATTAATCTATTTTTGTGATTATGCAAACAAAAGCAACATACAAATCTCACAAACAAGAATACGTGTAGATTCAATAGGCAAGCCCATAAATAAGAAGAAATCTGTAACATAATTAAATAACCTACAGACCGGATGTGTGAATAATGAATGATGCAAAACTGAATTTTAGGGCATTACTCCTAGCAGTATCCATGAAGTGACAAAGAGAAAAAATGCGAGAGAGGAGAGAAAGTAAAGGTAAAGATAAAAAATGAGGGAGAAAGAGAGTAAGTGTAACTCATTGTTAGGGGTGTCCAAGCCACGCAAATGAAATCCAATTTCTTCACCGACTACGAACTAAAATTCTGAGTTTACAAAGAACCTATGATTTATATCTTCTGTAACTTTTCACATAAATCACATACTATGCATCTCATGGACTATATGATAATGTCCGAATATTCATGTTACTATTATTTTAGATATAAATAATAAAACAACTTTATCAATCACAATATTAAGTCATACATAATGTCATACATAGTATCATACAATAGGATTTAAGGGCACTAATCCTAACACAAGTTTCAAGAGAATCATCAGAAAACATGATTATTTCTAGGGATTCTGGGTAAAATTCAAGTCAGCCCTTGAGTACTATTAGTGCCTTTGGGGAGTTCCCTGCCAAATGCCATTTGGCGTCAGGAACAAGTTTCGAGAGAATCATCAAAAAAAATGATTATTTCTAGGGATTTTTGGTAAAAGTGGGATTGCATGGGAACTGGTGAAAAAAGTAATGATTTGAATCACACTAAGGGGAGACTATATAAAGAGAGTGAGGGCAAACAATATGGGGGTTGGTTTTTATGGGAAGGGGAGAGAAAGAGTGAGAAGAAAAAGGAGTGAGGGAGAGGAAATAGAGGGGATGAAAGGGAGAAAGTTAAGAGAAAGTAAGAAGCAAAATCAGAAGGTAAGGGGGTGTTGGGCTGGAAACCACAAGGATAATAGAAATTGGACTATCCAGGTTGCATTTGAAGCAAAACCCGTAGAACTGTGAGGAAACCCACGGACAAATAAATTGAGAGCCCAAATCCACTATCTTAGAAAGTATTGTTCACAGGTTTGGGCACCACATATTTTATTTAAGTATTGTGCTTGTGTGAATGCTTGTGAAATGTTGTCCATTGTGCTATGGCTTGCATGTAGCGGTTTTTGAAATAGTTGATCAAGGACTCATTGTGTAGAATGTTTGTATATGAATGTATTTGAAGGCTAGAAAGAAATGACATTGCAAGAGCAACCTAATATAACCTCTAAGCCCTTTCTCTCAGAATTTCTGTAGAACCTCACTACTCTCCATTTTCAATAACTATATGGTTGTACTTGTACCATTGTAGAAGGTTTTTGAAATTGGAACTCCTGAATCCTTTAATTTGATGGTGGGGTGTTATTTATAGGAGGAGAATGGAATAGATAGCTTAGTTTAATTCCACTATTTCCCACTAGGAGTTAGGAACCTTTATTTATTTATTTATTTATCCCAGACTCGTTTGAATCTGGTTTCAGAGCTGATAAAGTATGCCAAAACTCGGATTTGGTGAGAATCATGACATGAGTGCTGATCAAGATCCATGTTTCTGTGACAAGGTGCCAATCAGCACCAGTGTCCTAGGCATATTTTGGCTCCTACTTCGTCTTTTGGAAGGTTTTGCTCATTTACTGACTTGTTTAAGGATAATTACGAATTTTAAAGCTACTAAATGATCAAAACATTATCTTAATGATCCTATCTCTTGAGCTCTAACTTTCCCTCTTAGTTTCAAGGAGGGAAAATTAAAAATAAAAACCAGGGCTTAAAACATCATTGATGATTAATTTTAATTATATTCTTGTCTTAAAAAATAAACCTATGAGATTTTGATATGAAATTAATCCAATTAAGGACCAATCAAAATTAATCACCCATAGTCACAAATTTTGTGCCATGAAATGTAATAATGCATATTAACTGTTAGATTCTTGATGTGGCTCAATCTTTTGATTGGATGGTCTGATTGCCATTTTTTAAGGTCGTTTTAATCATGGTGAACTATTTTTGTTTTTTGTTTTTTAGAGTGAACTGAGTGATGTTCAAGTTCATTGGATGGTTCAAACGGCATTTTTACTCTTGAATTATTTTAAAATTATGATCTTAAAATATGTTACTAGGCTATCATAAAATCCTAAATATGTTACTACTTACTAAGCATCAAACAAAATTGATTAAACAAACAAGAAACAAGAAAATAATCAAACATATATTTCTAATTCTAGGTGATCCTGCGTGTGCATCCCTAGAACCTACAATTATTCTACTTGTAGAGCATGTTCCTACTAAATAAATAAAAAACAAAGCTAAGGTACAAGAAAATATTCAAAAAAAAAAAAAAAAAAAAACTAAAAACATACCTCACACAAAGTTGAACCTTGATTCTTTGCTACTTATCTCACTCAATCTAAACAAAACCAACACAACCTAGAGGCTTATGAATTTTTAAACTAGAGGGAAATAAAACTTAAAGGAATAACAAATCTCTCTCTTGCATCACTTTTTGGTGGTGATTCTAAAGTGCCTATGGGGCTTTTATAGTGCTCAAGATGTGGTGTAAGGTTGTTCTTAGTCAATGTAAGATCAGTCTTGCTTCATTTTCAACAATAAAATTTTCATACAAAGCTCCATCAGCTTCAGCCTACGTATGCGAGCTCGATATTCTACACACATAGCATTGAGGCTACGTACGCAACAATTGAAGCTTGTGTGCATAATTTAGGGTTTTCAGTGGCTCTTTTATCCATTTTGAAAATCTCAATTTAAACCCTTCTTTCTTGGCCATGAAATCTTAAGAATTGGTCCTATAAGGTCTCATCATTAGGAAATGAGAGTTTAGCTCATAAGAGCATTCACATCCCATATCTTCAATCTATTCTATTTTACCATTTCAAAAAATTACTTTATCTATTATACCATACCATTTTACAATATACCCAACATCCAAACTTTTATTTTAAAATACAATACATTAAAATAATATAAATTATATAATAAAATAATAAAAAATTCTCTATCTCTCATCTGACTCTAATTTCTGTCACTGCCTCTTTATCTCAAGCACACCACTAGCAACAACAGAGGCACCACCACACCAAAGCCACCACCACAGCAAACTCACCGTGACCTAAGAACTAAGCAGCAAACCCACCGTGATGTTAGGATTAGTGCCCTTAAATCCTATTGTATGATACTATGTATGATATTAAGTATGACATTATGTATGACTTAATATTATGATTAATAAATTTGTTTTATTATTATTTGAAATAATGGTAACATGAATATTTGAACATTATCATATAGTCCATGAGATGCATAGTATGTGATTTATGTGAAAAGTCACAGAAGATATAAATCACAAGTTCTTTGTAAACTCAGAATTATAGTTCGTAGTCAATGATGAAATTGAGCATTTCATCTGTGAAGACTATAACATATCAATTAAGATGATTTGTCTTGATCATGGAAGTGGAGACTTCTAGTTGATGTGTTGATATGTTTTAAGAGTTAAGACATATTGAACTAATCGCTGTGAGATTTATTATTCTCTTAAAGACTGTCAAATGAATAATAAATCTCACGACTTATATTTGCATAAACTCTTAATCCTGAGAGAATAATGGACTTGATCATGAGATGTATAATGCTTTGATATATCAGGAGTGAGATCTAAAGTAACGATCAAAACCTCAGTATGTTGGGCAGCCACATTTAGTGTTGATGGAACATATATTCTCAAGATAGAATTCATAGTCTCTTAACGGAGATATAAAATATTCCCTTGAGATAAGTTTAATGGGTTTGTTATTCAGAGAGTTAGGCCTAACCACTTTAGTAAGAAATTATTAAAGTATATATTTATGAAATTGGATTTCATAAATATATGATAAATAACTTAAAAGGATTAAACCGGGTACTCAAGGATTAAGATGTAGTAATTTATAAAGTGACAGTCTACATTTATAACTTTGTATTACTACGAATATTTTATGAATGGGTTGCATGTATAATAAAGTCTTGGGATATAATTTATAGATAAGGCCTAAAGTGCAACTATATTTATATAGTGGTATTAAATATAGTTAATAGTAACTTTGGACTTGTCAAGAGTTGACAAAAAAGCCCAAAGCTCATTGGAGCTAGTGTCTTATTGGTCCCTTTTAGTCCCACTTCAAGCCACATACTAGAGCCCAATTGGAAAGGCCCAAAAGGCTAGCCCAATTAGATAATCAGTTATTAAGAGAGAAACATACAGATTTTTAAAAACTAACAACTTACATGAAATGGTGTATGTGAGTGTTGGACACTCTTGAATTCTCTCTTGAACATTTCATATAGTTGATTGAAAGACCACACATCTTGGGCGTTAGTGGAATTGGAGTGAAGATTAAAAGTATTCCCAAGTGCTTACAATCTTTGTTTTGAAATTCATCACACCAAGGTACACTCTCTTGTTCTTGTATTCTGAAATTTACATAGTGCATGTTATCAATTGTGAATGAAGTAGATCCGTTAATTTTTTGCTGCGTACATGCATATTTCCATCACATGACCCACCCAAACAAAACCCAAAAACCACCTGCCACCACCATCACCACCGTGAACCCACAGATGACCCATAACAAAAACCCACCCCCACCACCACCATGACAGCAACCCCCACCTCCACCACCATGAACCCACAAAAAAATCCAATCCAAAATTAGCATCTACCTTGCATTTGAAGACCAATCAGAATTCAAAGCCGAAAATCAAGCAAAAAAAAAAAACATAATCAACAAGTGCACACTACATGACCAAAGACCAAAAAGAACAAAACCCAGATGAAATCACAAAGAGAAAATACCAAAAAGACATGCAGCAATTTCCCCAATGGGTATTCGAAACCCAGTGAAGCTGGCTTGGTTTTGTTGGCTCCTACAAAAGAGCATTGGTGAGTGCTAGCGAGCCTCTTGAAGAAGAATGTAGAGTTAACCCACATCGGAACCCATCCTTCACTAGAGAGAGGGTGATTAGACAAAGAGGGAGGAGAGAAAGCAGGATATGGAGAAGTGGAAAGAGAAAAGAAGAGAGTAGGGAGAGAGAGGAGATGAGAGGCTGAAGAGAGAGAAAGAAGAAGATATTTTAGGAAAAAGGAATAAAATATTATTATTTTGGTTTTGCAAGTTGCTACAGTAGATTCTAAAAGTAGAATACTACTGTAGCTCGGTTTGATTTATTTATTTTTTTTTACAGATGGCATGCCGGGTAATGGGACGTTTTTGTGTTTTGATGGTAAAATATATCTACATTTGGCATATGGCAGTCCAGATGTGAATGCTCTAAGGAATACAAAATGGGGTGTCCACAGATGACGTAGATGAAATTTGACTTTGCATTTCCAAGATTGAGCGTCAATTGACACTTCCTCCTGATGCTACTATTTGATGATGATGATGACACCTTTGCCCTTCATGACAAAAAGGGAGAGTGAGTAGAGTAGGAAGAGAGTTAGGAAATGACTCAAGGGAAGAACAATTTATTTTGTTAATCTCTGTTTCAAAGGGAAAACAATTTAGTTTTATTTTGATACTCTTTGATCATATTTTCTATTTGGAAGCTTTTAATTTTTGTTTGTACAATTGGGTTTTGTACCTATTTGAGGTGCCTTGAGTTTTCATGATGATATGTTAACAATTGGTATCTATTTTTTGATTAATTGTTGAATTGCTTAATCTTTTGCATTGTGAACCTTGTTCTTTGTATTTTTTTAGAGCTTTAATTTTTAATTATCCATCAATTTTTTTTCCCAAATGGTGTGCATAATATCTCTGTAAGAGCATCCACATCAATGGATGAAAAATCTTGTAAAATGCAAAAAAAATCCTTCATTTTACACATTTTGACCCCAAAAAACACCCACATCAGTGGGTGTAAAAATGTGCATAAATGCACAATTACTACAGTAACCGTGCATATATGCACGGTTACTGTAGCACTTGCATTTATTATTTTTTTTTTCTCTCTCTTGTCTCTGATTGCTCTCCGTTTTTCTCATTTTTTTCTCTCTCTTGTCTCTGCTTCTTTTTCCTTCTCTCTTCTCCTTCTGGCTCCAACCCTCGCCGTCCTCGTCATCGGCCTCACCGACCTCATCACCGACGCCGCTGGTTTCGTTGGAACCCACGTCTCCATGGCCCTGAAGCAACGAGGCAACAAGGTTTTGGGTCTCGACAACTTCAATGGGTCTGTTCGCTGATTGGGGTGGGTGATGATGGGTCTCGACAACTCCAATCTTCTCTCTCTCTCTAGCTTTGTGAATTTTAAATTCCTTTATTTCTTTCCTATCACATCGTCTTCTCTAATTTGGTGGTGCTAGGAATCAAGATGAAGAGATTGTCAAATCGAAACTAAAATCTTAAGATTTGTGGTGGTGCAGGTGTGGGCCTGTGGAGGAGGTGATGAATGAGTTGGTTGGGAAATTTGTCACTGTCGTTCATGGTGGTTTGTGTGGTGGTGGTGATGGAGGTGGGAGGATTTGAGAAAATTTTGTTTAATTTGTTTTAAATCTAAGTTGTTTGGTTTGTGAGAAAATCTAGGATGTTGTTTGGATGTTTTGTGGTTATTTTATTATGAAATGGAGGATTGTAATTATTGTTTGGTTGATGAGAAAGTGAGAGAGAGGCGGATTGGGTTTGTGAGAGAGAGAGAGAGGCGGTGAGGGAGAGAATAATAAAAAATTGTAAAAGAATGAATATTTTATTGAATAAATGTGTAGAATAGATAAACTGATATGGGTGTTTTGTAAAAATGAGTGTGTAAAATAGAAAAAGTAGATTTTTTTTTTGTGTGCAAAATAGATGTAAAGTTTACATCCACTGATGTGGATGCTCTAACGTGCTTTCAAGAATGAAATGTATGAAAACAATCAAAGACAATTGGATCTAGTTCAGACAGTAATTTCTGGGGACCAGTTGTCATTCGGTTACTCTTGTTTCATTTAGTTATGTTATATCATTGTAATCTTGGGATTATAATTGTAATGGGTTTAATTTTACAGATTGCCAGAGGCTGATATTGTTAGGTTGGAAAATCGTGAACAAAAGTGTGTGTTTTATGTGTTAAACAATGTGTTTTTAAGTATAAGACTTAGTCCCAGAATAACTTAAGAAGAAAGGAAGTAATTGGATTCTCGACAGTTTTGTCGATAGCTTGTCAATCCATCGAGATTGAACGCATGCTATGGCCTCTTGACAACTAGTTGATTGATTGAGAATCAAGATACATGATTCTTAATCAATCCCATTAAGTAGACCCACGAGTTGGAATCCAAGCCCTACTTGTCAGAGAATAAACGGGATCATTAGGGGTTGACTAAACAACAAAAGTGAGAGCATTTAATGTATATCTAGGGATTGTACCTTCTCTCTCAAGTTAACCTACATATCGAAGACACAAAATTGTATTTAAAGAATAGTATATCTGCTACTTGGTGATTCAATTGAACTCACCATGACAAACATAATCAAATTGTTTTGAAGATTATTATTAGGGGAAATTGCACTTTACCCACCTGTGGTTTGGCCCGTTTTAACAATGCCCACCCGTGGTTTAAAAGTTATCACTTAACCCACCTAAGGTGACCTCCGTTAGACCTCCGTTACCCACCTTTCCCTTTTCATCGTTAAAAATAGGGGTAAATGTGTCTTTTTCATTATATTTTATGTCTCTCTCCTCTTTTCTCTCCTTCTTCTTCTTCACATAAAACATAAAAGAAAACCAATACACCTACAGTCACAAACAAAGCCACAAATCCATGTGAACATACACCCATAAATTCGCTAGCCTTTCACTACTAAATCCAAAAATTGACTACATAATTCTTCATAGAATGATCACAAAATAAAACTCTAACCCTCTTTCTTTTGCTGGGTTCTCTAAAAAAAACCCAGATTTGCAAGTAAAAAAAAAAAATCTGCAAAAAAAAAACCCAGCAATCTGTTCAAATTTTTTAGGTTTAATGGATTTGTGGGTTAATGGGTTAATACTGCTACAGCCATAGATCCAGCAACGAACCCAACTCTGTTCAAAATGGCGCCACTCTGAGCTGGTCCAGGAGCTTCAGCAGGCAGAGTACTGCTGTGTTGGTAACAGCGCTGAAGAAACAAATAGAGAATGAAGAAACAGAGAATGAAGAAACAAACAAAATTTTCCTTTTCTTCAGTTTCTCATCAAACAAACAGAGAATGAAGAAACAGAATTTCAATAATCTCTTCGAAATCAACTGAAGCAAGTAAACTAATCACATTTAAATTTCACTGACATAGTAACCTTTTATTTCTCAGGAAACAAATAGAGAATAAGGAAATAAAATTTCCAAAATCTCCCTAGAAACTTTGAAGAAAGCGACCGAAACTAGCAAACTAATCAAACTCAAATTCTCACTAACACACACTAACTTTCTATTTTCCTTTCCTTCAGTTTCTCAGCAACCAATCAGAGAATAAAGACACCGAATTTCTGCAATCTCTCTAAAAGCTTCTGTTATTATTATTTTTTTCCTTTTGTTCAGTAAATTGTTTCCAATTGCATTAACACAAAAGAAAATTATATTTTCCTTTTGGTTTTCTCAGAAACCAAACAGAGGATTAAAAAACGAGAGATAATTTCTAGGGTTTTAGGAAGTTTCATTTTTTTTTTTAGGTGGTTTATTCAGCATTACCTGTAAAGCGACTCTGGTGAAGTTGCGGGAGTAGATGAAATTGGCAGTGGGGGCAATTTCATAATTAGATTCCAAGTCCATGGCCGAAGATCAAGTTGATATAGAGGAAATGGGTTTGGGGTTCTAAGGTAGAGAGAGGGAGAGAGCTTGTTCCTTTTTTTAGGGTTCTATTTGGGTTCTAATTTTGGCTTAATAGTAAAGAGGGTTTTTTAACGGAAAGGGCAGAGGTGGGTAATGGGGGTCTAACGAAGGCCACCTCAGGTGGGTTAAGTGACAACTTTTAAACCACGGGTAGACACTGTTAAAACGGGCCAAACCACAGGTGGGTAAAGTGCAATTTCTCATTATTATTATGATTTAGTTGAACCCTAGGGGATTAAGTGTTTCACAATTAATGGTTTACTCAAAACAATATCAAGGGGTTAATTTTTACAGTCAAAAACTTAAAAGGGTTTTGTGTTTTATGAAAAAACCACAGGGGTAAAATGTTACACTCAAAACCTCAAGGGAATTCCATATTTTTTATATGAAATAAATAATGAAACTTCTTTCAATAAAATCTAGAATTCTTAGTAGTAGGATTTTTATCTAAGTAGGTTTTAAACCATTTGAAACTATGTTAATTATTTTCATGTATCTATAGCATATCACATTGCTTAAGGAAAATAATAATAATCAATGATTATTTTTCCAAGATTTATATAAGAATTCTTATTATGAAATGGAGAAATATAATTGATTTATAATATTACGTTCTTCTTCATGCAAGAATTTAATAAAAAAATAAAGGGAAAAAAATCAAAAGGTAAAATCAAATTTAATAACTCATGCAATAAAAAAAAAAATTTATGCTTAAATTAGTTGAAATAATTAAATTTTTGTGAACTTACTAAAGCAGTATATTCATATTTTTTTATTATATTTGTAAGGACCAGATTTGAGTCCCTAGCCTAAAGGATGAATGAACTTTAGGTCCAAAAAACCCAATACAATGAATTTGTAGAGAGTGAGTTGGAAAACTAGGTTTTAATGAATCAGATAACAAGTAAAGTGGATTCAGATGACAAGAAAATGAAGATAGTTTGGTTTAACCTAAGAAAATCGTCCTCGGCACAGTCCGAGGAGATCAGTTCTTATATATTTCTCTTAAGTTTGATTACAAGTTCAATTCCTGATTGCTATAGTGTTTTTCTCTTAATTTCCCGATCACCTCCCCTCAAGGTCTCCTTTCTATTTTATACTATCTTTTTCCTTCATCTTTACCCTTCACGTGTAGACTAAATTGCTGATGTTGATCCTTGTCTCATCAACACCTTCTTGAAGTCTTTGAGGTGTAGCTGTAAGGCTGAAAGATATTGTTTAGGTATTACTTCTTCATTAATGCGGTCAGAGAGTTAGCTGCAGAGCGTTTAATACGGTGGTAGCAGCTTTCCCTTTAGATATTTCATGGCCTTCCTTTGTCTTGTTCCTTCTGGATACTTATCCTCATCAGTGGAACCATCTGGAACGTTGCTCTTAATGTCAAACCGCATCTTCTAACCTCGGCTTTGCTTATTCGAGGAAGTATTCATCCTCGGATCATTTCCCTAGAACATAACGCCTAAATCCCTTCTTTTATTTATTAGTGCTAACCTCTATCCCATGTCTATCCATCCTCGGACTTATGAGGTGTACTCGGACTGGGCCCCTGGCCCGATACATTTTACTGGGCCTAACATCTCTACAATAGAGTGGTACACTCTTGCCTTAAGCTAAGGCTTATAAGGCATGAGTGAGGCGCATCTTTCTTCGATATGAGAGCAAGTCTCAAAAACTGCTCATGTCGATTAAAAAGAACAAAGCCGTGCGGGTCCTTTGGCCCCAAACCGGACAAACTGCATGCAGGCTTGGAACAAATCCTCCCCCACAATATTAATCTTAACATTTTTCATTTTCTAAATACAACTAATCTATTTATATATATATATATATATATTTATATATAAAGGTAAAACTCATAGAAAGTTCAATTAGAATTTGAAATTATAATCCAAGTTTGCATCATGTGTCTAAATTTATGTAAGGACCACACCATAATTATCCACTTAAGTTTTTTAATCCTTGTTTCGAGTGAGTTATTGAGTGCAAAATACTAAGAATCTAATATTAATGAACTATAAAATAAAAAAAAATAAAATAAAAAAACTAATCACTTATACTCAATACAAATCATCACACAACAAAGATCACAACACATAGATTCTAAAAATATATATATAAATATATATATATATATATATATCACAACACATTCTATCTTATTAAAAATTAGAAAAAAAAATCATAAGTAGTATTAAATTTGGATAAGAATTTTAATATATGACTAATTACGTTTACTTTAAAAAATATATATAATTTGACTAATTATTTATATTTTTATAATAGAAATTGTGTTTAATTTTAAATGTATATATACATATGCACATGTTACATGCTTTTTTTTGAGAAGATACATGGGTTACATGCTAGTGATACTTGATGCTGAGTTGAATACTTATTATTAGATGGAACAAGCAACACAAACATAAAATTTTAATTATATATATAGAACCAAAACTTAGAGAAAATCCAATAAGATTTTAATTACACTATCAATTTTGCGCCACATGTACCATTTAAATTTAAATTTTGTGCCAAGTGAATTATTGAGTGTAAAAATTGAAGAGTCTAAATCCAATTAGATTCTAAATTGGTTTTTAATTGGAGTTTTAATTTTTCTACCACATGTCCACCTAAGTTTTTAATTTTTGTGGCAAGTGAATTATTGAGTGCAAAATCGAAATCCAATTAAATTTTAAATCATATATATATATATATATATATAATGTAAAACCATTACATATTTTAGAAATGTATGGTTTAAAAAAAGTGTAAGTCAATACCATGTATAATTTCAACGTCTTCTAAAAAAAAAAAAACTAATTTGAACTGTATAATTGTGATTATTTTTAATTGTATCCGTGCATATGCACGGGGCTACACAATCTTGTGGCACATGTCCTATTTAAATTTAAATTTTGTGCCAAGTGAATTATTGAGTGTACAAATCGAAAAGTTCAAATCCAATTAGATTATAAATTGGTCTTCAATTGGAGTCTAATTTTTTGTCACGTGTCCATCTAGGTTTTTAATTTTTGTTGCAAGTGAATTATTGGGTGCAAAAATCAAAATCAAATTAAATTTTAAATCATATATATATATATATACACACACACACACACACATATATAATGAGAAACTATTACATATTTTAGAAATGTATGGTTTAAAAAAAAGTTTAAGTTAATACCATGTATAATTTCAACATCTTCTAAAAATATACTAATTTGAACTGTATAATTGTAATTATTTTTTATTGTATCCATGCATATGCACAAGGCTACACACTAGTGACAATTAATACACACATAGTAGTAGTCTAAATTTTGCAATATATAATTAAACTGAGTATTACTTGGGTAAACATTTTTTTTTTCATATATTAATTATTTAAAGGTGGTGCAAATATGAAAAATAAATTTTTATGATTAATTTCATATGATTTATATAAGTCACAATAAATTTGGACTTCTTTGGCAACAATTGAACCACAGGACAGCAAAAAATAAAGGCAAATTTAATTACAAGCAGTCAAATATATAAAAGATAATTTTACACTCAAATTAGAAAAAATAATTATATATTTATCAATTCACTCAAGCATTTGGTTTATATCTTGATTATCATCTCTTTCTATTGACATGTAATATAATTAAATTTAGTCGATTTTCCAAATATTATAGTACATCAAAAGTATTATATATGAGACATTATATGATTGTTTACGCCAATAGTTTTGTAACTCAATTGACACTTTCTAGTATTTTCAACAAAAAGTTTAAAGTTCAAATTTTCCTCCCCCAACTATAATAATAATAATAATAATAATAATAATAATAATAATAATAATAATAATAGTGATTTGATATCTCAAAAAATATTTCAAAATAAGAGTATGCAATTATACAGCTTATTTTATGGTGCAAATGGGTTTTGTTTCTTCGACAAAGAGATTTCAAGTGCCTTTTCTTTTTCTTTTTTTGACTTATTAGAATTAGAAAGACAGATTCTCTGAACAAGAATCATGTTTATTTTGTTTACTAGTTTGGGTGGTACATACAAGTCACATGCTGCTACTTGAGTGAGAAAATTAAGATAGAACTTCTATTTAAAGAAGTATGAAATAATGTACTTAATCTTAGAATAACTATTTAACGTATGAATATCTATTTGCTATATGACAATTTCTTAGAACCCGTTTGCTAAAATCAATATTCACTCATTAAAAACTTCTAAAAATGATGACAAATATTATTGTTTTCCAACAGTAAGCAATTGAGTTTTGCTAAGACATTGTCACAATATTTAAATTTTCACAATTAATGATGACATATGCTAATTGGAGGTTTTTATCAAATACCATTATTCATAATGAAGAATTTGTTATTCATACTTTGTTACCATTTTACATTTTATGAGTCTAGCTATAATGTTTAACTTAGTTTTTGATGAACAGCCTTTTAAGTAAGAAAAGAAATAAAAAAGACAAGTGTTATTGAAGTTTCCATTAGATAAAATTATAGGTCTAGAAGTTTAAATTTAGTAAATCAACGTTCTCTATGTAACAAAAAGAACACCTTAAATCACTGTTTGAACTTTCCAAGGATAACTACCAAATAAAACTCAGAATAGACAAAATTGTTTTTTGGGATATTAAAATTTAGTAGAGCTATTTTAGATATTTCACAATAGAATATTCTAGGAATCATAAGATTTCATTAGTAGACGTGAAAATATTGTGATAACAACAAAATGTCATGATATTTTTACAATAAAATACATTTATCAGTTGTGGTAGATCATGGTCTAATATTTTATTATTTTATTTTATTTTGATCTATAAGGAACTAACACCTATGTCATAAAATTTTCACAATATCTTTATTTTTAGCTGTGGTTGGTCTAGTCTCATATTTTATTATTTTATTTTGGGATATAAGGAATTAACACCTCAACAATTGTGACAATTTGTTGTATCCATATTAAAAAAAAAAAAAAAAAAAAAAAAAAACTCCTAAACCAAAATAAACATATAAATATGGACAAAGTTTAGATACAAAATTAGTTGTAGCTTATGGCTATAACTTTACTCTATCTTTTTATTAGATTATATGTTCTTCTTATATTATCAATACTTGCAAAATTTCTATAAAATTAAATATCAATAGCTATGTTATCAATAAATTATTTAAATTGCAAGTTTTTGTAGTTTAAAAGTATGCATAAAATATACACTTATAGATCATATAATAAATAATATCCGATTGACACAAAATTTAACATGTATATTAAGAGAGTAAAGAACATATAATTCATTGGTTAAATTTTCAAATTATGTAGTAATATTTATTTTATTGTGTAAAGTTGTAGTATTGGCTACAACTAATTTTATAATTAAACTTTGTCCTATAAATATCTTTTAAAAATAAAAAACAAACTAATGTACTTTAAAAAAAAAAAAGTCAACTCACCAAATTGACCAAACCAAAGCCCCCCAATAAGTATGAAACAATGTGTTTTTTTAGTAACAAAAATGAGTCCAAAACTTGACTAAATCAAAAATACTATCTTATCCTCTTGGTTCTTTTTCTATTGTCAATAGAAATAGAAATAGATAAAGAATTGACACCTCAAAAATTGTGACAATTTGTTGTATCCATATAAAAAAAAAAAATCCTAAATCAAAATAAGCATATAAATATTAAAAAATGACAAAACTTAGGTATGGTACCTTATGTATTTTTTTTTAAGTTCCCCTCTTAAGATTCAGCTATATAGCTTCTTAATTAAAAAAACACGCTTCCATTTCATGAGAAAAGAATCCACATAGTAGAATATTAAGAGGTAAATCTAAAGAACAGCACCTAATATTATACATAAGTCTTACCCCCTAAAAATACAAAAAAAAAAAAAAAAAAAAAAAAACCAACTCACCAAATTGACCAAACCCAAGCCCCATAATAAGTATTAAAAAAATGTGTTTTTTTAGTAGCATTAACACGGGTCCAAAACTTGCCTTAACCAAAAACTCTATTCTTTAGCCTCAATAATTATGACAATTTGTTATATTTGTATAAAAAAACTCCTATAAGAATAAGTATATAAGGGTTCGTTTAGTAGAGAAGTTTGAGTAATGTTGTTTGTAATTTTTTGAAATATGTATGAGTGAAAAGGTATGTAAAAATATGTGTAACGTTGTTTAAAAACTGAAAATAAATTATTTAACAACTCTATCAAACGTACCGTAAATATTTTAAGAAATCGTGGGACTTGATAAATAAAATAAAAAATAAAACCAGCTCACCAAATTGAGCAAATCAAAGCCCCTGAATGAAACACGAGTCCAAAACTTGAATAAACTATAAGCACTGCTCCTTAGCCTTTCAGCTCTTCTTATATAGTCAATACAATTAACTTTCCCATTAGTCATTACCACCCCTCCCTTGTTTCTCACCTCTCTCCAAAATGGAAAAGATCCAGCACAGTCATGTAGAAGTAAGAGGACTAAAGCTTCATGTCGCCCAGATTGGAAGTGGTATATCTGATACCAACATGTTCTTTTATTTCCCAACTCCATAGGTTTTTAATTTTTCCTTTTTATCCTTCCAAATTTTGATTTTCTATTTCCTCTAATCATGAATGTTTGAGCAGGTGATAAGGTAGTGGTGTTCCTGCATGGATTTCCTGAAATATGGTATACATGGAGGCACCAATTGATTGCTGTTGCAAATGCTGGCTACCTAGCAATAGCCATTGATTTCAGGGGCTATGGACTATCTGATCAGCCACCGGAGCCAGAGAAAGCAAATTTCAATGACCTTGTTGATGATGTTGTCGGCCTTCTTGACTCTCTGGGCATCAATAAGGTAGTACTTGCCACCCAAATCTCTTCCCCTTTAGATATACATACAGCTAGCTTGAATGTATGACTCAAAAAATGCAAGATTTCTATGTTAATCAAAGTGATAAAGTTTTAGTTTTGGTCTCTCAGCTTTAGTGGGTAGGTGATCAACCCCATTCATACTTTGTTAAATTGCCATCTCAACAACAATCTCGTTTTCATCTCTCCGTTTCACACCTGTCTTTCGCATCTCACTCTCTTACTGTTGCTCAATTTCGAAGACTTCTTCAAAGCTTAAAACATTTTTACTTCTAATCTAGCCCTGGTTCAAACAGATATCCCCCCCAGTTGCCCAACTTTCAGATACTCTTTTTGGTTTGGCAAGACCTATGGTCGTTTCTAGGCAAATACACAAAGTCCACAATCCTTCCAATTTGATCCAGTATCCTGAAATCAGAGCATTTTCTTTTTGGGGGGGTCTTAATTGTAAACAAATTATAAATTGGAGTCATCCTTCCGAAATTATTATAATCAACAAAACACAAACTAGCCTGCCAAATTGTCATATCTGATCACCGACTATTGTACTACATCCACCAATTGAATTAGCCCCACATGGTGAACCTTTAAACTTTGAAGGGTTACCATTAGTTTTAAGGATGTGACTGATGATTTCTCCCAATTGGAACAATGTAGATATGACAGGTGAGACTATAAATAAGATAGTTTGACAATAACAGGATATTTTATATCCATTTTACATAATATATAATTTCGACGGTTAGGTTAGACTTAAAAGACAGCTAGATAGGATTAGAAAAGAATATTCTTATTCTATTTTACCTAAAACATACGACAAATTAATGTGAGATTTTTTTTTTTTTTTTATTTTTTTTTTAATACTAAGTATTTTTAACACACGGAGAGATGTGAGAAGATTTTTTAAAGAAACTTACAGTGTTGTATATCTAAAATGACCTAACTTTTGTATATACAGTACAAATTTTAAACTTTTTTAACTCACACTTATTTTCTAATGTAAGATTAATCAACTGTTTTTTCTTTTGAGAATATTAAGTATTTTAAAAACACACGAAAAAGGGGAGAAATTTTTTTAAAAAAACTTACGCGATGTATATCCAATAAAGAAATTTATGCGAGACTTGAAGCAAAGTTTCACATGGAAAAAATAATGTATTTTGCATCTATATACTACCTTGACCAATAAAAATCCTCATTATTATTATTATTATTATTATTATTATTCCACTTCATGCTTCATAACATGCATTTGGGATAGGTATATTGCACTGGACACTGACTCAATGCCGGCTTTATATTAAAAGCAAACGAGGAGGTCACTTAAGGCCTCAAGTAGAAAAATGGTCTCCAAATTTTAGTTGATAGGTTTTTTTTTTTAATATAATAATATTAAGTTAAGCCCAAATATTAGCTAAAAAAATAAAATCATATTTTTTTATCAAATGAAAAAAAGAAAAAAAAATGCTACGTCTATAACATTTTTCACAACACTTTTACAATAAACCCTAATTGACAAATTGTTACAGGCTATTATTGATGAAAAAAAATTAATTTTAATGATGGGTTTAAATTAGAACCGGTAACAACTTAACATCTAGAATTTATTGTGAAAATATTGTGAATGTAGTACTTCTCAAAAAGAAAAAAGAAAAAAGGAGAGCAATACATAAAAAAAATTCACAACATTTTTCACAAGTTGAGTTGACAAACTTTTATCAGTTTTTATCTAAGTCTACCATTAACATCACTTTTTTACTTACCACTATCAATTTGGTACATTAACAGTTATAAAATGTTTTGTCAAATTTTTTGTCTATAGACTTTCTAAAAAAAAAAATCTATGTGGTTCATATTAATTAGTAGTAATTATGCATCTAAAACAAGATAATAGAGTTTAAATAATATTTAATTTAAAAAAAATCATATTTGAATATATAAAATGCCTCAATTTCAGTTTTTGCCTTAGGCCCACAAATGCATTAAGCTGCCCCTTATTGAACCCAAGCCTTACCCATTAGCATAATATGTTATTACATTCTTAATTTTTTTTTTAAAAAAAAAACTTTAATTACTTTGTAAAGGAAAAAAATTATAAATTATAATTAGTGGAGCATAAAGTAAAGAAAAATGAAAAATGCTATATATACAACATTTTCACAATAAATTTTAAATGATAGGTTACTATTGGCTGCTATGGGTGGATAAAAAAGTAATTTAAGTTGTGGGTTCAAATTAGAACCAATAACAACTATCGCATAATTTGTTACGAAAATATTGTAAAAATGTTGTGGATGTAACACTTCTCTAAATTAAAACATTTAAAGTGAGATAAATGATTTTTACTGCTACCTCAACAACCTTATATAAGTGAAAAAAGAAGAGATAGTTCACAACTTCACAAAGTACAATATTCTACATCTATTTTAGCTAACAATTTCATTAACCTCTTTCACTTTACCTCGACCTTTGATCCATATTTCCCTCACTCTACCTCCCATATAAAATCTCGTGTTAGGCCTCACCTATTAATAGGTAATTTGAGCTTATGTGATTAAATAATTAAATTTATAATTTATCAATAGCTTAAGTATTTGGGAGAATCGGTAATTTAATATTTTCTTTTAAATTAATGTGAAAAAAAGAAAAGAAAGAATACTGTTTGTGGCATTCCATACATTATTATTTGCTATGACATGGTAACACAAACACACTACTGTAGAGTGGGATCAAACCCAAGGTCTCTTGCCACCATCAGGAATGGAATGCTATTTGGGTTACATTGATACCATTGACCATACTTATCAACTAGTTAAGTTCTTTTTTTTTTTTTTTTTTTTGAGAATCAACTATTTAAGTTTGAATCATTAAAAAGTGATCATAAAAATGCGTTCCGAATTTCCCACAACATCAACATGGATATTCTTGGTGCCAGGCTTTTCTTATTGGCAAGGACTTCGGAGCTTTCCCAGCATACATGGTAGCAGCGGTCCATCCAGAAAGGGTGTCAGGCGTTATAACACTTGGTATTCCTTTCATGTTACCTGGTCCTTCTGCTGTCCAAAATCATCAACTTCCTCAAGGCTTCTACATAACTAGGTGGCAGGTAATATAGATTTTGAATTTTGACACAAACATGAAACATAGTCATTTACTTGATAGAATTTTTCCTACTTTCTTATTTCCCTAGGCACTATAATGTTCAATTTATATGTTAATAGTATCATTACTGGATCTTATGTAGGAGCCAGGGAGAGCAGAAGCTGACTTTGGCCGGTTTGATGCCAAAGCAGTGGTAAGGAACATCTACACTCTCTTCTCAGGAAGTGAGGTCCCAATTGCAGCCGAGGATCAGGAAATCATGGACTTGTTTGACCCTTCTGCTCCTCTTCCACCATGGTTCTCCGAGGAAGATCTCTCAGTCTATGCTTCCTTATATGAGAAGTCTGGATTCCGTTTTGCATTGCAGGTTCCATACAGGTACACAAAAGTTCCCCCAAGTTGCTGGAAGAAATGTGAAAGCTTCTTTTTTACTTTCGAAATTGGCTTTAACACCATCCAACCCTTTATGATTCAAGAACCAAATACTAGGTAAAGAAAAATGAATTAGGAATCCTCTAATTGGCCTTATAGTGATTTCCATTAATGTAAATAGTCAAATTGGGTGAAGTAAGGTAAGGCATGACCTCAACCAAATAGTTCAAATTATTTTAGTCCAAGGGTATGCAGCTTATTTTTTGTAGTAAAATCCCAACATGCACCTAAAAAATGAATAATTATTCAGTATTAAGAAACTAATGTCTCTTCTTCTCATATAATAATAGGTCTCACTAATTAAATTTATGTTAAAATTAAGCATTCATATGAGAGTAGAGAGCATTGCTCTGGAGCTAGCTAGAAGAATATTGTATAATTTTCCTAGGAAAACAGATCACCTAACTCTATAAAGTTCTGATGAAACCAATAAGATCTTCCAAAAGAATGACATTTCTTGAGGTAACTATACATTTGACTGGTTGGTCCATTGGGCAGGACTTTAAATGTGGATTGTGGAATAACTGAGCCGATAGTCAAAGCTCCAACGCTGCTGATTATGGGGGAGAAGGATTATGTACGGAAATTCCCAGGGATCGAGGACTACATAAGGAGTGGAGCCATGAAGCATGTTGTACCAGATTTAGATATCATATTCATGCCTGAAGGGAGCCACTTTGTCCAAGAGCAACTTCCAGATCAGGTGAATGAGTTCATCATCACCTTCCTCGGAAAACATAGTGCCTGAGGAGGGTGCTATATGAGTACCCCAGGTGTAAGAATAAAATCTATGCTAGAAAATATTGTATCCATGGGCAGCGAGGACTAAATCTTTCTTTTGCAACTTGGTCGTCTCCATGTGCTTAGCTTAACAGATATTCCAAATGGTTTTAAATACATATGGAGTTGGATTTCTTGCATTTGTCATTTGGTGTCAATTTCGGTCAGATTAATATACTCCTGCTTATGGAATTCATTCAATCAAGTTAGTCCCACTGATACTGGTGGGCCAAGCCAGTCCATGAACCATTATCGAAATCGTAAAAATGGAATTCATTCAATCAAGTTAGTCCCACTGATAAGGAGAATTGCTTTTTTCTTTTTTCTTTTTGGGTAAGGGAAGGGGTAGGCAGGTTGAACCCATGACATGAGATTAGGGGACGGGGTAGGTGCTAATCAGACTATAAGCCCATTGGCATTTGCTACATTAAGCTTAGAATTGTTTGAACTAACATGGTAAGATATTGATAGTTGTTTGGTCAAGTCATTCGTCCAGTCATCTCCTCCCAAACAAAACTCAAAACCAGCTTGTTTCAAGAAGAAAATTTATCGTCAGATTCCCAGTAGGAAATGACAAAATAGGAACAGAAAGCCAGAAAATTCTCAAATACATTACACAATGTGAGGTCCTCTAAGCACAATAAATTTTTATACATAAAGCGTACCTTCCAACCTTCCATAGTAAAAATATTTTCAGAAATCATAAGCCGGAAACTTACCCTGAGAGGGATTGATCATGTCAAGAAAAAGATAAGCCATACCTCCCATCCCTTCGAACAATGAGTAGGGGTTATCACATCCATGCATCTCTCCCTCTGATATGAGCTTGTGAGCTCTATCAAGTAGAAAGCAAGCAAAAGCTTTGGCTCTGTATAAGAACTCCACATTGCCTGTAAGTTGGTAAAGTGAGAGGAACACATATGCATTCCCACTAATACCATGGCAAATCCCGACTCGCTTGAGCAGTCCGCGGTTCCACACTACCACTGCTGCATCTGCAGCTGCTTCTAGAAATTCCTTATCTCCAAAAGCCTGCGCATTTGACACAGTTTTTATTCAATATAAGCAATCAAGAAAAAAGATCTGAGTAAAGAAAAAAAAAACTATGGTAAAGAGACTAAGAATTTAGTTTCACTAAGTAAGAGAAGTACAACAGTACACATTTTCTTAATTAAGTTAACTACAACAGTTAACAGTAGTCTTCCCCTGAATATAACTGACATACTTGGGGTGCATGCCCTCGGCATTTTCTAATTAACTTATCCAAAAAATATATATATATATATAAATATATATATGTATATATATACCTTTCCCCATGTCACCACATGATTGATGCAACACATTTTACATATTATCAGAAAAGAAATTTCAACACATTCTACTCAGGACTGTCTTAAGGAGAACTTTAGTGGAAAAATGACCAATTATAAAGTTATTGTAAGTTAATGAAACACATTTTACGTATTATCAGGCCACTGGAAATAATTCTAGTAGGAAATGGAAGTCATTCCTCCATGGATTCTTAGGCAATCAGACCAGCTTCCAACCCCCCCCCCCCCCCTTTTTTTTTCTCTTTCCTCTTTTTGCAGGGGTTAAAAAACATATAATTACTTACCTACTTAAAGGTTCAAGACAAAGAGTTAGAAAAGCTTCAGGTATTATATTATTGAAGGTACCCAACCTATGATTATGGAAAGCGAAAGCAAAGCTTATGAAACAGCACTACTGTGAGAACTCCCTTAAGTTCAATGAATTGCGCCAACGACTGTAATCACACATGGCACTTTGACAGTCAAGGATACAGGGAAACAAAATTACAAATGGTTTGCACAAAAGGAAAAGAACTTCCCATCAAAGAGATCTTACCCTAGCTGCTTTGACGAGTGTGAGAGCAACTCCAGGAGCTCCATGACACCAATGCACAAGAACATCTATCTTTTTATCCTCTTCACTTGCGGGCTAGTTCCCACTGGGGAATCGATTGTTGATCATGTACCTAAGAGTGCCCTTGGTATCCTCGACCTCATCTGGTTTCAAATCCATGTCCATCAAAACATGCATTATCCCTGCCAATCCATGTGCCGCACCCCAATACTTTTCTCCATACCATTCAAACATTAATGGGCATCTTCCACTCTTAGCCAATTCTCTTCCATTCTTGATGATTTCATTCACAACTGAACACTACACACATGTTTACCAGAATATCAGTGCCACTTCTAATGAAACAAATAACAATATCCAAGATCGTTTAGTAACTCATGATGCAAGTCTTACAGTGTAGGTAGAAGGAATCGTCCCTGCGCCCATATGACTGTTTATGAACAAACATGCCCATAAGTATCCAACTCTCCCATATAACAACTCATCAGGAAGATTTCTGGGAAGCTTAATCTATACTTATAAGTCAAACCATGAGTTAACACCGACAAACAAGTTCTGAGCAACCAATTAATGCAACTGTTATTTAACAAATTCCATTAGAATACCTCTCTAAATTGAACTAAATAGTAATTTAGCAACTGTTCATCACCGGCATGCTTTGCCAACACAGCCCCAAGAGCACACACACCAGCTCGCCCGCATAGAAAAGTCACATCCCTACCATCAATGCATCACACAAAGCACCCTAACTCAGCTGAGCATGCTATCACCAAAAAAGCCATAATAATAAGTGTTCGACTATGAGTGGCGTAGAAAAAATAGTAGTTTCATGAGTGTCAATTGTGTCCACTACTCAGAGCCAACCACGTTAGCAAAGTGAAATTTGTCATGAAAAAAGTTGTGTCCGTAGCCTTGCAGATATTAGGTGCATACAAAGCAAGAGAGAAAGTGAGGAGAGTACCTTGAATTGAAAGAAGCGGTGTCACAAGCCTTAACAATCTGAGAGGAGAGAGCAAGATCATTGTTGTTGTTAGTGAGTAGGTAAGCTCTGACGAGGAAAAAAGCCGTCCCAAGAGTCCCACAATACAGCGTAAAGTCTTGAACTTGTTGCCCAGTCATACCCCACGTCTCCAACGTTATCTGAAACAAATCCACACACAGTTGGTAGGCGTAAGAGTAAGTGAACTCGTACATGCACACACAGATACAAAGAAAGTAGTGAGTGAAAGAGATGAATACCAGGGACGGAGTCAGGACTTGGAGTTAGGGGGCAGTTTTATTGTTAGTTGCATGTAGTGGCTTCAGCTTTCGGCTCTATTACTTAGCCCACAAATGTTTTCTTTTATTATTATTATTTTTATTGTGTGTAGAGCGTGTCTTTTGTTGGTAAAGACAATTATTTTGTTTAAAGTTTTTTAAATGGCTTATTTGTTTGTTTTTTGTAAAATTGGCTAATTAATCTTAATTTTTTTTTTTTTTTTTTAGCTTTGCTATTGCCTATCGGTAATTTTTGTTATTGGGCTAATATTTTGGGCTTGTGTATATATATATATTAGATTTTAGATCTATAAAAAAATTTTATGGCCTTTAAAAGAAGGAAAATAATAGATTTACAAATTTTTTTACAAATTATTGTTGTTGTGATTAGTGATTATTAGTAAATAAAAAAATGATGTAAGTGGTAGACCCAGATGCAAACCAGTAAAAATTTGCTATCTTAATAGTTTGTAAAAATATTGTAAAAAAGTTTGTAGTTGTAACATTTCTATTATAATGATCAATAAGGGGGACAAAATGTAATTTTATTGAACGAAGATGCTAAAATTAGTACCTAAATATATAATTATATAGTTATATTCTTTTTAAAAAAAATTAGGGGGGCAATCCATGAATGGCTCCGTCCATGATGGATACGGTTTCTTGAGGTCCAAAGCGGCGCGTTTGAAACGCTGAGAGAGAGAAGAGTAAGGCATGGAGAGGAGCTTCATGAGAGAATCTTGGGTGACAACTACTGGCTCTTTTCCTTCTTCGTCTCGGGTTTCAGCTGTTGCTTCTGCTACGAAGTCTGGCATTACGTTTGGGAAGAAACGGTCCGCCATTTTCTCCACTTCGGGCTTCAAAACTCAGTGTCAGTGGCTCCGTTACGAGGAGAGAGAGAGAGAGAGAGAGAGAGAGGGAGGTGAAGAATAGGAGGAGCTAAGGTAGGTGATTGACTTCTTAGAACCGCGACATAGTCATCGGGGTTGAGAAGCTAAGCTGGTCAGAGCACGAGCTCGCTACACGTTGAATAGATTTTGCACTACGTGGCAGACTTTAAGATTTCTCACCTCCGAGGTTCTTTTTGTCTTCTTGCGAAAAGATTTGATACATGGCCCGGACCAGCCCAATCTAATTGTAGTCGAACAGCTTGACGATTTTAGAATTTTTCCTCTTTTTTTTATTTTATTTTTTATTATGAAATATTTATGGGCTAGGTTGTCCATGTATTTGGGATGGATCAGGTTTGGGTTCAACCTGCATCTAATCTGACCTCATCAGGTGGAGCATATTTCAACCTACGATGATCGGAGAGGTTGATCAAATCGGATCTTCAACGGATGGTGGTCGATTCCATCGAGTTTGTCAGACAATCAAGTCTTCGGATGGGTTGGATAGCCCTTTTTTTATAGATTACGGTTTTAGATTTTGAATCTTCACGTGAGAGACTTCAGGGTTAATATCTCTGTTACATGCTTTCAAGAATGATATGTATGAAAACAATCGAAGACAATTGGTCCTCATTTAGATAGTAATTTCTGGGGACCAATTGTCATTGGGTTAGTCTTGTCTCATTTAGTTATGTTATATCATTGTAATCTTGAGATTATAATTCTAATGGGTTTAATTTTACAGATTGCTAGAGGGTGATATTTTTAGGTTGGGAAATCGGGAACAAAAGTGTGTTTGTTTTATGTGTTAAACAATGTGTTTTTAAGTATAAGACTTAGTCCCAAAATAACTCAAGAAGAAAGGAAGCAATTGGATTCTCGACAGTTTTGTCGATAGCTTGTCAATCCATCGAGATTAATTGCTATGGCCTCTTGACAACTAGTCGATTGATCGAGAATCAAGATACATGATTCTTAATCAGTCCCATTAAGTAGACCCATGAGTTGGAATCTAAGCTCTACTTGTAAGAGAATAAACAGGATCATTAGGGGTTGACTAAACAACAAAAGTGAGAGCATTTCATGTATATCTAGGGTTTGTACATTCTCTCTCAAGTTAACCTACATATCGAAGACACAAAATTATATTTAAAAAGAATAATATATCTGCTACTTGGTGATTCAATTGAACTCACCATGACAAAAATAATCAAATTGTTTTGAAGATTATTATTATGATTTAGTTGAACCCTAGGGGATTAAGTGTTTCACAATTAATGGTTTACACAAAACAATATCAAGGGGTTAATTGTTACTGTCAAAAGCTTAAGAGGGTTTTGTGTTTTATGAAAAAACCACAGGGGATAAAATGTTACACTCAAAACATCAAGGGAATTCCATATTTTCTATATGAAATAAATAATGAAACTTCTTTCAATAAAATCTAGAATTCTTAGTAGTAGGATTTTTATCTAAGTAGTTTTTAAACCATTTGAAACTATGTTAATTATTTTCATGTATCTATAGCATATCACATTGCTTAAGGAAAATAATAATAATCAATGATTATTTTTCCAAGATTTATATAAGAATACTTATTATGAAATGGAGAAATATAATTGATTTAGAATATTACATTTTTCCTCATGCAAGAATTGAATAAAAAAAAGGGAAAAAAATCAAAAGGTAAAATCAAATTTAAAAACTCATGCAATAAAAAAAAATATTAATTTTATGCTTAAAGTAGTTGAAATAAATAAATTTTTGTGAACTTACTAAAGCAATATATTCATATTTTTTATTATATTAATCTTAAAATTTTTCATTTTCTAAATCCGACAAATATATTTATATATATATGTATATTCGTTAAGGACATATTTTATGTAATTGGCTAACTCTTTGACAAAATACACTTTACTTGTAATTGGGCAGATTTAGGATGAGTTTAGTATTTCAAGAAACAAGAGTTCAAGTCAAGCATTAAAGCCATGAAGATTGGACCAAGAAACAAGTGAAAAAAAACTGTTCATTAAAGCTCGACAGATACCTCGACAGAAATAGTATCTATCGAGATTTAGAAACGAAACTTGACAAAAACTCGACAGAAGCTAAATCTGTCGAGATCTACGAAATTATAATTTTCAGATCTGATTTTTGGCCCTAGCTGACATGTATGTGTGTAGGGTTTCTTTTCTTACAACCTTAAACATATATAAGGCTTATTTTAAAAGTCATTATACATGAAGAACACATGCAGAAAGTGACCTAGTGTCTTATTCTCTCTGCAAGAAGTTATTGCGTCTTTTATGCCTTAGGATTTTGTAACCAAGTACTTATTGATCTTCATTATTGATGAAGTGAAGAACTTTGCAGTCAATAACATCTTCAAGTTGCTGGAGTTAGTCACGTACTGGGATTCATGCAAAAGGGTAGCGTTCATATATTGAAAAGTTTAGAGGTTCTGAAGCGGTAGAAGGTTTCTACTGTAAGTTCATCTACGAGGATTGTAGAGTCTAGGGACAAAGGTTTTGTACTAGATCTGAAACTTCTCTTTACTATAGTGAATTGCTTTTCGGGAAGGTTTACCCCAGGTTTTTTACTGTGAAATTAGTTTGTTTCATTGGTTTTCTTGGGTCATCATATCTTGTCTTATTTATTATTCCGCTGTGCATGATATTGACATGATATTAATGTTTGTTTGTTTTAACAAGGTTTATTCATAATAAATCTAATTAACAACTTAGGTTTAAAACATGTTAATTATATCAACCGATGTCTAAATTTCCCAATAATATATATATATATATATTAAAATGTAAAGTTTAGAGAAAGTTCAATTAGAATTCGAAATTAGAATCCAATTTTGCATTATGTGTCTAAATTTATATAGTAACCACACCATAATTATCCACCTAAGTTTTTTAATCTTTGTGCCAAGTGAGTTATTGAGAGCAAAATATTAAGAATCTAATATTAATGAACTATAAAATTAAAAAGAAAAAAACTAATCACTTATACTCAATACAAATCATCACACAACAAAGATCACCACATTCTATCTTATTGAAAATTAGAAGAAAAAAAATGATCATAAGTAGTATTAAATTTGGATAAGAATTTTAATATATGACTAATTACGTTTACTTAAAAAAAAATTGACTAATTATTTATATTTTTATGATAGAAATTGTGTTTAATTTAAATGTATCTATACATATGCCCATGTTATATGCTATTTTTTTATATATAATAATTTGACTAATTATATATATATTTATAATAAAAATTGTGTTTAATTTTAAATGCATTCATGCGTTTACATGGGTTACATGTTTTTTTTTTAGAAGATACATGAGTTAAATGCTAGTGATACTTAATGGTGAGCGGAATACTTATTATTAGATGGTACAAGCAACACAAACATAATATATATATATAGCCAACACTTAGAGAAAATCCAATTAGATTTTAATTACATTCTCAATTTTGCACCATGTGTCCCATTTAAATTTTAATTTTGTACCAAGTGAATTATTGAGTGCAAAAATCGAAATCCAATTAAAATTTAAATCATATATATATATATATATATATAAAATGAAAAACCATTACATATTTTAGAAATGTATGGTTTAAAAAAAGTGTAAGCTAATAACATGTATAATTTCAACGTCTTCTAAAAAAAAAAAAAAAAAACTAATTTGAACTGTATAATTACGATTATTTTTAATTGTATCTGTGCATATGCACAGGGCTACACAATTTTGCGCCACGTGTCTCATTTAAATTTAAATTTTGTGTTAAGTGAATTATTGAGTATAAAAATCAAAGAATTCAAAACCAATTAAATTCTAAATTGGTTTTCAATTAGAGTCTAATTTTCTGTCACGTGTCCATCTAAGTTTTTAATTTTTGTGGCAAGTGAACTATTGGGTTCAAAAATCAAAATCCAATTAAATTTTAAATCATATATGTAGGGTCACGGTTCGTAGCCCAAGCCCAAAATATATGATCTTGGTCCAATAAACTCGATACAATAAATTTGTAGAGAGTGGGTTAAAAAATTAGGCTCTAATGGCGTGGACAACGTTTAATACGACCTTAGAGACAGATTCATCGTTTAGAAGAAAAGAAAAACATGTTGGGACAACTTGTTATAAACATGCTCTCGGCTTAATCCGAGGAGGCTTAGTGTAATATAAATTAAGTTTACTGACTGAGAAGCAGACCCCCACTCCATGGAGGGTCTTTCACATTATATAGTCCCCTTTTAGTCATCCTCACCATCCACTTATCACTCATCTGGGACATTACTTGAGTACTTGTCCTATCAGACATTTTCTTTGGCTTCCCTGTGAGCTATAATGACTTAGGTAGCACTGGTCAGAGGTTTTCTCCACATAAATGCAGCTAGAAAAGTAGCTGCAGGGCATTTAATGCGGTGGTAGCAGCTTTTCTACAGATATTTTCAGATCCCTTCCTTTCCAGTAAGTTCATGAGGGCCATCTCTATCATCGGAGCTTCCAGGAAGGTCACTCCAATCGCTAAGATACACACTTGAATTATACTCCTCTCATCCGAGGACGAAATCCTCCTCGGATTAACCTCTTTTCGTTTCCTACTTATGAATCTTTTAAAATAGAACGTTTAATAAATGCAACTCTGCTCGGACCGTAAGGTCCTCGGACCAAGCCCACAGCCCAATACATATATAATTCCGCCTTTGTCCCCACAATAGCCCCTCAAAACTTTAGTTTTTCCCTCCCATCCAAGGAGAAAAAATGGGGTTTTGAATTTTCAAGAGATAAGGACAATCGATTTTTGACTCACACGTGTGGGAATACGATTTAATTATGCTTCATAATTACTTCTGACGCTTCGTAGTTCACGAAGAGTTATTAATTACTCCAGGAGGCGTCTTGTCCCCTGCATCCAACGACAACCCGCAGATCTAACAGTTGACATTTTCCCCTAGAATTTTGAGCGGGATAACTTCCCCTCTTTCTCTCCCTTAATACCAAGCCCATGAGGGAAACCCTTTTCTTTTCCTTCAGAAACAAAATCTTCAAGAGCTCCAGAAAGTTCCAACGTTTCTTCTCCTAACACCCTATAAGCTCTCGAGTCTCCATTGCGATTTCCTGTAAGAGATCTTTGACAGTTTTTCTAGAAACTCCAGAGATTAGCATACGTGATTTTGTAAGTTTTTCTCTTTATATTTCCCTTTTCTTCTCGGCCACTCTCCTCGGCCTGTTAACTCTTATTCCCTTACTTACGGATCCCAGCTATTCCACCTTAGGTTGTCCAAATGGGTAGATTTAAGGGCCTTGTAGATTCCCCCGCAAAAATAGAAGCTTTTAAACAGAAATACCGTATACCCCAGGAAGTATTTCTCCACAGAAGAAATCATTATACCTAGAGAGGCAGGAGAAGTTGTCATTCCTATAATAGCCTTCATAGAAGGGGGAATGACCCTCCCTATGGGTAGGATAACCCGAGAATATCTTATTAACCATAGGCTATGCACCCCATCAGTGTGCACCTAATATGTTTAGGATTCTAGGTTGCATCAATGCTCTTGACCAGCATCTTCACTTGGGCCTCACATGGCATGACGTGATTCACCTGTACGAGTGTCACTCACAAACCAACGGAGGATTTTACCTCAAATCCAGGTCGTCCATTGTCAGGCTTATCTCGTGCCTCCCTAAGTCCAACAAAGGGATGAAAGATGACTACCTCATTGCTTCAAGGGCATGGCACGATGGTCGCCACTGCCCAACCCAAGAGAGAGAGACAGGTGGGATACCTTAGAGTTAGATCCCTTAGCATAGGAATTAGATTTTAAACCCCACCCACGTTCCCCATTTTAATTTCCTTTGATAATGGACCCTAATCGTCTGACTGTATCTGGTTTCTTGGTTATTTCTGCAGATAGGAGGCTTGTTGCTCCTCGGCTCAGTCTTACCAACGTGGTGGCCCTCAACTATCTTCTTCGGTCAGAAATTTTTGTGAGCGAGGACCGACAACTACAAGCTGTTCATCTGATCCTAGATTTCGATCCCATTTTGAAAATCTTTCAGGAAATCGGCCACGCCATCAGAGCTGGTGACCCTCGGATTAACCGTATTGACGTGTCAAAACCAGACTTTCTGGCCCGAGATGATCTTCCCCCAGTCAAATTACCAACCCCTTTAGTCCCTCCTCAGCTCGTAATACCACTGCAACAAGTCCCTCTCAAGGCCGAAGCTGCGGTAGAAGAGGAAATTGCTTCTTCTTGGTTATCATTAAAAGAGGAGATAGACCAGTTTCGTTTCAAAAGGGAAGAAGGGGTACCCGAAAGACCCGTAGAGCTTTCGGACTCTGAGACCGAGTCCGACCAGCTTTCCATAGCTTTCCACCCCGAAATAATTGTCGCCAGTGTTGATATCAGTTCCGAGGAAAAGGGAGAAATGAGCTCGAAAGGAAGGCCGTCTTTAAAAAGTTTAGTAGCTAACAGAAACAAAGGGGGAACCTCAAAAGATGTTCCCAAGACTCAAACTCCAGCCAGTCTTCCATTTCCTCCCTGTCCTCCTACTGATCCTAGACTGCATGCCATGCCGGACTTAAAGAAGAAAAGGACCATACAGGAAGTAGAAGAAGATGAGGTGATCCCTCCAAAGGGCACCAAACACCAGAAAACTAAAGACCCGAGGGATAACAGGTCCAAATTTGTTAATAGCAGGGAGGATGCCGAAGTGCGTCGTCAACAACGCTCTTGGGCCCCACGAATAGAACTGGATGAAGCCCCAATTCCTTGGGATGCCACTATTAGGGATCCTCAGAGAGGGCATGCAGCCCATCTTGCCCAAGCTTTGGAGCAACCTCTCCTTTTCCCACAGGATATGGAGATTCTGAGACGCACCAGGCAGCCGGATCTCTTTATGTCATTAAAGAGGGATCTTGCCTTGGTAAGCTAACCTCTTCTTTTCTCAGTATCAATACACTTTATTGTTGCATGCGTGACCCCTGTACAATTGTTATGCAAGCCACTCAACAAGTCTATGTGGCCGAAGAATGGATTCGAGGTGCCTATAACAAATATGAAGCTGAGTCCCACTCTCGGCGCGAAGTCGAGAAAGCTCTTGGGAACCTGAAAGAAGAGAAAGCACAACTGGCCGAAAAGTTGAAGGTTTCAGAGCGCGAATGCCTAAGTGCCAAAGCAGGGCTAAAGAATGTTGAAACCCAAGCCGAGGATCAGCGCAAGCTGCTTTATACGATAGAGCTGAATCTGGCTACCAAAAAAGCGATAGTTTTGAGTCTGAAAGCTGAATTGCAGAAAGTTAGAGAGGCAGCCATAATGGCCAAGGAAACTGTAAAAGCCTCGGAAGAAGCGGCCTATGAACGTGGGATGAGGGAAACAGAGGAAAGGCTGGCCGAGGAGGTAGCCGAGGTGTGCAGAGATTACTGCACTGAATCTTGGGCAGAGGCGCTCAATCGTGCTGGAGTCCCTGCTAATTCCGAGATGAGGAAACCTGAAAATGTGTTCTTCCCCGAACCCATTAGAGAAATCCTAACTAACCCTCCTCCGACCACGGCCTTAGCCCTTCCTCCTCGAGAGCAGGTCCATGACACTCATGCCCTCACTATAGCTGCTGAGATTCCCTCAGGAGTTGTGGGGAAGGGTAATGAGGTCCTACCCTCGGCCAAAGGTACCTCCACTGAGGATTCCCTTACCATAAAGGATGTGGTCTCCCAAGCAAAAAGCAGTTGAGTCAAAATCTGATGTTGGGGATGCCAAGACTAAGGCTACCGGTCCCGAGAAGGGTTCTCAGCCCTTAAAATAGTAGTCATAGGATCTTTCTTTTTACTTCAGTTTTCTTTCATGTAGCTTTTGTCAACACTTACGATGTATTTATTCTCAATTTAAAGAATAGTCTTTCCTTTCGTACCTCGTGTATCTCTACTTTATTTGCATTCTAACTTATTAATGTTACACACAGTATTGCGTAGCTACCGTTCGTCTTTAGTAGAGGCTAACAATGATTCACCATTAGTAAGTTCAATAATTTGATAGAATACCAGTAACGGACGAGCTCATCATGCTTTTGTTTCGAAAGCTGATCCTTCTGCACTGAAGGCTAGCAATAGTAAAGATGGATAATATTTAGTAATAACCAAGTAAAGAGGTGAGAATGCCTTTGTCTGTTCTTCCTTCTAGATAATAAAACAAAGACTTACCACAACTTAAGGTCTGTTTAACACTTAATTTCACCTAAGTAAATGATCTGAGAGACTTGATATGACTTAGGATCGGTTTAACATTTTATAAAAGGTACCAGTGTATTAATTTCCCCAAAACATCTGGTCCAAGGACATCAGGCATGACTAAGGTTCAGTTTAAACACCTTATAAAAGACACCAGTGTATTAATTTCCCCAAAGCATCTGGTCCGAGGACATCAGGCATGACTGAGGTTCAGTTTAAACACTTTATAAAAGACACCAGTGTATTAATTTTCCCAAAGCATCTGGTCCGAGGACATCAGGCATGACTAAGGTTCAGTTTAAACACTTTATAAAAGACACCAGTGTATTAATTTCACCAAAGCATCTGGTCTGAGGACATTAGGCATGACTAAGGTTCAGTTTAAACACTTTATAAAAGACACCAGTGTATTAATTTCCCCAAAGCATCTAGTCCGAAGACATCAAGCATGACTAAGGTTCAGTTTAAACACTTTAAAGAAAATTGATTAACAGGAATCACCATATCCTTACACAACACTAGAAATTAATAGTAAAGGAAGCTCTTATTAATAATAATACATTTTCAGGTTGTTTACATTCCAAGGGTGCGGTATTACATGCTCATCTAAGTCTTCTAGAAAATATGCTCCTATACCTGCCTCCGAGGTGATACGATATGGTCCTTCCCAATTGGGTCCCAGTTTTCCCCATACTGGATTTTTTACAATGCCCAGAACTTTTCTCAATACCAAGTCACTAGGCGCTAGTGGCCTGAGCTTTACCCTGGCATCATAACCTCGCTTTAGCTAGTATTGGTAGTACGCCAATTGGACCATTGCACTTTCTCTCCTTTCTTCAACGAGATCTAAACTTCTTTCCAGCAGCTTATCATTGCTGCTCGAACTGAATAAGCTGCTCTAAAGGAATGACAGCTTCGGCACCGTAAGTCATTGAAAAGGGGGTCTCCCCTGTTGACCTGCGAGTTGTGGTTCGATACGTCCACAGGACATGTGGTAGTTCTTCCACCCATCTCCCTTTTGCATCATCTAACCTCTTTTTCAGTCCGTTTACTATGACTTTGTTAACAATCTCAGCCTGCCCATTCTCCTGGGGATAAGCTAAGGTGGAATATCTATTCGTAATTCCCAATTCACAGCAGTATCTCCTGAAGGCCTTAATGTCAAACTGAAGACCATTGTCCGAGATAAGAGTGTGAGGGACCCCGAATCGAGTGACGATGCTCTTCCAGACAAACTTCTTAACGTCCACATCTCTAATGTTTGATAGAGGCTCAGCTTCAACCCATTTAGTAAAATAGTCGATGCCGACTAGCAGATATATCTTGTTCCCTACTTCTTTGGGAAAAGGCCCGACAATATCCAAGCCCCATTGAGCAAATGGCCAAGGGTTGATCAACGGATTGAGGATCCCTCCTGGTTGGTGTATGTTTAGCGCGAATCTTTAGCAATGGTCACACTTCTTTACATATTCATGTGCTTCTCTTTGCATGTTTGGCCACTAATAGCCTTACGTGATGGCTCTGTGAGATAAAGACCTGCCTCCAGTGTGGCTCCCACAAATCCCCTCATGTAACTCCTCAAGGACTAATTCTGACGCTTCAGGGTGAATACACAATAGATACAGCCCAGAAAAAGAGCACTTGTACAATTTTTGATCTTCGGATAACCAGAAGCGAGGCGCCTTTTTCTGTATCTTTTTAGCTTCTGATTTACTCTCTGGAAAGATGTCCTTCTCCAGGAATAGTACAATGGGATCCATCCAGCTGGGCCCCATCCTGACTTGATGGACATAGATCATCGTTCCCTCTACCCCCGCGGGTTTGTACAAGTCTTCTACAAGGATAACTCGAGGCAAGCTCTACGCCGAGGAGGTTGCAAGTGTAGCAAGGGAGTCAGCATCTGTGTTACCGCTCCTCGGGATGTGCAGTAGGTTGAATGATTCAAATTTTGACCGCAAATGTTTAACTTGACTTAAATACTTCTGCATTCTCTCATCCCTTGCTTCTAATTCGCCCTTCACTTGACTAACAACCAATCTTGAGTCTGAGAACATCTTTACTTCCTTTCCTTCAATTTTCTAAACCATGGACATTCCCTCTAGCAGGGCTTCATACTCGGCTTCGTTATTCGTGGCCGAGAAGCCCAATCTCAACGATTTCTCAATCGTGAGTTGTTTAGGAGATACTAGGACTAGCCCCACTCCGGAGCCCCTTTGATTTGCTGTACCATTGACATACACTTTCCAGCATAGAGGCTCTTGCAAGGAGATGATGCCAACCGATTTTTCATCCATGTGCTATGATGCTGACACATTCTCTAATGGGGTTTCAGCGAATTCGGCTACCAGGTCTGCAAGGATCTGGCCCTTGACAGAAGTGCAAGGCATGTATTTGATGTCAAAAGCCCCTAGAATTGTGCCCCATTTAGCAATCTTGCCCATGTAGTCAGCACTCCGAAATGCAACCCTGAGCGGGAGCTGAGTCAAGACGATAACAGTGTGTGCCTGAAAGTAGTGGGGAAGCTTCCGTGTACCATGTACCACAGCCAAGATGGCTTTCTCCAGTGGTAAGTAGCGCACCTCGGCCTCATGTAACGACTTGCTAACATAGTAAACTGGCCGTTGCACGCCACCGTCAACCTGGATCAACACCAGACTTACAGCATGAGGGGCCACGGCGACGTAGGCAAACAGAACCTCATCCCCCTGAGGACTGGATATGATGGGAGGCCGAGAAAGATACTCCTTAAGCTGCTGGAATGCCTGAGCACATTCCTCAGTCCATTCGAATCCCTTCCATTTATTCATCAAGAGGAAGAAGGGTCGGCATCTATCTGCTGACCGAGAGATGAACCGATTCAAGGCAGCAGTCATACCGGTAAGCTTCTGGACTTCTTTGGGATTCCGAGGAGATTGTAAAGTGTTAATCAACTTTATTTGATCGGGATTGACCTCAATTCCCCTGTGAGTTACCATATATCCCAAAAACTTGCCTAATCCCACACCAAACGAGCACTTGGAAGCGTTTAGGCGCAACTTGTGTTTCCTCAAAATCTGGAAAACGATTCCGAGGTCCGCAATGTGCTCAGACACCACCTTGCTCTTCACCACCATGTCATCTATATATACCTCGATGTTTTTCCCTAATTGGGACTCAAACATTCTCGTCATCATCCTTTAATAGGTTAATCTTGCATTTTTCAGACCAAATGGCATTACCTTGTAATGGTAGTTTCCAATAGGGGTGACAAAAGCGGTCTTTTCCTGGTCTTCCAGGGCTAAAGGTATTTGGTGGTATCCTTGAAAGGCGTCTAAGAAGCTCATCCGAGGATGACCCACTGTCGCATCCACCAACTGATCTATCCGAGGCAAGGGAAAAGGATCTTTCGGGCAAGCCTTGTTCAAATCTGTAAAGTCCACGCATACTCACCACTTGCCATTCTTTTTCTTTACCACCACGGTGTTGGCCAGCCATTCAGGGTAAAACACTTCCTTAATAGCCCCTACTTACTTGAGCTTCATCGCCTCTTCCCTAACAGCATCTACGTGCTCCTTGGATAGGCGCTAAGGAGGTTGTTTTTTGGGAGTGATGGATGGATTAACATTTAAATGATGACAGATAAAGGTTGGATCCACCCCCTGTGCCTCATAAGCGCTCCAAGCGAACACATCAACATTTTCTTTAAGAAACTTTATCAACTCTTCCCTCTTATGAGGAGGCAGCTGGGACCCAACTTGAAAGAATTTCTCCGAATCATCCCCTATAGTAATTTTCTCCAAGTCTTCGCATTTCGCCTCCTTGGACTGCCCATCGGTAGGCTACTTTGGAGTTTTTAATTGCTATGAACTTCCCTTAGCAGCAATCGATGATTCAACCTCGGGTTGATGAGATATGGCAGCCACCAAGCATTGTCTAGCCATGGACTGGCTTCCGAGGATCTCCCTAACCTAACCCTCGGACGGATACTTCACCCTCTAGTGCAGAGTAGAGGAAACGGCCCCGAGAGTGTGAAGCCAGGGTCTGGCTACAATAGCCGTATAAGGTGAATAAACGTCCACCACAATGAAATCCACCTCCACCACCTCAGGATCGGTTTGTACAGGTAGCCTAATTTGACATTTTGGCATGACGATCCTTCCCTCGAAGCTCACCAAAGGGGAATCATAGGCAGTTAAATCCTCGGGTTTCAGCCCCAGACCCTTAAATAAGTCGGGGTACATAACCTCCACAACACTCCCTTGATCTACTAGCACCCTCTTCACATCATATCCATCTATCCTAAGCGTAACCACCAAGGCATCGTCATGGGGTTAGATAGTTCCGATCTTGTTCTCGTCCGAAAAACCCAGAACCGGTTGGACATCCATCCCGGTTCTTTTAGGCTTTGGATTATTGTCCCCGGCGGGCAGTCGAGTCACAGACATTACTCTGAACGGACAAGATCCGATTCTCCCTAGGGCAGCGAAGATGACATTTATCGTCCCCAAGGGAAGTCCTGAGGAAGCATCACTCCTAGGATTTGAACCTGTTTGCCCCGACTGACCACTGGAATGGTGCAGCAGCTGTTTCAATTTTCCTTCTCGGACCAATTGGTCCAAATGATCCCATAAATTCCTGCATTCTTCGGTAGTATGCCCTTAATCCTGATGGTATTGGCAATAAATATTTTGGTTACGCCTCATGGGATTTCCAGCCATTTTGTTTGGCCATTTAAAGAACGGCTCGTTCTTAATCTTTTCCAAAACTTGGTGCACTGGTTCTCGGAATACCGCGTTAACCGCCTGGGTGGCAGATCCTGACTGCCCAGCGAAATCTCTCCTAGGTCGATTGTTATTGAATCGATTTGACCTAAAATCCCTCCGCTACTAAGAGATAGCCTTCGCTTTACCTTTTGCTTTTTGTTGGTCTTCCTCGACCCTCTTGTATTTACTAATGCAATCCATAAGTTGGCGTATACTGGTAACAGGTTTGCCAGTGAGGGACTTCCTTAAACCGTGATCGGGAGGGAGACCGCCCTTAAAAGTACTGATGGCCACGTCTTCAAAGTCACCATCTATCTCATTGTACATCTCCCAATATTGGTCCAAGTACGTTTTCAAGATTTCCCTCTCTCGCATGGACAGAGACAAAAGTGAGTCCAAAGGTTGAGGTACCCTGCTACACGTGATAAAACGAGAGCCAAAAGCCTGGGTGAGCTCCTTGAAGGAATCTACAGAGTTAGCCCTCAACCCATCGAACCATCTCGTGGCCACAGGTCCCAAACTGGAGGGAAAAACCTTACACATCAGAGCTTCATCCTTAGAGTAGACAGCCATTTTCTGGTTGAACTGGCTTACATGTTCTACAAGGTTCATTCGGCCATTGTAAGCAGTGAATGTAGGCTGATGGAATCGCCGAGGAAGTTCTGCCCCCTCAATCCTACGCGTGAAGGGTGATCTAGAGATCTGGTTCAACGCTTTGCTCATGGCGTCATTTCCCATGCCCCTGAGAGGTGGGCTCTTATGTCTTCGCTTGTGGGGGTTCTTTTCATCATATGAGTAAGACTCGCTAGGTGGCGTCCTAGACCTTTGTCTGTAAGTGATATCCTCTTCATCATTGGAGGAAACGCCAAAACTGGAAGGAGTTTATTGTTGGTGTGCATGGCGTAGCTTCTCCTTTAAATCATCAATCTCCCTCTGCATGGCTCTGTTATTTTTCCCCTGAAAGAAGTGAGGATGACTTCTGCTAGTCTGTGTGGTGTGTAGGCTACCCTCTCTATCTCTTCTACGGTTCGTAGCCCAAGCCCAAAATATATGATCTTGGCCCAATAAGCCCGATACAATAAATTTGTAGAGAGTGTGTTAAAAAATTAGGCTCTAATGGCGTGGACAATGTTTAATACGGCCTTAGAGACAGATTCATCGTTTAGAAGAAAAGAAAAACATGTTGGGACAACTTGTTATAAGCATGCTCTCGGCTTAATCCGAGGAGGCTTAGTGTAATATAAATTAAGTTTACCGACTGAGAAGCAGACCCCCACTCCATGGAGGGTCTTTCACATTATATAGTCCCCTTTTAGTCATCCTCACCATCCACTTGTCACTCATCTGGGACATTACTTGAGTATTTGTCCCATCAGACATCTTCTTTGGCTTCCCTGTGAGCTGTAATGACTTAGGTAGCACTGTTCAGAGGTCTTCTCCACATAAATGCAGTCAGAAAAGTAGCTGCAGGGCATTTAATGCAGTGGTAGTAGCTTTTCTACAGATATTTTCAGATCCCTTCCTTTCCAGTAAGTTCATGAGGGCCATCTCTATCATCGGAGCTTCCAGGAAGGTCACTCCAATCGTTAGGATACACACTTGAATTATACTCCTCTCATCCGAAGACGAGATCCTCCTCGGATTAACCTCCTTTCGTTTTCTACTTATGAATCTTTTAAAATAGAATGTTTAATAAATGCAGCTCTGCTCGGACCGTAAGGTCCTCGGACCAAGCCCACAGCCCAATACATATATAATTTCGGGCCTTTGTCCCCACAATATATATATTTATATATATATTTATATATAATGAGAAACTATTATATATTTTAGAAATGTATGATTTTAAAAAAAGTTTAAACTAATACCATATATAATTTCAACATTTTCTAAAAAAATACTAATTTGAACTATATAATTGTGATTATTTTTAATTGTATCCGTGCATATGCACGGGGTTACACACTAGTGACAATTAATACAACACACAGTAGTAGTCTACATTTTGTGATATATAATTAAACTAAGTATTACTAAGGTAAACACTTTTTTTTTCATATATTAATTATTTAAAGGTGGTGCAAATATGAAAAATAAATTTTTATGATTAATTTCATATGATTTATGTAAGTCACAATAAATTTGGACATCTTTGGCAACAATTGAACTATAGAACAGCAAAAAATAAGGGCAAATTTAATTACAAGCAATCAAGAATATAAAAGATAATTTTACGCTCAAATTAGAAAAAAAAAATTATATATTTAGCAATTCACTCAAGCATTTGGTTTATATCTTGATTAACATCTCTTTCTATTGACTTGTAATATAATTAAATTTAGTCGATTCCCTAAATATTATAATACATCAACAATATTATATGAGACATTATATGATTGTTTATGCCAATAGTTTTGTAGCTCAACTGACATTTTCTAGTATTTTCAACAAAAATTTAAAATTCAAATTCCCCTCCCCCAACTATTATCAAAATAATAATAATAATAATAATAATAATAATAATAATAGTGATTTTTTTTTTTTTTGAGAAGATAATAATAGTGATTTGATATCTTAAAAAATATTTCAAAATAAGAGTATGCAATTATATAGCATATTTTATCTTCGGTACACGTGTACAACCAAATGGGCTGTGTTTCTTCGACAAAGAGATTTCAAGTCCCTTTTCTTTCTTTCTTTCTTTCTTTTTTTTTTTTTTTTTTCTTTTTTGACTTATTTGAATTAGAAAGACAGATTCCCTGAACAAGAATTATGTTTATTTTATTTACTAGTTTGGGTGGTACATGCAAGTCACATGCTGCTTCTTGAGTGAGAAAACTAAGATAGAACTTCTGTTTGAAGAAGTATGAGATCATATACTTAAACTTAGAATAACTATTTAACATATGAATATCTATTTGCCATATGACAATTCCTTAGAACCTATTTGCTAAAAGCAATATTTACTCATTAAAAATTTCTAAAAATGGTGACGAATATTATCGTCTTCCAACAATAAGCAATTGAGTTTTGCTAAGACATTGTCACAAAATTTAAATTTTCGTAATTAATGATGACATATGCTACAATCAGAGGTCTTCATCATATATCTGCAATTATTCATAATGAAGAATTTGTTATTCATACTTACTTTGTTACCATTTTATATTTTATGAGTCTAACTATAATGTTTAACTTAGTTTTTTATGAACACCCTGTTAAGTAAGAAAATAAATAAAAAAAGACACGTATTATTGAAGTTTCCATTAGATAAAATTATAGGTCTAGAAGTTTAAATTTAGTAAATCAACTTTCTCTAGGTAACAAATAGAACACCCTATATCACCATTTAAACTTTCCAAGCATGACTACCAAATAAAACTCAAAATAGGCAAAAAAAATTTTTGGGATATTAAAATTTAGTGGAGGTATATTAGACATTGCACAATAGAATATTCTAGGAATCATAAGATTTCATTAGTAGTTGTGAAAATATTGTGATAACAACAAAATGTCACGATATTTTTACAATAAAATACATTTATTTTCAGTTGTGGTAGATCATGGTCTAATATTTTATTTTATTTTGATCTATAAGGAACTAACACCTATGTCATAAAATTTTCACAATATCTTTATTTTTAGTTGTGGTTGGTCTAGTCTCATATTTTATTATTTTATTTTGGGATATATATAAAGAACTAACACATCAACAATTGTGACAATTAGTTGTATCCATATAAAAAAACTCCTAAACCAAAATAAGCATATAAATATGGACAAAATTTAGTTACAAAATTGGTTGAAACTTAAGGCTACAACTTTATTTTATTTTTTTATTGATTGGATTACATGTTCTTCTTATAATCTTCATGCTTGCAAAATTTTTATAAAATTAAATATCAATAGCTATGTCATCAATAAATTGTTTAAATTGCAAGTTTTTGTAGTTTAAAAGTATGCATAAAATATAAGCTTATAAATCATATAATAAATAATATCCCAATGACACAAAATTTAACATGTATATTAAGAGTGTTAAGAAAAAAATAATTCAACGGTTAGATTTTCAAACTATGTAATAATGTTTATTTTATTCAATAAGTTTGTAGCCTTAGGCTACAACCAATTTTGTAACTAAAATTTGTCTTACAAATATCTTTAAAAAATAAAAAACAAACTAATGTACTTGACTAAATCAAAATACTATCTTAGCCTTTTGGTTCTTTTTCTATTGTTAATAGAAATAGAAATAGATAAAGAATTGACACCTCAAAAATTGTGACAATTTGTTGTATCCGTATAAAAAAAAAATTCTAAACCAAAATAAGCATATAAATATTTAAAAATGACAAAAATTAGGTACAGTACCTTATGTGTTGTTTCTTAGGTTCTCCTCTTAAGATTCAACCATATGGCTACTTAATTAAAAAATGCACTTCCATTTCATGAGAAAAAAAATCCACATAGTGAAATCTTAAGAAGTGAATCTAAAGAATAGTACCTAAGTACTGTACCTAAGTTTTACCCATTAAAAAAAAAAAACAAAAGAAAACAAAAACAAACTTATGGACTTTGAAAAAAGAAAAAAGAAAAAAGAAACCAGCTCACCAAATTGACCAAACCCAAGCCCCATAATAAGTATTTTAAAAAAAGTTTTTTTTAGTAGCATTAGCACGAGTCCAAAACTTTCCTAAACCAAAAACACTATTCCCTAGCCTCTCGGCTCTTTTTATATATGATAAGGCAAAAATATATTGACCCCTTGCAAATTAATTAATTACACAAGTTAATTAATTAGGTTCAATTACATCTAATAGCGTGGTAGTACAAACAAATCACCAACTAAACTAAACTAAATGCAGCGGAAATTAAATTTGACACGGTGATTTGTTTACGAATGGGGAAAACTACCAAGGCAAAAAGCCCACTAGGTGATTTTAAGGTCATCACTCCCAAGAATCCACTAATCAATAATCAAGTGATTACAAGTAAAAAGAATCTTACTAACTACCCTTGGCCTATCCCAAATTACCAACCTAAAGTAAAATCTTTACTTCAATACCCAATTGGACTTAATCTTGAAGTGGCACTCTTTCTGTTAAATGCACGAGTCTCAATACATGACTAACCAATGATGCACGAATCCCAATACATGACTAACTCCAGCAACTTGAAGAAGGTTGTTGGCTGCAAAGTTCTTCACTTCTTGCACAATGAAGATCAGGAAGCTCCTTGGTTACAAAACCCTTGGCATAAAAACGCAGTAGTTTCTTTCAGAGAGAATAAGGAACTAGGTCACTTAATGCATGTGTGACGGCCTTTAAAATAAGCCTTATATATGTCTAGGGTTGTAAGAAAAGAAACCCAACACATACACATCAACTTGGGCCAAAAATCAAATCTAGAAACAGCATATGTCGAGCTTCTGTCGAGCTTCAATATTAAATCTCAATAGAATGGATTCTGTAGAGACTTCTGTCGAGCTTTAGTGAACAGCTCTTTCTTCACTTGTTTCTTGGTCAGATCTTCATGACTTTAACACTTGACTTGAACTCTTGTTTCTTGAAGTACTAAACCCATCCTAAATCTAACCAATTACAAGTAAAGTGTATTTTTTCAAAGGATTAGCCAATTACATAAAATATGTCCTTAACAATCTCCCCCTTTGGCAATCCGTGACAAAACCACAACAAAACAAATAATCATGAGAGAAATCTTAAATCACTAAACTCATAACCACTTGTTGTATTACAAAATAAATCTATCCCTACTACAAACTCTTGAAAAACTTTGCAAGAAGAAAGTTCATGGCAAGATAGACTTTCACAACCTGTCTTTCTGAAACACTTAAACAAAACTCATCAAGGCATCATGTGTGAAATAGAAATAAAGATTGAGTACATAAAGAAACATGCGTATAAAGATAGAGAAGAAACAACACATGTAAAGGTAGGTGAAGAGAAACATACATCATCATCATCATATATGAAAATAAGTACAATGTATGTAAATATAATGGTCACAAAACCAGCTGATGAGCAATGTGACCCACTCGGGTGTTCATCTGACACATCGCAATGCGACCGACTCGGGTGTTCATCTTTTTCAGCCTACATCCTCTAGAGCTGCTCCATGATGACCTTGAGGGTCACATCACCAGTCACGGAGGTAAAGGGGCTGAAGAAGACAGAGCCGAAGATAGTGGAGCTGTAGGAGCTGCAGGATCGGTTGTCTCAATGCGTGGTTGTTTTGACTGAAGGTGAGCCTCAGTCTGCTGGACAAAACCAACGCTAATGGCACCCATGACAGTGAAGAGAGGAGAGAGAGGAATGGGAATGGTGAAGTCCTGAAGGGTCTGCGTGATAGCCGAAGGAAAGATGAGCTTATCACAAGTAGCGGTATCCTGATAGACATCAATAATAGATGTAATGAAATGAGAGGGAAAATCAATGGTAAGATCCTCCATCAAAGAAAGAAGAAAACGTGCATGTGGCTCAGTGATGGAGTTATAGTGAGACAATGGTATGAGAGTGAATGTCATCACCATGTTAAGGAATCTCGGGCCTTTTGCAAAACCCGAGCATGGAGTGTTTAGCTTACCACCCTATATAGAAGGAGTTCCACAAAAATGGGAGATGAGTTCGTCTCTAGACATGGTTCGGAGAAGATCACAACCAGGGTAGTTAGAATGCGCTACCCTAAGGACTTGTAGTACCTCGACAATAAGATCCAGGGTAACTACTATATGTGTACCTCAGAATTGCTTAGCGAACTGAGGCACAAAGGTATCGATGCTGTGTATGTTGGAGTAGAACTCCTGTATAAACACAACATGACAATGCACGGGTTTCTCACATAGAGATTCCTATCCTCGAGTCTAAATGACATCGGGTAGCGTAGTGTCGGAGAAATCCGACAGAATGACCTGGCGTTCTAGATGAATGCCCCGGGCCTAGAAGTTCTCAAAGAAGTCTGTCTTAGCCTTCTCATCATGGAACCAGATGTGAGATGGAACAGAAGGAAGAGACGAAAAGGATGACCCGAAACCTTGAAGAGGGTTTCGAGTCGGAATGGATTTTCTCTGTTTGGGTGCCATAGAGAGATTCTATTCGAGAGAGAGAGAGAGAGAGAGAGAGAGAGAGAGAGAGAGAAGACAGAACAGAAACACAATCTCAGACCATAAAAAAAGAATATGAGAAGTACGTATGAATGAAAAGTGCATGAACATGTGACATGAAAATTTAAGAGCATCATCGGTAAAACCCAATCCAAACCTAACAGCACTCACATCAATAATCAAGCACATATCTAACAAAAGCATGAAACATTGACATAATGCTAATGGAATGCAATGCATGATCATATAGCAACAACATCATAACACCCAACTTAAAAATTTCAAGAGAAACTCAAAAACCCCAAAAAATTTGAAAACCCCCAAAACCTAGGTCTAAATGCATGAAATGCATGAAAAGAAAGAGGATTAGAACACTTACTAAATGTTTGGAGCAAGATCTAGGACGAAAATCACTTGGGTGTGAAGATTTGAGTGAGAGTGAAGAGTTTGGGTTGTGAGAAAGAGATTTTTATCTAGAAAGAGAGTGAAAAAAGAAATCTAAATCGTGCCTCGCCTTTAAATAAAAATCATAGCTCGATGGATCGAAGTTTCTATTGAGGATCTGTTAAGCTTTAAATCTTGACAGAAGTGAAACTGTCGTGGTGCTATCAAGGATCTGTCGACGGTAAAAAGAAGGTCTCAATGGATCGAGAATCTGTTGAGAATCTATCGAGCAGACAGAGAGCAAAGAAAATTAGCTCGATGGATCGAAGAAGCTGTCAAGCTTCTATTGAGATGAAACCCAGAAATCTCGTTAGATCAAGAAACTGTTGAACTTCTATTGAGAAGCGACCCAAAAATCTCGATGGATCGAAAATCTGTCGAGATTCTATCGAGAAGGCAGAGAGCACAAGAAAATTCCTCGATGGATCAAAGATCCGTTGAGGTTTCTATCGAGGCCAAAGAAAGAAGCTCGATAGAAATGGAATCTGTCGAGAATCTATCAAGAAGCTATCGAGCTTAAAGAAAAGGAGTTTGTCAAGGAGGAAAAACACAAGGAGATAAAAGCAACAAGTAAGCAACTCAACCAAAGATCCAATCAACATGCTAAGTTCTCAAAACATCTCTCAGCATATATGCAAGGCATTCATACATCCAACACACACACTAAACAAGTCTAACCAAATTTTATATTTCAAAAACAAGTTGAGACAATTTAGTAAGCATTTATCAATACATGTATTTCTTGTGATGGCCAAATCAATTGTACCTGCACATGTATCAAAAGTAGCAAAAAATTTTCGTGTTGTGTGTGAACCATAGCAAGAGTGCATAAGTGTCTCATATTATGAAGATTTGAGACATGAGAAAATCAAATACACTCACGCATAAACATAACCAGTTGATTGGGACTATCACCTTCGAGGTACATCCTATAACTTCCACAACTCCTAGAAACACGCTTACAATCATATTAAAAGCATTTTAATCTTTTTGCTTTTATTTTTTTTTCTTTGCAAATTTTTTTTTTAAGCATAGCATGCATGGGCATATAAGGGAGAAAAGAAAATACCCATTTGTGTAAGCTAAAACATCCCAATTTTGTTATGCCTAAGCACACAGATGTTATTCATGATTGGCGGGTTTTAGTGGTGAGATGATTATTTATGCCTTTCTCTTAGGATTTTCTAGTCTTTCACCTCAAAAAGAGTGATATGAGCATGAGATATAAGAGATCATCTTAATCGTACTCATCACAAACACGAGCCACAAAGTTCACTTGCTTAGTTGTGCATTAAGATGCTCATCTAAGCTACAAGAGATACAAAGTTAAGAAATTTTATTTCAAAAGCCATCCAAGGTACACAAGTACCAATATACACAGCACACACTGTTTTTGTATTTTTCTGAGTTTTCCAATTTTTTTTTTTTTTTTATGAAAAACAAATAAAGCAAAACTAAAAACAACCAAAACTAAAACATGAAAGAAAACACACAAATCATAAAACTAGACTAACTTAAAAGCTTAAAAACAAACAAATAGGACATGCAAGAACAAAAGAGAGAGGAAGTGACTTAATCACTTAGAGCCTTTTTATTTTTTGCGAACCTTTGATCTTGAGGTGAGGGGGAAGAATTGAATCCATTAAGGTTCGAAAGGAACATAATGGCCTTAAGAAGATCTCCTAGAGGAGCAAGAAAGGATGGAAACTGATTCTGGTTTCTAGACGAGAGCATACTATTGCTTTCTTGAGTGGCTAACCACTTATAGCAATTTGAACGAGTGTGCCCTGAAGCTCCGCAGTGATGACAGAAATGCGGTTTCTCTTGTTGAGACTTTTTATTATTGTCTTTCTTAGTCCTAGGGTTCCTAGTCTCTTTCTTGTCAACCTTAGGGGGTGCTCCTAGAATAGATTTTTCCTTATCTATGTTCTCACTAGCTATTTCAGTTTTAGTGTCAACATTCTCATAAATATCATCATTAGCAGATGAGACAAACACAGTTTTACTAGAAGAAGCAATATTAGGAGATATAGAGAATTCATACCCCAATCCAGTCTTGTCAGAAGCAGATTTCTGAAAGCTCAACACCTCGTCTAGCTTTGCACTAGAAGTCCTCTCTAGTTGAACTCTGACTTGGAACAGCTCCGCTTCAAGCTTCTTTGTCATTTCAGCAAGGAAGTTGTTCTCAAACTGCAAAGCTCCAATGGTCTGATTTGCTTCATCAAACTTTATGGAGAGCTCTTCTCGATCAAGTTCCATATCGCTCAGCTTCTTGGTGGCCAGCCTATACAATTTCTCATGCTTTTTCGAAACCTTGTATAATTTTGCACAGGCTGTATGGATGTCATCTTGCTCATCCATCTTTTCAAATTTTGACCCCACCAAGTCTTCTTCTTCATTAGCAACTTCCGTAATCCTTTCAAGAGGATTCACTATAGCGGTGAAGGCATTTAGAATTCCCTCATCATCATTGTCATTGGACTCAATTTCAGCTTCAGTGTCACTCAAGGTTGCAGCAAGTGCCTTGCTTTTTCCAGTAGCCTTGAGATATGTTGGGCATTTCTGTTTCATATGCCCAAAACCGTGACAGCCAAAACACTTAGGACCAGAGGGAACAGTGTATTGACCACCATCTTTAGAGTCTTTCTTCCCTTTGTTCTGACCCTTGGACTAACACGTATTTCCTTACCATCAGTCCTTATCTAATCCTTTCACATTGGCATTCTTGATGAACTTCTTGAATTGCCTAGTGATGTAGGATTTCATCTTTGAATCCTCATCTTCAAAGGATTCATCCTTCTCATTACTTTTGGCCTTCAGTGCCACATTATTTCCTTTGCTTGCTTTCCCGAGTCTTGTCAACCTTAGTTCATAGGTCTGCAAGTTTCCAATCAACTCTGTCAAAGGAATAGAGTCAATATCCTTTTATTCTTCAATGGTAGTGATCTTGGCATGGAATCTTTTAGGCAGAGACCTTAACACATTTCTTACAACCTTGGTTTCGGGAATAGTTTCCCCAAGATTAAAAGCTGAGTTGAATATGTCCTTGAGTTTGGCATAGAACTCATTGAATGACTCATCCTCCTCCATCTTGATCTCCTCAAAGCTTGTAGTAAGCCTTTGAAGCTTGGAATCTTTAACGGCCTTAGTTCCTTCATAGGTCGTCTAGAGAATGATCCATACTTCCTTTACAATTTCAGTCGAGGATATTTTCTTAAACTCCTCATTCGTGACTGCATTGAAAATGGCGTTTAATGCTCTGCTATTGAAGTTTACCGCTTTGATCTTTGCATCATCCCAATCAACTAGCGCTTCCTTTAACTTAGTCCAGCCAATCTCCATAGCTTGCCACACTTTCTCATCTAAAAACTGTAAAAAAGCTCTCATGCATACTTTCTAGTATGCATAGTTAGTGCCATCAAATAAAGGTGGAATAATTAGAGACTGTCATTTATCCATGACAATAGGGGTCAATGGATCACACAGCAATGATTAAAACATAATTAGAGTGTGCTTGCTCTGATGCCACTTGATAGGGCAAAAATGTATTGACCCCTTGTAAATTAATTAATTACCCAAGTTAATTAATTAGGTTTAATTACATGCAATGGCGTGGTAGTACAAACAAATCACCAACTAAACTAAATGCAGCGGAAATTAAAATTGACATGGTGATTTGTTTACGAATGGGGAAAACCACCAAGGCAAAAACCCCACCGGGTGATTTTCAGGTCACTACTCCTAAGAATCCATTAATTAATAATCAAGTGATTACAAGTAAAAGGAATCTTACCAACTACCCTTAGCCTATCCCAAATTACCAACCTATAGTTGAATCTTCACTCCAATACCCAATTGGACTTGATCTTGTAGTGGCACTCTTTCCGTTAAATGCACAAGTCTCAATACGTGACTAACCAATGATGCACGGATCCCAGTACATGACTAACTCCAACAACTTGAAGAAGGTTGTTGGCTGCAAAGTTCTTCACTTCATGCACAATGAAGATCAGGAAGCTCCTTGGTTACAAAACCCTTTGGCGTAAAAATGTAGTAGCTTCTTTCAGAGAGAATAAGGCACTAGGTCCTTCAATGCATGTGTGACGACCTCTAAAATAAGCCTTATATATATCTAGGGTTATGAGAAAAGAAACCCAACAGATACATATTAGCTTGGGCCGAAAATCAGATTTGAAAATTCTGATTTCGTAAGTCTCGACAGAAACAGCTTGTGTCGAGCTTCAACATTAAATCTCGATAGAAAGGATTCTGTCGAGTTTTAGTGAACAACTCTTTCTTCACTTGTTTCTTGGTTAGATTTTCATGGTTTTAACACTTGACTTGAACTCTTGTTTCTTGAAGTACTAAACCCATCCTAGATCTACCCAATTACAAGTAAAATATATTTTGTCAAAGGATTAGCCTATTACATAAAATATGTCCTTAACAATATAGATAATAAATAAGGAACTAACACCTCAATAATTATGAAAATTTGTTATATTTGTATAAAAAAAACTCCTAAAAAAATAAGCATATAAATATTTAAAAAAATTGTCGTACTTGATAAAAAAAAAAAAAAAAAAAAAAAAACCAGCTCACCAAATTGAGCAAATCAAAGCCCCTATATGAAACAATGTGTTTTTTTGTAGCATTAGCATGAATCCAATACTCGGAAAAAATTGCAAACTAACACCAATCTCCAAACAATTTCGTTAGTTAGCAACATTTCCAAACTATTTAAGAAACTAATATCTCGAGTCTAAGAAACTCGATTTTACTTTTAGAACTCGAGTATGATAGAGTCGAGTTCCACGGAACTCGAGTATGATAGAGTCGAGTTCACTAAAGTAGATCCACAACAAAAACGCAACAACCCAGTAACTCCTAGCAACAAAAACGCAATACCAACAACTCCAAGCACTGGGTTTGACGATCTTGGCACCGAAGCGGCTTGGGTTTGACGATCTCGACACCGGAACGGCTTGGGTTTGTTGATCTTGACACCAAAGGTTTGTTTTCTGGTTTGGTTTGTCTCCAGATTTGTTTTCTGTGTTCTCTAGGTTGGTCTGTCTGCGATACCAGAGAGACACCTGGTTTGATTCAACAATACCGGAGAGACACCGGTGCTAGGATCAACAAACCCAATCTAAGAGGCTGGTGCCAAGATCGAAACTACCATGGGTCTTCATGGGGTTCGGTCAGATTCTTCTTCTTCTTTAGGAAACAACCTCCTTCGTGGATTTGGGTCTTCATGGGGTTGTGTTTTGGTTTGATTTTTGATGAACAACAGAACTGGAACTCGTGGATTTGGGTCTTTGTGGGGTTGTGAAGGTTTGCTTTTTGATGAACTGTAGAAGCTGGAACTCATTTGATGAACTGTAGAAACTAGAACTCATGGATTGGATTTGGGTCTTGGTGGTCTAGAACTCGAGTTTTAGAAACTCAAGTTCCACATTGATTTTTCATAGAACTCAAGTCTCAGAGACTCGAGTTGCAATTGTGAAATCAAGTTTGTGAGCCTCGAGATGCTAGTTTTCTAAATAATTTGAAAACGTTACTAACTAACGAAATATTTTGAAAATAGGTGTTATTTTGAAAAAAAAAAAATCCCCAAAACTTGAATAATTCATAAGCACTGTTCCTTAGCCTTACAGCTCTTTCTATATAGTCACTACAATTAACTTTCTCATTAGTCATTACCACCTCTCCCTTGTTTCTCACCTCTCTCCAAAATGGAAAAGATCCAGCACAGTCATGTAGAAGTAAGAGGACTAAAGCTTCATGTCGCCCAGATTGGAAGTGGTATATATGACATAGGAATCTGATGCCAACATGTTCTTTTATTTACAAACTCCATAGGTTTTTAAAATTTTCCTTTCTATCCTTCCAAAATTTGATTTTCTACTTTCTCTAATCATGAATGTTTGAGCAGGTGATAAGGTAGTGGTGTTCCTGCATGGATTTCCTGAAATATGGTATACATGGAGGCACCAATTGATTGCTGTTGCAAATGCTGGCTACCGAGCAATAGCCATTGATTTCAGGGGCTATGGACTGTCTGACCAGCCATCGGAGCCAGAGAAAGCAAATTTCAATGACCTTGTTGATGATGTTGTCGGCCTTCTTGACTCTCTGGGCATCAATAAGGTAGTACTTGCCACCCAATTCTCTTCCCCTTTAGATATACATACAGCTTGAATGTAGGACTCAAAAAATGCAAGTTTTCTATGTTAATCAAAGTGATAAAGTTTTAGTTTTGGTCTCTCAGCTTTAGTGTGTAGATGATCAACCCCATTCATACCTTGTTAAATTGCCATTTCAACAACAATCTCGTTTTCATCTCTCCGTTTCACACCTGTCTTTTGCATCTCACTCTCTTACTATTGCTCAATTTCAAAGACTTCTTCAAAGCTTAAACATTTTTACTTCTAATCTAGCCCTGGTTCAAACAGATCTCCCCACCAGTTGTCCAACTTTCAGATACTCTTTTTGGTTGGCAAGACCTATGGTCGTTCCTAGGCAATTACAAGTCCACAATCCTTCCAATTTGATCCAGTATCCTGAAATCAGAGCATTTTCTTTCTGCGGGGGGGGGGGGGGGTGTTCTTAATTGTAAACAAATTATAAATTGGAGTCGTCCTGGAAATGTAAAATGTTTTCCAAAATTATTATAATCAACAAAACACAAACTAGCCTGCCAAATTGTCATTATCTGATCACCTACTATTGTACTACATCCACCGATTGAATTAGCCCCACATGGTGGACTTACCAGTGAGCCTTTAAACTTTGAAGGGTTACCATTAGTTTTAGGGATGTGACTAATGATTTGTCCCAATTGGAACAACGTAGGTATGACAAGTGAGACTATAAATAAGATTTTTGATAATCGAGACTATAAATAAGATAGTTTGACAATAACAAGATATTTTATATCCATTTTACCTAATATATAATTTCGACGGTTAGGTTAGACTTAAAAGACAACTAGATAGGATTAGAAAAGAATATTCTTCGTCTATTTTACCTAAAAAATAGGACAAATTTATGTGAGACTTAAGACAAAGTTTCACATGGAAAATGGATAAAGTATTTTGCATCCATATACTACCTCGAACAATAAAAATCCTCCTTTTTATTATTATTTATTATTCCACTTCATGCTTCATAACATGCACTTGGGATAGGTAGAGTGCACTTGAGACTGGACTCAATGCCAGCTTTATATTAGAAGCAAATGAGAAGGTTGTTTATAGGCTCAAGTAGAAAAAAGGACCCCAAATTTTAACTAATAAAGTTATTTTTTTAAATATAATAATATTAAATTAAGTCCAAATATTAGCTAAAAAAATAAAATTATATTTTTATCGAATGAAAAAAAAAAATATTACGTCCACAACATTTTTCACAATAAATCCTAATTAACAAATTGTTACTAACCATTATTGATGACAAAAAATTAATTTTAATGATGGGTTTAAATTAGAATTAGTAACAACTTAACACATAGAATTTGTTGTGAAAAATATTGTGAATGTTCTTAAAAAAAATGGAAAAATTACACTTTGCCACCTGTGGTTTGCCCGAAAATCATTTTGCCTACTTGTGATTTCCAAATTGGCATTTCACCTACTTGAGGTTAGTTCCATTTGTCTCCCATTACCCACCTCTATTAAAAACAAGGGTAAAATTGTATTTTTGTTACCATTTTATATCTCTCTTCTCTCAAAACATAAAAAAAAACTAAAAAATCAAGGGAAAAGAATATCTAAAAACTAGGTTTTGTAAAAATTAATACCTAACTTTTGCTTCTTCTTTTCATGTATCAAATTTTTATGAAAACTTTATTATGTCCACAGATTTCAGTGGTAAATTTAACCTATAGTTAGGTACAATATTGATCTAAAGAGCTACTTAGTTTATTGCAACTCCTATGCAAGTTAGTCGAGTCCCCTAGATATGGCTTGATTCTGTTCTCATGTACTTGAGTACTGGGATTTTATGTCCTTTCTGATTGTACTCATAAAAATTTGAGCATAGTTGACTCCCTTTCCTACAAAATTATGGGAGCAATCACATTATGGGTCTATTTGGATAACTCTTATTTGCTGAAAACTAAAAACTTATTACTGAAAACACTGTAGCAAAATATTTTTTAAAAGACAAAACATTGTTCACTTGATACTGTTCACGCATTTTTGTACTTTGGTTGATCCATGAACAGTGTCATGGGACTAGCCAAAAAACGCAGATGCAGCTTCAACGCAGACGCATTGCTAAACAAACGCACACTATATATCTGTTTTCTTTTTCTTTTTTTTGGGTGCTTTAATGACGTCCAGCCAAACGATTGTAATTGTTTTAATTTGGATAAATTCAAAAATTGGACTAAGCCTTCCATTTTTTGTTTATTTTCCTCGAGCTTTTAAGCTAGTTTATCGTCTTGCTTATGTTGGAATATTATACATTTACATCTTTAATAAAGCCATTCATATGCGCTATATGTTGCTGTTTAGGCCCATATGTTGATGCATATGGGATCAGCATCCACATATTCGCATTTCTTTATTGTTTCTTTTTACTGAATACATGCTTTGGTAGCCAGAGGCATGGAGAATACATGCTGTTGCAATTTAGTGATATTTAGACAGCTGTGAATGCAGAAAGAATATGGCTGCCTTAGCAACTGCAGAAGCTTGTGATACAAATGCAGCGCTACTGCCTTATATCTTCTATTTTAACACTATACTTCCATCTTAACCTTAACCTATTCGGTGAAGTAGAGAAGATTCAATAGAAAGTTTAGGTGGGTAAAGGGTATTGCATTTAGATCTAAAAGTTGATATATGAAAAGAAGATATAAAAGTTATGTTTTAATTTTTATAAAACCTAGCTTTTAAATTTTCTTTTTCCTTGATTTATTAGTTTTTTTATGTTTTGAGAGGAGAGAGACATAAAAGAGTAACAAAAATACAAATTTACCCATGTTTTTAACAGAAGTAGATAACAGGAGACAAACGGAGCTAACCTCACATGGGTAAAGTGCCAATTTTTAAACTACAGGTAGGTAAAGTGATTTTCGGGCAAACTACATATGGGTAAAGTGTAATTTTCCCTAAAAAAATTCACAACATTTTTCACAAGTTAAGTTGGAAAACTTTTACTAGTTTTTATCTAAGCCCACCACTAACGTCACTTTTTTACATACTGCTATCAATCTGGCACATCAACAAGTTTAAAAAATTTTGTCAAAATTTTTGTCTATAGATTTTCTAAAAAAAATTTACGTGGTTCATATTAATTAGTAGTAATTATGCATCTAAAACAAGATAATAGAGTTTAAGTAATATTTAATTTTAAAAAAATCATATTTGAATATATAAAATGCCTTAATTTTAGTTTTCACCTTAGGCTCTCAAATGCATTAAGCTGCCCCTGATAGGACCCAAGCCTTACCCCATTAACATAATATGTTATTACATTCTTAATTTTTTTTAAAAAAATTTAATTACTTTTTAATGGAAAAAAAATTTATAAATTATAATTAGTGGAGCATAAAGTAAAGAAAAATACTATGTACACAACATTTTCACAATAAATTTTAAGTAACAGGTTGCTATTGGCTATTATGGGTAGATAAAAAAGTAATTTAAGTTGTAAGTTCAAATTAAAACTAATATCAACTATCGCATAATTTGTTGTAAAAATATTTTGAATGTAACACTTCTCTAAATTAAAACATTTAAAGTGAGATAAATGATTTTTAATCCTACCTTAACAACCTTATATAAGTGAAATAAGAAGTGATAATTCACAACTTCACAAAATTCAATATTCTACATCTATTCTAGCTAACAATTTCATTAACCTCTTCCACTTTACCTAGACCATTGATCCATGTTTCCCTTACTCTACCTTCCATTTAAAATCTTGTGTTGGGTCTCACATATTAAAAGGTAGTTTGAGCTCACGTGCAAGGAAAAGAATTAGAATTATGTGATTAAATAATTAAATTTATAATTTCTCAATAGTTTAAGCTTTTGGGAGAATCGGTAATTTAATATTTTATTTGTCAACCATAAAGATTCTTTTAAATTAATGTGAAAAAAAGAAAAGAAAAGAAAAGAAAAAATACTGTTTGTGGCATTTCCATACATTGTTATTATTTGCTATGACATGGTAAAACAAACACACTAAAGTAGAGTGGGATCAAACCCATAGTCTCTTGCCACCAGGGGTGGTGCTACACTTTGTTCAGGGGGTTCTTCAATTTTTTTTTTTTTAATATAATATATATTTATATATATATATATATTTGTTAGTTTAATACTTTAATTTATTCTTAAAAAATATTATTTTGCACACCTTGACTTAAATTTTATATACCCTTATTACAAGTATTTCCAACTCTAAAAGTAAGAGTAAGTATTTGTGAATTGAAATTGTCATTCTTTATTATAAATTTTTATTATATATGTGTGAGTGTGTCGAATATTGATTGTATGCATTATTTTTTGTTATAATGTAATTTGTGTAAATAATGATGTGTGTGGAAATTTGTATATACAATATAAATATAAGGGAAATGTTTTGACACCACTTTCATGGGAAATATAACAATTGCTCTAAGAGCACCCGTTAACATAATCCTAAATATAATATAACTTTATATAATTTAGTAATTCGGAAATAGAGAGGGTTTGTTGCATGTGTGTGTATTGTTATCTTGTTATAATAATTTTTTGTTATAAAGTCAGAAAAATTCAAGAAAAAAATTGTAAAGTTAGTGATTGTTCAAGTATTTGATTGGTTAAATAGACACGTAATGTATTATTTATGTATGAATGAGTGTGGTTGTGTGCGTCAATAATCAATACAAAGCCAATGAGTTGAGTTTATTCATTTAGTTTAAAATATTTTTATAAAAACAAAGACAAATAGATAAAAATGTTAGACAAATTTAATAAAATAAAATGGTCATATCTACCCACAATGGTAATAAATAATTATAATGAACTATAATGTAACAATTCAAAATTTGAAAACTTGTAAAAGGAAATTGTAAACTTCATTTTTTTTTTTTTTTTTTTTTTTGTCGATAACTCGATATATTCAAGTTCTCTTTTTATTAAAAAAAATTTCATTTAAGTTTTTTAGTGACCCCCAAACAAAATTCCTGGAGCCGCCGCTGCTTGCCACCATCAGGAATGGAATGCTATTTGGGTTATCAACTAGTTAAGTTTGAATCATTAAAAAGTGATCATAAAAATGCATTCCGAATTTCCCACAACATCAACATGGATGTTCTTGGTGCCAGGCTTTTCTTATTGGCAAGGACTTCGGAGCTTTCCCAGCATACATGGTAGCAGCGGTCCATCCAGAAAGGGTGTCAGGCGTTATAACACTTGGTGTTCCTTTCATGCTACCTGGTCCTTCTGTTGTCCAAAATCATCAACTTCCTCAAGGCTTCTACGCAACTAGGTGGCAGGTAATAAAGATTTTGATTTTTGACACAAACATGAAACATAGTCATTTACTTGATAGCATTTTTCCTACTTTCTTATTTCCCCGGGCACTATAATGTTCAATTTATATGTTAATAGTATTATTACTGGATCTTATGTAGGAGCCAGGGCGAGCAGAAGCTGACTTTGGCCGGTTTGATGCGAAAGCAGTGATAAGGAACATCTACACTCTCTTCTCAGGAAGTGAGGTCCCAGTTGCAGCCGAGGATCAGGAAATCATGGACTTGTTTGACCCTTCTGCTCCTCTTCCACCATGGTTCTCCGAGGAAGATCTCTCAGTCTATGCTTCCTTATATGAGAAGTCTGGATTCCGTTTTGCATTGCAGGTTCCATACAGGTACACAAAAGTTTCCCCAAGTTGCTGGAAGAAATGTGAAAGCTTCTTTTTTACTTTTGAAATCGGCTTTAACACCATCCAACCCCTTATGATTCAAGAACCAAATACTGGGTAAAGAAAAATGAATTAGGAATCCTCTAATTGGCCTTATCGTGATTTCCATTAATGTAAATAGTCAAATTGGGTGAAGTAAGGTAAGGCATGACCTCAACCAAATAGTTCAAATTATTTTAGTCCAAGGGTATGCGGCTTATTTTGTAGTAAAATCCCAACATGCACCTAAAAAATGAATAATTATTCAATATTAAGAAACTAATGTCTCTTCCTCTCATATAATAATATGTCTCACTAATTAAATTTATGGTAGAATTAAATATTCATGCGAGAGTAGAGAGTATTGCTCTGGAGCTAGAAGAATATTGTATAATTTTCCTAGGAAAACAGATCACCTGACTCTATAAAGTTCTGATGAAACCAATAAGATCTTCCAAAAGTATGACATTCCTTGAGGTAAACATACATTTGACTGGTTGGTCCATTGGGCAGGACTTTAAATGTGGATTGTGGAATAACTGAGCCGATAGTCAAAGCTCCAACGCTGCTGATTATGGGGGAGAAGGATTATGTACGGAAATTCCCAGGGACCGAGGACTACATAAGGAGTGGAGCCATGAAGCATGTTGTCCCAGATTTAGATATCATATTCATGCCTGAAGGGAGCCATTTTGTCCAAGAGCAACTTCCAGATCAGGTGAATGAGTTCATCATCACCTTCCTTGGAAAACATAGTGCCTGAGGAGGGTGCTATATGAGTACCCCAGGTGTAAGAATAAAATCTATGCTAGAAAATATTGTATCCATGGGCAGCAAGGACTAAATCTTTCTTGTGCAAATTTGTTGTCTCCATGTGCTTAGCTTAACAGATATTCCAAATGGTTTTAAATACATATGGAGTTGGATTTCTTGCATTTGTCATTTGGTTTCAATTTCGGTCAGATTAATATACTCCTGCTTATGGAATTCATTCAATCAAGTTAGTCCCACTGATAAGGAGAATTGCTTTTTTCTTTTTTCTTTTTGGGTAAGGGAGGGGGTAGGCAGGTTGAACCCATGACATGAGATTAGGGGACAAGGTAGGTGCTAATCAAACTATAAGCCTATTGGCAATTGCTACATTAAGCTTAGAATTGTGTAAACTAACATGGTAAGATATTGATTGTTGTTTGGTCAAGTCATTCGTCCAGTCATCTCCTCCCAAACAAAACTCAAAACCAGCTTGTTTCAAGAAGAAAATTTATCATCAGATTCCCAGTAGGAAATGACAAAATAGGAACAGAAAGCCAGCAAATTCTCAAAAACATTACACAATGTGAGTTACTCTAAGCACAATAAATTTTTACACATAAGGCCTACCTTCCAACCTTCCATTGTAAAAATATTTTCAGAGATCATAAGCTGGAAACTTACCCTGAGAGGGATCGATCATGTCAAGAAAAAGATAAGCCATACCTCCCATCCCTTCGAACAATGAGTAGGGGTTATCACCTCCATGCATCTCTCCCTCTGATATGAGCTTGTGAGCTCTATCAAGTAGAAAGCAAGCAAAAGCTTTGGCTCTGTATAAGAACTCCACATTGCCTGTAAGTTGGTAAAGTGAGAGGAACACATATGCATTCCCACTAATGCCATGGCAAATCCCAACTCGCTTGAGCAGTCCGCAGTTCCACACTACCTCTGCTGCATCTGCAGCTGCTTCCAGAAATTCCTTATCTCCAAAAACCTGCGCATTTGACACTGTTTTTATTCAATACACGCAATCAAGAAAAAATATCTGAGAAAAGAAAAAAAACTATAGTAAAGAGACTGAGAATTTCATTTCACTAACTAAGAGAAGTACAACAGTACACATTTTCTTAATTAGGTTAACTACAACAGTAGTCTTCCCTTGAATATAACTGACATACTTGGGCTGCATGCCCTCAGCATTATCTAATTAAATTATCCAAAAAAAAAGATACACGCCTTTTCCCATGTCACCACATGATTAATGCAACACAAAACGGTTCTTCTTTATCATTTTTAGTCTCAACAGAAAAGAAATTTCAACACATTCTACTCAGGACTGTCTTAAGGAGAACTTTAGAGGGAAAATGACCAACTATAATGTTATTGTAAGTTAATGAAACACATTTTATGCATTATCAGGCCACTGGAAATAATTCTAGTCAGAAATTGAAGTCATTCCTCCATGGATTCTTAGCCAATCAGACCAGCTTCCCCCCCTTTTTTCTCTTTCCTCTTTTTGCAGGGGTTAAAAAACATATAATTACTTACCTACTTAAAGGTTCAAGACAGAGAGTTAGAATTGAAGATACCCAACCTATTATTATGGAAAGCGAAAGCAAAGCTTATGAAACAGCACCATGAGAACTTCCTTAAGTTGTTCAATGAATTGCGCCAACGACTGTAATCATACATGGCACTTTGACAGTCCAAGGATACAGGGAAACAAAATTACAAATGGTTTGCACAAAAAGAAAAGAACTTCCCATCAGAGAGATCTTACCCTAGCTGCTTTGACGAGTGTGAGAGCAACTCCAGGAGCTCCATGACACCAATGCACAAGAACATCTCTCTTTTTATCCTCTTCACTTGTGGGGTAGTTCCCACTGGAGAATCGATTGTTGATCATGTACCTAAGAGTGCCCTTGACATCCTCGACCTCATCTGGTTTCAAATCCATGTCCATCAAAACATGCATTATCCCTGCCAATCCATGTGCCGCACCCCAATACTTTTCTCCATACCATTCAAACATTAATGGGCATCTTCCACTCTTAGCCAATTCTCTTCCATTCTTGATGATTTCATTCACAATTGAACTCTACACACATGTTTACCAGAATATCAGTGCCACTTCTAATGAAACAAATAACAATATCCAAGATCGTTTAGTAACTCATGATGAAAGTCTTACAGTGTAGGTAGAAGGAATCGTCCCGGTGCCCATATGTTTGTTTATGAACAAACATGCCCATAAGTATCCAACTCTCCCATATAACAACTCATCAGGAAGATTTCTGGGAAGCTTAATCTATACTCATAAGTCAAATCATGAGTTAACACCGACAAACAAGTTCTGAGCAACCAATTAATGCAACTGTTATTTAACAAATGCCATTAGAATACCTCTCTAAATTGAACTAAATAGTAATTTAGCAACTGTTCATCACCGGCATGCTTTGCCAACACAGCCCCAAGAGCACATACACCAGCTCGCCCGCATAGAAAAGTCACATCCCTACCATCAATGCATCACACAAAGCACCCTAACACAGGTGAGCATGCAATCACCCAAAAGGCCATAATAATAAGTGTTCAACTATGAGTGACAGAGAAAAAATAGTAGTTCCATGAGTGTCAATTGTGTCCACTACTCGCAGCCAACCACTTTAGCAAAGTGAAATTTGTTATGTAAAAAGTTGTGTCCGTAGCCTTACAGATATTAGGTGCATACAAAGCAAGAGAGAAAGTGAGGAGAGTACCTTGAATTGAAAGAAGCGGTGTCACAAGCCTTAACAATCTGAGAGGAGAGAGCAAGATCATTGTTGTTGTTAGTGAGTAGGTAAGCTCTGAAGAGGAAAAAAGCCGTCCCAAGAGTCCCACAATACAGCGTAAAGTCTTGAACTTGTTGCCCAGTCATACCCCACGTCTCTAACGTTATCTGAAACAAATCCACAAACAGTTGGTAGGCATAAGAGTAAGTAAACTCGTACATGCACACACAGAGACAGAGAAAGTAGCGAGTGAAAGAGATGGATACGGTTTCTTTGAGGTCCAAAGCGGCGCGTTTGAAACGCTGAGAGAGAGAGGAGTAAGGCATGGAAAGGAGCTTCATGAGAGAATCTTGGGTGACAACTACTGGCTCTTTTCCTTCTTCGTCTTGGGTTTCAGCTGTTGCTTCTGCTACAAAGTCTGGCATCACGTTTGGGAAGAACCGGTCCGTCATTTTCTCTAATTCGGGCTTCAAAACTCAGTGTCAGTGACTCCGTTACGACTTACGAGGGGAGAGAGAGAGAGGGAGGAGCTAAGGTAGGTGATTGACTTCTTAGAACCGCGACATAGTCATCGGGGTTGAGAAGCTCAGAGCATGAGCTCGCTACACGTTGAAAAGATTTTGCACTACGTGGCAGACTTTAAGATTTCTCACCTCCGAGGTTCTTTTTGTCTTCTCTCGAAAATATTTGATACAGGGCCCAATCTAATTATAATGGTATTTGAACTGCTTGACGATTTTAGAATTTTTCCTTCTTTTTAAGGGCAAAAATAGCTCACTATCACTATTTAGCAAAAAAATTAACAATTTACCACTGTTTTAAAAATATGTATAAATTTACCATCTTTTTTAAACTTAAGTTTGTGAAACTTGAGTTTGCCGTGAAATTCGAGTTACAAAAGCTCGAATTCTTTAAAAAAATATACTTCAAATTTGCTGGAAAATTTTTTATGGTACTCAAATTCATGGGACTCAAGTACTGTGGAAAACTCGATTTCGCCAAACTCGAGTATCCAAAAAGTGGTAGATCCTTACATATTTCTGAAACAGTGGTAAATTACAACATAGTTTACAAAAAGATGCTATTTAGCTATTTTCGTCTTCTTTTAAGAAAAAATATATATATTTATGGGTAAGGTTGTCCACGTTTCTGGGACAGATCAAGTTTGGGCTCAACTTGCATCCAATTTGACCTGATCAGGTGGAGCATATTTCAACCTTTTGATGATCAAAAAGGTTGATAAAATCAGGTCTTCAACGGATGACGGTCAATTCCATCGGGTTTCTTGGGTGGGTCAAGTCTTCGAGTGGGTAGATGATGATGTTAGATTTTGAACCTTAGCGTGAGAGACTTTAGGGTTATCTTATTGTAAGGCAACATTGCTTTTATCCCTCTTTAAATAAAAGAAAAGAAAAAGTAGGTTGCTTTTAAGGTAAAATGAGTTTATAGTTGTCTAACTTATTCTGATATTGTTGCCCAGTTTAGTAACATGAGCTTGTAACTAAGTGGGGCATTTAAGTGATTGACCATATGGTAAATTTAGCCTGGTTGGGACTACGTGATCTATTGGTCTGGTATGAATATTTATTCAAAAAACAACAATGGAAAAAATTACATTTCTATGTGGTCTAACTCTTAGGTAGTTTTGATTCAAACTTAGGCTTCTTTTAATTTAATTCCATTTAGGCTTTATTTAAACTTATTTAGTCTAATAATGTGACAGTTAGTAGAATTATAGTTACTATAAGAATTTGGGAACAATTAACCGTACAATTAGTCGAATAATGTTAGTCATAAAATGATGTAGAAAAACATACTAAACTTTTGTGCATGAAGTTAAATATAGTATTCAACATTAATAGTCGCATATGTAGGAAACATAAAAATGGAAAAACAAAACAATAAATTGATTAAAACATTTATTAAAGCTTCATAACGCTAGTATATTGAATAATGGTATTTATTGATATATCAGAGTATTGAATACTATAAATAGATGTGATAAACAATGAAACATGGAATACTGCACAAATTTGCGTTTTGTGTTCTGCGTTTTTTTCTTTTTCTTTTTTTTTTTTTTTTTGTTCAGCCCGCAATTGTTGACAGGTCAACTGTAAACAGTGCATCCGTGTACTGTTTATGGGTCCCACAAATTACACTTTTCAGCAACTTTTTCATTAAAAATAGGTCCCACAGCACTATTTACACATTTAAAAATTATTTCGCTACAGTGTTTTCAGTTTCAGCAAAAATAAGTTATATTCAAATGGACCCAAGGTATTGCAATAAAATTTGAGATAATAAGTTTATGCAACAATTTTTTTTTTTTTTTTTTTTTTTTTTGAGAAAGTTATGCAACAAAATTTGTTGCAATAAACTCCAGGTATTTTAATGATAACTTTAAACCACCATGTACCCTTGGCATAATGGTCACTTCACAAGTATAAATGCTTGTGGGGTATAGAGGGCAATGGTCACAGTTCAAGTCTCCAAAAAGAAGTTTCACACACATATACACTTAGATTAGATTAGAGTAGAATTTTTATTTTGCATATAAAAAAAAATGATAACTTTGATATAATGATATAATGGCGGAGCTAGGATTTCAGTCCAAGAGGGGCTAAATTAAAAGACAATATTTTTAAAAAAATTAATAAACTTATAAAATAAACAATTGTAATTGTCATACAAAGGTTGTTCCACATTGGTTGTGTGTTAGAGTTTCAGTCCTTATAATCCTAGGCTACTAGTACAAAGGTTAAGTCCTTTTGTAGTAGTACTCTGGTTATGTAATATATTATAAGCCTATTTAAAAAACTCTATCTACTACTTCTTTTTGAAGTGGTATTCTGTTTATGTAATATATTATAAGTCTGTTTAAAAAACTCTATATACTACTTTCGTGTGATAAATTTCATAACATTAAAATAAATTAATAAAGAAAAAAATAGTATAAAAGCATACCTATAAAGTTGTATACACTATACACATCTCACTCCTTGTTTGCTTAAAAAAAATGTAGAACTCATCATTTCTATCTTTGTTCTTCTAAGTTTATAAAATTTGAATTTATAACAAAACTCCAGAATTTGAAACTGAAAAGTCAAGAAATGGTGGGGGAAAAAAAAGAAAGTGGTGGCTATAGGGTTTTAATTCGGTACAAAGGCATTAATAGTTTCTTTTATAATAATTATTTAGAGTAAAATAAAAATATAAGACCCATATTTTAAATGCCCCAGAAAAAATTAGGATAAACACTAAAACACAACGTGTCGTGATGTCTATTCTTGCCAAATAACTGTTGTGATGTCCTTAAAAAAAATAATAATAAAAATTTTTTTTTTTTAAAAGTTGTGATGATTTATGTAAATGGGAAATTATCGTGTACTCCCTCCTCTCACATGAATGGTGGGTCCCACTAATTAAATTCATGGTGGGACCCACCATTTATGTGAGAGGAAGGAGTACACATTTATGGTACTCCTAGAGTACCTAATAATTTTTCTATGTGAATAGTGTAAAGCTAAAAAACTTGAAGAAAATAAAACTCAAAAAGCTTTTGGTTGACGAAACTTTTTTCCATTAATAGAGTTAGCTAGGAAGCATTTTCCCTCATTTTTCGGTTGCCAATTAAGTTTTCTTATATTTGGAGAATGTCTTTATCTTTTTTTCCTATGACAGAGGGGACAAATGACAAATCATTCAAGAATTGGTTTCTAAATGGGAAAAACTAGGAGTTATAAATTTCTTTAACAGAAGTCAAGGGGGGCAATTGCCCCCACTCAACCACCATGGCTCCACCCTTGCAGTGATATATATGTTATTATAATAAATTATGGGTCATGCTAATGAGTGCCCTTAGGGCACTCATTAACAATCTATTTTAGGAAAGTTTTGACATCATTTTTATGGGAAATGAAAAAAGCTGTCAAAACATTAATTGTTTTTTTTTTTTTTTCCCCATAAAAACTTTCTTTAACTGGATTCTTAACGAGTGCCATTAAGGCACTCGTTAGCATTTCCCATAAAGTATTTATAGCTTTGAATATATAGTAGCAATAGACTATTATTTCATGAATTTTATTACAATAGGTTGTAAATAACTGACAAAAATAATTGGGGTCAAATTATTGCAACATCTTCATAGTAATAGATAATTGGTTTATGTTTATCATTGTAATAAATTGTAAAATAATCGATATCAGGTTATTGTAATGATATCTTTGTTACAATTTCATGTTTGTCATTGAAATATATTGTAAAATAGTTTATATCAAGTTAATGAAGTTATTACTATGATATCTTCGTTGTAATAACCTATCACTTTAAAATTTTCATTGTAATAGATTGCAAAAATAATGGGTATTGAGTTATTGCAATAATTTCTTCATTTTAAGTTATTGCAACAAATATTCCTAATGCAATAAGGTATTAAAGCCTTTATTGGAATCGATAATTATAAATTACTTCAACTAATTATTTAATAGTGTTTACCTTGGGCCCCCCAACATAACACAACTATTAAACCTTAATTATTTCAAATTTTCAATTACAAATCTCACCGTAACTTTACTCCTCTAGTCTTCTTCTCCTTCCCAAAACCCATATGTAAAAAAGCTTGAGAGCCAAAACGAATTGCAGTGACTAGAGTACTGGAACAACGGTGCGAAAAAGGAAAACTCACTCATCCCACACCAGAAAACAAAACCCAACTTTTAGAATCATTACCACTCAGTTGAAAAACCAAAACCCACTACTCCCTAAACCCGTGAAAAACATCATTCGTCTCATCTCCATCTATTGTGAAAAAAAAAAAAATTATCTTCCAAATCTCAAAGCTAATCACCATCTGCCATCCAAGGAGGTGATCGCAGCTATATAGGTTCATTCCACTTTGTCTAGTATTTTCTCTATATTTCTATGTTAGTCTTTGATTTTTTGTTTTCTCTATATTATTGCTCTTATTCAGTAAAAATTATTGTGCATTTCTGTTAGTTCACTTTGTAATGCTGTGCTGTTAGTTCACTTTGTCAATTATTTGTTGTGTTCTCAAATAAATTGTTGCTGGGAGGTCCCCTATTTCAGGGTCCTCCACTGCTTTATATTTGGGGTTCAACACTTCAACTCCCCTTGTACAGTTGTACTCTATTATGTTTCAATGAAATTTCAATGAAATCTAAACTGGACTATCAAAAAAAAAAAAATGCAGTCTTGAAGTTGTGAATTTGGTGTCTGTAATCAACGGGTTTTCCATTTTTCTATTGCATTTGCCAAAGGCTATAGAAAATAAAAGTAATCCATCATTTGCTTTGCAAAATAAATGTGAATAACACATTTATATGAAGCACAAAATTTTTGAAAGGATAAATTATAATATTTAATTTAGAATAATTAATTTTCTTATGATTAAAATGATTTTATATTTTGATAATGTGTTATGAATGCTATGGTATAGGCATGGTAGATGAAATATCAAATGTTTTCTCACATATGAAATTAAATGAAGATAATATCGAGAATGATATAGTGGAGGGGGATTCAAATGAAGATATTGAGAATGATATGGTGGATGTGGAGTCGAATGAAGATAATATCGAGAATGAAATAGTGGAGTTGAATGAAATGGTAGAAACAAAAAGTGTAGAAAACGAAGTAGAGGACCTTGGGAATGATGTTTAATTCCATTGTTGATATTGTGGTATATTATAGAAGATATGCTAAAGAAAAAGGTTTTGCGGTAGCTAAAAGAACTTCTAAATGGGGATGATGGGGTGTTGAGGTATGTGACCATTGCTTGTAGTTACACTAGAAAGCCAAGGATTAGATTAAATTATCCTGGAATTAAAAGGACTAGATCTATCAATCTAGTTAAATTGAAACCTTAAACAAAAATAGATTGCAAAGATCAACTTTGGTTGGTTCTATGCCCAAATGGAAAGTGGATATTTAGATCCATGGTACTTGACCATAATCATGAATTGAGTCCAAGTAAGATCTCATTTATAAATACAATAGAATAATAGAAAGAACCACTTGTGAAAAAAAGCTTAAATTGAACGACAAAGTTGGTATTAGAATGAACAAGAGTTTTAATTCATTTGTTGTTGTAGTAGGAGGACATGAGAATTTGTCTTTTCTAAAAAAAAAAAAAAGATTGTAGAAATCACATTGAAAAAGTCAGACATTCACATCTTAGGGAAGGAGATACTAGAGCAATGCACCATTACTTTTTGAAAATGCAAGCTGACAATTCTGAATCTTTTACACAATGGATTTTGATAACGATGGTTGGTTAAAGAATGTATTTTAGCCTGATGCAAGAGGTAGAGCAACATTTAAAGAGTTTGGTGATGTAGTTACATTTGACACTACATATATGGTTAACAAATACGAAATGTCATTTGCTCCATTTGTTGGGGTGAACCATCATGGGCAATCAACATTGCAAGGATATAAATTGATCTTAAGAGAAGACACAAATTCATTTATCTTGGCTTGCATGCATGTCTGAATGTCCTCCCAAAGCAATTATTACGAATCAAGACAAAGTCATGAAAAAAGCGATAGAGATTGTTTTCCCTAATGCACGACATCGATAGTGCTTGTGGCATATCATGAATAAGTTGCCTGACAAATTTAAAGGGTACAAAGACTATGAATCAATAAAAGTCTGTATATGAAAAATGTTGTTCATGATTCATTGACAAAAGAAGAATTTCAAGAATGTTGGGGTAGATTCATTAAGAAATACCAACTTGAAAGCAATGAATGGTTACTTGGGTTGTATGATGAGCACCATCGCTGAGTGCTTGCCTTTGTGAAAGATATGTTTTAGGCAGGAATGTCAACAACACAACGAAGTGAAAGCATGAATGCTTTATTTAATAAATACACTAATAAGAAAACTACTTTAAAACAATTTGTTGAACAATATGAGAATGCTTTGGCAGCAAAGGTGCATAATGAAACTATTGAAGATTTTAATATTTTCAATTCACGCAATTTCTATATAACTATTTATGAGATGGAGCAACAATTTTAGAGTGCTTACATTTTAGGAAAATTTACATATTTCCAAAATGAATAGTTGGATGTATTTGTTGTAGTTTGTCTTTATGCAGGGAACATGGCAACTTTTCAGAGTATGAAGTATGTAAAGATGTATCATGTGGAGAAGGTCAACAGAGTGTAATTTTCCATGTGTATTTTAATGAGGATAACAGTAAAGTTAACTGCAAATGCCAATTGTTTGAGTTCAAGTGGATAGTAGGCAGGCGTCAAATATTGGTTTTCATTCATAGGAAGATTTATCGAATACCAAAAAAGTACATCTTAAAAAGATGGAATGGAAATTTCAAAATGAGGCACACTAAAGTTCGAATAAGTTATGACAATTGGTCTTTGAAACCTGAAGCATGTCGTTATGAAAAGATGTTTAATGCTTTTTACGAGGTTGCTAATTTGGTAGCAGATTCTGAAAATACATATAAGAATGTGATGACACAAATATGTGAAATGAAAGGGGAGCTCAAGGAAGGGGGAAATGCTTATGGTAGCAATAAGCCTATTTCTATAGATATTCAGAATGATTCCACCTTATGTGGCAATGGTCTTGTAATATCAAAAAAAGATAGAAAAATTCTTGATCCAATGGTTGTTTCACAAAAAGGGCGACCACCATTTAAAAGGAAGATGTCAAAGGTTGAACAAGCTATTAAGAAAAAAAAAAGGAAAAGAAAATGAAAATGAAAATGAAGACTGTAACTAACGAAGGGAATGTAGTTAACCAAGTTGAGACTTCAATTCTTGAGGAAATTTTTGAGAAGGTTAGACTATAATTATATTATTTGCTTATTTTTTGGATAATTAATCATTATTATTACTATTATTAACTTTTGTACTTTGTGTTTTTATAGGATTCTGCCAAGGTCGGAAATGTGTATAGTACAAATTCTACTATGGGATTTGGTATGCTTGAAACACATGAGAGTTTTAACTTTAATGTAAGACTCTTTATTCTCTATTATTAGGATGTTGCTAATAGGTTTAAAGTATACTAAAATGTCAATTATATTTTTTATAAAATGTAGGATTTTGAAATGCAACAATCACAATCACAACATATTAGTGATAAGAGTTGTCAATTTTTCCCTAATCGCTCATGTGACCAAACATGAGTGAAATTCTTAACATTGTTGGGATACTTTCATATTTTGGCCAACAAAATATGTTACAAGGAGAAACTTTTCCATTTCAAACAAGTATAATTGGTCAAAAGTTTGGCATGCACCATTTTTTTTTTACCATGATAATGTACCTCAGGTATGCATTTTTTCAGTTAGCTACTTTTAAATTTTTAGTGAAATTTAAATTGCAAATTTAAGTGTATTTATTATAATATATACTATCATTCATTTTATTTTGTAGGGTCATCGCTATCAAAAGGTTGGTATGAATCACAAGAAAAAAGTTGATAATGAATCTCAAGTATAATTTTTCCCCCTTAATTATTTTAGAGATTTTATAAATTTATAGCAAATTTGAGTGTATTTATTGTAATATATATTATCATTAATTTTTTTTTAGGGTTTTCATTATCAAGAGGCCAGTGTGAATTTCATGGAAAAAGAAAAAAAATTCAAGCTTGCACAAAGATGGTTCATGCGATACAAGTTGACATGGTACTACAATATAATTTTTAGTGATCTCATGGAAAGGTGGAAGCAATTAGTTTGCTTTGAATAGATAGGACCATAATTATGTACAAGTATTTTAGACTTGAAAACATGAGTGCTTATGTAACTTGTTGGGTATCTTTTTGTAATTAGGTGGGAACCTTTACAGACTTTCACGCAAAAGTTTTCCTGACCTAGGGTAACAGTTTCTCCCAAAACCCTAGACATAAGTGAAAAAGACGTGCCTACTCTTGAGTGTGGCAGCTTAGTTTTTTCTTGTTTTCAATCATCTATTAAAGAGTAAAAAGAGTATTTTTCGACGAGCAGGAGCGATGGAGAAGCTATCGATTATGTGGGGTAAATTTTCCTAGTCAGAGAGTGAAGGAGGTAAGTATCAAGTTTGGGAAGAGCCAACAGGGGAGGAATCCTTCATAGCGGCAAGGTTCTTAACAGGAAAAGTTATCAGTATCAAGGCTGTTGCTAGAACATTCAAACTGCTGTGGAGAACAAAGAAAGGTTTTGAGGTTAGGGATATGGGAAATCATAGGGTTCTATTTGCTTTTGCCAGTGATTTCTCGGGTTTATTGACTAGGTTCTATGAGAAGTTCTTCACTTCCTCTAATCCTCACAGCATGGACCAAATTTTGGATGGAGTCCAAGAGGTGTTAACCGACAATATGAAGGCAGAGTTGGCAAAACCATATACAGCAAGTGAGGTAGCTAGTGCAATTAAGGATATGGCTCCTTTGAAAGCTCTGGGACCGGATGGAATGCCTCCCCTATTCTATCACACCTATTGGTCGAACATAGGTATGGACATTTCTCAGGCTGTTTTATCATGTCTAAATTTTGGTTCTCTATTGAAATCTATAAATCATACTTTCATCACCTTAATCCCAAAAGTCAAAAACTTGGAAAGAGTGACTGAATTTAGGCCTATTAGTCTTTGTAATGTGATTTATAAGACTGTGAGTAAGGTCATTGCTAATCGTCTTAAGCCAATTCTTAACAAACTATAATATACGATACTCAGAGTGCTTTTATTACTGATAGGGTTATTACTGATAATGTCCTTATTGCTTTTGAGTCTTTGCATCATATGAAGACTAATTGCACAGGGAAGACAGGGTTTATGGCACTCAAATTGGATATGAGTAAAGCCTATGATAGAGTGGAGTGGTTGTTCCTTGAGAAAATCTTATTGAAGTTGGGCTTCCAAGAGTCATGGGTTGCCTTGATTATGGAATGTATTACCAAGGTGACTTACTCCATATTAGTGAATGGGGAACCAAAGGGGTTGATTACTCCAACTAGGGGTCTAAGGCAGGGTGATCCACTATCAGCTTACCTATTCCTTTTTTGTGTGGAAGGGTTGAATGATATACTTAGAAAAGCGGCGGAGAATGGTGACATACAGGGTTTCTCTATTTGCAGAAATGGCCCAAAACTCACTCATCTCTTCGTTACAGATGATTGTCTGTTATTTTGCAGATCAACCTTGGAGGATTATGAGAAGATACAATAGTTATTAGCCTATTTTGAGGAGGCGTCGGGCTAAATGGTTAACAAGGACAAGACCACACCTTTCTTTAGCAAGAACACAAATGTGCAAACTTAGGACGCAATAAAAATTTCTCTAAATGTGCCAGTAATCCAACACTATGAGAAATATTTGGGCTTACCTTCTTTCATAGGTAGGGAAAAGAAAGCTTGCTTTACTCAAGTAAAAGAGCGGGTTTGGACTAGGATGCAAGGGTGGAAGAAGAAGCTTCTATCACAGGCTAGGAAGGAGGTCATGATTAAGGTTATTATCCAATATATCCCTACTTACTCTATAAGTGTGTTTAGATTGCCAATAAGCCTATGCAAGGACATTGAGACTATGATCGGCAAGTTTTGGTGGGGCCAATGAGAGAATGAAAAGATTCATTGGGTGAATTGGAGTACCAAGTGTGCTTCAAAGTCGGTGGGAGGAATGAGTTTTCGAGATATTTAGAAATTTAATAATGCAATGTTGGCAAAGCAAGTATGACACCTCTTCCACCATAGGGACACGTTGCTGTACAAAGTTTTTAGTACAAAATATTTTCCCAATGGAAATATCCTTGATGCTCCCATCCACCCCAAGTTCTCCTATGCTTGGAGGAGCATCCAGCAAGCATGAGAGGTCATCCAAAGAGGGGCCTTATGGCGGGTTGGTGATGGTCAGGGATGGATATTTAGGATCATCGTTGGCTGCCCAAGTGGACATATGGGAAAATCGTGTCTCCTAAGACTGATGCTAGTATCAATACAGTGAGTGATTTGTTCCAAACAAACTCAAGGTATGGAATTCTGATCTGATTGAGTCCATATTCTAGTCGTAGGAAGCTGCAATGATCAAAAGGATACATGTAAGTGAAGTGAAAAATGTAGATGTGCTTGTGTGGCCCTTAACACCAGATGGAGAATATTCGGTTAGGAGTGGCTATTGATTGCTAGAAAGCTTTGCACCTTAGGCGAACCCGAGTTCTTCCTCAAACACTTCAGCAATAGTATGAAAGGGAGTTTGGAAAATCCGTGCTCCTAGTAAAATCTGGCATTTCATGTGGAGAGCAATTAACGACTCGCTGCCCACAAAACAAAACCTGCGGTATAGGCATATAATGGTGGATGAAACATGTTCTCTATGTGAGGAGTCTCGGGAAACAAACATGCACAGCCTTTGGTACTATGAGCAAGCCCAAGCAATTTGGAAGTCAGAGAGAAGCTTTGCGGATTTATATCAAAAGCATCACTAAACCTTCATGGACCTGTTTGAAGGGGTGCTAATGCAGGGGTCTGTTTTTTGAATAGCTTGGTTTTCAACCATAGCTTGGAGCTTATGGCAACGGCGTAACAGAATTAGAGAAAATCAGACCACATGGCCTTTGTTAGAGATTGGTAGAAGAGCAAAAGCACAAGTGGAGGAATTTTTTGAGGTGCACAGACAGGCCCCTAGGACACTTCCTAAACCTGCTCCTGTCTGATGGGCTCCGCCGATGGAGAATTGGTACAAAGCAAACTTTGATGTAGCCTTATTCAAACACTTGGGCATGGCTGGATTGGGAGTAGTTTTTTGAGACAGCACGGGGAATGTGATTGTAGCACTGAGTCAGAAGATTTTGCTTCCTCAAATAGTGGAGATGGTAGAAGCGTTGGCAACAAAACGAGCAGTCCTATTAGTAACAGAGCTGAGTCTTTTCAAGGTGTTGGTTGAGGGTGATTGCTTGCGGGTTATACAAGCTTTGAATGCTCCTGGTAAATGTCTCACATTGTATGGGCATGTGATTGAGGATGCCTATAGAATTGGGTCCACTTTGCAGTCATGTAGCTTTCACCATGTAAAACGAGAGGGTAATAAGTTTGCCACTCTCTTGCATGTAGAGTAGTTTTATCTGCAGATACAGATGTATGGGTAGAAGAACTACCTAGTGATCTGGATGATGTATTCTAGAATGATTTTTGATTAATAAAATTCTCTTACCTTTTTCTCAAAAAAAAAAAAGGTGGGAACCTTTACCATCTCCTTTGTTTTAATTTTTAATTTTTTATTACTCAAGAGAAGAAGGTTTTGGTTCCCAATTGTAATTTGCTTGTTTTTGTTTCAATGAAAGTAATTCATAAATCCAAACAAAAAATTTCATTTCCCAAACAAGTATCTCACCAATTTTTTTTTTTTTTTTTTTTTGGGTGATTTGAGCCTTTGGTGTGTTATATTAACTTTTTGAGAGTTTTAATATTTATTTTTATTTTTAAAAAAACATTTGAGGTTGAAGAGAGGGACTAAGGATTTTGAAGTTCTTTTGTGGCAATTGACAGTCAACAACAACAACAATTTGTGTATTTGTACAATGCACAATATTACAACATCCTTAGTCCATTGGATGTTATTCCTTTACTTGGATGGAATTTAAAACACAAACAAGATTTGTAGGTCCATTGGATGAAATTCAAAACACAAACAAGATTTGTAAGTTCAATGAGCAATGGGTTTTTGTTTTCGGAAGGATGGGTTTTCATTTTCCGATGTGGGATGGTGTTTCTGGCATGAGCTTTCTGTTTACGAGCCACCATGCCAGTACTCCAGTAGTTGCAAATCTGAGACGAACAATGGTTTTCGTGGGTTTAGGGAGCAATGGGTTTTGGTTTTCGACGGAGAGGTAATGTTTCTCAAGGTTGGGTTTTTATTTTTCGATGTGGGATGGTGTTTTCCGAAGTGAGTTTTCCTTTTTTGCACCGTCATTCCAGTACTCCAGTCGCTGCAATTTGTTTTGGCGCTCAAGCTTTTTCACATATTGGTTTTGGGAGGGAGAAGAAGATTAAAGGAGTAAAGTTACAGTTAGATTTGTAATTGAAATTTGGAATAACTAAAGGTTTAAATACTGAGTTATGTTGGTGGGCCCAAGGTGGTGAGATGGCTTGCCATGTATGAAAGTTGTGAACAAAGTTGTGGTTTTAGGTATAGCACTAGAATTACTCTTTGGAAGTGGAGACAGATGGTATAACCTATCACTATTGTTAAATAGCATTGTAGGCCTTAACCCTAAATTGTTGCAGAAGGCCCAAGAGTCTAAAGATCCAACAAATGAAAATGGGTTCTTTATTGGGTTTTGTGTTAGGCTAACAGTTTTCTTTAATGGGTATGAGTTGAGTTTACTATTGGCTTAATGTAGTATTTATTTTGTTATTTGGTTAGGATGTTAGTAGATTGGGGTCATTGGACTTGGTTTATTGCTAGGTCTTGGGTTTTAGCTTATGGGATTGAATAGTGGGTTCATGGAGTTTGAGCTCTGGGATTTGGATAAACAAGTTGGCTATAGTTGATTAGTTTGGGTTTCATTTGGTTTCTAGCTCGAGTTGGACTTATGTCTGGGATTTATGGGTCTTGTTCTTGGGTACTTTTGATTTAAACTTAGGCTTTTCTTAACTTAATTCCATTTAGGTTCTATTTAAACTTTTTTAGTTTAATAATGTGACAGTTAGTCTAAGAAGAATTATAAAGACTATAAGAATTTGGAAACAATTGGTTGTACATTTAGTGTAATAATTTTAGTCATAAAATGAGGTTGAAAACATACTAAACTTTAGTGCACGAAATCAAATATAGTATTTAACATTAATAGTTGCATATGTAGGCTACATAAAAATAGAAGAAGGCACTTAAATTGATTAATGTTAGCTAGTATATTGAATAATGGTTATTATTGATAGTTGATTTATTCAATTCAGAGATCGTTTAACTGGGTTTCCAGTTTTCTTATAAAATGATGTAGTCTATAGAAAGTTGGGTCAGGTATTACTTCCTTATCAATAAAAAATAACTCTTATGGATTACCATTTTATATTGAAAATTTGTAACATTTATTAAGGAAAAATTACATAATTCTCTCTATAGCTTGAGACTGGTTCAAATTAACCCCAAATTTAAAAAAATTTCAATTAAAAGGATGAGGTTACTTTTTGGTTTGCTAGAGTGCTTGTGAATTGGTTAGCTTGCTTTGATGATGAGGTTTCTAAATTGATTCAAGTTAGCCCAAATAAAAATCTTATTAAATAACTTTAAAATATTGTACCAGACAAGTGAGGTTACATTTTGCAAGTTTCTTCTCCTGCAATAAAATGTCACCTCGTGTTCATGAAACAGTTCTGTCAATGCTTGGATAAGTGTCAAGCATAAATTACTTGATGTTTGGTTAATTTTAGTTAACAATAATGAATGGACCAATTAAAAAAAATGATTAAACAAAATTTAATTGATTTTTTAAAAATGCGGAGTATTATTTGAAACCATTGAGGCATGGAGAGGCTTTAGTGAAAAATATATAATATATATCCATTTATATTTATTAGTTTATAGTATTCTGTCGATATATTTTAGTAAAAATTATATAATATAATTTATTCATTTATTTACTATTAGACAACAAAATCAAGCCTGAGTTGATAGTAAAAGTCTAGAATCTTATAGTTTTTTTAAAGGATTTTTATTAATAATTAGTTTTGAGGCACGTGTTGTGCACGTGAGTCGGCGTGACAAATATTATTTAAAAAGGTTCATAATAAACAATACTGCAATTCTCTAACGATTGACTTTAATTAAAAGCTTATATAAGATAATTAAAAGCAATAGAAGATAACAGAGTAATTTGAGGACATTGAGAGAGGAAAATGAATCTATGACTGAAGTATTGGTGTCCTCTAAGGATTGAACTACAAGGCTAGAGCATGATACAAATGTAATCTATCATGTGGAGGACATGTTTCCATAATTCAAATGAAAAGAATACATAATCATTCTTTTGAGTTGGATTTTCACATCAATCTTCTTCCTCTATCTTCTTGAGATAGAATAGAAAAATATGTAAGGATACTAATGCTACAAAATATTTGACCAGAACTTATACAAATAGAACTGCCCACAAAAAACTAGGGGTGTCAAATGGGCGGGTTTGGGTGGGCATGGGGTAGGCATAATTGGGTTGGGTATATAAAACTCATTTACCCATTAAAACCCATTTAACTAATTGTTTCTAACCCAAATTCAACCCAACCCAATTATTATGGGTAAACCCCAACCCACCTAATTACCAAAATGCCACTAAAGTGAAAATGACCAAAGTATTCTAAAAATATTAAACAAATTTCTTGTACTTTCCCACACTTTCTCACCTACCAAAAATAAGAAAAATACAAAAAAGCCCTAAAAAATCTTACCCCAAATCAAAGAAATACAGATAAGTCTAACAAATCTAACGCCAACAGAAGCCATACTAAATTTCACCCAAAAAAAAAAAAAATGTAGGATTCTTGGAATCGACGGCTTGGGATCTAAGATCTGAGATTGTCTCCAGCAAGGTAGCCACCACGAGTGGACAACCACCACGAAGTCACTTCCAACTCAGACGAGTTAGAGCCATCGCTCGCCTACGATCAACCCCTGGAGAATGACCTGGACATAGATTATTACAAGGCACACTCATTAGCCACAATTTTTCCTCAGTTTCCATCATTTTCTCGCCAACCAAACATAGCACCACCAAACTCATCGTGGCTGGAAACGATGTTGACAAGGATGGAAGTGTACTCGCCGATCTTGATAGAATCGCCATCGGAGAGATCGTGAGGCGTGTTTGGTTGTAGCTTGGTTCCGTTGAGGATAGTACCGTTTGAGGAGTCGAGGTCGCGGAGGATCCATTTGGGCAACCCAGATCCGAATGAATAATCGATAGAGAGGTGGTTGGAAGAGATGCCGGAGTCTTTGAAGCTGCTGAAGCTGTTGGGTTTCCAATTAAAACATGATTGGAGGCCAAGAAAATGAGGGAAAATGAAACGTTTGAGGGCTGGGTTTTTTTTTTTAATGAGAATGGCTTGGTTAAATTTGGGTATATTATTTTTGGGTTAAATGGGGCTTAATGGGTTTTTAGTTAAAACCCAATAATCACTGGGTTTAATTGGGTTGATGCCCATTTAACCCAATTAATAATTGGGTGGGTTTGAGCGGATAAATGGGTTTGGGCTTACTTTGCCACCCCTACAAAAAACTAACCAAAATGGATTTCAAATCATAGACCAAAAGGTTGTAAATAGTAAATACAATGATATTTAGAGACAAGTCATAAAACCCTTAGCAATAAAAGAAATGCTAGGTTCACAACACTTTCAAAACAAATCCTAAATGGTAGTTTGTTATTAATTGTTATGGGTGGATAAAAAAGTAATTTAAGTTGTGAATTCAAATTAAAACTAATAACAACTTATCACCTATGATTTGTTGTGAAAATGTTGTGAACGTAGCACTTCTCTAATAATAATCATTGCTGTAAAGATTTCAGGATTTATTTCACCTAAATATATAAATTACTAAAACATCACTTTTAAAAAAAAAAAAAATTTAAGTTGAAATAAAAGAACCTGAAGGTGTAGAAAACTTGAAAAATTAAGGGAGTGTTTGGTACATACACTTAAAAACATGTGTTTTGTTGTTTAAAAAGATATATGAAAATACGTGTGGGTGAAAAAGTGTGTGAAAATACGTGTAATATTATTTAAAAACTGAAAACATGTATTTAAGTTGCCATATCAAACAGGGCCTAAAGGTTCTAATTAAATTCTCAATTAACATCACATTAACCATGTCAATGTTTATGTCTATCTCTCGTGTCCTATGTTTATGTCTATCAACAAAGCTACTGGTAGAACAAAAAGTTAACAAAGAGATAAGATGATGAAGTGGTCTCATGGGGCTGACATGTAAAATACAAAAAAAAAAAAAAAAAACCAACAACCCTTAAGACTTCACTACTTTTCAAGAATAAATAAGTAATTACATTTTATATAAATAGAAGCCTGTCGTTTAAGTCCTCCAGAAGTCCTTTTATCAAACACAAGCAACTGAACTTTTATTATTTACATAGATGTATAGATATTTTATAAGAATTTTTTTTATTATATAAATTAGAAAGGTTTAAAAGGATTTTAACAACTTAAAAAATGTTTGTTTTCCTCCTGTACTTTTTTCTTTTTCACTAGACAAGATTAAAATATACTCCGTATAAAATATAAGATAAGTTCAAATCCAACCAAATGGATAAAGTTTAAACCAGTCCATTGTCAACGTACCCTCAAATCGAAAAGTACAAGTTGTAATCTTTCAACATTTTTATATTCCCTTTTTTTTTTTTTTTTTTTGGGATCGATTTTATTTTTATATATTCCTTTTAAATCCCAACATAATAAGCCTTTTGTTTTTGGATATTTAATATTTTAACTTAGGAAAAAAAAATCTTCTTTAAAAAAAAAAAAAATCTTAGGAAAAAATTCAAATAATGGGGCCATGATAGCATAGAATTCTAACCATAGGTAGGCCATTCAAAATTTGGATAAGCCCCTCAAAATGGCATCTCTCTTATTGTCCCATTTATTTTTGTTTCGTCCATCCAACGTTTCCACCATATGGTTTCTTCTTCAACAATCTACATCAATCCCTACATGCATTTTTAATGATATTTAACACGTTCCACTTTCATCTAAAAAAAAGACTTTTCATCATATTTTCCAACCAACAAATAAACTACGTTCTCACCGCAATCCGAACACACCGCTCTTTTTCCTTAGACCAAGACAACAACAACAACAAATAAGCCCTCATTCTTACACAACACAACCCAATAGAAAAATCATAAACCACCACCAAATTCACAGAAAAAGAGAGGAAGAGACAGAGTTGAAATGGCGTCGTTTGACTTTAATTAAAAGCTTATAGAAGATAATTAAAAACAATAGAAAATAACAGAGTTATTTGAGGACATTGAGAGAGGAAAATGAATCTAAGACCGAAGTATTGGTGTCCTCTAAGGATTGAATTACAAGGTTAGAGCATGATACAAATGTGATCTATCATGTCAAGGACATGTTTCCATAATTCAAGTGAAAAAAATACATAATCATTCTTTTGAGTTGGTTTTTCACATCAATTTTCTTCCTTTATCTTCTTGTGACAGAATAGAAAAATATGCAAGGATACTAATGCTACAAAATATTTGACCAGAACTTATACAAATAAAATCACCCACAAAAAACTAACCAAAATGGATTTCAAATCATAGACCAAAAGGTTGTAAATAGTAAATACAATGATATTTAGAGACAGGTCATAAAACCCTTAGCAATAAAAGAAATGTTATGTCCACAACACTTTCAAAACAAATTCTAAATGGTAGGTTGTTATTGGTTGTTATAGGTGGATAAAAAAATAATTTAAGTTGTGAATTAAAATTAGAACCAATAACAACTTACCACCTATGACTTGTTATGAAAATATTGTGGACGTATCATTTCTCTAACTAATCACATAAACACTACATCTATGGTTCAACCAAATTCTTCAATGCAAAATTCCGAGACCCATAAATTTGAAATCTCAAATTTATAACAAAGTTTTCAATCCAAACCCTCAACACCGATAAATCCCAAATCAACTACGTGAGTAAATTTCCAAGTGATCAATCTATACATAAGCTCCAAAAACCAAAATTCATAATCAATTTTCAAATTGTTTGTAAATCTTATACCAATTAATTAAGATTTAAGCCCAAAAAAAAAGTTACAAATTTACAATTTTTTTTCTTATCTCGATCTCTATCTCTCTTGTGTCTTATATGTTTATGTCTATCAACAAAGTTACTGGTTGAACAAAAAGTCAACAAAGAGATAAGAAGATGCAGTGGTCTCGTGGCTGACATGTAAAAAAAAAAAAAAAACCTCAGCATCACTTAAGACTTCACTACTTTTCAAGAATAAACAAATAATTACGTTTTATATAAATAGAAGCCTGCTGTTTAAGTCCTTCAAAAGTCCTTTTATCAAATATAAGTAACTGAACTTTCCTTATTTACATAAATGTATAGATTTTTTATAAGATTTTTTATTATTATATAAATTAGAAAGGTTTAAAAGGATTTTAACAACTTAAAAAAAATGTTTGATTTCCTCTTGTACTTTTTTTTTCTCTTTTACTAGACATGATTAAAATATATAAAATATAAGATAAGTTCAAATCCAACCAAAAAGATAAAGTTTAAACCCGTCCATTGTCAACGTACCCTCAAATTGGAAAGTACAAGCTGTAATATTTCAACTTTTTTATTTTTCGGTTTTTTTTTCTAGGATAAATTTTTTTTTAATATTAAGTATTTTTAACACAAAAAATAAATAAATAAGAGAATATCATAAAAAAAAACTTACAATAGTATATATTCAAAATGACCTATTTTGCTTATTAAAAAAAAAAAAAAAAAAAGGCCTATTTTGAGATAGATTTTATTTTCGTATTCCTTTTAAATCCCAACGTAATAAGCCTTTTGCTTTTGGATATTTGATATTTTAACTTAGAACAAAAATCTTCTTTAAAAAAAAAATCTTAGGAAAAAATTCAAATAATGGGCCCATGAAAGCATAGAATTGAGAATTCTAACCGTAGGTAGGCCAATCAAAATTTGGATAAGCCCCTCAAAATGGCATCTCTCTCATTGTCCCATTTTATTTTTGTTTCGTCCATCCAACGTCACCACCATATATGGTTTCTTCTTCAACAATCTACATCAATCCCTACATGCATTTTTTATGATATTTAACACGTTCCACTTTAATCTAGATAAAAAAGACTTTTCATCATATTTTCCAACCAACCAACAAACAAACAACGTTCTCACCGCGATCCGAACACACCGCTCTTTTTTCCTTAGACCAAGACCACAACAACAAATAAGCCCTCATTCTTACACAACACAACCCAACAGAAAAACCATAAACCACCACCAAATTCACAGAGAAAGAGAGGGAGAGACAGAGCTGAAATGGCGTCGTTTGATTCGTTCAGCAACGAGGTTGACGAGCAGAACAACCACGAGTCATCCACCACCACCACCACCACGCGTCCTTTCGACGACGATGGCTACATCGGCTACGACCCTAGCCTCGCTTCTCAGCGCTACGAAGACTCCTCCGCTTTCGTCTCCTCTGACGACTACGCTGGAGATCCACCGCCACCGCCACCACCTATTCTATCTGACGATGTTGCAACGGGTTACGAGGAGAACGACGACGTTTACGGGGTTCCCACAGCTTCCAACCCGGACTACGTCTCGCCATTTGAGTCCGGTGCCAATGGCGGAGACGAAGATGATGGTGGTGGTGGGGTCTTCTCTTCTGAAGGCCCCATCTTGCCACCTCCCGAGGCGATGCGTGAGGAAGGCTCTAAGTTGCGCGAATGGAGGCGGTCGGTTCTTTAACTTTGTTCTTTTTTTTGTTAATCTTTATAATGATTGTGTTGTATTGGTTGGTTGTGATCTTTGATTTATGATTGCATAACTGGGTTTCTAGACAGTTGGATTTGTTGTGGATGAGCTTAGGATCTTTGAGTTATGAAATCGTAAATGGGTTTTCAATTAGTAAATTGGAATGAAAGTTGGGTTAGTTGATGATGTGGGTAATGGGAAATTTTGAAGAGTATTGCAGATTTGAGCTGATTGACTTTTTTTGTTATCAATGAATTTTATTTAGGTTAAGCTGGTTAACCTAAAAATGGTTGCATTTGCAATGTGTAAGATTAATTTTCATTGTCCATTCTATCCTCCAAATTAGTGTCCAAAGTTAATTGATTAGTGGGTTTCATCCATCCCAAACTATAGCAATGTGCACTCTAAGCTACAAAAATTTTTGCTACACCTTAATTCGGGATTAATTTTCCCACTAATTGGTTAATTCAGTCACTAATTTTTACTATGGGCTGGACATTGCAAATAAGTCTCAAATAAGGATGTTGATAAGAAAGTTTTATAATTTAGGGTGCACGTTTCACATGTTCCCGTAGTTTGACTTAGATAACTACAATTAATCCTTTAATTTATCATTGTGAACTGGGACCATTATAGCAAATGATAACTGTGATCATTATTAGAAAATTTAAATGGTTTCAATAGAAGCAGTGTCTAAAACCTTGAAGAGCTAGTCTTGTAGCATAAGTTGTGATGGTGGCTCTGATGTTAGTTGATCCACTCCGGATTGTTCGATATTTTTTCTTGTAAAATGTGCTACTGCTATATAGAACTAAGTTACCTGGAATGCTAATTGTTGTGTTATGCAGATGGAGAATGTGGTATTGTATGTTATTTAGCCAAAAATGTGGAACAATGGGGGTTTAGCGTTATACATAGCTTGTATAAATTGTTTGATCAGAAGCTAGAATTTGATAAAGCTAGTTTTAAGCTGGAATACTCATCCGCAAAATGGGTGAGATTTTTGGTTTGTAAAAATTGGTTTATTGAAACAAAAAGTGTATCAGGTTTCAGATTGATGAATCTTGGAACAAGGTGGCTGGGATAATCGAGAATTAGGGTTATGCTAGTTCAGAACTTGCCTGAGCTTTAAAATTATAGTTTGTGTCTAGCCAAGAGTTTTGTAGCTCAACTAGCACCTACCATTGTTTTTAATAGAAACGTTCAAAGTTCAAATCCCCCCACCCCCAACTATTGAATTTTAAAAAATTATAGTTTGTGTCTAAATATGATTTTGGGTCAGTGCAGCACAATCAATCATAAAAATTTCATTCAGGAATCTGAACATCTACCTTCTAACAATCAATCACAAGAAAGTCATGACATGTATACGAAAATTATTGAGTTAACTACAGACAAGTCTACCAACATTAAAGTTCCATTAGATGCATCATTAAAATAAATAAATAAAAAATAAAAATAAAAATAAAAACTGCAGCTAGCAAAAAATCAATTGAGACAAATGAATGCATTGGCTGCAATGTAGCAGGAGCCTAATTTATCTCACTTGTTTTTATTAGGATCTTACATCCACATCCACGTGGTTCTCTTCTTTGTATAATTTATCTCACTTGTACATACAAAAAAAAAATGGTCCTTTAATGCAGTAATTATATACTCTTGGGCCTTTTGGAATGTGGATTGTAGTACAGTAAGTTGACTTTCTAGATTGGTTCTGATAAATTGAATTCAAGTAATATTTTCATCTGTTTATTACATCTTGAGAATGTGGAAATATGCTATTGCTGCTATTAGTGGTATGTCCTCATAGCAAAGTAGTGGATGCTTGTGTAACTTACCAATAAGGGGTAAAAAAGGTACAGCGCTGTGTATTTGGTAATTGTATATCCTTATTTATTTATTTTCTTTTGCTTTTGTCTCATTATGGCTATGTATCTTAGAATAGTTTCTTAGACATTCTAAATATAGGGATGGTACTTTTGGTATATAACAATCATCAGATGTTTCTCAGTTGAGATGGACAAATCCATTTGTTGGCACTGCTCTACCTAATAGCACAGATTTTTTTTTTTTTTGATAAGTCTATTAGCACGGATTTTAAGCGGTAGTTTGTGTTCTGAAGTCAAAGATCTGAATTATGTTGAGCAACAGTGCATATATTGTTGAAAGCAGAGCCATTGCTGGTTAGAGTTTATCTATCTGGCTTGGGATGTGATTATTGAAAGTTTATAGCTGCATTTGAGCATTAGGCATGCTATGCAGTCATGTAGAATAGGTTCTCCTTATTACAGGAAAGGGGATATAGAGATTAGATCCTATTAGTGAATTGTAAGTTTTATCTATGGGTTTGGGATGGCCTTTGAGATGGATCTAAATAATGATTGTTGCTTTACTATTTACTGCTTAAGGTAACATTTCACTTCAGATTTCATTTTGATCCTCATTTTTGTCTACCTTTCTTGCTTTTTATTTCTATTTTTTATTTTTTATAGATTTTCATTTCTAGCAGAGAAAATATTACTGTAGATTGAGCCAAGAATGATTTACAGAGAAAGCTAACCTTCCTCTGGTGTATTTTGTTGGCCAATGAAATAATGAATTTTTTTGTTTGCTTGCATGATCTTTATGAAGTTAAAGTGGTTCAAAAATCATGTTTGACTCTTGTTTTTAGCCATAGACTTCTGCTTGGTCATTAAATTTGTGCATTGTAAAACCTTTGACATTATTGATGCAGTCAAAATGCCATTCATCTTGAGGAAAAGGAGAAAAGAGAGAAGGAGATGCGGAATCAGATTATTGAAGAAGCTGAAGAGTATAAACGATCTTTTTATGAGAAAAGGAAGCTGAATTGTGAAACAAACAAGACTAACAACAGAGAAAGAGAGAAGGTACAAGTTGCAAATCTCATTGTTCTTTCCCTTCCTGGCCCCTCCTCCTAGCTAATCCTCTCTGGTCCTACCTCTCTCTCCTCCAAGTGGCATTTATTTCCATGCTTCATAGTTTAAGATAAATGAATTTGAACTTTTTTTTTTTTTGCAGATTAACTTGGCTAACCAAGAGAAGTTCCACAAAGAAGCTGACAAGCATTACTGGAAAGCAATAGCAGAGATCATTCCTCGGGAGGTCCCTAACATTGAGAGGAAGCGAGGGAAGAAAGATGCTGATAAGAATCCTTCGATTGTGGTCGTTCAGGGTCCCAAGCCAGGGAAACCCACTGATCTTTCTAGGATGCGGCAAATTCTCTTTAAGCTGAAACAAAACCCTCCTCAACACATGATGCCTCCCCCACCTGCACCTGCTAAAGATGGCAAGGATGCAAAGGAAGGGAAGGATGCCAAGAATGGGAAAAGTAAGACACCAACTGCAGCAGAGGCTGCAGGAGGAAATGCATCTGCATCACCTGCAAAAGATGCTACCACTAATGGTACTTCTGACCCATCCAAACCAGAGGCGGCTGCTGCTGCTGCTGCTGAGAGCGATGCAGCTGCTGGAACCAAGCCAGCCCCTGCTGAGTAATGACACGCTATATTCATTTCTTCTTTCTTAGATTGCTTCTTTTTCACATACCATTTGTTATGAAGAAATAAGCACGACTATCTTATGATCCTTTTTGAGTCCACGAGATGGGTTCATGAAGAGGTTTCATCCTTTCTATTCATTTTTGTTTCCCCTTAGGATATGGAGGCTTTACATGTAATTTTTGACTCTCTCGCTCCACTTGTTTTGACATCTGTATTGTAACTAAATATTCACTCTAAATTTTTTTCTAACTTAACAACGATGACTATTAGTATGCCATCCTATGCATTAATTCTATTGCTGTTTGTTGCTTGGCATGATCATTTGTGGTTGAAAGGAGAATGGTCTGAGCATTTGACGTTAAAATTTGGTTCATCCATGATTTCCAGAATATTCTCTTTGCGTATTGTAAGGTCATCCTTTTTAGTGAGGAAGAATTATTTGTCTTGAGGCTTGAGATATTACAAAATGTATTAGGATTTTTTTTGGTTTATGATGGAAACTATATTGTAAAAGGTTATAAGAGGAAACCATTTACCTTGACTTGTTGCCTTGTAAGTAGACTTTTAAAGGTCAAAAACAAAAGAGCTCGAATAAATTCTCTGGCTGGTGATCTTCCTTTGTGTTTGAGAGGGGGTGGTTTATGATAAACTTGAATACTAGAATAGACCGGTATTAAAATATTAAGTTCCAATGATGTACACACGGCTTACTAATTAGGTTTTCTTTGGTCTGTAGTCTAGAAACCCAACATCCAAATTGAACATGTCAAGTGGAGGAATCAATTTTGATCGAATGATGCATCAAAACTATAAAGTTGTGATTTTCAACTAACTTTTGTTGGCTTTAATTCCATGCCAAATTTTATTGTAATTTCTTCAATAATTTCTTTGTATTTATGTGGGTTTATTTGTAAAGGATGAGCGTGAGAGATTGGTGAAGAATCAATCTTCAAAAAAGAAACAGTGCAGTTCGCGACTAGCTCGTGAGAAGTTCGCGACTAGCTCGCGAGAAGCTCGCGAGAAGAGTAACTAGCAAAAGGCCACGTGTGAAGCACATGACTAGAAGCTGAAAAGTCATGGCAGGCTATCAAATTCGCGAGTACTTCGTGAGAAATGCCATCTTGTGAGGTACCCGCGAAACATTCTATTTGGCAAAAAGATAAAGTGCTTTACCAAATTCTTTACCCACACTATATATACTCTCATTATCCATGAAATATAAGGAGTGCTTTTCAGAGAGAAATCCCTAGCAAAAACACTTGAGAGATAGAGATTGTTATACCCACAATCATCTACACATTTTCTCTTGGTTTTCCTTTACTCCTACCTCTCCATCTCTACATCCTTGAGAGGTTCTTAGTCCAAACACTTACCTCACCTAATCTGAGTGTTGAGTCAAGTTTTGGTGCCTTTGGAAAGCATTAGAAGGAGCCATTAAGTGGCGGATGCAATCGAGCTGAATTGCAGGATCCAGAAAGCTAGTGAAGACAAGACTCCGAGAAGTCCGTTGGTAGTAGGAGCTTGGAGGGCTTAAGTACATAGGGTAGACTAGGCTCGGAGGGTCTTTTGTTATTTGTATACTCTAACTTATTCACTAGTGGATCGATTTCAATTTGGAGGGTCGCAGAGAGGTTTTTCGTCGAGTTCTTTGGTTTCCTCTTCGATAACACGTCTTGGTGTTATCTTATGTTTGCATCTCTCTTTTCTACTCTTTAAGCTTTCATTTTATTGTTCATTGTGGTTGAATATGGCTTAGAGTAGAGTTACCAGTTTATTGCGTATATTTACTTTTGGCTTAGAGTAGAGTTACCGGTTTATTGCGTATATTTACTTTTGTTCCACACTTTGTTAAGTTAGAGTAAAAGCAATCTAGTTGTAATTTTAATTTTAGGGTCTAAACAAGTTTTAGTGTTTTCACACTAATTTGAGCTTTCAAAAACCAATCCTACCCTTTGGGTTGAGTCAGGTCGATTGGTTCTGATGGTCATTCAATGTTTTGAACACCCTGAATCTGTAGCTATCAGGTTTATAAGTTTGCAAAAAGAAGAAGTTGACTTGAGGAACATGATTCCTTGGTGAATGATATACCATCTCACATAAAAGGGTTCAAATTGCAGACAAATACAAGAAAGATTTCATTGCCGAGCATACAAATCACGGTTCCGAAAATTTGAAATTGAACTCTTGTTGGGTACCTAATTGTCAAAAAGATTTAAAAAGGAAAAAAAAAATTGGAGAAAAATTATATATTTCTAATAGAATTAATTCATAGCAACATCAAGAGTGTTTTAAGTACATTTTTTAAGGAAAGACTTATGATTGTAATCATTGGCTGGTTGACGATGGTAGATATGATTGGAAGAATTCTATCATATCTATGGAATCAAAACACAACACAACACAACACAAGACAATTCACATGTGATCAGACAAGTGATGGGCCAATTTAATGGGACCGCCTCCACGCTTGGTGGTCACAACTTTGTCACTCAGCACCAACTAGCTAGTTGTGAAGAAAGATGTAAAAATCTGTGTGCATGTGACTGATTATGTAATCCACAGCAATCTTGCAATTAGATTAGAAGCACTGACAATCTTTGGCTCGTGGTCGTGGTCGTGGGATCCCCCAAACTTGTGGAGCTTTCACTTTTGATTTTATAATAATAAATTTCTGGCATCCAAAAGATCTATAGGAATAGGATTCCTAAAAATTAAATTCTTTCAACCACTAAGGGTTATTTACTTGTAGTCATAACTCATGCCAGCGCAAGGAGTTGCTAGGTGCATTGGTGCTTGTCTTCTTAATATACTTAAAAGGATCAACCAAATCAAATTAGAATAAGTGTCTACTCATGAGTCATATGACCATTCGAGATAAATATGTGTATTTTCAGGATTTGTTTCGTATATAAGGTATTTTGCTTTTGAACCAATTTCCATTCGGATTTTCTAAATAATTATACATTACTGTATTGTCAAGCCGTCTTAGCTCAGCCGGTAGAGCGCATGGCTTTTAACCATGTGGTCGTGGGTTCGATTCCCACAGACGGCGCTCTTGATTAATCTATTCATTTTAATATTAGTTTAAGCTTTGAAATGAATTTTGTCATTACCAAAAATAAAGGCAATTAGTTTAGCAACTTCAACTTCGGTAAATAGTGTGCAAGGACAACTTCGGTAAATAAAGGCAATTGTTTGTTTTGCAAAATGACAACAGAAACAAATGCTGCATTCAACGGTCCAAATTCATTAAAAACTACAGGACCCACAAATACAATCACAAACTCTCACACCAACAGATTCTCAAAAAAGAAAAAAAACTCTCACACCAACTGACCAACATTAACATATAAAAACTAAAAATACGCTCTCTCTCCTTTGGAGTGGGCTACACATCTACTACACGGTTAAAACACACTACGAAAGTAAAGAAAAAAGAAAAGGGCATTGGATGCCAAAAGATGCACTCCAACTGCTATTTTTCTTTCAAAAAAGAACAAGACCAAACAGAAAACGGTTACTTTTTTGGTCATGGGGACTAGGTGTAAGGGGAGAGATCGAGCCTTTCTTGGCATTATAAGTGCTCAAGAAAGTGATTATTGTTTTATCTCCCTGCTTTGTCAAAACACCATTAATAATATTAGGAGAAGAAATTTAGGCGAGAGGTGTATGTGGCTTTTGGTGACCATTTACTTGGAATAACATCTTTGGCGGAGAGAACTTTTCCTGTTGATAGTGTTGTTAGCTTTACAGAAAATGGCCCCTTTATGGGTCCTCCATTTATGCACCAGTTTGCACCCCATATATGATTCATCGGCAGCCACTCTGTAGAACCTCCCTGCCCACATAAAAGATAGAAAGAGATTAAATTTTATTTTATCTTTTATAATTATTGACTTGATCTGCTTTTATTAGTTTATAATAAAAATAGTATCAACAGTTGCTCTAATCACGACTTACACTTTTAATGTATTGTGAAATATATTATGTCCGAAACATTTTCCTTTAGATTTTCGAAACTTGATTAAGCCACAATATTAAAATTAAAAAACCAAAAAAAAAAAAAAAAGTTTGGCTTCAAAAGATGTGGGGCATAGTATGCCATATGTACACACATTTGTCAAGGAAAAAGAAAATGGAGCTGTTTATTTTTACAGAGTATGTATCTTGTATCGAGGCTGGTCAACAGTCGGGCTATAAAAGTGTAACCATGGCACAAAAATATCATTTCGAACATGCTTAGAACGTGACTTTTAAGATCGTGGCCCCTATCCATTTCACATGATTTGATTCAAGACTCAAGTGAATAGTTGAATAGAAGCCAAAATAAAAAACAAAAAAGAAGGCTAAAATGTGCTTTTGAGCACATTGCACATTGGCCCCCATGACCCATCAACAATAGCTAACTAAAAAAACATGTAAAAAGGCAAGCAAATTAGAACAATACCACGTGCCTACAACAATTTTATAACATATCTTACGTGATAAGTTGTTATTGGTTCTAATTTAGATTCACCACTGACATTACTTTTTTATCTACCAATAACAAATTATTGTAAAAAATATTATGAATTGTTGAGCAAGGTGGCACATGATAAAGGAGCGAGACATCCACGACATTAGGAATTGTCTACTGTTAACAAAGTGACTAAAGTAGTAAACTACCAATAATTCCATGGAATGAAAATCTTTATTTGAGCGCGCTTATGCATTACTTTTTAGGTAAACACTATCACTTTAAAGTTGAAAGTTGAAACATATTTATTAAGTATTAACTTCATTGATTTGAGAAGTTTATTAATCATATGCAATTTAATTTGTGGAGCGTGAAGAGACATGCTCTTTTACTTTTTTTATTTTTATTTTTATTTTATCTCTTTTTGTTAGGTGATCATGTACGAAAATACAGTAGATGGTGGACTAGAAGACTAGAAAAGAGGAAGGAAACAATAAACAAGATAAAAACTTAGCAAAAGAAGAAAGCTACATACTTCTTTTATATGCATTGACCCCACGTCTCCATCTCCGCCCTCAAATTCCACTAGGAGTGACAGCCAATACTCTGTTGAACCTTCATTGACATGGAAGGCAATGTTCTTTCCACGATACTTGCATGGTGTCCTATAGGTACAGAAAGTAGAAACATTTCCCATTTATTGGAGAGTTTTTTGTATAAAGGCAAGCCAGTGTAGAGTAAAGCATAATCTTTTATGGAGAATAAAAGAAAAAGAAGCAAAAGCCTGATCCATTTATCAAAAAGAGAGAAGAAAAGAAAAGTAAAAGCAAACCCTTTTATTCTGTAGCATACAGTTTTCCGCTTGATATGTAGATTTATCTTAAAAGAAAAATGATAGAGTTATAATTTTTTTACAAACTTTAATAATGGGCTCAGATCAGATTCAATATATATTTGCTACAACATCAGTTCCGAAAGATGTTATGAAATAGTTAATTTGTGGATTATGTATCATTACTTATTCTTAAATCTTAAACAACTAGAAAATAAGAAATTTAATCAGTTAATCATTACTCCAACCTATCTTTTCACCTTAGCCTTAGCACTGGAATTTAAGGAAAAAAAAAAAGATGACTTAAGATAATAGAATCTTAGGCAATGACTTTATGAGCATGAAGACAAACTACGATGAGGTACTTTTCTTTTTCTTTTTTCTTTTTTTTCTTTTTTCTTTTTTTTTTTTTTTTTTTTTTTGTGTTACCTAAACTACGTTGAGGTTTGATTCTCAAAAAAAAGAAAAAAAAAAAAAAAAGAAAAAAAAAAGAGAGAGGTTAATTTTGTTTCTATTTTTTTTTTTTTTGGCCGAGTAAAGAGACGAGGTTAATTAATTATGCTATAGTTGCAATGCAACAAGATGTGGGCAATAGTCAATGCATGGAACTATGAAAACGAGCCGGTCGCATAATCTTGGTAAAAGAAAAGGAAAATTAATGTGGTAATCTAAAGACAAATTTCCCTCATTCTCAAATTTAAGAAATAAAAATCACAAGTCATGCCAAATGTTAGTTACTAGTTGGCCAGAGATACAAGAATCAATGAAATAAAATATAAATCAATTAACAAACAGATAACCGAAAAGTGACAAAATTGCAAGTGACCAAAACAGAGGCAGTTAAAAACTTAAAAAGTAAAGACATACTACACAGTACAAATTAAATTAAAACACATACCTTCGGTAAAGGACTGGTAGTTCACCTCGGTTCCTGAGCGGACCACCCTCACCGGCTACAGCCATGTGTCCAAAGGCTGCGCCACTGAGGTCAAAGTGGCGCCCACCGGAGCATCCGGGACACTCGTCTGTGACTATTATGGTCACGGCACGTCTCGAGCATATGCTCTTGTCTTGGCACCTAACCTTGTAACATGCCCCGCACCCTTCGCCATTCTTGAACAGTACTGGGTTCACTGCACCAACCCTGGCCCTCAATGGCTTCACGTCCACTAAGGACCCGTACCCACATGCCCCACCTACAAAAATAACGTACCCAATTAAATGACATTACATATATTTACATATAAAATAAATTTGCCAGCATACACACATTTAATTTTTTTTTTTTATTTTTTTTTTAGAGATTCAAGTTATGGTGCTATGATGATAGCTCTCAATCATCATGCTAAAATACCAATTGATTTTTGGTGTATGTAAGGATTGAATCTCAAATCTCTTGTTAAAACATCAAAAATTTTACCAGTTAAGTTACTCCACACACTTTTTTTTTTTTTTTTTCTATTAGAAAGACATTTTTTTAAAGATAAAAAACACACACAGTTAATTACCTATACTAGGCATCATTGGTCCCACCATCCTTAGATTCTTTGTGATAAAAATAAAGTATTCGGTCTAAGCTGAATTTAATGATTTTCTCACCCTTTGAGAACCAAAAATTTTCTTACAAATTAGAAAAGAGTATAACCAAAATGCTAATCCTACAATGCCAATTAAACTAAAACTGATTCACTAAACTAAATTGGGAACTTGGTAAAGAAGAATTACCAAAAAAAAAAAAAAAAAAAACCAACAAAAAGAGAATCTGAAAACCTCAAAGAAGCAACATGGGAAGTGCGAAACTAGCTAACGTGGTTGGGGTGAGTGGGACCTACCGTTGCTACCATCGCCCTCGGGGTCGCCGTACCAGGTGGCGGTGGCGGGGTACCAATGTAGGTCCGAAACACGTTTCTGAACCTGAGCTGAAACAACCAAACACTTCAACAAAAACCAAATGCTAAAAAACCTGCGGCCAAAGCTACTGTGACGCAGCATTGTGTGGCTCATAAGGGACGGTGGCGCCACCAGTTCAAGCAGCTCACAATGTCAGTTTTCCGACAAGCACGAAGCCCAAGAAGAGAGCTTTTTTGCCGACACTATTTTTCTGTGTAGTCTAAAGTGGGAAAGCCTGTAGTGTTTTCTTGCTTTGAAGGTGGGATGTCTTGGTTATATTATTGGAGTAATTTATAGAGCACAGGAAAAGCTATGTTCTTCTTTAATGACCATGTGAGCCATTGTTCTTGGTTTTATTTTAGGGAATGCCATTGGCAGTTGGGCCCCACGGACAGTTAAGGCGTTAATTCCGCTCGGCCGTACTTGTCAGATTGAATAGTGAGGGAGAGAATTGGTGGACATAACAAATTTACCTAATTGTTAGTGATAAGTAACAAATTTAGCTGATGGTTAGTGATAAGTAAAAAATCTCTAAACAAAATTAGCAACTGAAATGCTATTATCCGATAATATTTTCACAACAAATTTTAAGTGATAAATTGTTACTAGTTGTTATTGGTGGGGAAAAAAAAATGTAATTTCAATAGTAAGTTTAAATTAGAATCAACTATAGCTTATCGCGTAAAATTTGTTGTGAAAATTTTGTAAAAATGTTATGCGCGTAACACTTCTCAATCGGTAAAAGCTTTTATTTTTTAATTTACATAAAATGACCAAAAAACACCCTTAATTATTGTTGTTGTGAAATTTTTGTAGCATTAGCCTAATGAGAAATGAGAGTTGTGAAATTTTTGTAGCATTAGCCTAATGAGAAATGAGAGTAGTGAGGTAATAATTATTGTTGTTGTGAAATTTTTGTAGCATTAGCCTAATGAGAAATGAGAGTAGATGAGAGTAGTGAGGTAATAATTATTGTTGTTGTGAAATTTTTGTAGCATTAGCCTAATGAGAAATGAGAGTAGTGAGGTAAGGGTGTTTTTGGTCATTTTATGTAAATTGATGTTTCTACCGTTGGTCTTGTTCTCTATTGGGGGAAAGCAAACGGTAATGTGTCATGTGTGAGTGACTGAGTTTGTCGAGACTTAGGGGAAGTGACGTCGGCCGGCAACGTAGTGTCTGAGAAACGATACCGTTTTGTGCAAACAGGTAAAAACCTTGGAAAGTGTTTCGGTACAACAACTAGGGTAAAAAATGTGAAAGGGCTTTGCAGGTTTTGTTGACCTATTTGGTCTATTTGGTTGAGAAATGTGTATCCTCGAAATAGAAGACCATTTTCTATTTCAGCTGTTGTTTTTAATATTTCTCTTTTTCTGCAACTCAACTATCTGTAGTTTTAGACTTTTTATTTCAATCAATGCGTTAATTCTTACCTTAATGGCAAGGTTAGCTGTTAGCTTTTATTAGTTACTATTACTTTCATTAAGAAACTATGTTACAAAGCTTCTCTCTCTGCCCAAATTAAAGAGGCCAAACTATAAATGGATGCATTAATTTTGGAAACAAATACTAATATAAAATTTCAATGGAAGTGTCAAAAAGATGTACTTGAGAACATTGCGGGGCTAAAGTTCTGAATTACTGGCCAATGTGTGGTCCATTGAAGCAATTTTTGTTTAGTGTTGGTATCTTGTATATATCTTATCTATTCAATCAATAAATGGACCACCCATTGGATAGACCAAATCAAAGAACTATAATTGGTATTGTCCAGATTCCAGATGAATGACCAAAGCCTCAAATATGCACAAGTGTGACATGACTCGCGTAAAATCAAAGATGCAAATTGCACTGTTTTCACTCTAATGGTGTTGGTGCCTCCACTAAATAGTGGGCAATGCAGATTGCAGATCATACATTGGTCTAAGAAGTTTGTTGTTTTTAGCACACTTTTGTTTGTTCCTTTGAATGTGGATGCTAAATGTAAAATGTGAATGATCCAAGGCCTAACAGTTCTAGAAAAAAGATGGTGATTACCATAATAGAAGGAAAATCTCCACCAATTTCGATGCCCGGGCTGTGTGTTTAAAATTTTTCTAATTTGTCTGCAAGCTCTAACAGAACATGTGACTAGGCAGACGAATCTAATCCGTATCTTGCATTCAAACCATCAAACTTTGTATAGCTATAGTTTCCGTTGGTATTTAATCCTAAATGTACTTGATTATTATCGACATTTCACATCAGCATACAGGCATGTTGCTCGTGTTTTCTATTATTAAAACCAAACCTCCCACTCACTTTGGGATAGGATAGGACCCTAGCTCAAGCTGTATCAAAATTTTAGTTTTTTTTTTTTTTTAAATAAATTAGAAAATACCATTTTGATCATTACATTTTGAGGTCATTGTCAATTTGGTTCATAAATTTTGGTACAAGTCAATTTGCTCTTTATTAGTTTCAACTTGAAATCAATTTCCGTTAGTATCTTCTCAACAACAAAATTATATTCGTGAGTTGAAAATAATAAGGACCAAATTGATTGTTACTAAAATGTAGGAAACTAAATTAAAAATGGCTAAAAAATATAAGAACCAAAATGATATTTTTTTGCATTCTTTTTATTGTCTACACTTGCTTTACTAGCGACCGAGGCAATGTTATTCTAAAATTTTCAATCTATTTATGTCATTTTGTTGGAGAACTTCTATTATTATGTTATCTATTTGACCAAATATTTTTCATCCAACCCCAAATATAAAATCAAAAAAATGTTAAAAAATAAATCCATTTGATCAATGAAGCAACTATTTTGAGTTTATTCAATGCTTTGAGTATATATATATTCTCTATCCCATTTTTTATATTTTACTTTATACTTCACCAATTATAGTATATCATGTGTCTAATAAATTTTTTTTTTTTCCGTTTTAAGTTTTTGTTATTTAAAAAAAAAAAAGTGTAGCAAATTGTAATTGGTAGAGTCGAAAGTGGAACACAAAAAAATGAGACGAAAAAATTTGTATTCCTCATCTCCAAGAATCATGCTTATGTCATATAGATCTAGCATCCTTGTTTACGCTACACATTATTGTTTATACTAGTGCTTAAACCTAAATCATGTGCTATGTTTTTTTTCTTAATTATCAATATACTAGTGCTTAAACCTAAATCATGTGCTATGTTTTTTTCTTAATTATCAATATATTAACTTAGTACTATTTTTTCTACATAGATTAACAAGTGATTATGACTAGTATAATTATCGGTAATAAGAAAAATGTTAAAGTTACTTACAAATTGACACGACAATAAATATGATTGGTGTTATTTTAACAACATAATAAATAATTGTCAAAATTATTTTTTTGTTTGTTAACCAATCAATTTGTAAGTTTATGTAATTTGTAATATCTCCCCCAAAAAAAAAAAATCACTCATATCACAAAGCCTGAAAATAACACATCCAACCGAACAACTAAAGGCCAGTGGCCCTAGTGGGTGCTTAAAAAAAAAATTTATGATATAACTTTTGTCTTTCTTTGACTATCTTGAAAATAATGTAGCAGATCTTTTAAATAAAATACGTAAAAATCAAATAATTGAAAAGGAAAGCATTTTTCGCGCTCTACCTCTTCCCGCTCTCCTCCATGATTGATCAAAATTTTCTCCTTCTGACATCTGTGGAGGGTAAGCATATGATATAAGTGCACTTCAAAGTGCCTAACAAACATATAATAATACTTTAAACGAAAATACAAACATATATAATAAGATACACAAAGGCCCACGACGATTGATATGTTACAAGAGGAATGCCTTAAAGTTATTATTAAAAGTTCATCTCCATGATGTTTTAATAAACTACTATGATTATCTAGTAGTTAAAGTAGCTACCGTTGAAGATTATACCTTGTGAATCCAATCAGCAAATAACACAAAGCTGTCCCAATTATTATATTGAAATCAAAGCCAATTTATTTTATTTTTGCATGTTACTGTTTTATTTTATATATTCAAGAATATATAGCATGGGTGTCCACAACAGAATCGAGTATCCGAATCATGCTTTTAGAAGGCAAAATCATGGGAGAAGAGAAAAGGCTAAAAGAAAAGTGTAGTTTAATCACTTTATTTCCTTTCTTTTTTTACCTTCCTCTTTCCTCACCTCGTGAGTTAGAAGTTGTCAAGGAGCTTTACGGGTTGTATGAACATTCCATGCTAGGGTGTGCCGATTATTTTGATGAGTCGGTAGCCACATGCAATTTTATTGTTTACTATTTTGAGTTTTGGTTCTTGTTTGAACCTAACGAAAATATGTGTTATCAACAACAATATTTGATACATTGAAGCTCTCTGGTTGCAGAGAAAAAACAGAAGATCCAAGAGTCTGTTTAAGATCTGCTTATTTTGCTGAGACTGAAAACTTTTTGCTAAAAGTACTATAAATAAATGTAAAAATTAGCTGAAATAGTATAGTGAAACCTATGAACAGTACCAAAAAGTACAATGAGATTCATAAATAGTAACAAAAATAAGCTAAATAGTAAAATAAACTGTCAAATATAATCTATCCAAATGCAACACAACTATGGTAGAATATCTCTGTCGGTGTCACTAATCGGCTAGTGATGCACTTCATCCCAATCTTTTTAGACAAAATAATGCGCAGCGTGTTGGAATTTTAGTGGAATGTGTTGATACCGACAGACAAATGAAAGCGACTAGTGTTGATATTTTACAATTATTGATTACCAACTTAGACCTCAAAATTTTAGGCCTTTAGTCAGTTTTAAGCTTAGTAGAGAAATTAAGCCCAATTGTTCATGTTATTAACCAATTGACATAAACAACCATAGATAAGCATACAAACAATCCCAGCCACAAAAGAGTAATATTACTGCCATAAACTATTTTATAACATTTTTACAAATTGTTGATGTAGTCAACTTCTTACTAGTTTTTATCTAAGCACATCCTTAGTATCGCTTTTTTATTTACTAACAACTACTCACAACATCAGTAGTTTATAAAAAAATTTATAAAAAGTTTGTATCTCTAGCATTACCCATCACAAAATTCTAACACCCATAAGAACACTGAAGTGCTTACGGAGATAAAAACTCAAAGTGGAAAACTATCTTTGAGGCTTCTAGCAACAAACAATTCACTAATCAAGAATAGTTGCAGTACATATCACTTCCAAAACCCTTGAAGTTAAGTAATGTCTATATTCTCGAGCTTACAGTTCTTGCCAGCAATCGATTACTTGAATCCCTTCTTTTTGATCATCTCCAAATTTGCAATTGAGCCTCCAATTGCAATGATCAAGTCTCAATGTGTGTGATGGTTTGAATCTCCTTTTATAGAATTTGGCAATTTTAGAGGAAGAAGATAGAGAGAAGAGAAGGGTCTTACTACTAAATATTTTAAAATTTTATAGTAGTTTTTTGTTCAATAACAAATTTTAAAAATATATATTTCTCCAATGAAAGGAATATTACAAAAAGTTCCAAGAAATTCAATGATTTAAATTAAATTATTTTAATTAGATATCATATTTTCATTATGGGTTGGGTCCAAGTTACATCTGGCGTAACTCTAAGCAATATTATACCACTCAATAACTTGTTATTGAATTCATATTTTGAAAATTCAACTGTTGAATTACATGTTCTATATGTTCTTAATATGCATGTCAATTTTCATATCAATCGAATATTATTTACCATTCAATCCATAAACTCATTTTTTTATGCATTATTTTAAATTACAAAAACTTGAATTTAAATAATTGATTGATGACATAGCCATTAATCTTTGATCACATTGAAATTTTGTAAGTATGGAGAATATACGAAGATAATGTAATCTAACAATTGATTTGTCAAAATTTATATTCAATTAAAAAATATTGAGTGGTGTAACATTACTTAAAGTTACACCAAGTGTAACTTAAACCCAACCCTTTAATTATATATAAGAAATTTGGATCTTAAAGATTGCATTCCAATTTCTTTTTTTGCACAAAACTTTGGATCTTAACTATTGGATTCCAGTTTCTTTTTTGTAAAAAACTGAACCAAAATGTTCAACATCATGATTCCTTTTTTTTTATTTTTAAAGATGTTTAACATCCAGATTACATCTCTCTCTCTTTTGAAAAATTTAAAAAAAAAAAAAAAAAAGGAATCCAGATCTTGAAGATCCTAATTCCCTTTGGAAGGAAGAAGAAATGGAATACTAATGATGAACATCTGGGTTCAGTTTGCACAAAAATAAAAAAAATAAAAATTGGAATCCAATTTTGAAGATCCAGATTCCTTATTTGTATAAACTGTTCCATTGCAACTCCAAATATTGGAATGTTTCCCCAGTAAAATATACAGATCTTGACAAAAGAGATACATTATACATAATTCATATTTTGTAAATAACTATTTAGATATATTATGCATAGCTGAAAACCTAAAAAATAAACCATATAACATGTAATTTCATTCTTATGAGGTTTGGGCATTAACAGTTGGACATTATTGAAATATGTACATGATTTCACTATCAATCCCTCTGAAAGTCCTTCGGACTTTCTCCATTTTCAACCTCCATTGGTCAAAACAGATAACAAGCTTTTTGTGCCCCTACACCTTCGATCCATCCACAAGTCAGCTCCTTTCTGATGTGAATGCAGTTACCTGGTTGTCTAATTCATAAACAGGAAAAATGAGGTAAAGAAAATTCATAACAACCTATCTTAGAAATAACAATGATTTTTTTTTGTTTGTTTGATAAACTAGAAATAACAATGATAGTAATGTAAGTGTGTGTCTGCTTTCCAAAAAATGAAAATTTGAAAAAGCTATACCTAGAAAAAGTGAGGTTTAAAAACACTGTACTTTGAAAAGATGCAGCTTCATACCATTGTGCTGGCCGGATGCTATATAGATAAAGTTGAAGACAGAACGAATAAGTGAAAACAAAAAATGATGGCAGAAATCTCATCAGAGTTCTTCGATCTCATAAATCTTGCCTAAGTTATAATGCTCCAAGCTATGAAGCATGGACACTGACACAGGACACAATACGACATTACACCATTTCTTGAAAAACTAAGACAAACAGGGCAGGGATACAACAATTAATTAATGAGGGTAGTTTAAATTAAGACTCGACGATACACCATGCTTACCCTTGACACTAACACTATTTAAAAAGTCAATACCCCATTTTTATTAAAGTTTAAATTAATGGGGGTAGTTTTAGAAACTATTATCTTTTTAGTTTAAAGACAACACATGAAATTATAATTCCTTAAAAAGTAGAATTTTCAAAATACAACCAACAAAATGGGATAGGAGTAGTTATTAAAAATGATTAAAGCATTTATACCTTGTCATTAATTTTTATATTCCATGCATCACGGTTAGACCCATAGACAGGGTCACCGACAACAACAGCATTCCTCAGGAGTGGAACTCTATCAGGAGCATAATCATCATCACTGTCATAATATTGATGTGGCCCAAGAGCTTTGAGAATCATTGCCAATAATAGAGACAGTCCCTGAAAACAAAATATAAAAAAAAACTTCATTCTTAAGGACCCAAAGACTTTTGTATCTTATTACTGTAGAAAACATAACTATCTAAAAAATGTGCCTAGGAAATTAGGGGGAAAAAGAACACCATACTGAGGTTTAATCACAACAGCTAAAACTTTTGCAATTGATATAGATAAGAAACAATGTAATGGTTGATTGTGACAAAGCAAAGTGCATTTTCTGGGAGAACAATTACTAGATCAAATCCCTAAATGATAGGATTTATATGTCTCAAACCTCATATGTAGGAAAGATGCATCTAAGACTGTAAAAAGGAATATATTAAAAGTTTCTACTGGTTTCACTACTTATGGAGAGTTAAATAGTGTCAATTAGTAAATCCTTTGAGAGAAAAAAAAAATGTTAATCTAAAAATGAAGGGGGATCCCAGTAAAGGGGACAAGATCCTCAGGGATTGAACCTGTGCCCACTGCCCTCTCATTTACCACTTGAGCCAAGGGCTCCATATCCTTGCTTATAAGTAAATTCCCTCAAAGGGTGCCAAAATTCAGAGAGAGAGAGATACCTGGACAGACACAATGGACAAGCCTATCCACTTACAGATCTCAAAGTTTGACCTGACAAAATCTTTCAACTGAGCAAAGTTCCCACTTGGATCCACTGGAAAGTCCTGCTTGCCAATTGAATCAAATCAGTATCATTACCACATAAAAGCATCCTTCCTAGGTCAATCACCTCATGAGTAACTAAATAGGAAATAACAGAATGAGTTTGTATGCATAATATACCTCCTCCCAGTTACGGTTTAGAAATACATCCGCAGTCACTCCAGCTTCCAACAGGAGGAGCAGAAAGAGAAGCAGCATATACTGTTTCTGTTAAGGACAACTATGAAGTATGAACGGATTATGCCATACGCTTTAGTTTAGCATCCCAATATCCCATTCTGGGGTGAAAGAAGAGCTTTAAAAAGGTTATTAATGAGCAAGCAGAGAGCATTTTCAAGAATGGTAAAGAAAGCAAAGCCATAAGCCTTGTTTTAGAAAATTTACATATTTCACTTTCAAAAACAATGCTGATGGGTTAAAAGATCTCTTTTTCTTTTAACATAACTCTAGGATTACAGAAATCAGCCACTCCAAAAAAAAGAGAAAGGAGGGGAGAGGGGGGGGGGGGGGGGGGGGGGTTGTTAAGGCCGCCAACCAATCACCTCTTCCAGACCCTGCAAAAGTGAGAGTTTCGTGCACTAGGTGCAACAATGACTAAGGATTCAAAATAAGGGTTATTGTGAAAAGATCAATCCTAATTTTAAATGGACAGATAAAACAATTGTACAGTCAGATATGCATGTCAACCCAAATTAATAATATTAATTAAGTTCAATTGAAATTCTGACTTTGAAATTCCCAAGCACAACACAAAAATGTATGAAACAAATACAGACTATTAAGAATTATATTACAATAAGAAAAGAAATGGAACAATCTGGTTCTATAATAATACAGCAATCAAGGTTGAATTATAGGATCAACTATGGTTTTTCTAAGAATGGACGGAACTACTAAAATTTAGCCAACCAAGATTGATCATACTAATAACACTCCCAACTTGAAAACAGAATCCAACTGTCCTATACAGAAATGAATTCATTGCAAATTACTGAGGCTTTCAAGTTTAAGGATTAAAATACTTAAACATGTTACTTAAATAGTTGATATTATAGTGAACAACATATTCTAAACACAAGTAAAAGACTTTGTAATGTAAATCCTAGCTCTACATTTACTCTAGGAAGAGGAGAAAAGTTGGAACGTCAATATTCAACATAATTCATTCAAGAAAAGGATACCAAATAAAGGCAACAGCCGTTAGCAGTTTCTGCAGCAATGTGACCTGTGCATGTGATCACACATAAAGTGACCCCAAGGCCAAGGAAAGTGTAAATGAACCTGCAGTTCATACAAAAGAAGCAGTTTAAATTCTCGAAAATTTCAAATTCACGACAACCAAACACACCTAAGAAAAGATTATTCTATGGGGCAAGAATCTTCCTTTAATATTTTTTAATCCTTTTTCTTTAATTGATTTACAAGAAAACTAACTAAAAAGTAAGCAAATTCCAACCAAAAGCAACTGTTACAAATCCTTAGAAGAGTAAAAACAATTAGATAGTAGTGGTTAACAAGCATTTCAAGAGAAAAAGACAAGCAAATGTCAATTCAAGGCCCCCTTCTTGATTGTCAAGGACCTATAGAAACAGAAAGGGGTCACAAATTTTCTGAGCCTAGTAAACTAGTACATGATCTAGGAAAGACCAATTAACCACCAAATTCCATTTTATTTATGTTTCCTCCTCTTCTCTCAACAACTATATGGAAGATGAAATAAAGAGATAACTGAGAAGAGAAAACAAATGCAAAACAATAAAGAAGCAACTAAAATGCAGCTCTTATTGCAAAGCACAAAATTTCTCAGCCACAAAGGGTCAATACACCTAATAAAAAAAAACACTTAATTACTCTCCATTTTCTGCATTGCCTCATCAACCAGGAACCACCAATATATCTTTTCCTTTCCCACATTTTCTCAATAACCAAACAAACCCAAAATGCAATATTTCAAAACCAACCAAAAAAACAAAGACCCAGGAAAAATAAAATTCATACCATGGAACTGGAAAATCAGAGCCACCACCAAAAGGCAAGTCAGCCATGTGCCTCTGCCAAACCCTAATCATCCATAGAGCATACAAAATCATGGCCATCCCAACCATCCCAATCAATGAATTCACCAGCTTCAGTATCGATTGCATGCAGCTCCTCACTAGTCTACCCATTTTCTGCCCAAACCCAATTCACCAATAACACTAATAATTCCAAAAAAAATTGCTGGAAAACCCTAGATGGGGACCTAGGGCTCAGAAGCTCGTGGGAGGTACGCAAAGATAACGATTAACAGAACGAAGAAAATTCTGGTTTAAGGTTTTTTTTTATATTTAATTTTGATGATTTTAAGGTTCCCGAATTTTAAGGAATTATTTTTAGAGAAATGATTTTTACACGCTTCCATACAAAATTTTAATTTCTGTTTTTTCGAAGTGTTTTTGTCTGAGCGAATATTTTCATTTTCAGTTTATTTAACCAGTCTTTTACTCTTGATAAATTAAACATATTGGTTTAACATAACATCAACGTTGCTGTGGTGTAGTGGTTATCACGTCAGTCTTACACACTGAAGGTCTCCAGTTCGATCCTGGGCAGCAACATTTTGAACTAAAATTTTTTTAATTTTTTTAAAAGGAAAATTTTTTACATTTAATTCTTTTTCATGCTTGTGGAGTTTTCAAAAACTAAAAAGGCCTGTTTTGAGTGGAGTTTTCACGACTCTAGAGGATTAAAACATCAAAATTTATTATATCTGATATTTTTATTGAAATTATTGTTTCACTATTTTTATTAAAAAACTATTTTAGACAGAGAATGCTATCTCTCAGCCGATGAGTTCTTAACTTTGTCAGCCAAACTACAGCGAAAGGTACAGTGATAATACAATTTCATTCCGGACAATATTTCAGATGCATTTTGCTTGCATATCATCTTCCTATATTGTTCTCAATAAAATGACATCCTGGTTACTTTTCCAAAAGATTATCATCATATGCTCCTAAATAGGGGTAATTTGAGCAAATTTGTATGGCTAGAACTACAAATACACAACATAACACAAGGGGAATTATTACGCAAACACACCATGCGCACATGTACAGTACATGCACTGATATATTCAATTGGAGTGGCTCAACAAGGAACTAAATTTTTACACCTGCGTAATTAACACATCACTTAGGGCATGTTTAGTAGACTGTAATAGACACTATAATGTAATAGTTATTCCTAGGATTTAGTTATTCTTTAGTTTGATTATATTTTTATTACAAGAAATAGTCATTCTTTATGAATAGCTATTATTCAAAATGAGAAATAATTATTCATCTTTAAAAGGTTATATTAGCTATTCCTTAGTAAGTGCAATAATTTCAAAACTTAATATATTTCTAAATAAACAAACTTTCCATATACATTTAACAATTATAAAAATAAAAAATCATAAAAAATAACACATATCTCTCTTAAATTTAAAAATAACAATTTTTAAGGAAATATAATTGTATGAATAAGATATTTCCTATAATAAATGTTAGGTTTCATTCTAATGTTATAACTCATAACCAAACAAATGAATATATTTAGTTATTACATTACAATACACTTTATTACTAGTAATAAATATTACAATTTCTGTCATAATCCCCATTCAGTGTACCAAACGTACCCTTAAGAAGATATCCATAAAGTGACAAAACACTGGATAATCTTGTCACTGAATCTCTTTTTCCTTTCATCAAAATGCCTTGTTTTAAGATTTTACAAATCTTGGATTCACTAGTACTTCTTGGCTCAAATATCTGTATACAAACAATTCAATGCTCACAAAAAGTCTATACGATTGTTATGTACAAATTAGCATGAGTTCTTTTTGTCTTTTTTAATCAATTGCACAAGTGAACCTAATTTCATGCTCCTGAAATGGTAGCAAGGTAGCATAAAACTCGGGATCTGTATGCAAGCCATGTGACCATTATGAAGACATAGGAGTTTACAAAACAAATAACCTAGGAAGCACGTACATGGATACAGGTACAAGTATAACACGGCGATACGAGCCATTTTTGAAAAATTATAACATGATATGACGGGTACGACATTGGTATGACACAAATACGACACCGGTACGACATGAGTATGGCACCCTAAATGAAGCGTTCGTACTTCCTAGCAAATAACCCTTTTTTTTCTTTTGCATACATAGACACAAACAAGCACAGAATGGGGGCAACCAAGAAGCTAACCTAAATTTCTAGTTGCATTATGCAGGCAAGCCCAAGCTTGCAACATGAATGCATGTTGACAGGCAAATACATTGATTTCTTAAAGACAATAAGAACTACAATAACAGAAAACAGAGTATTTACTTCATTTATCCGACACTTTTCATCACATCACAACCTTCAATATCGCATTGAGATTCATTGAATTATCCTGTTCAACAATCTCAAAACACGGCTACTAATTCTTTTTTTTTTTTTAAGGGCTACAAAAATTTAAATTAAGAAAATTGCTGCAAAACTTTGGACCAGGTTTTGATCTCTATTTCACTAATCAGCATCAAAATCCAAATACATTCTATAGGCATTTCTATCAGAAGAGTAGTAACCTTCTATCAAGTTATCAACTTGGAAACCATATTTCTTGTAGAGATTCATAGCAGGAGTCCTCAACGGATCAACATGAAGTGTTATACGGTGAACATTTCTGGTTCTACATTTTTGAATTGCTGCTTTCAACAATGCCTCTCCATGTCCTAGCCTCCGACAATTCTCCTTCACTGAGTTTGTTTTAAATCAAAAAGAACACCCAAATTTAAGAAAATAGGTTATCTTCAATAAAGAGACAAAAACCTGAACAATAATAAGTAGTTTCACCAATTTAGGAATTTAAGGGCTTGCCAAATCAGTCTCATTTCCACTGAAGAAACCAGTCCGCAGAGCAAAACATACAGGTTAGAAGGACGAAGGGGGTGCATGCGAGCACATATTTTATTCTCATTTCTTTTATTCTTGGCTTAAATATACTCCTTGTCCCTAAAATTCAACCTATGAGCAATTTTAGTTCCTAGAGTTTATAGTGATTGGTTTTAGTACTTAGATGATGTGATCAAATTAAAAAATGACACATCATCACTTCACGGGAACTAAAAGCGATCACTTTGAGTTTGTTAGGGGCTAAAACTGATCACCTTAAAGTTTTGGGGATTATAATCAATCACTTTAAGTTTGCCAAGAAGTAAAATTGCTCGTGAGCTAAAGTTAGTGACCAATAATGTATTTTGGCCTTTATTCTGTTTTGGTACTTTCATCAAATGGGTGACAAGCAAATTTGAAGTTTCACCAACACACAACCCCACAATAGGAGACACAAAACTTTAGCACTTCAACTATACAGACACGGATAAAAATCATGAATTTAAGACAGTTTTAGCATATGGGTCTCTAAGGGTCATCAATTTCATATTCAAAGAACAGAACCAATCGACAAAAGAAACAATATATTGAAATTATCAAATTTCATACGATGAAAACTTTGTAAAATTGAAAGAAGGAAAAGGTGTTGGGAACCTGCGAGCTTGGTGATGGAAGCGTATAAGGAAGAAGGCCAAGAATACATGACATAGGCTACAACTTCACCATCGACCTCCACGTAAAGCAATCCAGAGTTCTTCTTTCTCATCTCATCATCAAAGGATCTAGCAAGTGATTCGTGTTTGGGAAATATCTTTCTCTCCAATTTCACAATCTCATCCACCACTTTGGCCCAATTGCTGGAGTTTCTATGCAGTTCCGCTATTACCCCACTCGACGACATTGATGAGTTTCGGCCTTCTTTTTTCTTCCTTTGCTCTGTTTCAACTTTCGATTCATATGCTTTGGTTTCACTCTTAAATCTAAATTAATGATGAAAGTTCTTTTTCAAAATAAACTAAATAAAAATAATATGTAGTTTTTGGTTAAAACTAAATTAAAAAAATACGTAATAAGTCAACAATACATCCAACTGGATTGGATCAAAAAAAAAAAAAAATACATCCAACTGGATGGTTCCCTCCCCCCCCCCCCCCCCCAAAAATAATAAAAGTAAATTTTATTTCCAAATTTTATGACTATGGTCTTTAGTAATATATTTTTACACTTATTCTATTTATTTTCTAGAAAACTTTGAGCAATAAAAATTGTGATCATTTTTAATAGGTGTAAATGCACTTTTAGTCCCTACATTTTGCACTTTTTTCATTTTAGTCTTTACATTTTATTTTTACCACTTTTAGTTCTTAAACCAATTAACTTCTGACATTTAGGTCTTTTTCGTCACTCAACCAACGGCAAAAGCTGACGTGGCAAACGGAAGCACAGTAAATGCTGACGTGTCCATTAAAATAATATTAAAAATGCTACATCAGCATCCACGTCAGCTTCCACATCAAATCTAACCTTAAAAAATAAATTTATCAATTTAAAAAATTATAAAAATTATAAAAAACAAAAAAATTGTGGAACTTACCCAAAATCCCAAGACGACGACCCGTCTTCCATTTCCCTCCCAGAAATCGTCCTCTTCCGTCCCTCCCCGTCCTCTTCCTCCTCCTCCGACTTGCCCAAAACCCACCCCGACCCGAACAACCAACCCGACCAGACAGCGCAACCCAAGCTCCATGTCATCAGCCCGGAGCCTCACATCTCCTCCCAATTCTACACCTTCAACCCGGAATCCCACTCCCTCATGATCCGCTGCCTCCTCGAGCACCGCCTGGCCACGCCGGCGAAGATCCGCGCTGTCCTGAAGTCGTGGCGCGCCGTCTGGAAAGACAGCAACGAGGACACCGCGTACCTCACCGCGTGGAAGCGAATCCAAGACAAGCGCGTCGTCCTCTTTTTCTTCTTGAACTCTTTAAGCAAGTTCCTCCACTTCTCTCATCTCCGACGAAATCTATCTTGGTGCTTCGTCCCCGACGTTCGCATCGGCCAGATCTGGGTTGAGTTTGCTGTATTTGTTTTGGATTTTTGATAAATTTGAAAAGGGATAATATGGGTTTGTGAAAGGAAGTTTTTGGGTTTGTGATAGAGAATTTGTTGGGCTTGTGTATAAGGGGATTTGACGGGTTTGTGAAAAATGTTTAGATCTTAGGATTGACATAAAAAATTTGGGAGGAGGAGATGTGGGGCTCATTATGCAGTGTTTATGTTTGAATCAAGTTACCAAAATGAAGTGTCTCCCTGCGTATCTTCAACACGTTACTACTCTCCAACAGCCCGGAGCCACGATTTGTATGTGTTTTTGTGTTTATGTTTTTGTGTTTGGTTAACAAGAAATGACAAGAAAATGATAGAAAATTTAGGGACTAAAAGTGGTAAAAATAAAATGCATGGACTAAAAGTGCATTTACGCCTTTTTAATATCAACACTGTTTTACTATTTTCTATAAAAAAAAAACACTAATTTACTAAATTTTAATTTTTGAGACTTATAATCTTAAATAATGGAAACTTCAATAATACATATATACCTTTATTTTCTTTTTCTTTTTCCTTTCTCCTTTTGGTTAATAGGGATTTCATATAAAACTAAGCTAAGATCCAAGCTAGATGCAAAAAAAAAAAAAATGTAAGAAGATAAGAAGATAAACAAATATGAATGAATAATAAAATCTTCATTGTGGATGGTTCTAGGTGTTTGATGAAGAGTCCCAATAGAAGCATATGGTATCATTACTTTCATAAATATAACTATCATGACAATGGTTTAATAAAACTTAGCTTATTACTATTGGAATTAAGATAATTCTATTGGTGATCATTATTGTTTGTTGAAAATTTTTGTAGAATAGATTGTACTTTTTTTTAAGAAAAGAAAAAAAGATTGTAGAATAGATTGTACGTTTAGGTCATATAGGTTTTTATAAATTATCAATCAACTGTATATAAATATATGTTAAATGGGTTGGATTCAAGTCACCACTCAATATGTTTTGGGCAAATTACAACTTACCTGCTTGTAGTTTGGCAAAAATTTAAGTTGTCTACCCGTGGTTTGAAATTTGACACTTTACCCACCTTAAGTTTGACTTATTAAGGTTCCATAACCAACCTTCTCACTTTCTCCATTATAAACAAGAAAAACATAACAAAATTAATGAAAACAAGATCAAAATGAGACACATGTAAAAATTTAAAATCTTGTTAGCGAGAAAAGCCTCCCTACATCGGCATGCCGATTGTTTCCCAAAGGTGGGAGCGGTTGACTCAAGAACTTCAATAGAAAACAAAAGTCACTCAAACATCAGCTTGTACCATCAAATCAGCTACTTGAGCAACATTTTTGGTATTTAGTAAAGAGGAAAACGCCCATACTAGTCTCTCTCTCTCCCTAACTCTTTATTTCCTCTCTCTCTCTCTCTCTCTCCCCAAAGTCTAGACCCATGGTTGAGCTCCATCGAACCACGGTATGAGTTAATCTAACCACTTCTTCTCACCTTCACTCCAAGGTCTCTCTCTCTGGCCTTCCAAACTTTTTCCTCCCATCGATCGAATCTCGGGCATAATGTTTTTTTCTGCAGAATTTCCAACTCAGCCCTAGCTCATTAAAACATTTAGGGTTTTTTTATGTTTTGCCCTAGGTATAAAAGGCAAACCCTAGCCACATTTTTGAGTTGCTTATATTGTTGTTTGTGTGAATCTCTTGTGAGATCCTTGAGGAGCTTTCCTTCACACAAGCATAGGATTATCAAGGGGGAGATTTTTTCAAGAACTTGATGATCATTTAGTTGCTGCCATAAGAGTTTAAAGAAACACAAGCGGGTGTGCTTGTATTTGCTGGAGAATCTAAGAAAGAAGGAGTCCGTGGTCTCGGAGCTTGCACGTGGTCGTGTCAGTAAGTTCTACTGGTGGGTAGCAATAAAAAGTCGAGCGTGGGGGCTTGTAAGTCTTATTGTATGAACTTCGATTCTTTCAAGATAGTGGATTCAGGTTTACCTTGAGGATAGTTAGGTTAAATCCTCCTCAGGTTTTTATCGGTTTGGTTTCCTGGGTAATCATATCATTGTGTTATTAATCTTTCCGCTGCTTTGCATGATATGATTGTTTGATTGTGATAACCTAGACTTGGAATTTGGACTAAGTAACAACTTGGCTAATTAACTAGGTTAATCCATTTGTGTTTTAAGGGGTCTAAAAACCATCACAATCAATTAAGCTATAAGGCTCTTGGTCAACTACCACCAATTAGATCTACCATTAGTTTTAAAAAAAAAAAAGTAACAAGAAAACTAGTTAGCCGTTTGTTTCCTAATGGACCAAGTCAAAATTTTTATTATTATTATTTTACAAGTACACAATATTTATTATGATAAAAATTAGTATAAAAAATTATAAACATAGTTCAAGACATAATTGAAGTATTTTTATAACCGATAGAAGTATAACAAAAAGTTTTATTAAGTTTAATAAATATGTTCTAAGATTAAGAAAGGAATAAGAAGTAAGTAGTCTAACGATTAATTCAAGTGTCCTTTTCCTTAAAATAAAAATAAAAAAATTAAGCGTCCTATTTTTAGTTATATTATATATATATATATTCTTGTTTTTTTAAATTTAATTCAATTATTAATATAAATGGTTAATGAACCAAGGGTTGAACTATTGAATCGTTAAATCATTCCCTTAATGGATATTTATATGAGAAAATTTAATAAATATCTTAAAGGCATTGATTTATGAAATATTTTTAGAAATTTTATATGAAAAAAGAAAGAAAAAAACTAATTCATTCGCAATATTTTATATTTTTCATAAAAATAGTATCAATTTTTTTTTAGAATTGTGTACTAACAAATGCCATAAAAGCAGGGCCAGCCCTAGGCCTAGGCCACCGCCTAGGGCCCCTATTAGAGGAAGTCCCCAAATTTTGGGGCAAAAATTGATATATTTAAAAAAAAAACAAATTAGAGATATAGAGAAAAAAAAATTAGTTTTATAATTTTCCTCTATTTTCAAGACGTCCCAAAGTATTGAGTAATGTTAGAGATAATATAAATTTAAATATATGGGTCTTACAAATAGAGTAATGCTATAGTTTTACAAACTATTTTACAACATTTTTACAAACTGTTGTTGTAGCCAACTTCTTACTGGTTCTCATCTGAACCCACCGATAATAATACTTTTTTATTTATCTATAATCATTCTTCACATCATCAATTTGTAAAAGAATTTGTATCTCTAGCATTTTCCCTTACAAATATATGTGTCACTAATTGCAAGAAATAATTCAGATAGAAAAATGCTAGAAATATTATTAATTTTACTTGAAAATTTTACAAATTGATGTGACAATTAATATGATATGTGGACGTCAGTAACTTATTAAATGCATTTTTGAATTATTTTTTGTAATTAATGATACATCTTTGTAAGACTCGTGTTGTAAAATTTATAATATCCCTAACATCATTCATTCAAATACTTGTTTATTATTTTCTTGAAGTGTCACTAATCGCATTCATTTTTACATCGTTTGAAAAAAAATTTTAGTAAAATTTGTTATATCTTTAGCATTTTTCCAAAAAAAAATCATATTATAAAATAAAAAGAATAAATTTTTATTATAAAAAATTATGATATTAAATATTAGTTAAATATTATTTAAATAATAACCAAAACAACCACATTTAAATATATCGTTTTAGGCGTTCAAACTTGTTGGGCCGTCCCTGCTGTCTATCTTCTCTTTTTTTCTCAAAAAAAAGTCTATCTTCTTTTTTATACGGGACTTGCACTTGTCTGAAAACCATTCCCGGTTAAAATGTCAGGTCAGTCAAAGAAGGTTTAATGTCAGTCAATAATGGTTAGGTATCTAACCAACTCATGACGCATGTCAGTCAAATAGTGTGACTTTTTTTTATTTGTTGGAGAAGAAAGACAGTGTCATCACTCATACAATGTGACTTTGTTGCAGTCTTTAAGAAGGAAATGTTGCAGGGGTTGATGAGGAAATGTGGTAGTTACTTACGAGGACACTTACACGTTGTACGAAAATTATTAGATATTTCAAGTGTATAACGCGTGTGACTTAGAGAGTGGAGGCTTGGGAGGCTTGGGAGGCTTTGGCAAGCGCGTAGCCACATATGGGAGTTGGAGGTGTCTGGTCAGTAGTAGCTAGGTATGGTTGTAAATTAGTTGGGTCGAGGCGATCGAGTTTAGTATTAAAAATTCATGAATATTCAAATAAATTTTACCTTTAACACAAGTTGAGCTTGAACTCATAACTAAATTAAATTGAATTCAGATCTTTTAGATTTCTTAGGATACTCTACTAATAAATTTTTTTAAATCCTAATAACTCTTTTATGATTTAAGGGTCTAGATTCTGCCATGTCAATATTCCACTAACAATACTCTTAAAATAATAAAATAATGTTGCAAACAAAACAATTAAGATTATTGTTAGTGGAATGCTGATATGGAAAAATCTAAACCATTAAATCATTAAAAAATTGTTAAGATTGAAGAAAATATATTTAGTAGAGTACCCTAAGAAATCTAGAGGATCTGAATCCAACTAAATTACACATTCAATAGTTTGATCCATTTTCTTGTTAAACAAACTTCAACTTATTTACGAGTTGTTTGATTAATCTATTCTTCTTACATACAATAAACACCAGAACTAAAATATTTTAGTCATTCACAAATCTATTCTAATAATCAATAACTAAATTCTATTTGAAATTATATCATTTAGTTAATTAGATAAAATAATTTTTGTTTATGCACTTATAAAATTTAGATTTACCAACCTTGTAATTAATTTTAAAAATTTTATAAACTTTTACAACAAAATAGACTATTTATATCATCAATAAATTAAAAATAATAATTTGATATTGTTGAGGTACAAATTTTCGGGCCCTAATCTCATTTAGCCCATTCACTAAAAAAAATAATAAATAATACCCATACAAGCCCATAAACTATTTTGAGCCCACATAAATATTTCTCACATATTACCCAAATATTCTCCATATTATTGCCCAACTTGGGCTCCCACAAATATTCCATATATAAATCCCATAAATTACCTTGGGCCCTCTCACAAATACTACCCATTATATACTACATATTATTCAATTTGGGTTTTCCACAAAAACACTTATCACGTTGCTATCAAAATTGAGCCACAAAATTACACTATCTCTACAAAAAGCCCAAAATCATTTGACTTGTGGGCAAAACCCAAAAAGCCCAACAAAACTCTCTTATAAAGCCCATTGCTACACGGCACCTCTAAAACCCGTTGCTACACGGCACCTCTAAAGCCCATTGCTACACGGAAATATTTTTACAAAGTCCAAATATTATTTTGCCCCCTATTTTACAAAATCCAAATATTATTTTGGCACCTATCTTACAAAGCCCAAATATTATTTTAGCACCTATCTTACAAAGCCCAATACTATTTTGGCACCTATTTTACATATACTAAAGCCCCTAACTCATGGGAAATATAATTACTCATCCCTCAAAAAATACTTCTCTTACAAAATATATAAAAGCTCATGTATATCACCCATGCCAAAACTATTCATTTTGAAGGAATGACCAAGCCCAAAGAAGCTCAACTACAAGGCCTAGCTGAGCCAGCCCAGCTCACATACAGATCCCAGCAGCTGAAGCTCACATGAGCTAGCCAGACAAGTTTCAGCACAACCTGACAGCTGGAGCCCATTGCCATCAGTTCCAGCTTGTCCAATTAGATCAGAAGAGAACACATGTCCAGCAGGGGTTAAACCCTTCCATGCCAAGCTGATTTCCATCATTTCTCATGTGACACAAAGCTGAGATGACATGACATAAAGCTGGGAAGCTTCAGCCAGCTGTCTCTCATTTCTTCTCCAACCCATTCGGTCAAGGACCAAGGACAGCCATGACCAGGCCATGAAAGCTTCTAGAACAACTTGAAATCAGTTCATTATCATGCCAAAAACGTGTACTCTCTAGTTCATGGACCAAGCACATAAACCCCAAATGGGGAAACTTAGGGAAATGTGGTTTGAAAGGCACCAAAGGGTTTGGCTCCAAATTCAACACACAATTGCATTCTTTCTTTCTTTCTTTCTTTTTTAATGTAAAGATTGAACTGATTTCATTCAATAAATGAAATTGAAGTACAACAGAGGAGAAAAAAGGGCAAAGGCAGGTTTTTGCTATCTACAATCCGCTTGAACAATATTCTGTACAAATGGAGGAGAGACCCCATTCCAAACCTGTGTGAGTTCACCCCTTCTTGCGAATTGGGCTAGTTCATGGGTAGCTCTATTGTAGTCCGTTTTCAAATGCTTGACTTTTAGCTTGTAAAGGATCTAAGCATGTTAAGAATACTTTGTTATAGGTGGACGAGACTGCCCTCAATGAAATTTTCGGTGATACTTTTGACAATCGATAAAGCATCAGAATCTATGATGAAATGTGTTATTTTCATGTCTCGGGCAAGCAAAATTCCAGCTTCTATGGCTAAAGCTCAACTTCCATTACAAAAAATTGGCCATAGCGGTATTTACAGCAGGTTGCAATGATCGTGTCAATACTATATTTTGTCTGGCCTTAATTAACGCATCAAAACAATGATTTAAATCTCAAAAAAAGAGTAAAAGTCATAATTTCGAAAACCCAAAAGTTGGGACAAAAACCTAAAATCAAATTTGCCATTTCTAGCAAAATTTGACCACGCTAACCAAAACCCTAACCAGGAATGGTCAAAACGTTGAATTTTTTTATCCGACCAAACAATCAAGGTAAAGTTTGGACCATCTTGAAGGTCATGAAATTCCCTTTAAAACGACAGTTCACAGGCCAAAATCGAAGTTAAAATGGATGAGCTATAAAAAAAAAAAAAATCAAAATCCTGATTAAATGTATTATTATTCTTAGGTCAAAAGGAACTGTTTTTTAGGCATTTTTGAGCAAAAAACTATACCGATTCAGCCACAATGAGAGCAATCTACTTGAACAAGATTGAATTATGATATGTCATCTACTTTCCATAAAAAGGACTCAACGATATCTACCACGGATTGGGAGAATGAAAATTTTCAAAAATAGTGCTACTAAATTTCTTGCACTGTGTCATCTCCCTTCCAGACGCGATGTATCAATGACCATAACTCCAAATCCAACAAGGTCGGAACCTTGAAAACCAGACATCCAGACCTTTCCAAGGATACCAAGTTTGAAGAAATTTGAGCTCGGGAAAGCCACCAAACAGAAGCACGAAAATCAAACTAGAAATGGGGAAAAAGATGAAAAATTATAAATACCCCAACTATAAATATGCCCTCCCTTCCTCTTGAAAAATTACACACACAAAATCAGAAAATATGCATAAAATTCTCTTTTCTATCTCTCCTTCTCTTAGAAATCTCTATCTCTCCTTCTCCTAGAAATCTCTCTAGCCTTAGTTTCCTTCTTTTTCCCTAAGGGAACCCATCTCTAAATAGAACCATTTCCATTCCTCCAAAACCCTTAGGTAAGCTATGTAACAAAAATGGGTTAGCTTTGTTTAAAACTATACCCATTTATTTCCTTCTTTCCTTGTAAATACATCATTATATATACAAAATGCTCTTCATTTTTATATTGATCATCTATTCTCTTGTTCTTTACATTTTGTTCTATATCTCTCTATTTATTGTTTTGATCTTTATTTAAAACTTTCCCTACACTTGTAAAAAATTGTTTTCTACCATTTTTCTTTTGTTGTCTTCTCCTTTGAGAAAACAACTCAACACCTATGATAAATATTCCTAACTAGAAGGTATGCGGAGGATTTTTCCTCGTGTGCAACCAATCTTAGTGGGAATATGGTGATTTACCACATATGGGTTTCTCTTAAATGGACTCTAAACCTTGTTCCTAAGCACAATATGAGAATGTTTCCTAGAAAATGGTAGAAGTCTCTAAGACTCCCATTTCTCAACATGGAAAAGAACCCATAAGTTTGGATGTGACAAGGTTAGAGCTTATTTAGAAGAAATTTCTTAAAAATAATTCCTAATTAACCCATTTACATTGTGTCTTGTCTTTAAATTCCTTTAAATTCAAGCTTTTACATTATGTCTTGTCTTTAAATTCTTTTACATTCAAGTCTTTAAATATTATGCTCTTTAAAATTATGCACTTAAAGCTTGCTTTGTTTTCCATTTTCCCTTTCTCATGTGTAATAGGGTTTAAGAGTGCTAACTTTCTAGCTAGCACCATAAACCCTATATTACCATAGAGTAAAAAAATCTCTAAAAAATGTGTTTTCCAAAAGATAAAAATGGTTCCAATGGCCATCGCCTTTTCTAAAAAATGAATGTTTTCAAAAGAAAGTTTCTCTTAAATCCATAATAGCAGGGACGGAGCCAGAACTTGAAATTAGGGGGGCAGCTTTGCTACTGACTACATGCAGTTGCACCAAGTTGTAGCTCTGTTGCTTAACTACTAAGTTTTTTTTTTAATTAATTAATTAATATTATTTTTTTGTTTTTTATGTGTGCATTTGCTATTGAGTAGGGACAAAATTATTTTGTTTAAAATTTTTTAAAAGGCTGAATTGTTTGTTTTGGTTGAAATTGGTTGATTGAGCTTAATTGTTTTTAAGCTATTATTAGTAATTGTGGCAGGCCAAAATTGACTAAGTTAGATTCCAACTCGCACAATTAATTTATAGAGATGGGATGTCAATCAATCTTAATTACCCTTTTTTTAACAAGTCAATAGAATGGTACTAGAATGCGTGCTTGATATATATGTAAGTTAGGAAAAGCAGAACAATATATGTCTGGGATTAATATAACAATGCACCTCGGTTTTAGGCCTAGGTGAAAGTTAACACTTGTTCTTGCATGATAATATGCTTACTTTCTCTCTCTGCTTATTTTTCTCACTTCTCTCATTTTCAATCCTTTCTCCCCTTTCTTGTAAGGATTTCTTTCCTTTATATAGTCATCCAAATTGCATCCTGGCCTTCCACTTGGAGGGCCAAGGCTTTTTCCTCAGATATTTATCCCATTAGGGCCTTACTAGAAAGTTTCTTTGTTAGGTTGTGAGCTGTGATGACACTGTTCAGGGGTCATTTCACCATTAATGTGGCCAGTTAAGTGAGTGCAGAGTATTGAATGCGGAGGTGATGGATGCTTTATTTGTACCCTTTCTTCATTCGCTTAATAACAAACTTTCCTTTCTTTCCTCGGTTATGTGTCTGGTAGTCTTCATAACTAGACCTCGGCCCTTCTAGGGCTGTATCAGTATTCTCAGGTTTTGTGGTTGCATTAATCACGTTTGCTTTGAGGGCTTCTTGACAAAACTTCCCAAGGTGTGCCCTTATTGTCTTGACCTCTTCTCCTTCATTCTTGTTCTCGTCTCCATGCTCTTGTCCTCGGTTTCCTGTCCTCCCACAGTAATTTTTGTTGTTAGGCATGTATATTTTGTTTTAGATTTTAGGTTGATAAAATTTTTTTATGCCCTTTAAAATGAGGAAAATGCTAGAGTTACAAATGAGGAAAATGCAAACCAATAAGAATTTAATATTTCAGCAGTTTGTAAAAATGTTGTAGAAAAGTTTTTTACTATAGTATTACTCTTAAAAGAATCAATGAGATTATTAAGAGTAGCAAAGTATAATTTTATAGAACAAAATTGCTAAAATTTATACCTATATATATACTAATATTTTTTTATAGAAAAATAAGGGGAGGCCATTGCCCCCGTGGTCAAAGTCTCCCTCCGTCCATGCATGAAAGCCTTCCAAAGGGGCATTTTTGAAGTCTTTCTCTCAAAACCCTTTTTGTTTCTCTTTCTTCCAAAATGATTTTAACTTAAAAAAAGGTTTTGGCCTCATCTTTCAAAAATTATGGAAACCCCCTTTTTTGAGATTATCTTAAATTGGTTTTAAACTTTGGTAGAAGTCTCCAAGACTGTCATTTCTCAATATAGAAAAGAACCCACAAACTTGGATGTGATAAGGTTTAAGACTTGCTTAAGAAAATTTCCTTTTAAAAAGATTTTTCTTAAAACAAACTTCTTACATCATGTTCTTCAAAGATGAATAAAAACCATGGATTTTTAGCTTAAAGCTCCCACTTTCAAAAGAAAACCCATGAAAACCATTTTCTCTAAATCAATCATTTCTCATGTTTAATTAGGGTTTCAAAACCTTTTTCCCAAATAAATTGTTGCTCTCTTTGTTTTAATTTTCTTTACAAATGATTTCTAAATTTAAACTTTGTTTTCTTCAAAACTTTTTTGTTATCTTTTCATAAAAAAACACAAAGTTTAACCCTCCAGTATTTGCCAACAGTGCTTTTGATGAGGGTTGTTTTAGTTTGATTGCATTCTTTCTTACATATACATATAGCGTGAAACCTAATTCAAGTTGCGAATACATTACAAATCTAGCAACAGGTTCAAGTCCGACTCAAGTATGAAGTACGGTCATTATATAAAGAAATACTATATCCACAACATTTTCATAATAAATCATAAGTGGTTAGTTGTTATTGGTTCAAATTTGAATCTACCATTGAGATTACTTTTTTGCCCCAACAATAATAACCAATAACAACCTGCCACTTAAGATTTGTTGTAAAAATGTTGTGGATATAGCATTTCTCCATTATGTATGGTCTGTGTCAAAATTTCACAAATAAATTTAACTTAAAATGCAAAGTTCACATTCTAGGCTTAACTAAAATTCATTTTAGTCCTCAAACTTTATTTTTATTCAATTAAATTTTCTAAATTTCAAAGTTATTCAATTTAAAATTTTCATCTAATTCCATTAAAAAAATTACTATTAATTATAAAATTAACTAATAAATTTTTTTTATAAAAAAAAAAACTCTCATAAAGACATGAATTGAATAAATTTAAAATTTAAAATTTAAAGAACTTAAACGAACAAAAATAAAATTAAAGGCACGAAATGAATTTCAGTCTAACATAAATGTACAATTAGTATATAAGCCTTCATCAAAAAAAAAAGAAAAAGAAAGTATATAAGCCTAAATTTAATATGGCCGTTAATTTTGGGAATATTTCCATTCCTCTTTGGTCCTTCGTAATTTCCTCTTTCCATTTTCAAGTTCTATAGAAAGCCTATTTTGTATTTTTATGTATTTGGCTACCGAAAAGCCGAAGTTCGAAGGGGGGAGAGTGGAGACTAGACAGAGGTAAAAGGAGATAAAAGCAGAAGACCGGACCATTCTAACGCTGTAGAGTGAGTAGCTGAGGAAAGCGTTTTTAGTGAAATGATATTATTACACTTACGATGCTATCCTGCTTATCCTACACCACCTAAATTGAGCCAAGAGCTTAGCAAAAACCCAATTACATATCCATCTCCAAGTGTTCTTCTCTGTTCCTCGGAATGCAAACTCAAGCTAAGCTCTAAAGCTTCTTTCCAGTGTTATTGTACCGAAAATGAAAACACTCATGACCATGAAGCCTCTTCTCAGGTTGATTCTAAATTACTACTTGCTTTATCTTAATTTAATTCCATTCGTATCATATTCTGGGTTTATCCGAAATTTTGTTAAAGATTATTATTTTTTTCTATATTAATTGATAAGTAACTCTAACAATTCTGACATACTAAAATACGGACATGGGTGTTTCAGAAATGGGTGTGCAAGACTTTGGTTGCCAAGGTTTTTCTGTTATTAAAAAAAAAAAACATTATAGGCTATATATATTGTGAATGTGAAATGGGGGTTTAAGTGTTTCAATTACTTTTTTTTAAGGGCCAGTACATAATCAATACAGAAAATGTGATTGTGACATATATGCTGAATAATTAGCATGCATTAACTACCATTTTCAATTATGTGTATTTTGTTACTAATACGGGGATGGGGTCTTTTGTGATCCTTGATTGTAGGGCTTCTCGGCGCTGTCAACAGATATTCCATGGGATAGTGGGAGTATATGGAGCACCATGGCTTTTTATATGTTTATTTTGCACATTCCTTTGAGTTTTGGAGGGTTGTCTGTGGTTGCTGAGATTTTGCATGAACCTCATCTTGATCCACAGACTGAAGTGAGTGCATTTGATCTTTCTGATCAATAGTTGCCGTTTATTACACTCTGTTTGGTTACTGGAAACAATGAAATAGGAGAGAAGAAAATGATGAAAAGTGATTTACAAAGGAAACCAATCATCATTGTGGTTTTGTTTGTTTGTTTTTTTTTTTTGATAAGTAACAAAAAAATGTTATTAAAAAGAAACTAGCCAACCCGAGTACATTGGGGATGTACTGTGGGGGGCAAATGTCAAGAAACAAAATAACCAATCATTGTTATTTTATTTTCTTTTAGTATTTTTTATTATTATTATATAAAACTCTCTTTGTTTCTCATAAAATGCAGCTTATCTAGCTCAGAAGGTGCTTTTGGGTGGGGGTTTATATTGTTTGAAATTGGACAAGTTTGAATAGGCATCTGCAATTAAGGCTAATGACACACCATGTAATCAAGTACTCGCCAAACCCTTGCTGTTTGTTTGGTAAAAGGGACAATGATTACTTAAAGGCAACGAGTCTTGTTTTCATGCCTCTCGCTATATAATGTGGAGACTCAGATAAAACAAGAAGCTAAGCAATAGGGTGTGGTAATCTGGGCACTGTGTAACCTAGTTTTTTTTATCTCATGATGGAAAATTCTTCATTTTTTTCAATGATGATGCTGAGTGCATCAGTCTAACTCTTTTGTGGACTCTTTTTCTGGTTACATTCTTGCACATTGTGTTCAAATTAAGAATCCCAAGTTGCTTTTTGCTGCACTTGTTTGTTCAAACTCTCACTTTTGCCTGTGATTCTGAAAATGAATTTGCTCACTGATGACTGATGTTTGACCCCCTTGCAGATATTATCACTGCTTGCAGTTCAAATTCTAGAGCTCATTGGGACTCTGTTTCTACTACAGTGGACTGCTAAGCCACAATATAAGTTTATAAACTTCTTTAAATCTAACAAGTTATCGAAAGAGCGGAACTGGTTGTTGGCATCAGTACTAGGATGTGGGTTTCTGTTTCTGTTGGTTTTCATTACATCAATCCTTGCCGACAGATTGATTGGGCCCAAGGTTGGTGCATGACAGTTTTCTGCTGATCCACACCAAATCTTGAGATTAGTTTTTTCCTTTTTGTTCATGAGATTATCTATAGTTGTTGAGTAAGCTAATCTTTTGAATGAATAATAGACTGATATGATCCCAAGATTTTTGCGATATTTATGTCAAACAGCTGAGGAATTGGTTTCTCATTGGCCTAATGCATACATATTTATTATTGGAAAACTGGATAAAGATACAGTGAGCCAGTTAGAGTGTTAGTATACTTAGGAATTGATCGAAGATGAGTTTTTGTAGTTGAAGGGGTTGTATTCTTTGCATAGAGCTTGATAAAAATTTTCAGATGATGAAAATTTCATTGAGAATTATAGGTTGTACAACTTGTATTATGATGTGCATAGTTCTTCAGACAACTAAAGCACGTAGAAGTTTTCAGAGCAACTTCAGCTTCATGAGCTGTGGTGCCTAGCCAATTGTGCTACACCTTGGGGATCAATTAAAGGAAATTTTATAGGTTTAATTGAACAATTAGAATTTTCCAGGCTGATGCATTAAGTAGCAAATCACATCTGTTTTGCAAGCAGTTAAAAAGGAATGCTTTCAAGAAGAAGATGAATAAGCAATTTAGGATAAAAGTCTCAGCAATCATTCATATGTTTCTTAAGCAATCACTCATATACTCTGTCAAAGAATTCAATCACACCCTCAAAAGGAGCTTCTGAGCTGCTGTCTGCACTTTTTTTAATTGAAGATTTGATAGATTGGATTGACGTATTTAGGTAATTGGCACTTCTGATTCTAACAGAGACTAGGACTTGAAATTAAAGTTATAGTCCATCGGACCTGAGACCAGACCGCATTATTGCGTCTGTTCTCAAAATCTAGAAGTTAACAGACATTCTTGACTCCTGAAACCTATAGAACATGGGTTAACTAAAACATCAACATATAACCTTATAGAAAAGATAGACTATTAGACATAACTTGGTAACTAGAAATTCCCCAAGTGGGTCTCACATCAAATTTAGATAGTATTTTCTAAGGTATCTTATGCCTGTAATTTTATTTTTTCTTTAACCTCTTCAAATGAACATTGTAATTGCATCTTTGGAATTCAGCCATGCTGGTCAAGAGTTGCAAAGGTTGGAGAATTTACACTCATAAAAAATCTGAATTAATTTTTTTTAATCTGGAATTTATTATATTTTGGAAGCTGGATGGTGAAGGATCACCTGATCACCATTCCTGGTTATGGGTTAATTTCTAAGGCTTTATATTCTATCCAAATGCTATGGGGAACAAAAAGAAGTCGTTTAATTTCCACAGTTGTTTAAATGTTACCTCATTATATATTATGGAATAAGGAAAAAGAGTGATGAGTTTGGTGGCGTCTATACTTCAATCTATTGTGTGGGCTAAAAGAGTTCTTAATTTCTTGTCTTAGAACTTCATCTTAGGGCATTTGCTTGGGTAATATGCTTCAAGGCTTTGGTGTATGCATACGACACCTTATTGCTTTAGAAGGAACTCATAAATTCTCACCTCTTGCATCGTTTAGTTGAGTTTCTAGTTTTATTTTTTGGGAGGGGGAATTAGGGGGTTTTATTTCCTCCATATTTATGTGTTCCTAAATATCTCATTAAAAGAGATATGTAAATCAGTGGAGGCTGGAGGTTTCACAGGACTTGGAGCTCTGAATTTTTGGAAATGCAGCTTTCTTTCAAGTAACTTCTCTTATGACATTTGCATGCAGGCTGTGAACAACCCTGTATTGAAGGAGATCCTCCTAAGCAGCAACATTTCAAAAGCAACTTGTTTCCTTGTTTACTGTATTACAACTCCCCTTTTGGAAGAAACTGTTTACAGAGGGTTTCTGTTGAGATCAATTTCAGCCACAATGAAATGGCAGCGAGCAATCTTCATAAGCTCAGTCATCTTTAGTGCAGCTCACTTTTCCGGTGAGAACTCTTTACAGTTATTCATCATTGGGTGTGTCCTTGGATGTTCTTATTGCTGGACTGGAAACTTAAGTTCCTCTATTTTAATACATTCGCTGTACAATGCCATGACACTATTATTAACATTTTTGTCCTAAAAATTAAATTTAAGTCATTTTGATAGCCAGGGATTTTGTGGAAGTTGGACCTACTTTTTTCCTCGGGTCATTGATATTAAATCTAACTATAATTTACTGTGCGCACTTACATTCAGTTATGAAATTGGACCTGTAAGCATCCGCAGGAGGAAAACTTCATGATCTATTCTCCTAACGGATCTTTCTTAAGCCAGGTCAATATATGTCTATATGTTTGAGTAATTTGTTTTAAAATCTCCTAAGTCTTATTGTTTTTCTTTCTTACTTTTTGTTTTCATATATCATGTTAAATTGCTCTTGTAGCAAACTATATAGTATGCTATTTTGGGATAGATATGTTGTAATTAAGATCATCTACGTCTGGAAAGCATGACAAGATGTATGCTGCTTGAACTCAATTGACAAACTCCTTCCTTTGTTTTCCATAGCTCAAGGATTATTCAAACCCAAGATTTTCTTTTACTCATTAATTTTTTATATTCCTTTTATATAAATCAAATGTGACAACAAGAAAGGCTTTCTACATTGCCCCTATACTGTAATGTATGTAATATAGGTATCTAGCTATCAGTATTATTCGTTTGGCTATATGATTACGGCATGCAAGAAAGACAAGAAAAGAAAAGAAGAAGACAACGCTTAATAGATTCTCTTAGGAACAAAGCCCAGAGAGAGCCCTTTTTTTTTTTCCAGGAGAGAGAGCCTTTTCGATAGGGCAGGTAAAGGCTCTTCTAATGCTACTGTATGATTAGAATTCTTTGGATCTATGAATCCACCATAGCTTGGACGGAGAGCTTTACCAATATCATAGTCAATTGGATTGTGGACCCTCCTAGTGCCTTGATTAGCACCTCGTGAAATTCTAAGATCACTATTGAATCCCACTAGTACTGCAACATGAAACAATTTTTGTAATCTTAAGCATATGCTTCCTGTGAGCTGAATTTGTCACTAGTGTATGATCATCACAATTTACAAGTCTTCCTTTGTAACCCCTTACAGCAACACCTATAGCAACTTAGTCTAAGAGATTGTGTTTGCTCTAAGCCAATCTTGAGGGGCCCAAACTAATCCACATAAACCGTTTGTCCATCTTAAATTGCACGTATAAGATCCTGATCTGACAAAACTATAAAGTCTAAGCTGTCTTTTGTTCTTTCTCCAAAAAAAAAAAAAAAAGCTGTCTTTTGTTGGTGTTTAGTTGATTTTAGAACCCTGGAACTGCAATTTAAAGTGATCAGACATTAGATGATATATCATTCTCTTTCAAGTTTTTTTTTATAAGAGTGGGGATTTACATCTCAGATATCTTGGAAATACCATGAGGTATCAATCAGTTGAACTACAAAGCTCTTGGCGTTAGGAATGGCAACGGGTCGGGTTCGGGCCGGGTTTTTCCATAGCCGGACCCGACTCGCGGGTCTTAGCCCGCAGCCCAAACTCGGCCCGTTTACTAACTGGGTTTTTTTCCCGGGGCCCAGACCCGCCCCAGCGGGCCCCGTTAAGCCCTGCCAGATTTGGGCCCAATCCGCGGCCCAAATCGTGGCCCAACCAAAAAAAAATAGAAAAAAAGAATTGAATGACCATTGCCCATTTCTCTGCGCCTTTTTTTTCTTTTTAGTATATAAAATATAAATTATGGAGATGAGTAGGTAATAAAACTTATAGATGATAGTTTTAAACTCATTTTAAAAGGAATACTCTTTGGCCTAATCAGATTTATGATTTTCCATTTCAAAATTACAAACCAAACACAAATTTCAGATCTATGATTTTCATTTTTCCCTTTTAGAAATCATAAACACAAACACAAACTCACATGATTGAGGCGAATTGAACCCAAAAAAAAAAAAAAAAAAAAAAAAAAAAAAAAAAAAAAAAAAAACGAGGTTGAGTAAGGCTGTGTCACGCTTGTGGCCATGGGCGAGGAAGATGAGAGGGACAGAGGACTGTGCGACAATGCGAGATCGGCGACGGTGAGGACGAAACGGAGTTGAGAGAGTAGAGAGCTTGGGACCGATGACACTGACAAAGCTTGGGACGGCAGCTAGAGTTGGACCGGCGGTGAGAGAGTTGGCCGAATGTGAGATTGAGAGTGAGTGAGATTGTGATTTGTGAGTGAGAGAGTGAGATTGTGTGAGTGAGATTGAAGAGAATAGAGATGAGAGAGGCGAGCTGTGTGAGCTGAAATGAAATGAGGATAAGTAATAGAAATTTTAGGGTTTATAACATTATATATATGTATATATATATATATGTATATATATATATTTATATATAAGGGTATTTGAGGAATTATAAATTATATATAATCGGGTCGGGTCGGGTCGAATTTTTGTAAAAACCCGAACCCGGTTCGGTTTTTTTTTTTTAAAACCCAAACCAAACCTTATTCCTTATCGGACCGGGTAAAACCCGACCCATTAGGGTCGGGCAGAAATTGCCATCCCTACTTGGCGTACTCTTTTAAGTTGATCAAATCTTGCTCAACAACTCAAATCACAAAGAGAAAGAAGATGATAGAATGTTGCAATCAGCATCCTTGTTCCTTTTCCATAACTAGCATGCGACAATTTGTATACATAATTGTGGACAAATAACAATAGGTAATGTTACAGCCACAAACTATTATACAACATTTTTACAAAGTGTTGTTGTGGCAACTTATTGTTGGTTTCCATCTAGTCTCACAACTAACATCACTTTTTTATTTATTAATAACTACTTACCACTTCAGTCGTTTGTAAAAAAATTTATACAAAAATTTGTATTTCTAGCATTACTCTTTTTTTTCCTTTCCTTTTCATACTTTTTTTTTTCTTTCTGATTATTGAAAGATGCATCTATTTCGGGCCAAAGAATTTTTAGAAGGAACTGGAGTAAAAAACTAACAACAAAGTTTAGACATCCACCTTTTTAGTTTTGCGATGAATCACTACAAGACGGCCCCAAGTTAATATTATTCAATTTTTGTTGTCAATACAATTACTATGGGTTCGTTTAGATTGAACTTATTGCTGCTGAAACTGAAAACTGAAAATACTGTAGCAAAATAATTTTTAAATGTGTGAATAGTGCCGTGGGATCTATTTTTAATATTTTTAAATGCATGAACAGTGTTGCTACAGTGCGTAAACAGTGCTGCTACAGTGATTTTTGTCTCCTAAACAGTAAAATCATGTGATTTTACTGTTGATGCGCTGGAAAAAAAAAAAAAAGGCTGAAAACGCAAAACGCAGACGCAAAACGCTGAATCCAAACCGCACCTATGTTTATAATATTTTCATAACAAATTTTATGTAGCTGGTACCAAAAAAGGTAATGTCAATAGTGGGCTGAGACTATAACCAATAAAAACTTGTCACTTAAAATTTGTTGAAAAAATATTATTAACATAGCATTACTTGTCACTACTATCATGGGTCCTTTTTTTTTTTTGAAAATCTACTATCATGGGTCCTGTTATCATTATTATGGAGAAAAGTTTTAGTACCATTTTTATGAAAAATATAAAAAACTTTACAATAAAAAATTTCTAAAAATATTATTCAAATCAATACCTCCTTTAACTTTTCCCTCATTACTATTGCCAATTTTGAGGCTATCTAAATAGACGGTGGGAATTATCAACGAGTTGGAATTAATATGCACTTATCCACTCAAGGTGGTTGCTTGATAATATTAATTGAGCATGAACTGACTTATCCCACCAACTTTGATCCCACGTTTTATACTGATCGGCTTCAAAATTAAAAGCCCACTACTTTTTTGAGGTTACCTATTTCTTGGACATGGTGGTATTCTTGAATCAAGAAGCTTTTTCATGTGCCCATGGGCCCATTAAAAGGAGACAGATCTACTTGGCAGTCTGAATTTGGGTTCATCTCCTCATTCTTCTAGACAGATCTTTCTTGGTTATCCAAAAATAAATAAATAAAATTTCTAGAGAATTCTTTCTTCGTCTTTTCTTTTGACACAACACTCTTTGTCACCCACTTATTGTGATGCTTTACTAATTTGACAGGAAGGCCAATAGGCCCCACTCTTAAGAAGAATTCCTAAAATGATTGTGGTCCCAATGTCTTTAAACATTATCTTCAACTTGAATTGACAGGCACATTTAGCTGGATTACATCAAACCATAATTAACATTATGTTTTGAGCCATGTTTATTATGCACACCTTAATATACAAGGCAAAAAAAAAAAAAAAAAAAAACTGGAATCAAGTCATGATTTCCAAGTTTTTACCTTATGTTTTTTATGGATTTTCAAAATTGAACTACTAAATCTAATAACGCACAGGTACATGGTAATTTACAAACTTCAACTTTACTTTCCAAGTCATTGATGTACTTTTTTAATGACCTTAAAGTATCAAAAGGCTCATCTCTGACTCCTTAAGCTCATTTTCCAGCTGGTGAAAATCTAACATACTATAGCTGTCTGTGTTGGCATTAAAGTTGCAATTATCTTAGACTAAAAAAGTAGCCATAATATTTATAGTTGATTAATCATTAGTCCATGGTGTAAAGCTTTTATATTTGACCGTTGTGACGCGTTTCATCTTTGGATTGTGTGGCAGATGGATATGCATTTACAAAAAGATAAGTTTATAGGATATCTAGTGTTGTTAAATTGATAAGTTCACCAAAAATTTTGTAAAATCTTATCCCTTCATTTTGAAATGAGTGGATAATATTCTATATCTTCAGCGATATTTAAACAATACTAATCATATTTTGTTTTTTATTTTTAGAAATAGTTTGTTATTTATTTGAATGATTGAGGATGATATTCAAAAATCCAATTTATTCTCCAAATGATAAGTTTTAAAAAATTTATTTTATAATTGTCATAAAAAAAAAAGTTTGAAAATCTCAAAATTATAATTCATCTGTGATAATTTCAAAATATCGGGCAGTTTGGTGTTGAATGAAATTCACGAACCATATAATAAAAAAAAGAAGAAAAAAGAAAAGAAAAGAAGAACTATTGAATTTCATTTTAAGAACTCGCTTTTATAAGTCATTATTGATTGTCCATGAATTCACCATTTAAAAAATGCTAGAAAGTGACCGTATGACATACCTAATAAAGATACAAATAAACCTCCGGAAGTCTCCGTGTTTCAGGCCAAGGCGTATGTTTCTTCCATGCGTAGGAAAGGGGCTTCTATTCTGGGAGATGTTCTTCTAAACATGCTTTCGAATCTTAAAAATGCTAGAAAGTGACCGTATGACATACCTAATAAAGATACAAAAGTTTTAAAATGCATCAATCAATTTTTATAAATTTCTATTATATATATAGAGGATTGGGATCAAGATACACCTAGATAACTTTAAGTAATATTATATCACTTAATATTTTTTTAATTTTATGCAAATTTTGACAAATCCACTATTAGATTACATTATCTTTGTATATTCTCCATACTTGCAAAATTTCATAGTAATCAAAGATTAATAGCTATGTCATCAATCAATTATTTAAATTCAAGTTTTTGTAGTTTAAAATAATGTATAAAAGATAAGTTTCCGGATCGAATGATAAATAAAATCCAATTGACATGAAAATTGGCATGAATGTTAATAACATTTAGAATATGTAATTTTACGATGAGATTTTCAAAATATGAATTCTATAACAAGTTATTGGGTGATATAACATTACTTAGAGTTACACCAAGTGTAACTTGAACCCAACTAATATATATATAACAAAATATCAACCATCAAATTTTTTTTTTTTTTTTTTTGATGAGATCAACCATCAAATTCAAATAGTAAAAAATTAATTAGTGTCTTAATAAAATTTTTAATAGTTGAATAAGACATTTAAGATAGGCGTTTCAAACTCTCTCAAAAAAATAATTTTCAAATAGCAAGTTGTTTTTTTTTTAATTCTTGCCCTGTTCTTGGGCCAAGTAGAGTGGGCCCCGCAGACATTAGCTAATTAGGTATGCTGAGTTGGGCCGAGAAATAAAAAGGCTACATCGGTCATGTGGGCCCAAATAGATACCCCACATCCACATAATGCTTATTCCGCAATTAGCGTGAAAATTCAGCAAGAAAACATCAAAAACCCCCGAAAACCAAGACAGCTACTAGATCTACGACACGTGTCCCTAAATCGCTGGATCCCACGAGGTCATCGTTTTTAAAAACAACCTAGACTACCACAAGCAAGAAACTACTTCCTAGGTTTTTTTTAGCAGCTCACGCACCACCTAAAAACTAGAAATAACAAAAAAACCTAAACCCTCTTTCTCTCTCTCTCTCTCTCTCTCTCTATATATATATATATATTCAGAATTCATATCTCTCTCTCTCTCTCTCTCTCTCTCTAAAGAATTCTATCTCTCTCACTCTCTCTCTATTTCAAAAAAAGAAATGGCTGGGTTTGAGCATCAGGTGAAGGAAAGGGCCAGGGAGCTCAAGATCTTTTTCAAGAAAGGTGTGAAGATTGTGGGAGATTCATGCAAGAAAGGCTGGAATAAAGTCAAGCATATCAGACGCTGATGTTATTTCAACCACCTCGTATTCATGCATGCCTAGTTTTCTTTGGTATCGTTATTACTACTATCATAGCTAGGTTTTTTAATGTAAAGATCTGAGTCCATCTTTGTTTTTCTCTTTTTTTTTTCTTTCTTTTTTGCACTTATTTGATTGTTTATCTATCTATCTATCTTTTCTGTTTTTAATTATGGGTTAATTTCGAACACTCAAGTGTCGGGGTTTGTATTATTTTTCTTTTTGATATATTATATTTGTTGGGTTGGTCTTTAATTTTGTGGATTGGTTTCTGGAAAGCAGAGGACTAGTATTTAGTATTTTCAATTGGGAATCTGTATAAGATCTTATCCTGTGGTGACACCACATCACATCAGTGGAGTATGGTGCTTCAACTGATGATAGGGATCTAGATCTGGGGCTCTGAATCCGAACTACCACCAAACACTGGTCCAAACTACACCCGACTCCAGCCTACCTTTTCTTTTCTTTTTGGGGGCCATTGTGTCCAACCAACTACTATAGCTTAACTTATCTCAATTTGAATAGTGTCACTGTCAATTGTCAACCATGGGATTTGTTTTAGGTTCAAATTTTCTGAGATTATTTTTATAGTAACCAGACAAGACAACGGATCGAGTTTGGGTCGGGTTTTATTATTCTTGAATCCAACCTGTGGGCTGAAACCCGTAATCCGAACCCGGCCTGTTAATAAACGGATTTTTTATCCACCTCTAGATCCACCCGCCAGGCCCTGCGGGCCCCATCCAGCTAGGCCAGATTTGGGCCTAATTCTCGGCCCAAATCATGACCCAATCACAATCTATTTTTTTTAAAGGGCCAGATGCCAAAAATAGGCCCAATCAGCTTAAAAAAAAAAAAAATAAATAAACAAACAAACAAACAAACTTACACTGTGGCCTAATTAAGAACCCATGATGCATATAGTTATATTGGATTGTCTAACATATATAGAAACATAAATCAGCTTGTTTTTTTTTTTTTTTTTGGCTGTTCTTTGATAATACAGATTTTTAACTCATCAAGAAAAAAAAAATACAAATCATAATCCCAAACATAAACAGAAACACAAATCAGTTTGTTTTTTTTGGCTCTTCTCTGTTAACACAAACAGAAACACAATTCCGTCCTCCGATCATTTCATCTCTTTCAGATCTGATCTAACAATCTCGTGCTCTTCCGTGACAAACAACCACCACAGATCTATGCTCCTCTGTGATTGGGTGAGGGTTTGTTGAATCAAAATTCCAAAACCAATTTGATTCAACCATTACCATCTCTCTGATGCACAAATGAATCAAAATTCCTTTAAACAACAGTACAAAATCACATAACCAATTTGTGACATTTCAGTCTAAACTGCCAAAACAAGAAAATTAGGCAACACGCAAAAGATGCTTCGAAAAATACGAAAATGGAGAAATAACGGCACACATATAGTACGTGTATAATACGTTTATGTTTTAAAATTTTGCCACAAAAATACGAAACTATTTTCCATATGCTTTTTAGAGATAAATACAAAGATTCAATAAATTACAATCGTATAGAAATTTCACAACAATTTAACTTCAAATAATCCACTTAATAAAGAAAACTATTTTCTTAATCAAGAATAAGTGACTAAATAGTAAATAATACTACTAAAATAGAATCAAAAGATATTGCATAAGAAAATAATATTATATAATACTAGAATAGATATATGAGATTTAGAAAAACAAAAAACAAAATTTGACGTTGAAACTTGAAAACCGTGAGCACAACCTTTTAGCCATAAGGAACAATGAAAAATTGTCTAAAAAATAAGAAGAAAAGAGTAGGGAACTAGGGTAGTAGGGTGCAGATAGATATATATATATATATATATATATATATTTTTTTTTTTTGACTTTTCAAATTAGGGTGTTGTTAGTATTTTGGGTTTCACAATGTTTAAATGATAAATGGCCCATTTGGTAGAAGAGTTTGAGTAATGTTGTTTGTAGTTTTTTGAAATACGTGTGAGTGAAAAAGTATGTGAAAATGTGTGTAAAGTTGTTTAAAAACTGAAAATGTGTGTTTGAACCACTCTACCAAACAGGCTCGTGTTTCTCTATTTGTAAGTTTTTCTTTTAGGAATTGTTTAATCTTTAGGTAAATTCCACTAAGTTATCTTGAGATTTGAGCTAATACCAATCAAATTTAAGACATTTTAAAATTGACCAACTTGGTCTCTAAACCCAATTTAGTCCCTACACACCATTAGCTTTGTTAGTCATTTTTCTCATTTCTCTCAAACTTGTTTCCTCTCTCTCTCTCTCTCACTCTCACTAGTCTCTTCTCACATTCTCTTCTCCTTGTGACTCTCTACTCTACCTCTGGGGAAAATACAACCCAAAAGAAATCCATTCTAGAACCCACCATCGGTAACCCACAACTAATGTAAACAACCACACACAGCCAACCCAAACCACCCAACCACTGTAGATCTAAAAGGGCACCCACCAAATTCAAACCTAAACCACCAAACCTACGCACCACCACCATCGCCTGAGAGAGGAAAGAGACAGTAAACAAATGAGTCGGAGAGAGGAGGGTAGTGGTCAGGTTGAAGAGAAAGAGGGACAAGACAAGATGAGAAAGCGATAAGGACGCGAAAGTTTGAGGGAGAAAGAAGAGTAAAGATTGAGAGAAAGGAGGAGGACAAGTTTGAGAGAAAAATGACTAATGAAGCTAACAGTGTGTAGGGACTAAGTTGGGTTTAGGGACCAAATTGGTCAATTTTGAAATGTCTTGGACTTGGTTGGTATTAGCTAAAACCTCAGGATAACTTAGTGGAATTTACCTTTAATCTTTTACTGTTGTGGCTAATGGCCTAATAGCAACATAATCTCTTTAGAGTTTTATCACTTTCTAGTTTCTAGGCGCCGTATTTATCCACCATTTTTAACTCTTGTCCATATCTAACGTTATGAAATTCTCCATTCAAAAATACAGTGAACTTTACCTTAAAATTGAGAACTAAAAGGCAAACATGAGTTTTTTTCATTGTGTCATACATATGCATTTTTACCAATCACGTTCCTTTAAAAAGTTGATTTTCTAAACAAAATCAACAATTTGTCACGGAGAGTTTAATAACAACCATAAATATTGAAGTATTAAAAAGGGGAAATTGACCTTTAGTTAAACAAGACAAGTTCAAACTTCAAATTGGTTTCGCATGTCAAACCCAAATTGACTTGTTTATTAAATGGTTAATTAGTATCAACCAAATATGACTCGAATCCATTAAGCATAAACCTCCATATTTACAGGTTATGTCAAATATTTTCACCCTTACCCTTTGACAACCCAAAACTTGATATCTAAAATGTTTTCGTAAATGAATGAATGTCAAAAAAAAAATCGAATAATTTGCATTGAACTTTCTGTGTCTTAAAAGAGAATCAAATGAAAAATTCTATCAAATTTGACAACCACATATGGGCCCACATTTTTTGCCAAAATTTTTATATTTGGAATAACATCCATTCTTTATACAGTTATACCCAAATCCACACCTTATTCAAGTGTTATACCTAAATCCAATTTGTTTGTGAGAATATTAACTATCTTGAAAAAAAGTACTTGCGAAACAGGACTTCGCACCAAATTGTTGGGCTCTGCCATTGCCTAAACTAATAGGACTTCAAAAGTACAAAAAATTCAACTAAGAAAAATAAGGGAACAAGCAATGTAATCACAATATGTTGATATCTTAATTCCGAATTCATGATCATACAAGTAAGAAAGATTCAAATCACACAAACTCCTAAGTTAAGTTACAAAAAACTATTCCTAGATAATTCTTGCGAGGCAAAGCGCACTTATAAATATGAAGTTATCCTTTCGTTGATTGTGTATATGAATCTAGTTTGTCAGATTTTTTGCGTCCTCTGTGATAATACCTTAATCTTTATTTATAGTAGACCAAAAACAGTTACTGCACTCCTCCTCATATTCTGGTAACTTCTCCCATACATTGCTGCCTGCACACACTGACTAGTTGATAACTGATCTGCATGCTCCCACATGTGAAAATAATTATTTTTAGCCTAACACATACCCCGTGCGTGGTGGGCGTAAATTTAGGCCAATTGCGCATGAGTTAATACAAGAAAACAAAAGGGTGCGAAGAAGATGAGGATATATGTGCTAAAGCTCAAGCCATACTTGATGCCCCTGAATATAGTACCTTCAGCTTCTACACATTTGGATTACCCAATAAAAAACATCTTGTTGCAAATTCGATCTTTATTTGGCCAATTCTGTTGAAGAGGTTTTTTTTTTTTTTTTAATCTGTCAATCCATACTTTCATATGTTCATAAAAAATATGATGACACAGGTTCCATTCTCTCCATGCTCATCATGGACCAATATGGGAATTCTATCAGAGAACTTTCTCAACTCAAGTACAAAGGAGATAAAATTGGGGCTTTAAGTCAGATCAATTCGCAAACCCCTAATCCAAAAGAGTCCTTCAAGGCTCAGGTGGCTGCTGCTTTAAAAGATTTAACTACTGCTTCTCAAACCGAAGCACAAACCGAAGTTAACAAATGCCTTCTGAAAAAATAAAGCCAAGACATATCAATCGCTCCAAAAGAAAGGAGAAATATCAAGGCTCTTTCTAAATCTGCAGAATTTGACTTTCTCAGTGGCCTACATTGAGTAGAAATTAGAAGTATTTGGAAATTCATTCCCAATGTATTAGACCAATTTCAATTCCGAAATTATATCTGCACTTCCATCATATACAACCCTTCCTTATTTTAAATTTTCTTCTATATACATTCATTGCATTGTGATCCATTATTTTAATCACTAATGCCCATTTTAACCATTCATTTGGCCCCTGGAAATATGCATACATGCATATCTCAAAAAAATTTATGTTAGTAAGCCAATTTGTTCATACTTGGCTTATATAATTTTAAAAACTTGCCATTAATGGATCTCGCATGCTCATTGCCACCAATATCCATTAACTTATAAGCATTTCCATCAAAGACCTCGTTGATTAAGAAAGGTCCATCCCAATTAGGAGACCATTTACCCAGATATGAATCTTTAACCCCTATAGGCAAAATAACTTTCCAAACTAAATCCCCAATAGCAAAAACATTGCATCCTGATAATCTAAATGAGTCAATTCATTTTGCCGTGTAACCCTCATTGATCTCACAGTAATTTCCATGGGTAAAACTGCATCATGGCCAAAAACTAAAGAATATGGGGGTAGTGTTTATGATCATTCTTTTGGAAGTTCTAAATGCCCATAATACTTCAGACAATAAATCGTCCCAACTTGTAGGATTTCTAGCCACTACTTTCCTCAAATTATTCTTGATAATCTTATTAGTGGCCTTTGCTTGACCATTTGCCTGTGCATAATATGGTGTGGAATTCAAAATTCGAATACCATATTCTTGTGTGAAGGCTTTTATTCTGGTTCCATTGTCCATTGTTATAGATTGAGGAATTCCAAACCTATGGACTATCATTTCTTTTATAAACTGAATAACATTGAACTCACCCACTTCCTTATAAGGTTTTGCTTCAACCCATTTCGTAAAGTAATCAATTGCAACGATTATGAAGCAGTTTTTCTTTTTTGAGATTGGTTTGATTTTTCCAATTAAATCCATTGCCCATCCTCTAAAGGGCCATGGTTTTATTATCGCATGAAAATCTAAAGCAGGAATCCTAGGAATTGGACCATGTTTTTGGCATTCTACACAACCTTGTGCATATTTAATGCAATTTTTCAATACACTTGGCCAATAGTAACCATATCAGTGTATCAACCATTTCATTTTTATACCTGATTGGTGTGAAACACATATGCCTTCATGGATGTTAGGACATATGTGAATCATTTTAGGAACATATGTCATTTAGAATTGGCTAATCTTTTGACAAAACGCACTTTACTTGTAATTGGGTAGATCTAGGATGTGTTTAATACTTCAAGGAACAAGAGTTCAAATCCAAGTGTTAAAGCCATGCAAATCTGTCCAAGAATCAAGTGAAGAAGTGCTGTATTTTAAAGTTCGACAGATAGCATCCATCGAGGTTTAAAAGGCATGTTAAGCCGGATGCTCGACAACTGCTCAATAGATAACCTATCTATCGAGATTTACGAAAATCAGTTTTTCAGATCTGATTTCACACATATTCGTGTATACTTGTTTAGGCTTTCTTTTCTCACAACCCTAAACATATATAATGATTATTTTAAGGGCCATCACAATTTATGCAACTTGATGCAAAGTGATTATTCACTCAAATTGTGACCGGAGACAATTTGCCCTATTTCATCTTTCTCTTAAAGAAGCTGCTGTGTTTGTGCGCCAAGAGTTTTGTAACCAAGGAGCTTCTTGATCTTCATCGTCTTGATGAACTGAAGAACTTTGTAGCCAACATCCTTCTCAAGTTGGTGGTTAGTCACGTACTTGGAGCCATGCATTGAAAATGAGAGATTGTCACTACAGAACAAGTCCAATTGTGTATTGGAGTAAGGGTTCAATTGTAGGTTGGTATAAGGTACTAAGATTCTTTTACTTGTAACCGCTTGTTGTGATAATAGTGGATTCTCGGGAGTGGTGACCTTAAAATCACCCGGTAGGGTTTTTGCCTTAGAGGTTTTTCCCATTCGAAAACAAATCACCATGTCAACTTTATTTTCCGCTGCATTTAACTTAGTTGGTGATTTGTTTGTACTACCACACGTATTGCATGTTAATTAACTTAATTAATTAACTTGGCTAATTAATTGATTAATTTATCACAAGGGGTCAATACATTCTTGGCCTATCAATGGACTTCAGCTAAGATTTGCTTTGATTCATCATCACTTATGCATTTCAATAGGATACTGTCAACTCCTCTTTTGAATAAAGTTTCATCTTAGTCTCCCATTAAAACAAATTTCCTAGCTTTAAGTTTTAAAGCATTATTTGTACGACCACTTAGGTTTTTTAAATAATCAATGGTTGGGTTTCTCCAATCATTAACTTGGGTATCAGGATGAAAAACCTGGGTCCCTAATTCCCTATCAATAACTGATGGGAGTATCCTCCACACTTCTTATTCCCATTTCCAATAATATCTATAATCTAATGATCAGAGCCTCATACTCAACTTGACTATTAGAATAATTTCCTTCTAACTTAAAGGCCATTTGGGTTTTAATCTCCATCGGAGATTCTAAAATCACACCAACACCTGCCCCATATGTGGTACGTGAACCACCAAAATTTAATTTCCAATGGGCTAAAGCTACAAACATGGTTTTGTTTATATCTGTAACTTCATCGCATGGATGATCTGCCAAAAAATCAGCTAATGCTTGACCTTTTATTGCTTTCCGTGATACATAAACTAAGTGAAATTCAACTAAAGATAAACTCCATTTACCCATTCTACCATGCAAAATAGGTCTAGATAACGTATATTTCACTACATCAGTCTGTGATAATATAAGTTACATAAGAAAGCATATAGTGTCTTAACTTAGTAGTAGTAAAATATAAAACCAAACATAGTTTTTCTATCATTGAATAATATAATTATGCTTTATTTAATAATCTACTTAAATAAATAAATAAAACAGCCTGTTCAAGGCCCTTATCATTGTCTTGAGCCAGCAAACTTCCAATAGAATCTTGGGTCACATATATATGTAACTTTAAAGGTTTCCCACTTCTTGGAGTAATCAACACTGGTGGTGTGGACATATATCTCTTAATTGTATCAAAGGCTAACTGATGCTCTTCATTCCAAATAAAATCTTCATGGTCTTTCAACCTTAATAAAGGAGAAAACACCTTGGTTTTACCTGCAACATTAGAAATAAACCTTCTTAAAAAATTAACTTGGTCCAAGAACCTTTGTAATTCTTTTTTATTGGAAGGAGGTTTAGCCTGCATGATTGACTTGGCTTTGTTTTGGTCTATCTCAATTTCTCTATTATGCACTAGAAAACCTAGAAAATTTCCTGCTTGCACTCCAAAGGCACATTTAAGAGGATTCATTTTCAATTGATGTTTTCTCATCCTCAAAAAGGCTTTCTCTAAGTATTTTAGATGGGTATTAAAGTCTTGAGGTTTAACCACCACATCATCTATATAAACTTCCATAAACTTTCCAATCATGTCATGGAAAATTAAATTCATGGCTTGCTGATAAGTCACACCAACACTTTTTAAGCCAAATGGCATTACTACCCATTCAAATGTTCCAATAGAATCTAGACATCTGAAGGTAGTTTTGTGGACATCCTTTTCTGCAATGAAGATTTGGTTATAACCTAAATGCTCATCCATAAAAGACAATAGTTATGTCCTGCCACTCCATCTACCAATACATCTGCAATTGGCATAGGATACTTATCTTTGGATGTTGCTGTATTTAAGTTCCTAAAATCTATTTATACACGTAATTTGCCATTTTTCTTAAGAAACTAGAACTATATTAGAAAACCATTCTAAGTAACTGGCTGACCTTATGAATCCTGCTTGCAATAATCTTTCGATCTCTTCTTTCACTTTCAAAATAACCTCATTCGCCATCCTGCAAGGAGGTTGTTGGTGTGGAAGGTGCTCTTTCTTGATTGGAAGTCTATGCTCTACTAGTGTTCTGTCAAAACCTAGTAATTCAATGTAATCCCATGCAAAGCAATCCTTAAACTTCTTCACCACAGCTAGCACTTCATCGAATTGTTCTGGTGTAAGGTGACTACTAATATACGTCACTTTCTTTTCTTCTTCAGTTCCAAGATTCACTTCTATCAAAAGATCTGAGCTTTACTGAGAGAATTTAAACCAATTTTAACATGGTTTCCTATCTCTCTTTCTTCTTCAAATACGTGATCTGCAAAGAACATACTTTGTTCTATTTTATTCTCAAGAGTATAACTTATCACCTTGTCTTCAGCTAGTTTAATGGCCCTTAATTTCCCTGGAGTAAGTGAATTACTCATCACTAACGGGTTCCTCAACTATATATGGCACTTATGGCTCTACGATGTTGTCGTCAAACCATTCCTTGCCAATTTCTTGGTTAGTAACATCTTCTCCAGCGGAACACGGTTGTTCTCCAACCATTTCCACCCTTGTTGACTTGCCATTGTAATCAAACCCTGCCAGTTTCAAAGTTCCAACATTTTTGTTATATAATTGAGCATCAATTGTATTATTACATGCTTCGAATGGCCTATTATCAACCTTCACCATCTCAACAAAATTATCATCATTCCAAAACATTAGAGATTGATGTAAGTGTTGGAAAAACTGGTTTTGCATCTCATACAAAACCCACAGCGAAAGTAACACAAAGATCTACTTCATTCATGAGAGAAAACATGTAACCTTGAATTCTAGAACAAAGAGAAAGCGTACCTTGGTGCAGTGAAATTCAAAAACAAGACTTGAGAATACCTTCAATCTTTACCCCAATTCCACATGATGCCTAAGATGAGTGGTCTCTCAATCAGTTATTGTGTGCGTTGATTTTCCTTTGGAAAAGTTTATTTCCAAGATTTTGTAGAGAAAAACTATTTCCTCTTCTTTTAATCATACGTACGTTTTAACTGCCTTGGCAATTATTTTATTTAATAACTCTTATTAAATAAATAATTGATTATCTAATTGAGTTAGCCTTTTGGGCCAGCCCAATTGGGCTTAAGTGTATGGCTTGGGATGAGACCAAAGGGACTAATAAGGCTCTAGCTCCAATGGGCCTCAGACTTATCTGTCAACTCTTGACAAGTCCAAAGTTACCATTAATTATATAACAAGTACCACTATGAAAATATAATTGCACTCTAGGCCTTATTAATAATTTATATCCCAAGACTCTAATATGATATCAATTGAACCCTCCATGAAATCTCCATAGTGAACAAAGTCATAATAAACTGTCACTTTGTAAACAACTATTTTATTCCTTGAGTATCCAATTTAATCTTTTAGTTATTCATATTTATGAAATCTAATTTCATAAAATATGAACTTTAGTAACTCTATTAATAGGTATTCCATTAGGGATGGCGAAATTCCCCCGACCCGCGGGTACCCGACATAACCCAACCCTAATGGGTTGGGTTTTACCCAACCCATGAAACACTAGGGTGGGGTTTGGGTTTTAATTATGAAACCCGGGGTGTGGTTATTAGGAATACCGCCTCGAACATGACCCGTGTAGACAAAATTACATAAAACCCCCCATATATATATATTTATATATATACCTCTTATACCAACCCTAACCTAACCCTTTCAATTCTTCTCTCAGAGTCAGCCACCCCTCACCCTTACACTCACTCTCATTCCCTCACGCCTCACCGACCCACCCTCACTCTCACTCTCACTCTCTCAACCCGCCACCTTCCACACCTTCAAGCCCTCCCTCTTCCCTGTGTCTCCACCTCAACGTCAAGGCCAACTCCCCTTCTGTGGCTCTGTCACCGTAATTTGGGTTCGTCATTCTCCACTTTTTTTTTTTTTTGGGATAACTTTGGGTTTGTTACTTGGTTTCCTACATGTATATTTGTGAATTATGATTGTCCAATTAATAGATTATCGTTTTAATGCAAGTTTATGTTAATTTTAGTGTTAGCATATTTTTTTATGATTAACATGTCTATTTTTTAAAGACAAATATATGAAATCCAACCAGAAAACTTCAGTTGCTAAATATTGAGGCAAAACATAATTTTTAAAATATTTTTTTATTTTTTTATTTTTTTAAAGATTGGGCCATGGATTAGGGGCCTTTAGATTAGGCCCTGAAGTGGCATGGCGGGGTAGGGCCTGCAAGGCTCGTGGGGGCCCAACGGGGTAGGTTTGGGGGTTTAAAAAAAACCCATTTAGTTAACGAGGCGGGTTCAGGATTTGGGGGGCGGGTGGCGGGTCGGGTTTGTGCATAAAGAAACCCGCCCTAAACCCAACCCGTTGCCCTTCCTATATTCCATCCGTGTGAACTTTAATGAATAAAGACTTCACATGCTGTGACATTCTTTTAGATGGTTTCTCAAAAATAATTTTACCTAGTGGGAATTCTAGCTCCGCATTTGCTTTAGGTTCCAAATTCTCCATCTCTTCATTTGTTAGTAGGATATGACATGCCCCCCATGCATTTGAGCCTTCAGAATTAAAGTCTTCATCTTCGGTAATGTTCTGTTTTGCCATAAACTCTATTGGCAATGTGACCACATTACATTCCACATTGCTGGAATTTTCTTTTCTTTGTTCCAATTTGAGTTCGTCTCCAAACTCATTGAATGCTTCCAAATCATCCAAGTCTTCAATATCTTCAAGGCCTTCCATCATATCTACATCAACAAATTCCTCCAAAAACTTGTTTCCTTTAATCTACTTAACTGGAATGATCAAATTCATTCTACCTTTGCTTTTTTCTTCAGTCTCTAATTCAGCCAATTTCTCCTCTTGCATCTCTTTTTCTTTAGATATTTCTTTTCCTTTTATTTTGTATTTTGGCCTTCTTGCAATGTATACAGTGACTGTGTTATCATCCATTCGATCAAACCACAAATCACTTGTACATCTCTCTAATTTCTTGAGATCTTGTCGCACTAGTTCTTGGTTCCCTTTTTTAGGTAAATCCTGAATCATTTCACTTTGTGCAAGTTGCTTTGGTTCAAACATTTCTTTGTTGCATATTATTGTCACTTTTGGCTCTTCACATACTCGTTTCATTTTCTATCAACTGAATAGCACTCAATGACGTCTTCACATATTTAGAAGTTCATGTGCCTCCTTTTTGCTGAATTTCAACTTTAATCTCTTTCGCCTTGTTAAGCGGTAAATCATCAAAACTTTTAGGAGTTTGTCTTGCGTCTTGTGACTTATACATTTGCAGCCTAAGCTAGTGTCTCCTTTGGGTTCTTGTCATTTGTGGAAAATATGGGTTATATCCATATTTAAAATGAAGCTTTTGTGGTGGTTTATCACTAACGAATTCCATGGAGTACCATTTATTTGGCTCCCCTACTGGAGGTTTGAAGGTGCGAAGTTGTTTTGGCTTCTCTACCTTGAAAACACTGATTCAACTTTTTCAGGTTCAACAATTGGCCCAGAATCAATATCACTTAGAGGAGGGTATAGCCACTTTTCCAAAAACGCGCGCCATTATGCGAATACAACGCTCACATAGGCAATCATCTTCATCAAAATTAAAAACTTGATCATCTAAAAAAAGAATTATGCCTTTGTAAGGCTTCTTTATATTTTATAAGTTGTAGGCCTTGGTTGTTCTACCATTTTAGCCTTTCCCTTGTTTGTTTGGACATTCTTGCCCTGAAAGAAGTTTTCTTTACCATGCGAGCCATATTTATTTGCTCGCATAGAAGATCCTTCATTGATTTTTAGTCTCTTCATCCCTTGGGTGAGGTGCAATGATTGTTTACCTTGCGCATTAACACATTGATATACATTAAACTTTGAGTTCTCATCATTTTTGAAGCTATTAATCAAAGATTCAAAATTAGCTAAAATCATATTTAAATCATGCAAAGGTTGAAAGGGATCAATATCCACTTTCATCTGCTCTTTAAACTTTTCAGGGAATTTCAAGATTCCTCTTTCAATTTTATCTTGAATAACATTCCTAAAAGTTACACAATCTTTTGTTTGATGTGTAAAAGTATTATGCCATTTACAATAATCCCTACCACGTGTTTCTGCCTTTATTGGGATTTTGTGTTTGCCTACCAACTCTATCAACTTGGCCTCTAACAACCAATCATAGATTTCATCAGACTTCTCTATGTTGAATGAGTAATCCCTTATAGGTGTTGAGAATTTATTTGCTGACTTAGCCTTAATTTTTTTCTTATCTAGTGCATCACATACTTGGGGATTATGACCTATAAACTCTGCAATGTCTACTTTGTAATTAGGGTCATGAAAATAAGTCCCATATGTAGAATTATTCATGTTTCTTTCTTCTTTAATGAGACTCTCATACCTAGAAATCCCTATCAAACAATTCATATAGATCAAAGAATGTCACCCCTTTGAATTTTTTTTCTAAATTCAAAATCTAAACCATCTACTGCAAACTTGACATATTCTCTCACTGGGAGAATAATTTGACAATGCATGTGGGCTCTTTTAAACCGCATGATAAATTGTTCTACGAATTCATCTGGTCTTTGTCTTAATCTGGCCAAATTAGCAATTGACACTCCTAAATTCGTGTGAGAGAAATGTGTTTGGAATTTTTCCTCTAATTCAGCCCATGAATTTAGAGAATTAGGAGGTAAAGATGCATACCAAGCAAATGCTTGTCCAATCAAAGTGCTTGGAAATAGCTTCATCTTACAATTTTCATTGTTTGAGACCTCCCCGCATTGTATTGTGAATCTAGACATATGTTCCAGTACACTCTTATCATCTTAAGACTTTAATACCCATCTAAAAAACTTAGAGAAAGCCTTTTTGAGGATGAGAAACATCAATTGAAAATGAATCCTCTTAGTGGGAGTACATGCCAGTCCTTACAAGAAAAATGAGGAATAATAGCGATGAGAATAATTCATCTTTCAATACACTTGGCCAATAGTAGCCATATCTGTGTATTAACCATTTGGCAGTGGCAGAGCCCAAAAATTTGGTGCGAATTCCTGTCTCGCAAGTAGTTCGTTCCATTAAAGATGGTTCCATTGTCCACTATTATAGATTGAGGAATTCCAAACAAACGTCCCTTCTACTGAGAATCCCCTAAGAATGGAGAGTATCTAAGAATCTATTGGAAGTTTGCTAGCTCAAGACAATGATAAGGGCGTTTTTCTATCATTGAATAATTTAATTATGCTTTATTTAATAATCTACTTAAATAAATAAAAAAACAGCCGATCTTGAATTCTAAATTAAGATATCAACATATTCTGATTACAATGCTTGTTCCCTTATTTTTCTTAGTTGCCATTACTTTCCTCAAATTATTCTTGATAATCTTATTAGTGGCATTTGCTTGACCATTTGCCTGTGCATAATATGGTGTTGAATTCAAAATTCGAATACCATATTCTTGTGTGAAGGTGAATGGGTAAATGGAGTTTAGCTTTAGATGAATTTCACTTAGTTTATGTTATCACAGAAAGCAATAAAAGGTAACTACATTTGGTCTACTATAAATAAAGATTATGATATTATCACAAAGGACAAATGGGAATAAAAAGTGTGGAGGTTTATAGTGATTCACAATTAGTAATTAGGCAACTTGTTGGTGATTGGACGTTGCCTAGTCCTAAAAGAACTTCCATATGTTGGACATTCTCAAATAAAGGATTATTATTCACTCCTGGACCCATTCCACTAACAAAATCATTAGTTGATAGTCTGTATTCTCACAAACAAATTGGCGACCACAATGGGAGTACATGCCAGTTTGATTGGAAAGTTTATGGAAGTTTATAAAGAAGATGTGGTGGTTAAATCTCAAGACTTAAGCATCAAGTATGGCTCAAGCTTTAGCAAATATATCCTCATCTTCTTTGCACCCTTTTGTTTTCTTGTATTAACTCATGCGCAATTGGCCAATGATTAGGTTTCTCTAATCATTAACTTGGGTATCAAGATGAACCTCTTCAACAGATAGACCCTTAAATTAGCCAAACACAGGAACAACTAATGATTTTGATAGTGGAATAGGTCCAGGAGTGAATAATAATCACTGGGCATTAGTGATTAAAATAATGGATCACGGTGCAATGAATGTATATAGAAGAAAATTTAAAATAAGGAAGGGTTTTATTTGATGGAAGTGGATCGAAAGATTATTGCAAGCATGATTCATGTGGCCAACCTGCGTGCAGGCAATTACAGTTTTCACATGAGCAATGTATGGGAGAAGTTACCAGAATATGAGGAGGATTGCAGTAACGGGCATTCTCCGGTTATAACCAAATCTTCATTGCAGAAAATGATACCCTTAAATCAGCCAACCATTAAGAACAATTAATGATTAAAACCTGGGTCTCTAATTCCCTATCAATAACTGATGGGAGTATTCTTTTACTTATACACATGGGACTTTGTACAATGAAGTATAAGTTGACACAACATCCTTAAGTACTTGTGGTGGGCTCACATAAAAAGTATTGAAATTCAATCACAAGTTGGCATATAAAGATAACATCAATTTGGGTGTAAGAAAGAGTATAATCACAGGAGACATTTCACATTTGGGGGAACATTATATGATTCCCACTTCCGTCATCATTTGGTGTATCTTCTTCTATAATTATAAAAATCTACTACTTTATATAGGAAACATTATTAAAGAACAAAATAATATTAAAAAAAAAAACAAAACTAGCACATAGTAAAGCAAATGAGGACGCCCACATAATATCTAGCCTCAATTCTTAAATCTTAAATAAACTTGCAGATGCAGGTGACAACTAGCTTACGTAATAAATAATTAATCAATTATCTCCCCTTTCTCCACCTAAAGCATCCTCTCACCAAAATCCGAATCTACTTCTCTCTCTCTCTCTCTCTCTCATCCCCAACTATCTTATCCTCTTAAACTCCATCCCCATTTCCCATCTCAACCGTCCATCACATCCAACGCTCCACAATCAACATCTGAAATCATTACCATACTCTGACACTTACACAACACTTAAATCGCTCTATAAAGTTAAAAAGTTCATAACTAACACGAAAGAGAACCTCTTGATATTCAGTTAAAAGTTTTTCAAGTTTTTTTGTTTTCTCATCACTCTCTGAGATTTTTTTTATTTAATTTTCCCTTACTTTCTCTCCCTCCAAACAGGTTTCGAAAGCTTTTTAATTTTTTTTTTTTTTTAACTCTTTTCGCTTGCGAGAAATGGAGATGGCTATGGAAGATTCGCACTGCTCGCACGATCTTCTCCTTCTCTCCATGGCTCGCGCGGCGGTGATTGTCAATGGACGGAGCCCTCTGTTTCCGACGAATCCTATACAGAGTACGCAACGAATAAGTAAAGCTGCTTAGGGTTTGTTAAACCTCTCTGTGTTTTTTTTAGAACTTTGAAAGTGTGTTTTTCTTTTGGTTTTGTGTGTTTCTCTGTTTTGGACCTGAAATTCGTGGAATTGAGTTCAAGAACTCTAGGGTTATGGTGAATTTCACTCAGTTTGTGAATTTCATTTCTGAATATTAGTGATTTTCTTGAAGATTTGGAGTTCCAGATTTGAGTTCCAGGGCTTCTGGAATGTTCTTGTGAAATTTGAGGTCCTTAGGGTTTCACATCACATAGTTCGTGAAATGTTTGTAGCTTGGGATTTGTGGGGAAAGTTTGAGTTCAATTTCTAGGGTTTGAAAAGAATTTCTTGTCAAACATTGAGTTCTTTAGGGTTTCATGTGGTTCTTCTAAGTGCTCTGCTTCTGAATATCCAAGAATTTATCAGGAATTAAGAACGTAATTCTGTGTAGTCTTTGAAGGAGTTGGGTGGGTATTTGAATTTGAATTTGGGTTTTTTTTGGCGGGAAAATTTGAATGGCTAAAAGGTGGGAATTAGGGTTTCCGAAGTCTAATGCTTCTAGTCTTAAAGAACAAGTAGCAAGAACCATTCTCCGGAATGTGAGGGCGCAAGGGCATCCATACGTTGAGATTCGGGAAGATGGGAAAAAGTTTATTTTCTTCTGTACTTTGTGTCTTGCACCATGTTATAGTGATACTGTGTTGTTTGATCACTTGAAGGGGAATCTTCACACTGAGAGGTTATCTACTGCCAAGGTTACACTTATGGGACCGAATCCCTGGCCCTTTAATGATGGTGTTCTTTTCTTTGATAATTCAGTGGAAAATGATAAAAATTCGGGGGTTTCAAATACTAGTAAAAGTAGGTTGTTGGAGTGGCACAACGATGATAACAATCTTTCTATTGTCAACTATGATGGAAATTCGAAATCTAGTGGTAATGGGTATGTTGTTGATCATTCAGATACTGAAATTAGTTCTGATGATTTGACTTTGAATGCTAATGGGGAGAATGGCAGTTTGGTAATTCCTGGTGTGCGGATTGGGCATGAAATTTCTGATATAAAGGGGCAGGAGGTTGGTTTTGGACTAATTGGTGCCAGGTTCTGTGAGAAGGATGACGTTTCAATTGGGATTAATAGAATATGGTGCGAGTGGTTAGGGAAAAAGAGTCCTGGTGGAAATAACGATAAGTTCAAGGTTCCAGAGCATGATTTTTCTGTTATTACTTTCAATTACAATTTAGATATGGGTCACAAGGAGCTGTTTGATAATGTGAAGTCATTGCCCTCATCAAGTCCTACAACAAAATCAGAGAGTGGGAATGGCACTAGTAGGAAAAGAAAGGCAGCATTTTCTGACCCTGAGGATGTTAGTGAGTCCTTGAGTAATCAATATGATTCGTCTGTGGAAGATACTTCGGCATCAAATGATTCCTCTTCAAGATTGCTTTTGACTCACTTTGATGATCAACTTCTGCGTACGAGGTTTATTTCAAATAAGTCTATAAGGCGGGAATTGAGACGGCAACAGCGTGTAGCGGCAGAAAGGATGTGTGACATCTGCCAACAAAGGATGCTTCCTGGGAAAGATGTATCAGCACTTATGAATATGAAGACGGGTAGGCTTGCATGCAGCAGTCGAAACGTGAATGGGGTAAAATTCTCTTAGCAACTTGTCTCTTTTTTCTTTTGGCTGTGTTTCTTTGGAACTATATATGTCTTGATAAATTTTGAAGTATGATGTACTCATTATGGTCTATTATTGCTCTGTTTAAGTTACAACTTGGAAACTGTTTGCATTTTGCAGGCATTTCATGTTTTTCATACTTCCTGCGTCATACATTGGATACTTTTTTGTGAGTTTCAAATAATTACAAAGGAGTTACATAACAAAAGAAATGCAGCTAAATACGATGAAATAGGAAAAGATGGTGAGGAACAAGCCACAAGAACACAAGATGATTCTGTTTTCTGCCCAGAGTGCGAGGGCACTGGAGTCATAATTGAAGGAAATGAGCTGGAGACACCAAATATCCTTCCTTCTGAGGTTTGTTCACCATGGGATAATTTTAAATTCATTCAAGACTTCATCTTGTTGGACGTGTCATTCCATTTTTCCCTTTGCTTATGTACACTAAACAGAGTCTATTACAGAATAGGCTTAAATATTATTCAAGATGAACTAAGCTATGATGAAAAGTATTACTCACTGGGAATTTTTGGGTCACTATTTTGTGTAACAGTTGTATACAACATATCTCTCACATGGGTGTAGGTCCCACACTTGTGGGGTTCACCCCCATATGAGAGGGATGTTGTATGCAACCGTTACACAAGATATCACCTCAAAAGTTTGAGAGTCAATTTGTTGTTATAAGTTCTAACTAAAATACCCAGTTACTTTGTCTCTTATAGATCACTGAGAAATTTGCATATTCTAATTGATTTTGGTTATTTTCTTTTTACCATCAGATGTTCAAGTGTAAAATAAAGGCAAGTGATGGACGTAGAGCATGGATGAAAAATCCTGAAGTGTTGGAGAACTGCTCAACAGGTTTTCATTTCCCTTGTCAGTCAGAAGAAACAAATCAGGTATGTTACAGATTTGTGCAAAATTTATATTTCTTTTCTAAAGTAAATATTAATTGCTGTTGTTAATTCTAGGATGTTATTTCTTGATCATAGGAAAAGGCAAAACCCCTGAAATTGCTGCGTTTCTATGGATGTGATGTATAGATCAGCCACAAGATCCTCTGAACCTTGTACCGATTTTAGTCTCACAGTAGCATGTAGATTTTGCTTTTAACATGTAAGTTGTTGTTCATGTAAGTATCATGATTCTAGTACAAACCATGGGTAGGATTTTAAATATAACCAGGATTTCGTAAACATTGTATATACCTGTTGTTGGACAGAGGAGCATACATTCAGTATACATTGCTGAGATATATCTGCATGGTAAATGAATTGGATTTGCTCTTAGATGTAAGTGGTAACCTGCATTTCGTCATTCATAACAAAATTTGTGCATTTTGTCAATCCATGTTTACTCTATGATAAAGGATTTATTTTTTAATTTTTGATTTAATGCTGAAGACTGAAGTCAATGGGCTTGTCAGATGAATTTTGGTATTCCTTTCCAGTTTAAGGCTTATAAGAAACTTGTACATTTTATTTGTATTAAGTACAGGAAACATGTTTTTGTTTTGTTATTGTTAACAAAGTGAATAGAAGTGAGAATAAGATGGCTAGCTGTGCACAAGCATGACTTTTGAGGCCATGAACTTGCATTTTTCAAGGATGCATAGGTGGCAGTCTTACAGGGCAAGCTGGAAAGCTGTGTGTTATCAAGGGAGTAACTTGAGATCTTTCTTTGGCATCGTGACAGACTTCTCTGTGACTTTGAAATAAAGAATATAATCAGTATATTATTTTTGCTCAATATATAATATAATTATGAGAAATTATGAGAAATTTGGGAAGATATACTTGCCTGCTATTTCATAGGCAGCATGACTATATTTGAAAGTCCTCCATGTTTAAAATTCTTAACCAGTATCTGGGGGTGATATTAAGGGATTCTTTCTTGTAATTATCTAATATGTGTGAGATGGGGGAGCCTCCATCTACTCCCCTACTTTCTTCTCAAATCATGGAAAGGATTAGCAAATATTGTTTGCTAGAGGAGGTTGGGGGATTACACTTTTATCATACACATGGCATTCTAATTTAGGCAAGACTAATTTAGAAAAAAGGTTTCCTAAGAAACAATCTGATACTCGTGAAAAAACCAATTTTCCTATAAGGAATGAGAAATGCTATAACCATAATATTTTCATAACAAATTATAAGTAACAGGTTGGCGTTGGGGTTGGGTTGTTATTGGTAGGCAAAAAAAGCATGGGCGGCGCTAGATGTATTACAGGGGGTTCAAATGAACCCCTTGACTTTTTATTAAGAAAATATTTTATATATATTTATATATATATAATATTTTTTTTTACCTGTTTAATTTATCATTAAAAATATTTTTGCACACCGTGACTTAAATCTTGCACACCCTGATCACATATCAACTTTACTATTTTTTTTTCCTCAAATCACTAACTTTATAACAAAAAATTATTAATAACATGATAACAATATACATACATGTATCAAACCCTTTGTATTTCCTGAATATTAAATTATATTAAGTTATATTATATTTACACTATACATGCATATATCATACACATACACATCACAATTCACACAAATTACTTTATAACAAAAAAATAATAATAATGCACATATCATAAACATATGCATAACTAACAAACACTCACTCTTTACCCTTAGGCTTCGTTTGGGAGTTTATAAGGGAACAGAATGGAATGAAATGAAATTATCATAAAGGAATGAAATGGAATAAAATGTATTTAAGTAAAAGAAAAGAATGGAATGAAATGGAATTAAGTAACCTTGATTGGATGTTTTAAAATAAAAGAATGGAAATGAATACAATGTAAGTAATCTTGTTTGGGAGTAACATGGAGAGAATGGAATAAAATCATTTTATGACAATATTACTATCAGATCCCTATTTTAAAATAAAGGGTTGAATATATATAGGGGTATTTTGGGAGTTTCAGTAAAAAAATCACTAAATCTAATTCAATTCCCTCACATTTCTCCAAATTTCAAAGGGAATGAAAATTTGAGATTTTAAGGGAATAGAGAGGAATGAATGTTTCTTTCTACCCATTTCATTCCCTCCCATTTAAACTCCCAAACAAGGGAATGAACTTTCCATTCCCTTTATTAAAACTCACTAACAAGGGAAGGGAAAAATGTTCTAAAATTATTCTTTTCATTCCATTTCATTCCCTCATCCCAAACGAGGCCTTAGAATTAGAGATATCGAGATAGTCAAATAGAGAAGAGAGATGAGATGAGATTTATGAGAGAGATTCAAGCATTTGATTAGTTAAGTAGACACTTAGTGTATTATTGATGTATAGATGTGTGTGGTTGTGTTAGTTAATAATTCATACAATGCAAGTGAGATGAGTTTTGCCATTTAGTTTAAAATATTTTTATAAAAACAATGACAAATAGATAGTGACAATTGCATAAAAATAAAAATGTTATACAAACTCAATAAAATAAAATGGTCATATCTACCCACATTGACAATAGATAATAACGATTGAAAATGAATTATCATGTAATGATTTCAAAATATGAAAACTCATAGAAGGATATTGTAACATTTTATGTATTTGCGACTATTTTTTTTTTTTTTTTGGTCGATAACTAAATATATTTAAGTTATCTTTTTATTAAATTTTGTTTAATTTAACTTTCTAAATGACCCTCCTAAAAAATATTTCTAGAGCCGCCACTGAAAAAAAGTAATTTCATTGGTAGGTTTAAATCAGGACCAAATACCAATGACAGCTTACCACTTGTTATTTATTGTAAAAATATTGTAAACGTAGTACTTCTCATAAATGATGAGTTGGAAGTTTGAGTCACCCTAGAGTTTAGACCATGATCATATGATCAAATAGAAATGAACTGGAAATTTCCAACGTCAAGAAAAAAGTCACGCATGCAAGCCGTGCACATCACAAGCAGCTCTTATGATAGAAAAAAGTCAAACAGATGTTACTTTACCCACCTAAGAAAAATCCTGCATAAATATTTCAATTTGAGTTTGAGAATTGGTATGAATAGAAATCATATAAGAAAATCACTAGCCGGCCCATTGAGATCCTTCGTTTATATATGAAATACATTTCCGTCACAATCTGCCGGCTCTTACGTCCAACAGAAGATGACCTGTAAAAAAATCTCAGTTCACAAGCCGGCCCACCTATCTTCCATGAAAGACTTTGTCATTTTCAGAAATCACACTATATAAACCATTTGCGCATGAAACAAAAGGTAATCAAAGAATGAGGTACTTTCACCTTATAAACATGATGTCCCTGCTAATAGTTCTAGCCACGGTTCTTTCTCTAATGGTGGGATCAGGCTCTCAGGCTCGGCCACTATCTGGCTCTGGGGTAGAAGTTTCAGGAGCCAGAGTTGAAAATACATATGAAATTAACCTTGGGGCACTTGCCACGATGCTTCCCAAAGGTCCTGTTCTACCATCAGGTCCGAACCCTGACATAAACTGATTCAAGCTTTCTTTGTACGGTGAAAAATAACTAGAATGCCAATGTAGTTCTTGTGATACACAAGTTAAGGTACTACTAGCTTTGGATAGTTATGGTAGTCGGTACCTTAAAGCACTCATGTACTATTGAACGAATCGCATATGTATGTTTGAATTTTTATTCATTTTTGTTCCTCTACAAGATTTTATTCTTGTATCAGTTATCATACATTATAATTTTTATAGTGTGATTGGTGTCACGTGGCTGTTTGGGATATACTATATATGTTAAGAAATACTTGGACAAGGTCTCAAACATCTAGCTATGGTTCCATCAATTGGTTGTCATTTTCTGCTAACGATTGTCCAAACAAAAGCAAAAGACTCGCTTGCGATATGATTGATTTAAGTATCCAACTAGTCCCACAACACTCCGAAACAATTAAAAAAATCAAATAAAAAAAACTTTTTGCTGAATAGCTTATTAAGAGCTACGATCAAGGACATAAACAACCCTAATTGAGTCGAGCACGAAGCTACAATTTTTATGTTTAAGCTTCTTTTGTTTCAAGAACGAGATCCATTAACATCCACAAATTTTGTTAAGTAAATCAACCAACCAGCGATAGCTTTTACGTAAAGAAACCAAGGTAGTAATACCATATTGGTACCATAACCATTCAAACCGGTAGTATCTTTCGTACTGGCCAATAAATTGATATTGGTACTACTCTAAAATGTATTGAATGAAATACTACATTGTACTAGCCTGTACCCATTGTACCGGAATTTTTTGTGCGCTTCAATGGGCACAATAAAAATTAATAAATTAATTTTTTTTGCAAAAAGGTTATAAACATGTTATTATGCTAGTACATTGGGTTAATGTAATTAGACTAATATTTGAGCTTATAAAATATGTGAATTTTAAATTATATTTTGTTGTAAAATACAAGCAAAACAATAAAATAATAAGCACGACAACGCACAAAAATTGGCATGGTTAGGCTAACTCCAAGCCTTCCTCTTCAGGCATTGCCAAACACAATTCACTATTAATAATAGGAATTACAACCATACAAACTCTCCAAAACAAAAACAAAAAAACAAAAACAAAAACAAAACAAAACTCTCAAACATAAACTAAAAGATAGCACCCCCAATACACTCAAAGGTGCACTCAAACTAACTCATCTGGCAAAACTTAATCTTCACCTCTCTCACAAGGCAAAGCTTTGCTCCTAACTCTGACACATAAATACACATCACAAATCTATACCATCACTCTTTTTTATAAGGAGTGACACTTCGTCTTACTTCATTTTAGGGATGGCAATGGAGTTGAGCACTTGAGCTAGGTCGAAGGATGAAATTTTCACCCTTGCCCCACATGGATATGTCTTGCCCTGTCCTCACCCCACTCTACATGATAGGGCACACTACCCTACCTAGGGACAGAGCTATGTTTTGACTTGGGGGGCAATGGCTGCCTCAACTTTAAAAAAAAAATCAACTTCCATATATATATATATATATATATATTTTTGGAGAGAGCTTTAACCTATGACGTCCGCTCCTGATGATAGTTTTTTTATCATCAGATCAAGACACCAATTGGCTTTTGGTATAGGCGGGTGTAGACATCAAAATTTTATGATGTATTCACAACCGTCCGATTGTTCATGATAAAATATTTGTGATCAAATTAATCTCCAATTGATGAGGTGGACGATCAACAAATGAAATCAAGTCACATGGCAACATCAAATAAGAAAGCCATATGGCAATATCAGAAGAAAAGACCTATATGGAAAGTTCTTATTAAATGGAAGACCAAATTAAATTCATAATTAACTCTCAATAAATGCTGAGAGAAACTTCCAAATTAAATACGATTGAGTTGCCTATAAATAGAAGCTTCTCATATGAGAAAGGGGAAAAACTTAGAGAGAAAAACCCTATTGACACTCTGCCAAAATAGAGAGTTATCTCTAAGTCCAAAAGAGCACTCTTGCTCCCTCAAAATCAAGGCTCATTTCTACTTCTTCAAATCAAAGTAGAGATTTTCCTTCAATTAAGTTCGAGATCAAGCCAACGGCCCTCAACTTCAAATCAAAACTAAAGTACATCCAATCACACATCCAACTTGGAGACATCAAAGTACGATTCAAGATCAAGCTTCATAGCCTTCAGATCGTAAAGTTACTTGGAGATCGATTCAAAGGAGTTTTATTGTATTCTTTCACTGTAAAGAGTCATACAATGGATTGTACTCACATATATACAAATCAATACAATTGATAATTTGTTACACTATTTCGTGATCGTGTGATTCTTCTTTTATGAATTTTATGTGTACAGCGGGAATTGGACTTCCATATATATATATATATATATATATATATATAAGATTTTTAAAATTTGACCTATGAAAGACAAGTTCAAGACAAAATTGGGTTGCTGAGATCTCTTGTAAATGATTTGATATTATCTAATCAAGGTTTGAAACAAGAATAAATGGTGGATTTGAACAGAATGTGTTGTTGACACTACCGCTAATGCTAGGTTAAGTGTGTCTTCATCTTTTGCTTCATAGTTCAAGCCATAACATTAGCAAGAACATAGAGAGAGAGAGAGAGAGAGAGAGAGAGAGAGAGAGAGAGAGAGAGTTTTATAGAGAAGAGATAAGTGTCAATAGAAAATGTCAGTAAAAAATAGAGATGAGAGTTTTATAGAGAAGAGATAAGTCTCAATAGAAAATGTCAGTAAAAAATAGAGATCAAATTCACTAAGATTTCAAGAAAGAGAAATAGAAAGATAAAACAGGTGAAACAAGAAAGATTAAAAAAAAAGGCTCAGTTAATATATACATTAATCATCCAGTTTAGGAAACTTTTCATGAAAAATTGAAAAAGTTACTAACTTTTTTGATAACTTTTTCAATTTCCCATAAAGAGTTTCTTAAAATGGTTTACTAACATATGCCCTAAAGGTATACGTTAGTAAAATCCAAAAAGTAAATTAAAGTTGAGTTTTTGTTTTTAAGATTTTCTTATGTTTTAGAAATTTATTGTGTGGCTATTGTTAGAGGAGTTAATGGGTAGTGCAGACTAATGGCAAAAGAGAAAAATTGAAAGAGAAATGCTAGGGACACCAATTTTGGCCAAAATTAGTGTCCCTAGCATTTCTCAAATTGAAATCGATGGTTTGTACTTTGTTTGACTTTAGCGGTCCTACTCAGTAGGAAAATTATCTCTTTGTTTGTACTTTGGTTGTGGGTTCCGTTAATTAGCTTAACTGGTATTGGTAGAGTATCTTGGACACCTTAGGTTGAAAATTATCTCTAAAGAAAAAAAAAAGTTTGTTGTGGTTTGTAAGATAGGTTTATTTGGTTTTTTTTTTGTTTGAGACTAATGTTTGTGGGGCATATTGTGGATTTAGGAGTGTAGTTGATGTGTCCCTAGTATTATTCAATATTCATAAGCTAATATTAATGATTTATTTTTTCCAATCTCTAATGTTGATTTCCTAATTTATGAAAATCTTAAAATTAAAATTTGAAAAATCACCATTGATGATATTGGTATTAGTTTATTGCAAATCTCAGATTGCATCGACAAATATAAGATCGTTAATGAATGTGATGAAATTTCATAAGCTTACATTAAACTTTGCCCCCTAGGTTTGAACCTGGCTCCATAGTCCATCCTTGACCCTGCCCCACCCCTTAGGTCTTCGCGAGGCCCCACCCTACCCCACAAAACCCTACTTCATGTTAATGTTGGAAAATCTGGTTTTGTATCTCATACAAAACACACAGCGGAAGCAACAATCACGGATCTACTTTATTCATGAGAGATAACATGTAACCTTGAATTCTAGAACAAAGAATAGAAAGCGTACCTTGGTGCGGTGAAATTCAAAACCAAAAAATCTGAAGTACTTGGGAAGACTTTTAATCTTCACTCCAATTCCACTTAATGCCCAAGATGTGTGGTCTCTCAATCAGTTTCCAAGGAGAGAATAGAAGAGTGTCCAACACTCACATACACCATTTCATTCTTTATGAGAACACTCATGAAAGACTTAATGAAAACTTTAATAAAATTCTGTATGTTTCTCTCCTTATATACAACTGATTATCTAATTGGGCTAGCCTTTTGTGCCATTCCAATTGGGCTCTAGTATGTGGTTTGGAGTGGGACCAAAAGAGAACAAATAAGACTCTAGCTCCAATGGGCCTTGGGCCTTTCTGTCAACTCTTGACAAGTCCAAAGTTGCCATTAATTATATTCAATACCACTATAAGAATATAATTGCACTCTAGGCCTTATTAATAAATTATATCCCAAGATTTTATTATACATGCAACCTCTTCATTAAAATATTTCTAGTAATACAAAGTCATGAATGTAAACTGCCACTTTGAAAATTACTACATCTTAATCCTTGAATACCCAGTTTAATCGTTTACGTTATTCATCATATATTTATGAAATCCAATTTCATAAATATATACTTTAGTAACTCTTTACTAAAGTAGTTGGGCCCAACTCTCTTGAAAAACCAAACCCATTAAACTTATCTCAAGGGAATATTTTATGTCTCTGTTAAGAGATTATGAATTCCATCTTGAAAATATATGTTCCATCAACACTTAATGCGGCTGCCTAACATACTGAGGATTTGAGCGTGATTAATAGATCTCACTCCTGATATATCAAAGCAACCTACACCTCATGATCAGATCCATTATTCTCTCAGGATTTAGAGTTGATGTAAATAGAAGTCGTGAGATTTATTATTCATTTGACAGATGTTAGGAGAATAATAAATCTCATAGCGGTTTAGTTCAATATGTCTTAACTCTTAAAACATATCAACATACCAACTAGAAGTCTTCACTTCCATGATCAAGACAAATCATCGTAGTTGATATGTTATAGTCTTCGTAAATGAAATGCCCAACTTCATCACCGACTACGAACTAAAATTCTGAGTTTACAAAGAACTTGTGATTTATATCTTTTGTGACTAAATCACATACTATGCATCTCATGGACTAAGATAATGTCCCATTAGTTCATTTATAAACAGTCTTATATAATTAAACAAATTAATCATTTATAACATGCCAATAAATTGGATTTTAGAGCACAAATCCCAACAGTTAATCCATCTCACCCCCCACACTTGTTAGTCATTAATATTAATATGCTTGAAATTATAATTAAATTTATCTCATCAAATCCAACTAATTTTTTGTAAGAACTTAATAATATTATTAAAAATGTTTAACAAGATAATATCACAACAAAAACCAAAAGTCCTAATATTCACACCATGCATTTAAATACTTAGTAATACAAACCAAGTTTTTAACACTAATATATAGTGTGGGATGGGGCAGGGCTAAAAAGCCTAAACCCATCCCCGTCGCATCTCAAGGTGTAGGGAAAAATCTCACCCCATCCTTGCCCCACCACCTTTGCGAGGTAGGAAAAACCCACGCAGGAAGGCAAAATTGTCATCTCTACTTCTTTTCATTTTAATGTGGGATTATCCCTTTAAAATTTTAATATAATTAACGCACATCCTTATTATTCTTCAAGTTTTTTTTTTTTTTTTTTAGAATCAATGAAGTGCCTTTTATTCAAAGAAAAAACATTAGAGTATGCTAGAAACAAAAGAAAGGAACTGTGGGGGAGCATCCTTCATCCACGTCCTATAATCTAAAACAATTAAAACAAAAAGAACTAAAACATAAGCAACCATTTTACCCTCTCTCTTAACATGAAAGTAGTGTAATTTACTTAAACATCTTGCCAAAACCACACCGAACCCTGGTTTTTGCTCCCAACTGAATAGTGTATCCTCAAGATTGACCTTAACCATTTCCAAGATAGGAGCTCTCCAATGAACTTGGATCGGGGTGGACTGTGGTTGGGGAGGTTGTTGCACTGCCTGGAATTCTGATAGGATTTCATTGGCCACGTTGACGAGCTGCTTTGGAATGCAACAAGGTTGGTTAGTTCTGACTCAATTCCGATGTGTCCCTAAAATCCAAAACATGACCGAGAGCAACTTTTTATTTTGTTTCATTCTGATCATCCACGACAGCAACTCTTTGAAATCCATGAAAGCTGCTTCCACAATAGAATCGCTATTAATCAAAGACTTAGTCGTATTGAGGATGTGCTCTAGCTTTGCTTCATCTACCCATGTTTCGGCTATGAACGTGACAGAGGGATCTTTTGCCGGTAAGATTTCACCAGGCTCTCTCTCTGTCCATGGGTTCCCAAGCCCATGGCAAATCATTACTAAGAGAATCATTGCGTCTGGCAGGGCTGTGGGACAGCCTCCGCCAATATCTATGATTGAGAGACATCCTCCTTGGAAACTTGCCGCTTCTTATTTGGTAGCTTAGGGAGAATTTTGTTGTCATCCATTGCTCTTTTACCTAGACCCTTATCTTCTTTTCCCCCCCGAAGAGAATGAGGAGAAACCTGGGCACGTCGAAGTCGAGACCATTTGCCCCATGTAGGTCTACGAGCTTGCTTAGTCCACGTTGTTGGTTTTTTTGAACACTTTGGATTAGGGTTTATCGAGCTTTGGGTGTGAATAGAAACTGCCTCAACAACAAAGAAATTTTTTCCTTGGTTACCAGTCGACTTCCGTGTGCCCCTGTTTTTAACTGGTGGAATGAAATTGGAAACCTCGGAATTACTTCTCCCATTAATGGCCCTCACCGAATTGCCCTTAATAATCTGATCCTTATCATATCGAGCCAAATCCGTATCAATCTGTTTGATTTGAATATCAAATAAATTCTCGGGAGTTATGGAGTCTGGAATTAACTCTGATTCCTTAGTTTTCGGCTTCCCATTATTTTTTGCATCCGTTAACACCGTGACAGCCGTTGGAGGAATTGAATCAATATCCTCATCAGGGAGTAACGTGGCATTAATGGCAGGCTCATTTGTAACAGGTAATTCATTGATATTGATTACCAGAATAACTCCTTCATCGATTACCATATTTGCCTGATTCGTCTCCGCCTGAGTTTCCATTGCCGGTTGGTTTTCCGATTCCGTTGGATTGTTCACCCTTGTCTCCGCCCTCTCCCTTGCCTCTTGGAATTCTTTTCTCGTGAATGGGTGTCTGTTGTCATAGAAACCAAGTACCACGATAACATCTCTTCCACTAGACATGTATGGGGCAGCCTTTAGAGTGGAATTGTATTGTTGTTGTTCCACTTTAAGCGTGCCTTTACTCTGCAGCCACAGCTCGCAACTTTTGTCAACATGGTTCAAGCGCCCACACTAGAAACATAGATTTGGTAAGCGCTCGTATCTGAATCGGACCCAATGTTTTGACCCATTCTCTAGTGTAATCACCCTACCTCAGCATAAAGGTAGTGTAATATCAATCATTACTCGAACCCGAATGAAATGTCCGCCTTCATCAGTTACTGCTCCTGCTGATTTCTGAACTTCCCCAACAATGTCGCAGATGTTCTCTGCCACTTCCTTCGTCATATATCGAATTGGGATATCATGAACTTGAACCCAGAATAAGGTTTTTGAAAAAACCAAATCGCGCACCGGACAATCTGTACTGTACCTTTGCAACATCACTAGATGTTTATCAAAACTCCAAGGTTGGTTTTTGAGGATTCTTTCAGTATCATTGGGATTATCAAAAACAAACAACACTCGGTGTTCATTTTGGTTACGGATTGTGAACCCATTTGTAGATCTCCACAACTGTTTGAAAGTTCGCGCCATGACTTCCATATTTAGGAAACGTGGGGTAAGGAATTGAGCTGCTAGCAAATATTCACTAGATCTTTGTTCATTGGACAGGGTGAATCCAACGGTTTCCTTTTCTGAAAGGGAAAAGTTGGTCAATTGATTTGCTAACTCCTCCATGAGAATGAGAATTGGAAAAAGACCAAGAAATAAAGTGTCTCCTCACAACCCCGAAAGAACCAAAATACCACTAGCTCAGAAGGTACACTTGTTACCTACTGAGAACAAACTCTCCTCTCAAAGAAGGGACCAACACACTTCTACTGCCTTAGAAAAGAGAGAAAAACCTCTCTCTCTAAGTGGCAGAGAGACTTCTCATTCCAATGTTATTCATCTAATTCAAGAATCCCACGGTCAACATCTCACTTGACATGCTGAATTTCGCTTGTTCGAAATTCTTGTTGTGTATTTATCTTCTCTTTGTTTATCTTATATCCATATGCCTTTGATATTTTTAGAGTAATTTTCCAAAAACTTTGGCTATTATTCTTCAAGTTGATGTGGGATTCCAAAACCAATAAAGAATTTATAAACTCCTTCTATCATAAGCTGGACTCAACATATATTTATAAACATATAAGTAAATAAATAAATACATACGTACAAACATATATATAATATAAGGATTTTGAATTTATGTTGACCTTTTTATATTGTGCTGTGTAGACCTCTTCTTACAATGACAAGTGGCCGAACAAAACCCTAACTACAACCAAAAAAAAAAAAATTGTTCTTCAAAAATTAATTCAAAAAAATAAATTCAGTTATCCAAACTTCAATAGCATCGTTTCACCACATACATGTTGGTAGTTATGTTTCTTGCTTCAATTATCTCTTTTTTTCCTTTAAACCTCACTTCATTTTGCCCTTCCTATTCTACCTTCTTTTTAATTTCTATAAGAATTGTGAAAGCAAATTCCCAAAACAAGGTTTAGCTTTTCTGTAAGAAAAAATATTGAGGAAGCAGATTCTTCAATTTTCTGTAAGAAAAATCACCAAAGCAAGTTGAAAGGTCAGGATAGCGCCATTGTTTTCCTTCTCACTTAATTTTATTTATTCATGAAATGTCCTTTCGTATGCTATTGTTTGATATGATGCTATAATTTACAAAAATGAATAACCAAAGAAGGTTCAATGCAACAATGCACAATGCACAATAGCAGAAAAAAGAAAAAGAAATTTCATATTAGAAAACAAATAGAAAGCCAAAAAAAAAAAAAAAAAAAACCTCAATTATTTTTACATAGAAATTAAATTGATTCTAAAATAACCAAAACAAAAAAAAAAAAAAAAAATACTTTGCAATTAAATTGAATTGCAATCAAATTCAGAAGATATTATAAGTTTTTTTTGCCCTCTCTCTTTCATCACCACAAACTCTAACCCAAATTAATTTTCAAACCATGAAAAGTACAATCAAGACTGAACCTAAAATAAAATCATTCCATAGACAATGGCCATGACTGAAAGTAGCTAATGGTAGTATTGGATCATCAATCCGCTGGTGCCTTCTTAAGTCTCTCTCACCAAGAGTCACTTTTTTCTTTTTCTTTTTTTGTTTTGATAACTCTATAATTGTTATATTTTTGTACTTATGACGTACAAATATACAATTTAGTTGGGTACTTACATATGCATGTGTTATAAACTAGTATAAATTAAGATGGATGGATCAAATTTGGACAATACTTAAATCTCAGGGGTCAAAAAGTCTTTTTGTATTTTTGCTAATTTAATTTTTTGGTATAAAAGATAGAAGACAAAAAATTTACAAAACATAGAAACGCCAAATCCCGAATATGATCCCAACCAACACGATCCCTACCAAATTTTAAGGGCATGTTTGGTAGACTATAATAGGTGTTGTAATGTAATAGTTATTCCTATGGTTTAGTCTTTAGTTTGGTTATATTTTTATTACAAGGAATAGTCATTCCTTATGAATAGCTATTCTTCAAAATGAGGAATAACTATTCCTCTTTAAAATGTTGTATTAGTTATTCCTTAGTAAGTGCAATAATTTCAAAATTTAATATATTTCCAAATAAACAAACTTTCCATATACATCTAATAATTATAATAATAAAAAATCATAAAAAATAACACATATCTCTCTTAAATTTAAAAATAATAATTTTTAAGGAGATATAATTGTATGAGTAAGATATTTCCTAAAATAAATCTTAAGTTTCATTATAATGTTATAACTCACAACCAAACTAATGAATAGGTTTAGTTATTACATTACAACACATTTTATTCCTAGTAATAAAGATTACAATTCCTATTGTAATTCTCATTCAGTGTACCAAACATACCCTAAGGAATATAAAATACTTCACTCATTACTTGGCTGAATAGCAATTGATTTAAGTATTCACAGTATATTGATTACCAAATTTAATTTTTGACCATTATTAACAACTTTTATATTAACTAGCTTGTAACATTATGCATATACATGGATACATAATATAATTCTTATATACATATATATATATATATAATTGAAATACTATTGATAGTCATTTTTATATTTTGTTAACTCTTTAAAAAAATTTGTAAAGATATTATTAGGTATAAAATGTAAATTTTCCATGTTTTGTTATTATTATTATTGTGAAGTACTTTTTTTTTTTACGATTCATTTATTCTAGTCTGTTTGGTTTTTGTACTTAATAACTCATTTGGATGAATATTTATGATATGGTCCTACATTTGATTCTAAAATTAAGAAATAAAACTCTTTGAGAATAAATAATTTAGGACACATGGCGCAAAATTGGAACTCTAATTTGGAATTTTAATTTGAGTTTCTCTCAGCTTCACCTATTATTATATATATAGATTTATATTTCCCCTCTATATATCTAATACATTTTTAAATTTTATATTCAACTTTAAAAAGCTACATACTGAAAAAAATTCAAATCCATCCATGTTAGCAATTTCTATAAATTTATACTTATATTTTTAAATTTTGCATAACTTTTATGTATTGTAAATAATAATAAATGCCATGCTTTTCATAAAATATCTATATAATTCAATGATTTACTATGCATATATTCAATTTAACAATTAATCTATGTTTTAAATAATATTTCATTTTCTCTATAAAGAAATCATATTATTATTATATGTGTTTGTAATCATATGTTTACAAACATAACAATAAATAAATAAATGTATGTATATGTGTGTATATATATATGTGTGTGTGTGTGTATTAATGTATATGTGCATTTATTTTTGTGTAAGTATATAAATAACGGTACCCTAAAACAACACATTGTTATCAACTAATATCAAAATATTTAGTCATCTGATACGAAATTGACTCTCTAATAAAAATCACATATCTCCATACATTTGTTAGTCCATATATGTTTAGGAATATTTAACAAAGTTTCAGAGACAAGAGAATTGATGAGAAAAAAAATCTTAAATTTTCATTGATTATAATTAATTAAAATGCTTCATTTTATATATAAGTAAGAGAGAGTAATCCAAACTAACTAACTAACCAATCATTGGGCACTAGCCTTTGCATATTGATTAACTAACTAACTCATACCACTCACATGAATAGCCAGTAGGATTGTGACATGTGTATTAGTAACTCATGCACATATCACCATCATTCTTGAGGAACAACTCAGCGACGAACTGTCAGCCGTTACCAGCATAATTTTTGAAAAATAACTCAGAAATAAATAGATCATCAGCTACCACCGTAATGCAACAAAATTCTGTTCCTAGATTGCGAAGTTCAGCACTCCAATGACAAACTTTATATTCCAATTTTCTCATGGCCTAGCTATAGCTATTCACGTCACAGCTCTACTATCAGGAATTTGCATTAAATAGTGAATTTTTGGCGTTTCCATGTCTTATAGGGGTTTCTTACTATTGTGATAAGGACAAATGGCAGGCTACTCCAGTTCGTATGCTTTTTCATTTATATTGTGTAATTGGAGATGAACTAATTCACTCACACATTATCTTCATTGAAATCTAGTTCAAGATCATATATACCTTTGGCTCCAACTTAGTCAAGAAATTTCCACACCACATCAAAAGATGTGTGGGGCTCTAATGATGTTCTACATGAAGGAAATATACACACCAAGATGGTCCTCATCCATCCCCGAGGACCATCTTAAGACATGAGCATTCTGGTTCTTATAGTTATGTTGGTAATTTTATTGTTGTATTTACGTTTAAGTGTAAACATTGGTTCAACTCCAAATTAAATTTCTCAACCATAATTATTATAATTACTGATCTCTAATATGAGATATGAGAAAGTTTAAGAATCAAAATCTAGTATGAAAATAGTGTTTACTTTAAACAAATATTGTTACTTATATGTATATTAACATGTTTAGTGCATGGTAAGCGAAAAATTTTACTCCAAAGTTTAGGGTTTGGATTTAATGGCATCTTTTCCCTTGTATTAGGAGCTGCTAGGATTAATTTGATATTCAGCCCATTTTCCTCTAATCTAATCTTACACCAATAATTTCTGGAAAAACTTGGGCTTAAAACTCAAAAATGGACACAGTGTCAAATTAATTCCAGTAGCTTATAATGCAGGGAAAGAGATTCCATTAAACCAATATAATGGCATCTCTAAAGTTTTCATGAAAATAAACATATTGATTTGATGGGTCCACTATAACTAAATATCTAGGAGGAAAAAAAAATAATTATATATATATATTTATATATATATCATGGTGGTAATTAATGATTGAAAGCTCGAATTTGTGTAAAAACACAAGAGCTTGTTTAGACCCTTGAATTAAAAGTTACGGCTAGATAGCTTTTACTCTAACTTATACTAAGTGCGGAACAAGAGTAAATGAGCGCAAATAACCGATATCACTACCCTAAGCCATATTCATTCATTATCAACAATGAAAGGTAAGCTTAAGAGTAGGGAAGAGAGATGCAAACACAAGATAACACCGAGACATGTTATCAAAGAGGAAATTGAGGAACTCGACGAAAAACCTTTCCGCGACCCTCCAAGTCGAAATCGATCTACTAGAGAATAAAGTTGGAGTACACAAATAACAAAAGACCCTCTAAGCCTAGTCTATCCCATGTACTTGAGCCCTCCAAGCTCCTACTACCAACTAGCTTCTCGAAACCTTGTCTTCTCTAACTTTCCAAATTCCGCAATTCAGCCCGATTACATCCGCCAATGAATGGCTCCTTCCAATGCTTCCCAGCAACACCAAATTCTCACTTTACACTTAGGATAAGTGTGGTAAATGTTTGGGTTATCAACCTGTCAAGGATATAGAGATGGAGAGGTAGGAGTTGAGGAAAACCACAAGAAAATGTGTAGATGATTATAGATATAACAATTTCTAACTCTCAAGTGTATATTCTAGGGTTTTCTCTCTGAAAAGCACTCCTTACAATTTGTGAATAATGAGGGTATATATAGTGTGGGTAAAGACTTGATAAAACAAACATAACATTTTGCCAAACAGAAAGTTTCGCGAGTACTTCACGGGATGGCCTTTCCCACGAGACACTCGCAAAAACCTCCAGGCTGGCATGACTCTTCATCTTCCAGTCATGTACTCTACACGTGGCTCTTTTGCGAGTAAGCTATTCGCGGGACACTCGCGAAATCCACTTGTACATCCTTTTAAGCTTGAGTCTTCACACTCTCTCACACTCATCCCTTACAATTGAAACCTACATACATACAGGGAAAAATAATTGAAGAAATTACAATCAAATTTGGTACAGAATTAGAACCAACACAAAATAGTTGTAAATTACAACTTTACAATGACTTTACAAGGATGGATTTTTCTTTGGCTTGAGAAGTCAAAAGCACTTGTCTAAATAGAAATTCTCGAAAGACAACAAAAAGAGAGAATTTATCAAAAATTATCATGGTAGAGAATTTGAAAACTCATATATAAAGCAGTTTGTGTTATTGTATTATACTATCATTTCCAAATCTCGTGGGGAAAAAACAAGATGGGGTGGGGCCTTACATAATAGGGCAAGTACAAGATAAGATAATGACGTTGCCAAACGTGAGAAGGGTAAAACACCCATGATCCAATTTCCTCTTCTCATTTCCATCCATAATAAATATGAGTTAAACATAAGCATGACTCTAATATATAAATGTGTGTTTAGAATATAATATATCACGACTCTACTCAGTACAATGCCACAACTACTGCCTCAACAGATAGCTTGACAGCAACCAATCCATCGACGTCACTTATACCTCATTAGCAAGCTCGACAACAATCAATCCATTGAGCTAGTTTCGTGAAAATATAAATCTAGTTTTGTTTTTTATTACGCGGTAACTTTGGAATTTAAGCACTAGAGTTACAAGATGAGTTATATAGTATTTTTCAAAGCTGTCATCACACACATCATAGAGGAGTTGCATCGACTTTTGTGTAATTAGGGTTTTGTACCAAGCAACTTCTAATTCATTGTTGGAGCGTGTTGCTACAAAGAATTTTGCACCAATATTCAACTACAACAATCCAAAATTGTTGTAGGGAGTCAGTCACATCAATAAGATATTTGTGCAATCGTTAGCTACATTGATAGGAGATCTGTGCTAACTGAAGAAGTTTACAATCAATCAAAAGTCCAACTCGGTTTAAGCTAAGCTAAGATCAGTAAGTCCAACTGTATGTAGGTATTTGGGATTGTGTATAGTCTCTTGTACTTGTAGCCTCGATTTTTTATTAGTAGATTCTTCAAGAGTGGTGACCTACATAATCACTTGTTGGGTTTTATCCTATGAAAGTTTTCATCATTGTAACTGTATAGTCATGTCTGTCAATAGTATATTTTGTCTGCCCTCATTTTACTTGTCAAGTTACCAATTTGTGCACAAAAATGATCGTTTTGATCATGGTCATGGATCATGGAAATGTTTAAAAGGTCAAAATTTAACTGAATTGGACGTTAGATTATCCAATTTTTCATGTTGAAGACTTATCATGGTGGTAGTTAACGACTTTACAAAGTATACATGAATTTTTCTTTTGCCTGAGTAACTTCAAAGACCATTTAAAATAAATTCACTCGATAAAAACCAAGTGTAGATAACCAAAACTTGGTTGGTTCGGGAGATCAGCAACACACCAGATCGATGTGAGATTAACCGAAACTGAAAATTATTGAACTCATGCCAATACCTGTTACACATTGAGATCAAGAATCATTAAATATAGCTGAGGATCTCAAGTGTCTACTTATACAAAGAAACACATAAAGCACTTCGATTTAAGATATTTAAAAACAAACTCTGATGTTCGTTTTTATTTTATCATGGAACATATGAGAAAAATGACTTTACCAAACATTATGAGGAGAAGAAACTAACTACTCCTCCAATTCCTTACAAACACACAAAATTCAGCATAGCAATACTAACAAATCCCCAACACCAAAATTCATTGTGATTTACAAATTAAGCGTAATCAAAATCCTAAAATTTTTTATAAATAAAATAAAATGAGAGACAAAAATGAGTTCTAGTCGGTCACTAGATCAAAAGATGGTCATTGGAGGGTCATGGTTTTGTCAATCGTGTCACAGTGGCCATAGGTTCGTCATCATCGTCAGTCCCAATCTGTGAGAGAGAGAGAGAGAGTCCCAGGTCCCAATCTTGTCATAGGTGGGTTGCAATAGCTTGCAGTGTGTCTCAATGAGTTGACTAAGTTGTAGTGGTAAGGAGTTTGTTGTGACTCTTGTGAGGCATAAATTTTTTTATGCCTCTGAGGGGATTATTTATCGATCAATCTGAAAATATTTTTCAAGTTAACCACCTCAAACCAAACACCCAAAAAATGGAGAAAATATCTTCCAAAAAAGATTTAAAATTGAAACAAAATCAACCTTAGAGATGATACGTGTATTTTCCTAAATTTGTTACACCCTGATTTGTTCCGTCACTGAAATTGAATTAACATGGTTACTGTGTAATTAGTTCTCAATTTCTGTAATGTTCTCATTATGTAGGATTAATACTATTCTTCTTCACAATTACATTATATAAAGCTTTTGTTAAATGACCACTTTTCATGCTAATTGTAGATAATTAATCTCAGATTCTTAGACCACTCGTCAAAATAAGAAATTTAAGCATGCTTTATATTATGCTAGGCAAGGGTATTTGCTACATTCCAAACATCTTAATAGTTTGACGATACTCACGTAATGAACTCACAGGTATTTAAAATAAACTTATTGAAACGGTCGACTATCTACACACCTAGCACAACCACAATTAGATTTTAGACACTTCCTAAATATAGATACCATTTAGAGACATATAGCTGATTCCAATCCAATTACTATGATATTCATTGTTTGTGGTTTATTAATGACTTGAAAACTCCTTTTTTCGCTTTGGTTGGGACTTGAAACTCATTCAAAAGTTATAATAAGAGATATAATTGGATGCCGAGAAGAGATTAAGTAGGCAAACCTCCTTAATTTCTAGAAGAAGAGTTTATACTTGATCAATCACAGATGCACAGGCACCAGTAACCCCAACAAAGCTTACATGGAATTCAAAAGAATCAACAGTTAACTCATCACCATAAATGTGGTTCTGATATATTTTTATTTCCCTTTTTGCGAAATAATTTATTTTTCATCGCTGTTCTAAAACAGTTCAATGCAAGAGCTAAGACACAACTTCTTCTTATAAGTCAGGTATAGAGTCCTTTTATGAAAAATCAAGAAATTAAGTTCTTGGTTTGGATACTTGTCTATTCTGAAAAATAATTGATAAAACTTTAAAATTTCATTGCACTAACATAATGGAATGATAAACTACAATTCCTCATTAGAGCATAAATTCTCTAATGAGGCATGTCCACTTTCTTAAATCATAAAGATGAATTACACTAGTACTTACTCAAGAACCATAAAAGCAAATAGAAGCAAATATTGGTCAAAATGCATTATTTTCACGGAGAAGTATAAAGAAGCTATTGAAGTGCTGCAAGGAGGTACAAGGAAGAGAATAAGGAATGGAAGAACAGTACAGATATGGGGCAATAAACTTCAACACTTAGTGTGCGTTTGGCAATACTTATTTTTGCCAACTTATTTATTATTCAACTTATTTTTACTACTATTCATGGGCCTCACTGCACATTTTGGTACTATTCATGGGTCCCACTGTACTATTTTAGCTAACTTTTACCTTTATCTACCGTACTTTCAGCAAAAAGTTTTCAGTTTCAACAAAATATGCGGATCCCAAACAGACCATTAGATTTTAGAACATACAAAGTATCTTCACCAAGGTTTCGTTTGGACTTCAAAATCTAAGATCAATTGATCTAGGGAACAATTGCTACTATAAATTGGTTAATATGAATTTAACAACAGAAGATTTGAACTTTAGGTATATATGTTGCTCCAACTATAACATTAGTAAGATCCTGCATAATAACTTTAACTCAAAAAATTAATAAAGCACAACCATCCACAAATTTTATCAATAGAAAAGGCAAACATATCATTCAAGTCATTTGAACTATAAATTGAAACCCAAATCCTACATTATAAGTGCTTCCGTCCAAATCAACCAATGGTGATTTAACTAAATCATAATAAAATTTAGAAAGATGTTTTACAAATCAATATCAATAAATTTGAACTAATACTTATTCTATTGGTTATTGCCCCAACCAGGCATGGCCCCATGCAAACCAGTATGTGGAAAATTTTGATTTTGCACTTGCTACATGCCAACTTTGCCTGGATATGTAGGTGCACGTAGCAGGCTTCTTCTAACATCCGACAAATTCAGACCCGCATTGTTAGCCATAGATATAAAAATTGGGTCATTAAGAGGGTGGCACCCTGTCACTCTCATAAGTTGCAGCTCAGTCTTATAGACCTGAAAAAATCTGTATGATATATAAACAACATATTCTATATGAATGCAAAAACTACAAAGAAAAGAAAGAAAGAAAGAAAGTGAAAGTAATTTTACACCCTGGCACTTCCATGATTTGTTTCTCAGACTTACCAGTAAAGGTATTGTCACATAATCAATTACTGCAATTCTATTCTCAAAATAAGCTTTGTCACACTTTTCTTTAAGCTCCCGGCGAACCTGTGATGATTCTAAGGCTGTATTCTTAAGAACTTCAACCTATATAAAATCATGAAAACTTAAATTATCATTCATATAATCATATTGTTGGTGAGAGTATTTAGCATTAACAAAAAACATAAAGCATTACCTCTTTCTCAAGGTTTTTCATCAAGTCTTGTTTTCTTTTTCTAGACCGTTTAGCTGATGCTATATTTGCTTGCTTCCTAATATGGAAAAAAAAAAATCAAATTGGGATGCAGTCCATTTTAAATATAAAAAAACAAATTGAGAAGCATTGAACAATATTTGAAAAAACAAAAAATTTCTTGTTACCAACCTCCTTTGACGCTTTGCCTCATCAGAATTGTCAGTGATCTTTGCCGTAAACTGAAAAACTATATACAGCTGTTGATGACCAAAATTTCACAAGAAAGCCCATTCCATGAAAGTAAGGAAAGACCATGGGTTTTAACAAAAGAAGGCCCAATTCAAGAAGTTAAGAAGGACCATAAAGGCCCAAAATCCTAAAAAGAAGAAAAAAAGAAAGAAATAATAATAACAATAAAGAAAAAAGAAGAGGATCTCGGTCAGATCAGAGGACATGCAGCAAGGATCCCGGTCAGAGGACATGCAACAAGGATTTCGGTCAGACCAGAGGACATGCAGCAAGAATCTCGGTCAGGCCAGAGGATATGCAGCAAAAAGAATCAACATCAAGGCCCTATGTATGTTCAGACCCACACAAAGGCCATTAAAAATCCAGCAAAAACGAGGTATTATCTTTGTAACCCATGGTCCAAGCCCGTGGGATCCCGAGTGGATAGTAAGGGAGGAATGGTTTGGTCGGTTGGGGAGTGATTTCTGGTGAAAGGAGGATCCCGAAGGGTTTCCCTTGGTTCATATATTTGCTTGGAATGCATGAACCAATGGAAAACTCAGTTCCCCCATGTGCCTGACATCTCCCCACAATTTCCTCTTAATTGTTATTTTCAACAAAGTTGTCATAGTACATCAAGCAGCCCACCCACTGTTTTGACTTTCCAAGAAAGAATCTTTCATTTATAGCTAAAGCCAAATGCCCATTTTGAGTTATAATTGCCTAAATAAGCTAAACTTCTGCCAAATGCACCTTTTCAGGTTCCAAAGGACATGGTTTTACCCAGTAAACCTGGGGCGTCCTCGCCTGGGGTACCAGACCAGGTTTGCTATAAAAAGAACATTAAGGCATAGCAAAAAAAAGGGGATTTTTCGGAGGAAGAAAAATGGGGATTTAGAGGGATAGTTCAAAGGTTCAAAAGATATATTCTTAGAGCTTTAATAGCCCAGCAAGGAAGAGAAAGAAAGAAACAAAATAAGAGAGCCAAGGTGAAGGAATTTATCCCATATCCTTGAGATCATTTAAAATATCACTTAGCCTCCAAAGAAACATATTCCAAAACATGCACACAGCAGATATCACTCTCTCCCACAAAAATCCTCATCACCTAACTATCTTGGAAGGCAATGCCCAAGCAAAGCCACTTGGACTTGAGTTCCAAATTCCACAAGTCTTGTGCAAAAGCACTAAGTCTATAAGAATTGGGGCCAGGATCCTCGTGGTTGAATCATTCTCATGAAATTCATTTACATATATGTATATGTATTAAAATGTATATCCTAATCTAAAAAATTAACAATTATTTGAAGATATGTGTATTGTATAGTGTGTTTTTATGCAAGACCTATAGAGGTAAAGGGAAATGACCAAAACTCTATTGCATAATAAGCATGGAGAAAGGTCGTATAGTACAGAGAATCAGCATTTTGGGTTCTTATAAGCCTAGTACCCCTGGGAACCACGACAGTACGCCTGGGGTACCACGACAGTACGCCCGGGGTTCCAAGTGAAGGTACCTTTTTAAATGTTTACACAATAAAAGATAACCCTTAAATACTCTATTTCAATCTCTTTCTCATTGCGAATATTATGAATAATTATTTTACTTGTTTCGTAAGAGTAAAATGTTATTTTATGACACTAAAACACTTATAATAGTATTTTATTGCTTAGGAGGAATCACATTTTTCGTCTTGATGAGCTTTATGTGACTTGCGCACAACTTGGTTTGTAATCAACCCCATTTAGCTGCGATAAACCAATCCCAGTCCACCAAAACAACAAGTAAAGGGCCCAGGATTCTTGTTTCTACTTGGGCCTAGGTACTGTCCAAAAAAGGACCCTCACAACAGTCAAGAGAGCAAATTTAGCAAGTGATGCAAAGACAAGTGAATTGCAGACACCCACAACCACAGCACAAATTTCTATTGTAACTATTCAATAATCAAATAACTATTTAACACATCATGCTAAATCGGGAAAAAAAAAAGCCTCTATTCCCAATACAAATAAACATATAATAGGATTGTTTTATTAATTTGATAAATCTGAAAGATTTATTTATTAGAAGAAACAAGGCTAGTTCCAAGTTGCAATAAAACAGAGACCTAAACAACACAAAACAAAGAGCAATAAAACTCTCAAGCTAATACACAACTGACCAATCTACAAAGCAAAAAAAAAAAATGAGCATGGTTGAAATTCTGTAAGCATGCAGTACATACAAATAAAATAAACTCTTAAAAGGAAGGAAAAAATTATGATAAGAAGTAAAATATCATTAGTATTAGCCATTAGGAATTGGAGGGTGCGATTGAGTATTGTTGACTGCATTGAGTGCAGCAGCGCAAGCGCGCTCACTATCAGAATCAACAGCAGCATTATTCAATGGCAGAGGAAAGAAGTCGAAGTAGTTTGTCATGGTAGTAGTAGTTGCGTTTTGCTGCTGGGAGTGGGAGACCATCAACAAACCAAAGAAAGAAATAAACACACTGAACTAGTTAACTTTGCTTTTTTTACGAGGAATAGGAATAGGAATAGGCCAATTTATATAGGTAGGACAGGGCGGGGGATGTCCAAATACTCTTCGCAAAAGGAAAAGACCAATCACCACCTTACCTTACGTGTCATACAAAATAATTTTTTATCTCAAATTAATTTTATATTGGTTTTTTATATTTAAATATATTATTATTAAGCCAAGTTTACCGACATTAAATTAGACAAAAAAAAAAATTTAAAAGAACTTAATTTTAAGATAATATAATTGCGTAATACCCAACACAATACATCTATCCGATTCCACTTCCAATTCGTAATAACACACCCACAAATACTGATCGAAAAAGGAAATAGCAATCACTGGCGTTCGTGTCATACAAAAGAATATTTTATCTAAAATTAATTTTATATTTATATTGGTTTTACAAAATAAATTATTATTAAGCCAAGTTTACCGACGTTAGATTAGACAAATAAAATTTTAAAAAAAATTTTTTTTTTTTTTAGATAATATAATTGCATAATACTCAACACAATAGATCTATCCTATTCCTCTTCTAATTACTAATAAATTAGTACAGAAAAATTCAAAAAATAAAAAATTAAAGTTGGTACAACAAACCCAAAAAAATACAAAATTCCTTTCCTCCAAAAAAATCCCTGTTTACAATATATATATAACCCAAACCCGTCTTCCTCAATAAATCCCTAATACCCAGTATAAAAACAAAAACAAAAACAAAAAAACCCCAAATCTGTCTTACGGTAACTCCATGGCGCCGTCAATATGTTTGTCCCTGCACCGTCAATCTCCATACTTGCCAGAATTCAACTATATTATATTATATTCTTAAGAAAACAAATATAATTTATATTTGTTTTCTTAAGAATATAATATAGTTTTTTTTTTATAAGCTATAATATAGTTGGTTGACAATGGTTTGCGATGTTTGAGTTATTTTCTTAATTTCAGGAGGCATTGCTTTAATAAAAGTGTTTAAGATTGAGAAGCTACTACTTAATCATTTGTCTTAAATACTGAAACTTAAGACATTGAATCCTCTAAAGAGGCCAAAAAATGCATTAGTTTACTCTTTTTGTTTCAATAACTACAAAATATGCATGTTTAACTACAAAACTTGTCAATACAAAACTTAGTAACAAGATGAAAAATGATTAAGTTCTCGTCTAACCGTGTATATAGAAAAAAAAAAACTTCTATAAAATTTAATTGATGATCAATTTTTGTACCATAAAAGAATGTATGTCAGTGTGTCACAACTGTATTAAGCCAAATTTAAGTAATGAAATTTTTTTTTTAACTTAAAATTTTGTTATACATAATTTGGCTCCTGAAAAAAAATTCTGACTCCATCGCTGACTATGTAAAAAAGATTATTTTAATTTCATGAAACTTGTGGAATATCAATAAAGGGCAATGAATTGTGAGAGAAAGGGTATTATACAAGTACGTATGGGGTGATGAAAGATTACTCCATGTGGAGTAGGAGACCAACAGTGAGAATCAAAGTATTGAACTTACGGAATATTGTATTGGTTTGGTCACTTTGCATGGTTCTGATGTCTCGTTGATGAAGAGCGGTTACAACACCAAGTACTACAACTTTAGAAGCTATAATTTGAACGTGTGCAATATGAGGATCAATCCATCAAAAAATATATTCCTTTCATTCTGATCTTGAAGTTGTTAATTTGAATAACTAATTGTTGGAAGAAACTTTTTTTTAGTTGGAATAATATAAGATTGGCAGTCTTCACTAGCTACAAGTGGTTTGGCCCATCGCAAGCTAAGGTTATTATAACTTCTGCTCATCCAATGTAACAACAAGAAACCTTAGATTGTAATTCCGTAAGCATGAAATTACATCTTAATGTTACTATTTTAGGGATGCCAATTTAAGTACAAGAATAACATCTACAGGCAGCTAATTTTTCAGATTAAAAACTACTAAATGAAACAAGATGAACTTACAGTAACAAAGAAGCATTCCCTTGAAGGGCTTCTTTTTTAACTTTTTTTTTTTTTTGGAATGTGAGTTTGGATTAGCATTTTAATAAAAGTTGGCAAAAGTACATTTATACCTTAAAAAATGTTGAATGTAAGTTGTACATTAGCAAACAAGTTAATGAGCTAATGGCAAAAAGGAGCAGTAATGAAAAATAATAATAATAATAAAAGTGTACTAAGGCATATAATTATTTAATCTAAAAAATTAATTATATTAATCATAGACCAACTTTACAAGTCCATTTTCAAATAGGAATAAAATTGTCTATTTAAATATATTTAATCATTTTCTCTTTTTCCCATCCTAATTTTTAATACATCAAAACAAAAGGAATGACTAATTATTCATTTCCCCCTACTTAATTTTAAAAACATCTAAACAAGATGGAGGATAACTATTCCGCTCTACTCTTTTCCCCTCTACTTCTAAACATAGCATCATATCACATTGTTGTAGCACTTATGATAGCATTAGCACTCAAATGTCTTTAGATACCAGCGTGGATCGATAAATTTCATCACTAAATTCAATACTCACTCAGAAGTGAAGAACTGGTCAACCATGTCTACCACCAAATTATGGTAAATTCTTTTAAAAAGATGCTGACTAACTTCCTATAAATCAAAGGCAAAAGCATGTCCAACAAAGTGATTAATGGACTAGATCCGGTTGCTGAGTAAGCGCCTATAATTTCTCCTTAAGAAAATCAGCCTCACTAAGAACATCGTGTGCCTCTCCCTCCAAGCGCTTAAGACATGCCTCATATGCTTCAATGTCCCTGTTCACATCTTCAACCTTCCTTGTCAAGTTTGTCAGACAACGCTCTCATGCATTCAAGACATAAAGGTTGCTCAACCTGTAAATATGAACACGGAATCAGATTTTCAAACCAACATTAAACTTTATATCCGAGTTCCTCTGCAATAAGTATACCTGGGTCTGAATTGTGGCAATCTCAAATGCAAGTTTGAGCACAGTTATAGTCGAGTAGAACTCCAAGTTGTGAGGCTGCAAAGGAACATTGGATCATCCTTCAGGAGATGGTAACCCAGAAATGATTCTTACATTGTCTCCCAGGCTGGCTAATATCTGACTGGACAGCTCCAGCCCCAGCATGAGGACAAGGAGGAATCGCTTGTGGCTGCTGCTGGGGTTTTTGCTTTGGTAACACAACAAAAGAGTTGTCCAAACACGTTGAACCTATCACACTATTGACCCCATGAATTGAAGACCCCTGCATTCCTGCACATCCTCATTGCCAAAAACCACATACCATATTTATCAACAACCAATCAACCAACCAAACATATCATATCACTTTTTAACATTAAATTAAGCAAGCAAATCCTATAATATTAATCTCCCATAATGTGTAACACAAATACTATAATCAATAAAAAAAAAATGTAGCTTGAATAAGGCTGATTTTTTTACGAAACCCAGATGCTATAATTACTCAAAATACAGAAACTAAAGAAGAAAAAAAAAGGACTTCTGAGTTGAGTTACTCAAGAGGGTCTCATATCAAAATCGGCAAGAAAATTTATAATTAAAATTTTTTTTTTTTTAAAAAAGCAAATTTGATAGGTTACCGGAGCAAGAGAAGTAGTTGTTAAAGAACTTGTTGTCGTAAGAATCGACGCCAATGACGCAGAGGGAGTGGCGGCAGTTCTGGCAGTCCCATCGGGGCAGATTTGGATCCATGGGGAGGCTCCGACTCTTATCCCCCATGCCCAGCTTCTCCATCTTCATTTGATTCTTTCAATTTCTTTAATTATTTATTTATGATTGCTCAATAGTCAGTATACATACTATTGAGCCTTGGCTTTTGCTTTGATTTGTTTTTGTTTGTTTCTAGTTTCTTTCCAGATTTCCTTTTTATTTATTCTTTTGTGTATCTTTTAGTGCTCTTTCCCAAACCCCCCATAATCAAATCAACAAGTCTTGCTTGCTCTATCATTTAACTCTCCCAATTTCAAAATTCACCATTCCTTAGATTTACTTCACTCCCTTATTGATTTGTTAACAATAGCAACATAGAGATCAGTGAAATAAGTTTTATTAGAGAGTAATGGTTACTTCTTAAATTAGTAAAGTACAAGGCCAACTTTGTTTCCTTTTAGCAAGTAAAAGAAATATCATACATCTTTTACTTATAACTGTATTAGATTTCACAACTCAAAAAATGAAAAAATAATATATATATATATATATATATATATATATATACACATTTCAGATTTTCTTTGGATGGAATGTGCTTACATGACTATTAATATTTTTCGCTTCACTTCATTGATGGTTCAGAGAGTTGTTATGCCAACAAAATTTTGGTGGTTAATATCAACAAGTGAGAGTGGTTATCTCACTTGTCTCATCAGTATGCTGGTTTAGAAGAAAGTATAGAGTGCCTACAGCCTATCCTACTTGTGTAAGTTAACTGCTTGGCAGCTTTGCATCTTTCCATTTGGTTGTATGAAGACTACAAATTCATTGAAAATAAATAAATAAAAGGAAAATGAAAAAGAAGAAGAGAAGATCAAGCAGATAACACGAAGTTTAAATGCAAACATGTGATAAATCCATATCAACAAACAAGTTGATATCAAAATACAACTAAAGTGCCATTCAGTCGAAAAAAATGGCTCTTAAGAGTCTTCAGTAAAATGTTAATAAGAAAAGATAACCTTTGAAGCAGAGCACAAAATCTGCTACATGCTCAAAGTAAGAAATCTGTATACAATTGCACCTTATTATGCCTGAAACAGTGAGATTACCAACAAAACAGTGGTTTGTCAAAACTTAAAAGACTCAAAAACACTTTTAAGTATGTTACTTCTTTTTACAAGCAAAACTTTCTTTAGTTTTGCTGTCATAGTAAAAATAGACTTACAACTAAAGGCTAATTATTAAAAGTTACAAGGAGAGGTCAAGCAATGAAAACCGCACAACCCCATACATTACAAGGAAAGTTCAGGTATATAGTACATACAGCCTTACCAGTTATCTCCAGATGCTTTGTTCTCATTCTCAGCTCCAAAGTTGATGGTTTTGGATTTTTCAAAACCTGCTGGAATAAGATGTCTAGCTTCCATCTCACTGCATAACATCTTTGCCAATTGAATTTTTCCACACTGACAAAGTCCAACAAAAACTTCAGATAAGATGCCTGAATCAGGAGTCATATATCTCTCAATCATTTCCCTCAAGATTTGAACTGCTCCATCAAAATCCTCATTCTTGCAGAAGGTTGATATCAACATCTTGAAAGTTTGTTCATTCAGATGACAATCACTCCTTACCATGCTTTTATATAGCTGAAAGGCACGCTCAGAGTTCTTCCTCACACACTGACCTCTAATAAGGGCAGAAAAGGTCGAGGCATTTGGTACTAAGTTCTCCTTATTAAGTTCTTTAACCAGATATACTGCTTTCTATGTCTTACCCTCCTTGCATGGTCCCAAAATCAAGGCATATATTTAGGGCTGTAAATGAACCAAGCCGTTCATAAATAGCTCGGGCTTGACTCGATAAAAAGCTCGTTCATGTTTGTTTGTTTATAAACAAGCCAAGCTTAAGCTTTAGTTTTAGACTTGTTTAATAAACGAGCCAAGCCCAAGTGAAAAATACTGTTCGTGAACAAACTTGTGAACACCAAGGCTCGATACAAAAGTAACAAAACAAGTTGAGCTTAGGCTTATTTATGAGTTTGGTAATAAAATTGATATGAGCTTGACAAGTAAACTCATAGCCTTCTAAGATTTTAATTAATTATAAGTTGAAACCACTCATCTAAACCAATTAGGCTACATAATAAACTTAACATAGGCTTGATAATATACTTATGTTGGATCTCAAGCTCAAAAACATGAAATTGAGATTGAGTTTGGGCTTGATATTGAGCTCGAGCTTGGCTTGACCAATGAATCAAGCCGAGCCAAGCCAAGCTCAAGCTTTTATACTTTATAACAAGCTCAAGCTTGAACATTATTTGTAGGCTCGTATCAAGCTCAAGCCAAGCTTGAAATTCTATTTTTTCTGTCGAGCCGAGCTTGAACATTTACTACTCGACAAAGCTCGGCTCGTTTACAGTCCTACATATATTATAAGTCAAGATATCAGCCTTAACTTGACTCCTCAACATCTCATCATAAAGCCTACCTCCCATCTCACTGTTACCCACTTGGCTATACCCATTTATCAAGGCGTTGTAGGTCACAGTATTAGGAGAAACATTCACTGCTTTCATCTCATTGAAAACCTTACCAGCTTCATGTAATTTTTCTTCCTTGCAAAACCCATAGATGAGTGTGTTAAATGTAACCACATTCAGATGGACCCCATTCTTCCCCATTGAGTTTTTAAGCTTTATCGCAAAGCTCAAAAGAGCCTTATTGCAATATCCTGCAATCAGCGTATTATAAGATGCAATATTTAGAAGGAAACTTAAAACAAGACTAGAATTTCATACAATGGTGTTGACATCAGAAACTAAGCCTCCACCAACTCATTCTCCAAGACAGATTGCTCTATCTGAAAAGAAAAGGACAAAAAGAAAATTTTCTACCATCATTTCCAATATCCCAAAATAAGATAACCAGTATGAATGAAATAAATAAACACACAAAATCAACACATGGAGTCCATCAACCAAGTTGAGTAGGTTGATTCTGTTGCTGATCCCCTACCCACTTTGTGCCTGTTTGGTACAGTTAATTTTCAGTTTTTTTAAATAAGGTTGTTTGAAAAAGCTGTAATAAGAAAAAGGTGAAATTTGAAAAAGTTTTATTTCAAACAGCGTTACCAAATGGGCTTGCCTTTAGCTAAATCAACTGAAGGGAAACAAACACACCCAAGCCCTCTGAAATCTTTACCCCTTATTGTTGCTACATACAAGAACTTCAAAATCCCATCTAATAATTTGATCAAAGTGGAGAACAAATAGGTTTCCACACACCCCATTTATAAAACTCAAAAATTTCATTGAAAATGGACAAATTGTTCTTACACAAACAAAAAGCAACAGAGCTAACAAACATAATACAGTGAGAGGATCAGCAAGAAGGTTTTGATCAAGGCAGGAAAATTCCTTGATCAGCACAAGAAAAACGTGCAATTGTAAAGACACAAACAAAAACAAAACAGAGCTAACAAATATAGTACAGTGAAAGGATCAGCATGAAGGTTTGATCAATGCAGGAAGCACATTGGTAGCGGACAAAATGTTGAAATTAGAATGTCGGGAGAAGTCTAGATTAGCATTCCATACTAGAATGTAACCCACGCCTTTTCGTACAACCCGTTGCTATGCTTAATTAAGCAAAAGCAGAATATTTTTTTTGTTGTAGAAGAGGTTGCGAATGTCACAATGCTATAACTTTAACAAGGACTAGGGCCCTCTTCTTTTTTTGTAAATTGTCACTACCACCAACATAATCTTCTTGCTCATACCTTTTACTTTATTGCCATCATATCCAAATCACTTCAAACTAAAACACGCACAGTAATAATCAAACAAAACCAGAAAATCCAATACTCTCATTAATAATCAAACACAATTCATTCATGGAAAAAAAAGTAACTATTTGAAATATAAGAATTCCACCACATTAATCTACAACACTACAAATTTTTACAAAACAAATTGAAGGAATAAAAGGAAGACCAACCCTCAAAAAATGCAGATCGTTCTGTGTTCGTCTGTGAAAGGGTTGCAGTTTTGACCGGTGGAGCAATGAACAAGAGGTGGTTTTGAGCGGCAGAGACTGGGTGTGCTGGCAGTGACGGGTGATATTGGATTCTATTTTATCGAAGACTGTTATATCATACACATGTGAGCACGCACGCATCACAACTCACAAGCTTTTATGATAGAAAAGAGTCAAATAGATGTTTCTTTTTTATGTAGGATTTTTCTTAGCTGAATTGCTTATGAAGAGCCACAGTCAAGGACATAAGCAATCCTAATTGAGTCGAGCATGAAGAAGCAATACTGGATCAGCATGAAGGCTTTGATCAATGCAGGAAAATTCCTTGATCAGCACAAGAAAAATGTGCAAATAAGATGCATGGAAATGTGAAATGTAGCAATTTGCCATAAAAAACAGCACGTGCAGCTACCCACTTTGGCCATTAGCTAATCCAACTAATATTACCACCTTAATGTTCTCAAACACCACATTTATAAAACAAAACAGAGTTATCAAAGTAGAGTGAAAGGATCAGCATGAAGGTTTGATCAATGCAAGAAGCACATTGGTAGCGGACAAAATGTTGAAATTAGAATGTCGGGAGAAGTCTAGATTAGCATTCCATACTAGAATGTAACCCACGCCTTTTTCATACAACCCGTTGCTACGCTTAATTAAGCAAATAATAAAATAAGCAAAAGCATAACATTTTTTTTGTTGTAGAAGAGGTTGCGAATGTCTCAATGCTATAACTATAACAAGGACTAGGGCCCTCTTCGTGTTTTTTTGCACATTGTCACTACTACCAACATAATCTTCTTGCTCATACCTTTTACTTTTATTGCCATCATATCCAAATCACTTCAAAATAATCTTTAAACTAAAACAAGCTCAGTAATAATCAAACAAAACCAGAAAATCAAAAACACCCATTAATAATCAAACACAATTCATTCAGGGAAACAAAAAAAAAGTAACTATTTGAAATATAAAAGTTCCACCACATTAATCTACAACACAAGCTCCAAATTTTTACAAAACAAAGTGAAGGAATAAAAGGAAGACCAACCCTCAAAAAAAATGCAGATCTTTCTGTGTTCATCCGCGAAAGGGTTGTAGTTTTGACCGGTGGAGCGGCAGAGCGATGAATAAGAGGTGGTTTTGAGCGGCGGAGACTGGGTGTCATGTACCCAACTCAAGGACATAAGCAACCCTAATTGAGTCAAGCACAAAAGATGCAATTTTTATGTTTAACAACATTCACGCATTTTGTTAAAGTAAAGAAAAAAAGGTTATAGCTATGCAAAGAAAGAAACCGACTGTACTCATTACACAACATTTTTACAACAATTTTGCAATAAATTATTAATATTATTTATTAGATCTGAATTTTTATATGTTCCCGGAGTACGGAAAATGGTCATCTCTCCTCTCACATTTATGGTAAGATTCACTCATTAAAATTATGGTGGGATCCACCATAAATGTAAGAGAAGGAAACGCTATTTCTTCGAATACCTAAGAATTTTCCATTACATGTAATATAAATCAATCACTAAAATTATTTTTACTCATCAAAAACAAATTACTGCATAAAATTTTGTTGTAAAATTTTTTTTTGATAGTGAATTTTGTTGTAAAATTGTTATCGGTACTTAAGAGTGGCAATTTTTATCCATATCCATGAACCCGCCCATTACCCACCTTATTTGGATAAGTCTTAACCCAACCCGTTTGAGTATTTGGATTAAATAGATAAAGACCCATTTGGTTATTTAATTAGATGGGTCTAAATGGATAAATCCACTAATACCCACTAAACCCATCTAAAATTTAAAATTAAATAAACCCACTTGATAAGAGTAGTTTTGTAATTAACCCATGACGAAACAAAAGGCGACGGACATAACAAAGTTGACAACTTCACTCATAAGAGATAACCTTGTTGTAAAGTCTACAGCTCCACCCCATACCTGACGACTGCATCTTGGGCACAATAAGCTGAAGATAGTAACCTGAAGACAGTAAGCTGAAGGGGATATATGAATCTCGAGAGGCTAGGGTTTCAAACATTCAATTTGATAAGAGAGAACCAGAGCGAGAAATTGATGAGAGAGAGAGAGGGGCTACGCTATAAATTTTATGAGAGAGAGAGAGAGAGAAAGAGACAAGGGTTTAAAAATATATTAGGAAAATTTTATAAATAAAATTTATAAGTGTGAGAAATTTTGTCAATTGAATAAATTATATATTTTTCACCAATAGGCAATGTAAGATTACCTCCATTTAATAAGGTGATGAAATTAGGGTAAGGTGAAATATTTTGTAATCTTAAATTATTGTAATCTTGTAACAACAAGATGACCAAACACCGTAATGTTTGCATTACGGTGATGTGGCTTAGATGTGATTCACATCATGGCGAACCAAACGACCCTTAGTATGTGTTAGGTTAGGGTGATTTATGGGGAGATAGAAATTAAGAAGAAATAGAAGTGGTTTGTGTGTTTGGTTAGGAATGGGTGATTTCGGTGGGAGTCGTGGGACCCAAGTTTTTTTCTTTTTGTGCCCACCATTTAGGGTGATTTTGGAGTCTTTCCGAATTGAGGGGAAATTCTAGAGAGCTTTTTTTTTTTTTTTTTTTTTTTTTTTTTTTTTTTTCTTACAAATTTTTATTTATTTATGTAATTAGGCCATGAGAGTAAATTTATTCAATTACATTTCAATCATTTCTTCTTCTTTTTTAACCAAATAAAAAATATTTTTCATCTCTCTACTTTGTCATTCTCTCAATCCTTAGGGTTTGTTTGGTTGGATAGATTTTAGGGAGAGTGAATAAAAAAATGAGAGAAAATGGTTTTTGTGGGTATTTAGTTAGAGAGAAAATATGGAAAATTTGATGGGACCCAGGTATTTTCTCTCTTATCCCACCAAAATGTTTTCTCCCCAAATTGGAGAGAAACTGAAAAGAAAAAAAGGGGCCGTGTTTTAGACACAATTGCCCATCCCAACATTCATATTTATTGAACTTTTTTTACTTTTTTTTTTGTCCGTTGATCCTTTATTTGTCTTCATCTTTTTTTTTTCTTCTTCTTATTTGTTTTTTCTTTTGCGCTATTCCTCTCTTTGTTTTCTTTTCACTTTTTTTTTCTCTTTTTCTTTCCTAGGCTTGATGTATGCTTCCCTCTCTCTCTCTCTCTCTCTCTCTCTCTCTCTCTCTCTCTCTCTCTTTTAAGTTTGGTGTTTGGTTGGGCACTTTGCTCTTCTTCTTTTTTTTCTTTTGTATTGGGCATGATTTTTCTTTTTGGGTGATTGGCTGATTGTCCTATTTTTTTGTTTGGTTGTGTGCTTTTTTTTTTTCCTATTCTTTTTTAAATAGGTATCATTTTTTAATAAAAGCATATGAATAAATTTACACAAACACTAATTTCTATCTTCCCATTTTTCACTTTTCCAACCAAACACAAATGGAGGAAATTATAATCTTTTTTATTCTTCCATTTTTTTTTAATTTTCTTTTAATTTTCTATTCTCCAACTTTTTTATCTTCTCAACCAAACAGACTCTTAATAATGCGACAATCGTGGTTACTTTAAAAATAGAAGGCAAAAGATTACAAGAAAACTACTTTCAAAGAAGAGACATCACCCACCTAATGACTTTTAACTTTGATAATACCAATTCACCTTCTTCTCAAAAAAAAAATATAATAATAAAAAATACCAGTTCACCTACTTAAGTACTCTACGTTTTATTAATCTAAATCCAAATTGCGTGAACACGCTCAAAGAAGAAATTCATCACCCAAGTGGCGAAGTGCATGACCAGGTGAGATGGGTTTATTGACCTATATCTTCATCAATGAATTCAAGTTGTTCAACAAACAGATTTGGGTTTATCAACCAACGGATTTCTTTGAAAACGAACAGATCTGTATGGAGAGAGAAGGTTGTGATTGATTTTACATAGAGAAGGGAAAGAGGTTTGGATTGGATGAATGATGAAGAGATTTTGCTCCCGCACACGGTTTACCTGACTTGGATTGTGTAATTGATGTGACTGATTTTGATTAAACCTATTAAAATTTAGGGATAGGAACTGTACCTTTAATAAGTTTAGAAAAGACAGGAATAATATTTTAACCTTTTTTTTTTTTTGGTTTGGTCTATCTTGGGTCCCAAATGAGTTGGTGTGATGAGAAAAGACTACCTTTCAAAATTTAGTATTTTATGAGTATCTCCACCGACCCATCTACTCAAGTTTTAAACTTTTGCATCTTGATCTAATGTAGCCAATAATAATAACCAGTCTCTAAATACACGCATCCGTGCGTCCTTAGAAGAAAGGTATTAGGTATTAAATAATATTATATCAGTAGTATTAAAATTTAATAAAAATAAAATATATCAACAAAAAATAACTATCTTATTAACATATGAAAAACATGTATATCATGTGTTAGTAGGTAGTTATTTTTGTATACATGTCTATCATTTATTAGATTTTGATACGAATGATATGGTATCATTTGATACAAAATATTTTTTCCTTTCAAAGACCTCTTTTTTTAAGATTAATAATTTTCAAAATGTAAAGTAATCACATGTATACAAAGTGAATACAAAAATAAGTAAATTGCAAAAATGTGCTTAAAAAGACTGAAAAATTTCCTATGAAAGAAAACCAGAAAAGGCGTTAGACATTTTAGGGGTTAAAATGATTATAAAAAAAATTAGAGGACAAAAATGATAATCCACTAAATTTAAAGTGTAATTTATTTTTTCATGTAACATTTTAAAATGTTAGATATATTTAATTAAATATTTTAAAATTTTCTCCCAAGAATTCAGTTATGGTCCTCCTCTAAAAGAATTTTCCTTTTTAACATTTAGCATTTTTTTTTTTTTTTTTTACAATTTTGGTATTTTTTTTCCAACTGAGATCATTTAAAAAAAAATCCTAATCAACAAAAAATAAAGAAAAAAAAATCAAGAAGTGGCTAAGGGCTTTTAAATAAAAATACTCTATGCGTGTGTTTGATGGGTATAGTACGTAGTATATATGAAGCACATATTTGTTTTTCTACCCAGAATCGTTTCTTTTGAATTGTGCCATGCGGTTGGTAATTATTTAAGCAACAACCTACCTCGTTGCAACTTATAATACAAATATCTTGTAACACCAATATATGATAAGTGGTTATGCTCTCCCATGGTATTACTCAATCTCTAAAACATCTACTTTCAAGATTTCAAATAACGAGAATACCTATTTGGCTAATGTTAATACATATTTTTTAAGGTAATTAAGTGTGAATTTTAGGACCAAGTGTTCATCAATATCAAATCATATTCTATTGCGAAGCATAAATAGCATCTCCTACCTCATTCCTTGTTCCATATCTCCAACCTCCATGAAATCTTTCAAATACCTCACTCCCTTTTCCAACATAACCATTTAAACCTCCTCCAATAAATTTTTTTTTCCCTAATTGGTAAAGGTGAGACAGATTTGTTAAAAATTTGTGAATGAAATACTGTAGTAATTGAATTTCTTATATTTTATGTAATGTCATGATTGATCACTACTTATTGAATTACATAAATTAATACAATGTTTTATTAAATTTCCCATTTGTCAAGAATCAAGATAGATGTTTTTCCTTAATTTCAGAAGAGTAAGCAAAATTCAACCCAGTGCCTAGATGAGGGCATTACTTTCTTATTTAGGTGTCATGCTTTCTTCAACCAAATTTCAACAATTTGGTAGTAGAGCTTTTGCTGATATAATAGATTTCTTCTCTGCCAATTGATTTAGTGCCTTTCCCATAGCTTCCATGAAAATCCTATGTAATTTGCATGCCACTGAAAGTTTCACAATGTCAAATTTTATGAACTCCCACTAAGAAAGACGAGAAAAGAAACAAAGATTGCACAAAATCATCAACAAGATCCATTTTTTCATTTTATGCAAAAATATAATTTACATAAGCTAACTTTGTCCAAAAATAATTTTGATCCTTTAAGTTTGAAGTTTGTCATTTTAATCCAGCAACTTTGCCCAAAAATCATCTTAATCCATTAAGAACATAGTTCATTTGGGTAAAGTTACTCGTCTAAAATGATCAATTTCAAAAATGTCGAACTTAAAAGAGTAAAACGATTTTTGGATTAAGTTAACGAATGTAAATTGCATTTTCTCCTTCATTTTAAATATTACATAATTCACGCACTAATTAATAATTATTTTTTCTTTCCTTTTAGTTTTCAAGGACAATGATTTTGTCTCCTAGCCACTATTTTCTTCACTTACAAATTCTAGTGGAATTCACATTACAAGTTCGCTATCTTATAAGATGTTCACAACAAAATCCATCTAAATCTGTTTGGTGCTCCGCCTTCAACCAAATTTTTTTTAAAGAATTCATACACTTTTAGTTAGTTACATCTTTACCCAAATTAACATAAATTCATGTTTTCTAACAAAAATATATATATAACATAAAAATAATTAGACACTATAATATCATAAAAATTGTTAAAATATATTAAGATATTACGATAAGGAGAATAGTTCATAATTAGACACTCTAATATCAAAGAAATTGTTAAAATATAATACTATATTACGATAAGGAGAATAGTTCATATAATTTATTAGAATATTAACATAAGTGAACAACTGATTTTTAAGAGCACTATGTGTTACCATGATTTTGTCATATTATGAGTTAATATTTTTTTTATTAAAATATCATGAGGTATGCGACAGCATACCTGCCCACTTGACTTTCTATGATTAGGAAATCAATCAGAAAGAGTCCTAAGATTACAAAATATTATGCAAAACTCTACAGGATAAAGCATCAACTTGTATATACTCCCTCAGCAATCATATATAAGTCACAATCTCTGTTAACCTACCTGCCCCCACACCAAACGTCAAGACCCTGAAACCAAAATATTGTTTGATTAGCAGAAAAGATTGTTTGAAATCAAATTCTGCAAAATTTTGAAAAGATTGTTATGAGAGAGAGAGAGAGTTGACCTTGACCGGTGAGGGCATCAGAGAAAACGAGATCAAAGTCTTGGCAGATATTGAGGTTCTTGTGACGAACGATCTTGGATTTCAGATCACGAATCGAATTGGAAGGTCGACCTTCAATATCGACGGAGTCAAAGTCCGGTGAACTCCTGAATTTGAAACGGACAACCATGGACGAGTCGAATTGCTGAGTCGTTTGAACTCGAATAATGAATTTTTCGTCTTATAACGAATCGGTGAGAGAGATTTGTTCTTTGTGTAAAGGGAGTAAGGGACAGAGTCCGGAGAATATTTTGGTTTCTTGGGGCAACAGGTTTAACAGAAAAGATTGTTTGATTAGCTAGGTATTGGTCTGGGTGAGGAGAAGTTATGTTTGGCTTGTGAGAAAGTTTGGGAAAATAAATGAAAATGAAGTGGTTGATGTTGTTATAAAGCTAAAAGATTTTAATCTGATTTTCAAGGGTCCTGTTTGGTTTATGAGAAATTTTGTAGTTGCTAACTTAATGGGAAAATCTAGTAACAAGTTATTTATTTATTTGGGTCATATTGGGTTAAATGGGCGGGTTACTAATTAAATGGGTTGGGTAGGTAATAAATAATTAATTTATATATAAACGGGTAATTACACACCCAACCCATTTAGGACCCAACCCGCCTATTTGCCACCCTATTCATTAAATTGATACCAACACTCTTCTAATATATATCAAATAAATACTACATTGCAGTGGCCTTTCTCTTGGTACTGAATTTTGCCTAATATGTGCCAAAATACCAATTTAAGCCCAAAAATGCCAAAAATTGTATTTTTTTTTTAACATGAAAAAAATGAGAAATTTCATGAAATAATTTTTTTTTCCTAGTCGGATGTTGGATAAATCATTTTGATGGTCCAAGAGTTTAAAATCCCAAATTTGTCATTTTGGCTAAGTTTGACCAACCCTAAACAAGATTAACAAAGTTTGTCCAAAAATTCGACTGCTCGATTGTGATGAATTTTGCTCATTTTAAAGATCATGAATTTACAATCAAAACAATAGTTCACATGCCCAGATCAAAGTTGAAACGGATGAGATATCACAAAAACATCAAAGCCTTAACCTTTTTGCAACGTGTGATTATAATTTAATTTCGATTAAATTATAATCAAATTACCACCAATTAGTTTGAGTAAGGAGTCATTAGAAAGTTTATATGATGAATTTTTGATTTGATATGCATCAATGGCCACCCCCACCCCCCCTCCCAAAAATTAAATAAAAAGGATTTACAAAAATATTAAAGTGGAAATTTTATTTTAAAACGTGGTTTTTCCACTATTTTTTTCAAGACCTTCCATATAGGGATGACAATGGGGAGGGGTGAGACCAGAAAATGAGGTCTTCACCCCCACCCTGCATGGTTTTGTCGTACCCCATCTCCACCCTACCACGTATGACCGGAAAAATTTCCTTGCCCTATAAAATTCTTCATAGTAATTTGCCCCACAACTATTACAATTTTTTCAATAAAACCTGTTTCATTAATATAAATATACTTGAAATTTCAACTAAATTTATCCCATCAAATCAAAACTAATTTAAAGCAAAAATTAGATAAATATTATCAAAGTGTTTAACAAGATAATATCGCAACAAAACAAAAATATTAATATACATGCATGTAAATAAGCTAGTATTGGTTTGTTTGTTTAAATAGTAAGTATTTAGGGTATGAAAATTTTACAATTATAACCCTTATCAAGGCAGGGTAGAGCCAAAAGGGGCTAAAATGTCTAAATACATTCCCTCATCTAGAATCTCACCCCATTCCCACCCCACCACCTATGTTGAGCATGTAAAATCCGCTTGGGGCGAAGTGGGGAGGGCAAGTTAAGGTGAGACAGGGCAAAATTGTCATCCCTTAGTTTAACTCATTGCTCTGTTAAGTCTCTTGTTAGTGCCTTTTAAAGGACATGACAAATTTTAAGCCATGTATTGGTTTTTTAAACCAATCTACATTCCATTTTGTAGAAATGGAGAGGATCTGTATTTGATTCAAATCTGCCACCTGACAATGTTTTTAAGTGAATAAGAGTATTCACAACAGTGGTGCTAAAAATTTAACTTTTAGCAACTTAAAAAGCTACTTTATTTATTTTAACACATTACTTTACAATATAGCAATATCAAATGTTCTATATTTTTTACCACTTCATTTAAAATATTCTTTCTTTATTCTTCCTCTCTCTTCATCTCCATCTCTCTCTCTCTCTCTCTCTCTCTGAAACAAGCCAACCAATAAACTCAACCCTTTTTCTTCTCAACCAAGCAAACCCACACCACCAACCACCACCACTAAAAAAAAAACACCAACTACCACCAACCACAACCCACTAGCCAAGAAACCCACTCAACAACTAGCCACTCAACCACCGCCACAACCACCATTGCTATCGTCATCACAACCTACAACCACAACCCCCAACCACCAAAATCACAACCAAATCACAAACTCAAAACCAAACCACAACCAAATCACAAACCCAAACCCACAACTACATTACCACCACCAGTTGGGAGAAGAAGAAAAAAAAAAAAAAAAAATTAGTCACCGTCGAAATCAACAATCCACTGCAAACCCATTAAAATCCACACAACCATTGCGACCCACAATGCACATGTTAGGAACCTATATTCCAATTACAGTGTAATTGTACATGTGGACTTTATTGATTGTAATAGATAGGTAGTTATTAGTTAGTTACTTTGGGGTTAAGGGTTACCACACTAGTTAATAAGGTGAAGAGTGGTTAAGAGGGTGAGTTAGTTGTACTGTGAGTTAGTTAGGATTACATGGGTATAAGGAAGGAACTGTGTAACAGAATACATGGATTGTCTTGATGAATAATACATTGCTCATTCTCTCTATCTCTCTCTCTCTAATCTTCCATGGAGGCCAGATCCCCTTGAAGTGACCAACCCATTTTCATTCAAATTTACTAACAGGGCCCTAACATTTGGTATCAGAGCATCTGATCCTTCCATACCACCATAACAGAAACTCGTTCCACTTCCCAAAATTCCAATTCACAAAATTCCAAGAAACATAATTTAGAGAAAATTGCAGCTTTAGCTAAGGTTTCTAAAAATCACGAACATGCATTACAAGAAATCCAAAAGCAATTGCAGACCATTACTGGGTTCATGCAAAGAATTGCTGAAGCAGAGGATAAGCGCCAAATTCCCAATTCAAGTTCTCAAGCGCTTCTCATCAACAGTAATGGAGGAAACCTAGAATCCTCACCTCTCAATTCCCTCAAGAATCTGAAGTTGGATTTTCCAAGGTTTCATGGAGAGGACCCAACTTGTTGGGTTTATAAAGCTAACCAATTCTTTTCCTATCACAATACCCTTAAGCACCAGAAGGTGATGATGGCTTCGTATCATCTTGAGGAAGAAGCTTTCATTTGGTTCCAAGATGCAGAGCAAGCAGGTGGTTTTCCTAGCTGGGAGGTCTTCATCAAAGCATTGCAGACTCGTTTTGGTGTCACGACTTATGATGATCCTATGGAGGCACTCGCCAGACTCAAGCAAACATCCACTGTGGTTGCTTACAAAGGTAACTTTGAAATCTTGTCAAATATGATTTTTGGGTTATCTGAGTCACACAAATTGAGTTGTTTTCTAAGTGGATTGAATGATGAAATTAGACTACCAGTTAGGATGTTAGTCCCTAAAACTCTTAATGAAGCTTTTGGGTTGGCAAAAATTCAAGAAGAATACCTAACTAATGGTAGGAAGGGATTTAGGAATTTAATGGATACTGGTAAAGTTTTAGTTTTGGGAACACCTAAGTTGGAGGCTAGAGTGGAGTCTAGGACTAAAGTTCCTTTACAAAGGTTGACTGGAGCACAAATAGAGAGAAGAAGGAAATTGGGGCTTTGTTACAATTGTGATGAGAAGTGGCAGATGGGACATAAATGTAAAGGTGCTAAATTGGTTTTGTTGGATGAAATAATGGAGGTGGAACCTAAACCTTATGGGGTACAACTGGTGGAGATTAATGAGGATGAAGTGTTGCTTGATAATCAGGATGTCAGTTTAAGGAGTGAAGTGGACCCTGCTGAGATTACATTGTATGCATTAGTAGAGAATCCTACTTCTAATGCCATGAGGATAAAAGGTAGGATTCAAAATCATGATGTGGTGTCTCTTATTGACTCTGGGAGCACCCATAATTTCCTGGATGCTGTTGTGTTACCAGTTTTACATTTGCACCTGGATACCTCTCAGATATTGGAGGTTAGAGTAGCTGATGACACAGTTCTTAAGACCTTAGGGAGCTATCATGGGGTCACTATCACCTTACAAGGGCATAGGTTTGTTGTGGATTTTAATATCTTGCATTTGGGTGGTTGTGAGGTGGTTTTGGGTACACAATGGTTGAGTACTTTGGGGGTAATCAGCTGGGACTTTCACTTGTTGACTATGAGGTTCCTATATATGGGTAAGAGTTTATTTCTCCAAGTGTTGCAGCCTGCTGCTTCTTCAACCATTTCTGATGCTAACTAGCTTTTTAGTGGGTCAACTAGAAAAGGCTTGGTGTTGCAAATCACTGTTATAGATTATGTTGCTTCTGTCCAGTCACATCTTCCACTAGAGTTGGCTACCTTGTTGGGTGAGTTCTCCAAAGTTTTTGATGTTCCTACTGGCTTGCCTCCCATCAGAGGTCATGAGCACAACATCAATCTCAAGGAGGGCACCCTGCTTGTGTGTGAGAGGCCTTATAGGTACCCTCATTTCCAAAAGTCTGAAATTGAAAAGATAGTGAATGAATTGTTGAAAGTAGGGTCAATACAGCCTAGCCAGAATCCATTTTCTTCACCTGTTTTGCTTGTGAGGAAGACTGATGGTAGTTGGCGCATGTGTATAGATTATAGGGTTCTTAATAAGGTCACTATTAAAGATAAATTTGCTATACCAGTTATGGATAAGTTATTGGATGAATTGGCAGGTGCTTCAGTGTTTTCTAAGTTAGACCTAAGGTCAGGTTATCATCAAATAAGGATGAGGAGTGAGGATGTTCCTAAAACTGCTTTTAGAACTCATGAAGGGCATTATGAATTTTTAGTCATGCCCTTTGAGTTGACTAATGCACCATCCACTTTTCAGGCTTTAATGAATTCTATCTTTAGACCTTATCTAAGGAAATTTTTCCTAGTGTTCTTTGATGACATTTTGGTTTACAGTCAGTCCATGGATGCTCATTTATCTCATCTTAGGACTGTTTTGGAGGTTTTATTGTCACACCAATTATTTGCTAAGCAGTCTAAGTGTGTGTTTGGGTGTCCTGCGGTGGAGTATTTAGGTCATATCATTTTTGGTGAGGGTGTTAAGGCAGACCCCAAGAAAATATCAGCTATGGTGCAATGGCCAATACCTGATTCTGTCAAGGCTTTGAGAGGTTTCCTAGGGCTGACTGGCTATTATAGGAAATTTATTAAGGGTTATGATACCATTGCACAACCCTTTACTGATCTCCTAAAGAATGATTCTTTCCATTGGAGTGATAAGGCTTTGGAAGCTTTTACAAGGTTGAAGGAGGTTGTGACTCATCCTCCTGTGTTGGCTCTTTCTGATTTTTCTAAGCCATTCATAATTGAGTGTGATGCTTCAGGGAGGGGTTTAGGGGCTGTACTAATGCAGGATCAGAGACCTATTGCTTTCCATAGTCAAGCATTGAAAGCCAAATACCTTCATTTATCCACTTATGAGACTGAATTGATGGCTTTAGCTTCTGCAGTCAAAAAATGGAGATCTTATCTGTTGGGAAGGCCTTTTGTGGTTAAAACTGACCGCCAGAGCCTTAAGGTTCTACTTGAACAGAGAATTGATACCCCATCTCAGCAGAAGTGGCTTGCTAAACTCTTGAGATATGCATTTGTGATGGAATATAAAAAGGGTAGTGATAATAGGGTAGTTGATGCCTTGTCTAGACAGTTTGGGACTGATTCTGACTTACCTGCTTCTAGTTCTGATTGGTGGACAAGTTGCTTGATGCTTTTAACAGTCCTTTACCCTACTTGGTTGGATGTATTGAAGGATAGCTATTCATTAGATGCTTCTGTCCAACAACTTATTGCTGTTGTCCAAGCTGGTACTCCTCCTAAGGGCTTCACTTTTCAAAATGGGTTATTGTTTTACAAGGGCAGGTTCTTTATTGGTCCATCTTGTTCTCTTAAGCTTCAATTTTTGCATCATGTTCATAGCAGCCCCTTGGCTGGCCACTCTGGGTTCCTAAAGCCTTATCAGAGGGCTAAGAGTGACTTTTATTGGCATGGAATGAAGTCTGACCTCAAGAAGTTCATTAGGGATTGTGATATCTGCAAAAGGATCAAGTCTGATACATCTTCCCCTGCTGGACTACTTTAACCGCTGTCTATTCCTACTACTCCTTGGACTGATGTGAGCTTAGACTTTGTGGAGGGTCTTCCTAAATCTATAGGGTATGAGGTTATCTTGGTGGTGGTGGACAGATTAACCAAGTATGTGCATTTTGTTCTTGTTTCTCATCCATATAATGCAGCCAAGATTGCCTCTCTTTACATGCATTATATCTTTAAATTACATGGCATGCCCTCTTCTATTGTAAGTGACAGGAATGCCACCTTCACTTCACTGTTTTGGTCTGAATTGTTTAGATTGCAAGGCACTGTTTTGGCTATGTCCACTGCCTATCATCCTCAGACAGATGGGTAGATTGAAATTGTGAATAGGAGTTTGGAGCAATATCTAAGCGCTTTCACTAGTGATAGACCTCACCAGTGGGCTTTTTGGCTACTATTAGCTGAATTTTGGTTTAATTCCTCCTTTCATACTAGTTTGAAGCTAACTCCTTTTGAAGCTTTGTATGACTTTCCTCCCCTTAAGCTCCAAGGTTATGTGCCTGGTACTACTAGGGTGGATGCTTTGGATTCATTGTTAAGTCAAAGGCAAGCTATTTTGGACGCCTTAAAGGTTCATTTGGCTGCTACTCAAGCTAGAATAAAGACCCAAGCTAATAGGCATAGGCAGGAGAGGTCTTTTGTAGTGGGGGATTGGGTTTTCCTAAGATTGTAGCCCAATAGACAGCAGTCATTGGCTTCCAAGGGCGGGTGGAAGTTATCTCCAAGATATTTTGGGCCATTTCAGGTATTGCAAAAGATTGGTAGTGTGTCTTACAAGTTGGATTTGCCTTCTGAGTCAAGAATCCACCCTGTTTTTCATGTGTCGTGTCTAAAGCTAAAGTTGGGCTAGCATGTCACACCCCTACCTACTCTACTTCCTGTTGATGAGTCTAGTCAAGTGCTTACTGAACCTATGGCTGTTCTGCAGAAAAGGACTAAGTCTATGAGGTCTAGGGTCATCACTGAAGTCTTGGTGCAGTGGTCAGGTGCTTCTCTTGATGATGCAACTTGGGAATCCCTTTATCAGCTACAACTCTCTTTCCCTCACCTTGTGGGCAAGGTGCTTTGAATGGGAGGGGTAATGTTAGGAACCTATATTCCAATTGCAGTGTAATTGTACATGTGGACTTTATTGATTGTAATAGATAGGTAGTTATTAGTTAGTTACTTTGGGGTTAAGGGTTACCACACTAGTTAATAAGGTGAAGAGTGGTTAAGAGGGTGAGTTAGTTGTACTGTGAGTTAGTTAGATTTACACGGGTATAAGGAAGGAACTGTGTAATAGAATACATGGATTGTTTTGATGAATAATACATTGCTCATTCTCTCTCTCTCTCTAATCTTCCATGGAGGCCAGGTCCCCTTGAAGTGACCAACCCATTTTCATTCCAATTTACTAACAAAGCCCTAACAGCACAACCACCGCTACAACCCCAACAAACCCATAACCACACAACCTAGCAAACCCAACATCTCACTCACACAAGCCCATACCCGCGGCTATAGTTTACTATAGCGAGGTGTTAAAAATAAATAACTTTTATACCTTTGATGTAGTTGTTTTTTTTGTGTTTAAGGTGCTAAAAACTAAGAGCCTGTTTGGTGAGTGAGTTCAAATTCACATTTTTACATTTTAAACAACATTACACATATTTTTACACACTTTTTCATCCGCATGTATTTCAAAAAACTACAAACAACAATTCTCAAACTACTCTACCAAACATCCCTAAAAAGCCTAAAATAGCATTTGAACCTTCCAAATATGAAAATATATCCCCTCGTTGTGAAGGGGTTTCTGTTTGCCTCTCCGACCTCCGCTTAAACCCCAATCTTCATTCCAGCTTAAACCCTGACTATAATTCCCTCTCTCTCTCGCTCTCTCTCTCTCTCTCTCTCTCTCTCTCACACACACACACACAGAAAATGAGGCTTCGCTGCCTGAACAATATCATTCCCACTCTGCCTCCGAACCCTCCCAGTCCTTTAACTTTAGCTTCACTTTTTTCCACTAAAACCTTAGCCCCACCTTCCTTCTCCTCTTCTTCTTCTTCTTCTTCTTCTTCTTCCAGTTCTCTCTACGATCGCATCCAAGTCATTCGAGATCCCAAAGTCTCGGTAGTTCCAGTGCTGGAACAATGGGTCAATGAAGGACGACCCGTTCAAAAACAACACCTCCGATCACTGGTGCGACTCATGAAAGACTTTAAGCGCTTCAATCACGCTCTCGAGGTCTCTCTCTCAACCCATTTCTTCTTCCTTTTTTTCCCTTTTCTTATATGTGGATATTGGATTTTATTTCATTGAATGTTATGTCATAGTATCTATTCATACCCAGTTCGATTTACTCAATTTTGTGTTCTTGTAATTCTTTTTTGTGCTTGATTTATTCATGAAAGCAATATGTACTTAAGTTGGTTTCTGCAAATAATTTTGTTTGTTTTTAGATGGACTTTACCATTTGAGAATGTAAATTGTGCATATATGGCTGAAATCATTTTCAATTTTTTTTTTTTTTTTACCTTGAGTTACTTGTAATTTCCAAAGTATTCCATTGCCCCGTGATTGTCCATTCAAATTCGATACAATCTTATTATTTTTAACATTTTGGGTATGTGAATTATTCTTGATATTTGATTCTATGGAGAAACTTAGGTAGTCTTCAGAGTCTACTTTCTGGCTTTAAGATTGCAAATTTCGCCCAATTCTGATCTGGATTTTTTTTTTTTTTTTAACAATAATGAATAATCTGATTTCAATTCTTTGTTACCCCTTTGTTGTTTGATCCATTTGCTGTCATATAATGGTTCATGCAGCACCATAACAATATGAGAAGACTAAAGTTTTGCCAAAAAATTCTGATTATTTGTATGACGTTTCAATTAATTGCTGACTACATGTGAAGTAATTAATTTCTCCCTCTCTCTCTCTCTTTGTGATTCAGATATCTCAGTGGATGACTGATCGTAGGTATTTCACATTATCACCAATAGATGTTGCTCTTAGGTTGGAATTAATTCACAGAGTTCGTGGACTAGAGCATGCAGAAAATTACTTTAATAATATTTCAAGTAATCTAAAATCGGTCAATGCATATGGTGCTCTTCTCAGTGGCTATGTTCGAGAGAAATCTGTTGAGAAAGCCGAATCCATTATGCAAAAAATGAAAGAGATGGAGATGGCAGTCTCATCCTTTCCATACAACATGATGATTAACCTTTACACTCAAACTGGAGAATATGATAAAATTGACATGTTGATGCAAGAGATGGAAAGGAAGGGAATACCTCAAGATAAGTATACCATGCTAAACCGAATGGCTGCTTACATTGCAGCATCTGACATTTCTGGAATGGAAAGGATTTTGAAGAGGATAGAGGAGGATAGGCACTTTTCTGTTAACTGGAAAGTGTGTTCCATGGCAGCAAGTGGATATCTGAAAGTTGGGATGATTGAAAAGGCTCTTGCAATGCTGAAGAAAATGGAGGGGAATATTCCCCTTCAGGGAAGGAAATCGGCCTTTGACTTTCTTCTTACGCTCTATACAAACACTGGCCATAAGGAGGAGCTTTACAGAGTGTGGAATACGTACAAGCCATCAACCAAACAAATAGATGGATCATATGCCTGCATGATTTCATCTCTTGCAAAGCTGGATGATTTGGAGGGGGCTGAGAGGATTTTTGAGGAGTGGGAAGCCCAATGCACCGTGTATGACTTTCGGGTGTTGAATAGCCTTCTTTCAGCTTACTGCAGAAAGGGTCTCTTCAATAAGGCAGAATCAGTTTTAAAAAAGAATATGGAAGCAAGAACACCTTATGCTAGTACCTGGAATGTGTTAGCTTTGGGGTATATGGAGCATGAGAATATGCCCAAGGCAATTGAGATGTTGAAGAAGGCACTATTGGTTGGAAGACAAGGTTGGAGACCAAATCCCATCATTTTGTCTGCCTGTCTCAATTACTTAGAAGAGCAAGGTGATGTTGAAGGAATGGAGGAATTCTTGAGATTATTAAGGAACTTGGTTCCTTTGAGCAGGGAGATGAATCACAGATTGCTGAGGACTTGTGTTGGAAGTGGGAAATCAGTTTCCGAGGTTCTTAGTCAGATGAAATTGGATGGTTTTACTACTGATGATGAAACACAGAAGATCCTTGAAATAAAACCAAGTTTATAGCTTAGGGGAACTCTATAAATGTGAGCTCTAAAAGGTTATAGCTGCTTCAAGGGACCTTGAACTTACTGTGATGATGTGATCCATCAATATTCAACTCTGGATGCCATTTTACATTTGACCTTTTGTTGGCTGGATCTTTCATTTGCACTAAGAAATCATAAAGGTATGGTCGGAGATGAGGAATTGATCTCATAGATTTTGAATCTTTTTGGGGAAAATTACATTTAAAACCCTATAGTTCAGGGATGTAACAAATTAAATCCTATAGATTCAAAAGTAACATGTTAAACCCCGAGCTTTCAAAAGGTAACAATAAAACCTCTACCCATTTAAGTGGAATCTCGTTGTGCTTGAAGTTTAATTTATTACCTTGCCAAATCTCAGGATTTAATTTGTTACTTTTGAGACTATAGGGTTTAAAATGTAATTTACTCTGATCTTTATTATCCATCACAAGTCCTAGTATCTTGGACTTTCATCAATGTATGATAAAACCATAAAACTTTGTTCTGTATCGTTGCATGGTCTCTGCTTATAGATGAGTTCTCATCCTATGCTTTTATGCTACAGGAGTTTTTCCCATAGAGAACTGGATGATGGTGTCTCTACTCTCTAAATTCAAACTGGGAGCTCGTTTAGGACAGGACTGAACAGAACATTTACAAAGAGGATGCTGAAATTGAAGGAAAAATCTTGAACCTTAGTCATAAAGACCATATTTTATCTTTAGATTAAACCTCTGCCAAGTGCCAAGGCTGATGTTGCTCAATTATTCTTGATACTATTGAATATCTTCTAGTAGTAGTACTTTTATTTAGATTTGCAGATGCTCTTTAAAATTATCTGATCTCTGCTCTCTTACGAAAACACCAAAAGTTTCAGAATTTCAGTTGGATATTCTAATTAAAGCGGTTGTTCACTGAACTTGTTTGTTTGGTTAGACCATGTATACGTGTATGTATTTATAAAAATAAAAACCTGGCCCCTCAAATATGGGATCTTGTTTAATTTTGGCTCCTTAATTTAAAAGGTTCTGATTCAGTCCTTTAAATTGAAAAAAGGGAGCAATTTTATCCCTTTGTTTAATTTTCATACCTCTTATGCTTTCATTTTTTGCCCCTTAAAATATGAAAGTTGATATGATTTTAGTTCCTTCATACAAGATGTCTAAACATTCTATTATGATCAAGAAATAGACAGAGGGACAAAATTGAAAATTGCTACATTTTAAAATTTAAAAGTTTTAAAATCAAATGTTTTTAAAATATGGGACCAAGATCAAACAGATGTCATTTTTAAGACCCAAAAAAAAAAAAAAAAAAATTCCCCTATTTTAATAATCTTGTTTCTCATATATAGAGGCATATGGATTGAGGGCTCGAGTGATAGTCCATCAATAACATCCTTTATTAGATGGTTGGGTTTATGAGTCAATTCAAGTCACACAAAAGTATCAGGCAAACAAGATAAGCTTCCACTTCTTCACTTTAAATAATTCTGACATTTTATTATTATTTTTCTCTATATTTCAGTTTTACACAATATTTTTTGTTACAACTTGTTGAAGTGGCCAATGATAAGCGATAAACAATTACTTTTATATGAACCAATTGGTTTTTTACTACTTGCAATAGATCATATAAGAGTTGTAAAAATTAAGCTGCTAAACTCTCTCTTACAAGAAAGTAGAACTCCACATAATATTGAGGTCCATGATTTTTTTTTTTTTTAGAAAGTTTCAACATATGACATCCGTTTTTTATGATAGCTCTTTTATCATCAGACCAAGACACTAATCGATTTTTCAGTGTAGGCGGGGATTGAACCCCAGATCTTTTATTCAACCATCAAAGACTTTACCAGTTAAGCTAACTGGAACCCACATTAAAGTCCATAAATTTTAAAAATATACAAATTAACATTTATATGTTCCAAATCAATCTCTACAAAAAAATTCCTGAATTATGTGCTAAACTTAGACAAAACTTTTTCATTTTGTCAACAATTGGGACACATTTGATATTTCATTAAAATTTTCCAAAATGCCAACCAATTAAAAATCCATATGTTTCACCACCGCATACCCTTGTTACGATAGTCACTTCACAAGTATAAGTGCTTGTGAAGTGTGGGGGTCAAGAGCCGGAGTTCAAGTTTCTAGGAGAGAGTTTCACACATATATACACTTAACACTTAAATTAAACTAAAGTAGAATTTCTATCTTATATAAAAAAATAAAAATAATAAAAATAAAAATTCCATATGCTTCACCAAAAAATAGCCCATTAAAAAAGCCTTAAACCCTAACCTCTCAAAATTTAAATTAAAAAAAAAAAAAAAAAAAAAAAAAAAATCCCTTAAACCCTGACTAAAACGTTAAAGGGTTTTCAATTTCATCTTGTCTCAAAGACTCAAACCCAGTAAAAGGTTTCAAGGACTCACTCCTAAGTCCTAATAATGAAGCTTCTTAGCTCAAATCCATGGCGTGTCTATGGCATTTCAAGGGTTTTGGGTGTGTTCTTCTACTCCACAAGAACCCTAGCAAGACCTTCACCCCCAATCGACTCTCTGTATAGTCGGGTATCGCGGGCCGGAGACCCTAAGGTTTCGATTATTCGAGTCATCGACCAATGGCTCGAAGAAGGACGACAAGTCCAACAATCTGATCTTTTAATGATGATCAAACAGCTTCGCAAATTCCGTCGCTACTCACAAGCTCTTCAGGTTTCATTTCCCTCAAATCTAAATTTCGTTCTATATAAATACATACATGTGAATGTATGCATGATTGTCTATATGTATATAACTATGTATTTTGTAAATGGGTATGTGAATTTGGTTCAAAATGTATGCATAATAGGTTGTAAATGAAGTGATGAATGTATGATAGAGGAGCCATTAGCCAAAATTTTGACTTGTATTTTATATTTGTATATGTGTAGTATAAGCTAGAGGAATGGGGTTCAATACCTGCGTTTCCATGATGTTTTTAACTTATCAAAAAAAACTTATGGGATGAAGAAAATGAAACTTATTTTTAAGGCTCACTGAGTAAAGATTTTATGGGCTTTTAGAATTGTTTGTATAATGCGGGTGGATGTGTTTTATAGGTATGTTTTTGGTCTGTTGATTTGTGAAACAATTTCCAGATTCTGGGAAAATCAAGAAACATGAAATTATGTCTTTGGAATATTGGAAAGAAGGGATAACAAAGTGGCATGCAGAAGGAGTTTATGTTAAAATCACAAATACACTGATGGGTTTAAGAAATTCAAAAGTGGTTACTATCATTACCTTTCAGTTACTACTACTGCCAATCTTTACTAATTGCTACCACTTGCACCATCACTAGCGGCAGCATTATTACTATAACCACATTGTTGCCATTGCAAATTTTTACTAAGCTTTATGTAACCACCTACATTAATTATGAAAATTTTATATATTTAACTGGAAATAGATTTTCAATATTTTTTTATGCTTTTTTTTTTTTAATATAAAGCTGTTTAATGATCTAAAAAGTTGAAGATAAAACGAGAGCCATTTGTTGGTTTCCTGATTTCAACAGGCCCTAAATATAGAACTCTTAAATTAGTTTAAGAGAAGGATTAGTGTAACAAAATCTAAAATAGTTGGGTTAAGTTTGGATGATATTGCCATATTGTAGACTTTATTGCAATATTTGGCAAAACGCTGAACCTTGGAAAATAATGCATTGATGTAAAAGCAACATCTTCTTATAGAAAACTGAACAAAGAAAGTCAGATGGAAAAACTGTAGTTTATAACATCTATCAGGTCTTATACGACTTAAACTCTAACTTATTTCATATGTCCAGACATGCCTATACTAAAATACTGATGCATTATTAACTTCCACCATTGACTTAATGATTGCTGACATAATCTCTGTTTTTCCTTCTCCAATTATTTACTCTCATATTTCTGCTACTTGGCACTGTGAGTCTGACATTTTTTTTTTATAAGTAATAAAGTTTCACAAAGTTAATGTCATTTTACAAAAATTTCATAAGTTGAGTATTGCTAATTGGAAATTGGTTTCCATTATGAACATTTGCCACCCCTTTGTGTGTGCTATTTTTTTCCATGGTTGAGCAAGTTAGTTGGCAGAAAAATTGTATAGGAAAGTGATTTTCTACTCAAATTATCTTAGTTTGGTATAATATGATCATAGTCTTCATATTGATGCTCCCGAATCTTGTTTTGTGTCAGATATTTGAATGGGTCAGTGACCAAAGGCACCATGACCTGTCTCCTGGAGAAATTGCAATTCGACTAGATTTGATCTCAAAAGTTCATGGCCTAGAAGAAGCAGAGAAGTATTTTGATAGCATCCCAAACACTTTAAGAGTCTATCAGGTATATGGTGCTCTTTTAAATTGCTATGCAGAAAATAAATCTTTGGATAAAGCAGAGGCCACCATGCAGAAAATGAGGGAGCTAGGTTTTCTGAAAACATCTCTGTCTTTTAACGTTATGTTAAACCTCTATTCTCGGATGGGTAAAACTGAGAAACTACACGTTCTAACGCAAGAGATGGAAGAGAAGGGCATTGATTGGGATATGTTTACATTTAATATCAGGTTGAATGCTTATGTAGCCATGTCTGACATCAAGGAAATGGAGAGGCTTCTAACAAAGATGGAAGCTGATCCTCTAATCACCATTGATTGGAATTCTTATGTTGTTGCAGCAAATGGCTACTTGAAAGCCGGCCTACATGAAAAGACTTTGGAGATGCTGAAGAAAGCGGAGCAACTCGTTAGCAATAAAACAAGGAAGATTGCTTATGAAATCTTCCTTACTCAATACACTGCTATTCAAAATAAAGACGGGCTTTACCATATTTGGAATTTGTACAAAAATATGGGGAGATTCTACAACTCTGGCTATCTTTGTATGATAAGCTCATTACTGAAGCTAGATGACATTGATGGTGCTGAGAAGATCTTGGAAGAGTGGGAATCTGAGAATACATTCTTTGACTCTCGGATTCCACATCTGCTGATCTCTGCTTATTGCAAGAAGGGTCTTCTTGAAAAGGCTGAAGCATATATGAACAGGCTTATAGAGTGTGGGAAGGAGACAGAATCAACCAAATGGGGTCGACTTGCAACTGGATATCATGTACATGGTCAGATGGAAAAGGCAGTGGAAACAATGAAGAAAGCAATCTTGGCAAGTCAGCCAGGATGGATGCCCAACCGTTTTACTTTGGCTGCATGTCTTGACTACTTGAAAGGGAATGGGGAGGTGGAAGTGGCAGAGGAGATCTTGAGGTTACTTAGAGAACATGTTCAGTTCTCAACTGGAATTTATGAAAGATTACTAAATTATATTCACACTGAAAATACGGATTCCAGAGCCTTTGATCATATGAAAGCAGATGTTGGGACGGAAGGGGATGATCAAGATCAGGAGGGTGAGATTCAAGGGGGTAATGGATCTCAAGCCTGATGGCAGCAGCTGAGTTATATGTAAAGCTATGTGAAGTATTCAAATGATTGCTAACACAAATGATGAATTGTCTAATCTATAGCACTTTACTTAGCAAACAAATACATCCCGTTAGGTTCTAGTTAGTTTTACTAATTATGCATTTTGCGAACAGTCTTCCCACTCATATTTCTTCTCGTACTTGTCACAGTGATCAATGCTAGTTAGGATTGTTCCTGCTTAACCTAAAAATCATCCTCATTCGATTGTTGGTCATTTCATTACTATAAGCAGGATAAGAACCAACACTTTCTGCAACACCACAAGGTTTATTGCCCTCATTTGATGAGCAGTCAAGAAGATGGCCCTAATCTTCAAGATTCGAGTTCTATTTCCCCTCCTTCAACCGGCTTAGATTTAAGTTCATTTACCAATGTTGTTGAATTAGTTGATCACCTATCCATATTACAGATATCTTTCTGCCTAGTGACTAGGTAACCCCTGCCTTTGCATCCAAAGATATAAATGCAAATGTTTATTCTTATTGAGATTTAAAGATTTTCGTAATGGTTCACTGGTATAGCACTATAGCTCATGGAAAATCGTAGTCATCACGCTAATTCACCACCAAAAGAATTTTTTTTTTTAACTTGGTATATAATTTCAAAGCATATTGCTTTAAAATGAATAAAAATACTAATCTCAGATACCATTTTGAAAAAAAGGGAGCAACTGCTAAATGCTACTTGGTGTAGTCTCTTTTTTCCCCCCTCTTTTCTTCTTATGGGTTGACTATAAAGCTATCCTTCTTTTTGTTTTTGGTTTTTTCATTTTCTAATTAAATACTAATTTATTAAAAAAAGCAGTTAATATCATAAAAAGCACAAATAAAAGAGAAGGGCAAAAGAAAGTCTCATTGGGCAAAGTTTGAGCGCTACAAAAAAATGGGCATTTCTAAGGACCACCAGAAATGTTCCATCATCACAAAAAGGAATTGTTCAAAGGAAGTTATAACTTGCAAGTCTTCAACACTAAGGGCTACATGGCAGTGGATTGAGCACAATTTGCTGCATCACCTTCCTTCTATCATGATTCTTGGGTGGGATGCACCCTATATACGAGCTGACTACCAGGACTGGTGGCATTTCAGCTACAAGCCTACAACGATAAACATCTTCTGCGGCATAATATTTTTTAAAAAATATATATTTGGCTTTATATTTGAAATACTGGTTGAAGAATTATTATTATGCTAATTTTATTTAGAATGCCCCAATTGGCAAATTCAGTCATAATTTGGCAACTTGATAAAAATTAGTCAGTTTATGTATAGGTGTGGCACATGGATTTTACATAGTAAAATAAACTTATTATACCGTATATTGCATGTATGTATGATTTAAAAATAAATAAATAAAAAGAAAAATCCCATTTACCATATGAAACAAAAATATTCAAAAAAATACATGCTTTTTTTTTTAATAATTAAATGTATAAAACACGTATTGAACGTTTTCTATAAAAAATATATATATTTATATATATTATACTTATAACACAAATACTGTAACTTAACTTAAGATCAATACTTTTACTAAGAGTATCATTGTTTACTTTGTTAAGGTCTGTCATTATGTACAAAAATTAAATTATAAAAATCAATATTGTTAGTTCCATTTGCTATCCATATTAAACATAAATATTTCTTTTTTATTATAATCTTTATTATTTTATCTATATATATACACACACACTTTGTCTCTTAAATAATACTTGTAGATGGTTTTTTTAACTAGCACGTAGTGGATTGCATAAAAATTCTTGCAATCCATATTGCATAAAAACCTTGCTCTTACGAATTTGAACAAAAAGATCGGGATTAAAAGAATGACTGTATGCAAAAATAGAAGTTATTTCTTTTATTATATTATAATTTATTAGCATACTTGTTGTTGGGGTACAATGTTTTTTTTACACCTAATATTATTTAAATAACACCTATTTATTTCTCTTCAAACGTCACAAACAAATTATTGAGCATACCTAAATATTTTTTACTATTGCTATGCTAGCCCACAACCGTTCTCCTTTCCATCACAAAATTGGACTACAAATGCAAAACACTATAAGACCCAATATTTTTTGTAAAGCCCAAATTATTTATTGAGCAAGGTGAAATCTCATTCTTTCTAAAGCCCAATAATTTTTTATGCTTAGCAATATTTGGAAAAAGTCCATGATTCAAATTCATGGCAATACTATTTTATCAATGGGATTCAACCCCATAATCAAAGCCCATGATTCAAATTCATAGCAATATTACCTTATCAATGGGATTCAATCCCATAATCAAAGGCCATGATTTAAACCCATGGCAAATTATTTATCAAAAAGCCCAATTTTCGTTAGTAACATCAAAAGCCCAGTTCTCGTTGGCAACATCAAAAAGCTCAATTTCCATTGGCAACATCAAAAGCTTAGTTCTCGCTGGCAATATCGAAAACCCAATTTACGTTGGCACTATTTTATCAAAAGCCCAAGATTATTAATGCTTGGCAAAAAATATATTGTTTATTTCATTTAAAAGATGAACATTATTTCTTAAACATTACTATGGCAAAAACCATGGCAATCGTTTTATAAAAGCTCATGGGAAGTTATCTTGAAGATTATGTTCTCATATTATAAACCCATGAAACACATGGTCATCATTTACATCACAACATCCATAATATATCTATCTTCAAAGCTCATGGTAAATATTCAATCCCACAAGCTTACCATTTAAAATATGATGTGATTATTAGAAATCATGAACATTACTTATGATATGGAATTCATCATAGTAAATGTTATTTACAAAGGCATTTTGACACTTATCATATTATTTCAAATATTACAACTCATAGCCCAAAGGCCCATTACAAATATCTATGAAAACCCAAAAATATTTACTAACGATAAAAATCCATGAGGGATGAAAACCCATGGCAACATGTGTTGTTGATGTCCATTTTGTAGGATGCACACAACCCAGCCTAAAGGGACCAGCCCACATGAGTAAGCCCAATCCAAAGAACCCCAGCAAGAGTCAAAGGATTGAGAGTTGACAACCAACCCTTGTTCATTCTTGACCAACGTACAGCTGGAGGCCTCTACAAGGGAACCAAGTCTTTGAGGATGAACTAGGGGCTGTCCCATCAGCTTTCTGTCACCCTCCACCTGACGTGAACAGTGCCCAAAGGTTGTGATATCAACTAAAATCTAATGGGTGATGGAACTCTATCATCTTCCTCAAAACTATACCTCCAGCGGAAAGGGGGCTGAAACCAAGTTATCCAAATCTCAACAAATTAATGCTATAAATGTGAAAAACATTCAAGACATGGTTCATGTGCCAAGCCCATGAATCCTAAAGGAGAAAAATTGAGAACATGTGGCTTGGAGGGCATAAAATGATCTCCAGCAGAAACCCCTGAAGTGGACTTAGACTTTAACACCTGGCTTGGGGTGTTGAATCCTACTTCTTAGGGTCCAAATCTCAGTTATAGCACTAGGATTCATTCTTGATACTTGCCTTGATCCCATCGGTTAAACTCAGCTCCAAAAATCTTGACATTTAATGCAAAACACCCCTAGAAACCCACTATGTGGCATATTACCCAAAGAAGCAAGGCAGCTCCAAAAGTAAATCTCCTACTTCTGGCCAAATCCTAGGATGATTAAACCTGATTCCTTGCCTCTGATTAGTCCTACATTTTTTGGATTCTTGTTAATTAATGCTTCCTTAAACTCCACTATAAAAACATAAGAACTCCAACCCATAAACACACAGCTACTCCCTCTGAAAACTTCTGATCTGTTTGCCATTTTGCTTGTGGTTTAGCTCTCCTTAAGCTCGCAACTAATTCCCCTTAGCCCATACTCATCTAGCCTCAAACATTCCTTTCCTCTTTTGCATATCCACAACTCATAAATGCTCCCTAATCAGTCACAAACAGTCCACTACTCACTAAAGCCTTAACCTCAGCACTAATTCCATCCCACTCACTCAAAACAGCCCACATTACCCCATTCATGCCTTATGTACATATATTCCCCAAAATCTTAGTTTAATACTTGCTGTGCTGAGCTGGGATCTCTCTCTCCCTTCACACCATGCCAATTAATCCCTTTCTTCTTCCTATAGAACCTTTAGTTTTTACTTTTTGTTTTACTGTTGAAGGATATAATGTATTTGTAACAATGAAATTTTTCCCTCACATTGATGTAATGATGGCTGAAAGTATAATAAATTCTCCTCACCGAGACACACAAGGACCCCCAAGAGTGAACAATTTCACCCCTACCACTAGAGAATTTATTTTTCTGGACTGTGTAATTTCATCCCTGCCGTTGGAGAATTTATTTTCATTGCACTATCAAAACAGGACCACTAACATACTAATTAAGTATTGTAAAGTATTTTTATTGGGCTTTTGTTGTTGTTTTGTCAAGTGCAGCCTTTATTTCTTGCTTGCTTGGATAGGCTCATCACCACACCAAAAGCCTTTGGGCACCATCTCAAGTAGTTGAGTTTCGGCTTGGCTTCCCAATATTATTTAGAGGCATCAATTTCCCCCTCAACACTTGTCAAGTTTTTTTAAAAAATGACAGTTTGATTACAAATTTGGTTTTATCCTAATGCTACAACTTCCTTTAAAAAAATTAATATTGCTAAATGTTTTTAAAATCTAACTGTTGAATTGCATATTTTTTACGTTCTTAACATACATGTTAAATTTTGTGTTAATCAGATGTTATTTACTATTTGATCCATAAACTTTTTTTTATACATAATTTTATTCTACAAAAACTTGCAATTAAAATAATTGAATAATAACATAGTTATTGATGTTTGATCTTCTAGAAATTTTACAAGCATGGAAGATATAAGAAAAAAATGTAATCCAATAGTGGATTTGTCAAAATTCATATCCAATAAAGAAATATTAAGTGAAGTAGTAGACTTGGGCTACAAACTTGTCCTTATTTAAGTAAGTCACATAAATCATTAAAAATGTCATGTGAAACTATAAGTACACCTAGATGGTTTTTTTAACCGCCACATAATGGGTTGCATAAAAATTCTTACAACCTAAATTGCATAAAATCCTATGGGGACATAAAAACTAGTCCTTGGGAAGTTCTCCACGTATTCTCTCTCAAGCTATCCAAACAATCAACATATAAGTAAACAATATGGGGAAAACACTCCACAATGGGAAACTCAAGCAATTGATTTCTCTAAACTCAAATATTACAATTTCACGTTGGATAATACAATAGAGAACTCTCACATTCCCGCGGTGTTACCTTTACTCTCTTTCTCTCTCTCTTACTGATTTTTCTTCTCTATGTTCCTTTTTTATTCCTTTTTTAAGCTCCTCCTTTTGCCTCTCCTCTCCCTTTTATAACTTCAATCACTGCTCTTATCACTACAGCTGTCTTGTTTCCTGCTGGAGTCTCAACGATATTTTCTTTAACTTTATCGGATTCCTCCTCACCCGTATCCTAGAACTCTGACTTTTGGGTAGGGGTGTGCGCGGTTCGGTTGACTCGGTTTTTTCTCAAAATTGTTACCGAACCGATAGGGATCAGTTTTGTAATAATTAAAACCGATGCATACCGATTAGGGTCGGTTTTTTGACCTATAGTGGTGCGGTTTGATCGGCTCGGTTTAATCGGTTTGGTCAGTTTGAAACATTAACAATTTTTTTTTTAAAATAAAAAAAAAAATCTATTCAACCTTAAAAAAAAAAATAAATAAAAATAAATAAATAAAATCTGTTCAACAGAAACTTTATAAAAAAAATATGTTCACCCAAACAGTAATGATCCAAAACCTGTGCAAAAAATCTGTTCACATGAAGACATATTAGAGTATTAAAATGAGAAACAAGGAACTCAAGAATGGATAAACAATCTGAAAAGTCCCAGCACCTTGTGGCTTCCTTGTGACAGAATACTATTTGCTAAGGATATGTAAGGAAAATATAGGCCACGAAAGAAAAGAAATGCTAAAATAATATACTTGAACAGTTGTTTCCTATACCTTATCTAAGAACACCTTTATCAACTCTAATTTCAAACTTCAATTCAAAACCATACGTCATTATGAGGAAGGGAGCCATTATGCAAAAAAAAACCTATTGATTTAGCACCAAAGAAAAAAGTCTCTAAAGGAAAAGATTCAACAAAAGAGGCTCTCATGCCAAGCCAACCTCAGAGCCATATAAAACTTTAGACATACTAGAAAAGAGAAATACCTATAAGTGGTAGAATGCCATAAACGAACAGTCCCATCTTCAGACTCAGGCGAGAGGCAAGAACGAGAGAGAGTTAAAGGGTTATGGTCACAAAAGAATGAATTTATACTAGGGAAAATCTGAAAACCTAAACCAAAACGGCACCGTTTTGTCTTTTTTTTTTTTTTTTTTTTTTAATTACACCCAGATCATACGACAATGTTTTATTAAAAAAAAAAATTAAAATGAGAACTTGTGTTCGAACGACGCCGTATCTACCATCTAAACTAAACTTGGGAGAAGAACAGAGCACTCAGATCAGAAGAACAGGAGAAGCTGAGAAGTGAAGAACGATCTACATACAGGTATCGGTTCGGTTCGGCATGTATCGGTTTCAGATTTCCAGCTCCGGTGACCGCACTGCACTGGCATCGGGATTCCCTTCGCACTCCGATCGCCGGCATCAGCTTCGTCGGTCGGTTGCAATGGCGGTGCGGGACGATCGGCACCGGTCGGTTGGATCGGTGCCGGTGACTTTCTGCTCACCCCTACTTTTGGGGGTTGTTTGTACTGTTCAGACTGTCTTACTTGTATTTAATGCGGTAGAATTTAGGTAAGAACCCCATCATTAATGCAAAGGCAAAGATCTTCAACCTTCTTGCATGTTTCGGAAGTTTCTCGCGATTCCAGGAATCTCCTGAAAATCACACGTGGATTATCCGTGCACCATACCTCGGGTAAGTTGGCACCTTACCTTCTCCACGAGAACTAATTTCCTGTGCCACTCATTTTTTCTGTAATACTTGGGATGACCCAACGTTCTTCCTTTCATGGTTTATTACCCATTGAGCATTCCTTTCAATACATAGGCTTGGTCCAATTCTTTCCCCGTGGCCCAATTACTTCTTGGACTTAAGGCCCAAGTGGTGACTGTTCCACTCCCCACAAATCCTATTTAAGTTTTCTATGCCATATTTTTACAGCATATTTTTAAGGACAAAATTTAGATCCAAGCCTCCAAACCAATTTAGAGAAATCACCTCTAGCCTATTATGTAACGATTTATTAGAATATTCATGTATATTATTCAAACTGGTTTGGTGCTAATTGTCTTTTTATTTTCTTGTTTGTTAAATGGTAAGCTTTTTTCCTACTTTGAAAGGACAAAGTACCTTTATAAACAATGTGTTAATCCTAAAACTCATTTTCTACATGTAACTACATTTTATGGCCTAGAGTTGCTATTGATATTGCAGAAACCGGTGGAAAAGCTATCTGAACATACTTCAGCAGTTCAGCGATAGAGGTTTAGAAGAACAATCAACAATGTGTTAATCCTCAGTCTTAAAGGGCTTGAACACCAAATTGTTCACATTTGAGCATGATCAACATGCTCGATTCATAAACTTGCTGTAATGCATTTTACATTATCGTCATGGGCCTTGCTTGGGGTTGGGGACAAACAAATTGACTAACGTGAAACGCAAGAGGAGCATATTTTGTCTATGTCGGTGGTTAAGATATTTCTATGGTTTAATTTAGTTGTACCATATGAAATGTCCTATCGTCCTTACAAAACAGTGCACTGCAAAGTGCAGACACATCTTGGAAATTTGAAAAGCTTTAAAGGTAAAAAGCAAGAGACAAAGTGTGAAACACTTTTAATTAATAAGATCTTAAACTGAAGAATATTTTTCATCCAAAGAATCCGTGGAGCAATTTGCTTAAATTAATCAGTTAAAGAACATTTACAACAATCGCCGTTTTATTTTTTGGTGTGGAAAAGGAATTAATGTGTTGTAAACGTGAGAATTTTTATGACATTTCAACATGGATCAACTATTTTTTTTGGAGAAAGAACATGGATCAAGTTGGATTCGAAAGTTTTGGGTTTTTTATCTATTGAAATAACAGCTTTTCCTACTTTGGTGCGGTTTGGATTCAGCAATTTGCGTCTGCATTTTGCGTTTTCAGCTCTTTCTTTTTCTTTTTTTTTTCCAGCGCATGAATAGTAAAATCACATGATTTTACTGTTTAGGAAACAAAAATCACTGTAGCAGCACTGTTTACATACTGTAACAGCACTGTTTATGCATTTAAAAATATTAAAAATAGATCCCACGGCACTATTCATATATTTAAAAATTATTTTGCTATAGTGTTTTCAGTTTTAACAGCAATAAGTTCAATCCAAACAAACCCATTTTATCTTTTTGTTTTTGTCTCCAATAAAGTTATCTTTTTCTTTCTCTTACACCTTCCCAATATTCCACATATTAAGACAAAGACATATAGTAGTCAATTATTAGAATTATGAGCTTTTTAAATATTTATAACTATATTTTGATGCACGAAGCATCGTGGGATCCTCCTCCTACTAGGAAAAGAGAAAGAAACATTATGTATAACTTAAATATTGAGACTTACTGTGGAGCTTTTGGAAAGAATAATTAATAAGAGTTAGATGTGCTATCTTTTCAAGTCCTTTTTTTTTTTTTTTTTTGAGAATGATATCTTTTCAAGTCTTGGAACAGATATGGTGGCCTTTATCATATATATTGTCTATGCTTTAAGAATTAAGATATTAGTTTATGAAGCAAATTTCAATTATACTTTATTTGCTGGATGCCAAAGCGATCCACTATGATTAAAGTTTCCTTCTTTACTTATGGGCAATATTAAAATGAAGAAGAAAGGCATCCTCCTGTATAGTTACTTCGACCTAGGACACGAAATGAATCTATTGCTTCTAACTGTTTGATCAAACTAAAAAAAAAAAAAAAAAAATTCAAAGATTAACATTCCCAAGTCTAAAACAAATTTGGTTTAGGATAACCTAATAAATTCCTCAACAATCTTTTACTTTTGGGGTTAGTGAACTTTCATTATTCCACCACAAACCAAACCTAAAATATGACCCAATAATATTTAATCCAAAAACTTGACCCTCTACCAGTTTTTCTCAGCTATATGAGACCAACCGTGTTTACATGGTAGCGAATGCTTCATTGCCAAGATCAAAAATATGTGAGTGAATTAATGAAATGACAAATTGACAATGGACCAACTAGTAGGTCACTAAGGTTAGAAACTTTGAATCCGTAAGAACCTTGAATTCGAAATTAGAACAGCTCATTAGAAGGAAAGATTGCTTTAGCTTTGTTCATACTTGAAATTATTAAATATCACAGCCAACAAAAATTAAGAACAATTTCAACAAATAGAAATGCCAATGCATTAGAAGTTGAAAAAATTGCAAAAGCATGGAGAACATGAATTTAAGCGATTTAGATTTGACAAACTGACTAAAAGCTAATGAATTAACCGTATAATATCAAGTTCAAATTACCTCAAAGTCATAAAACACAAGATTATAAAGCGGTTAGAATTGACAAAGAGACTAAATATTGCTACCCCGGAGGCAGATAAAGGGCAAGCCGAAATTCATACTAGTAAATAGTAACCCATGAAATTAGGAGTAGGGTGCATTGATTTACTTCAAAAAATTCAGCATTCTAGATGGAGTTTCTAAATAGAGGCCCCACTATTGAAATTTAATCAGAAATTAATTCAACTTTTGATTATGTAAACCGCGACTCTTACAAATACAAATGATGTCATGTCACCATAATCTATTGAAAGGATATATGAATAATTTGAATTCCTATTTTGAATGTGAAATGAGAGATTGTATAAGAACTTACAGAATTTTATTTAAGAGGAAAATGTTAGGAATGCCTTAAAGGTATTGGTTTATGAACAATTTAAAAATATTTTATAGAAAAATGATAAAACAATTAATTTTATTGACAATTTTTTATATTTTCCATGAAAGTGGTGTCAAAATTTTCTTATTATAATTTATTAATAATTACCCTGAAAACACGTGCCAACATGACTCTTGACTCTTTATTTAATGTTATTGTGACCCCAGAGATGTTAGAAGTTAAAACACCTAAACTTAAAGGGCTTTTACTAATGTTTGCTCTTAGAGCATAATTAGTAAACCACTTTAGAAAACTTTTAATGAAAAAATAAAAAAGTGATTAACTGTTTTGATAGTTTTTTCAATTTTTTATAAAAACTTTCTTAAACCAAACCCAAAATTAAATTCATATGTTTAAATAAAAGGATGGTAGTTGGATTTTGATTGAGGTTACTCAACAATAATGAAATTCGAACCCAACAAGATAGATGGTTAATATATGTGTAGGTGACACGTTAATCGGATCCAAAATTAAATTTAAATTTTCAGATAGAGGGATGGTAGTTGGATTTTGATTGAGGTGACCACATTGGAATATTAACTCATTGTTTCACACTCCATGATTCGAATTCACACCGATGGAATGAACCAAGTTTCTCTCATAATTCGGAGGAAAACTTTTCAAACTTTTTATATATATATATATATATTTTTGAAAATTTAACTATTAAATTTCATGTTTTTTATGTTCTTAACATGCATATCAAATTTTGTTCAAATTATGGGTTCCAGTTAGCTCAACTGGTAAAGTCTCTGATAGTTGAATAAAAGATCTGCGGTTCAATCCCCGCCTACACCAAAAACTGATTAGTGTCTTGGTCTGATGATAAAGAGCTATCATCAGGAGCGGACGCCATAGGTTGAAACTCTCTCTCAAAAAAATTTTTCGTTCAGATTGGATATTATGTACTATTTAATTAATAAACTTATTTTGTATACACAATTTTAGATCATAAAAATTTAAAATTTTAACATTTATTTGATGAGATAGCAATTGATCTTTGATTTTCTTGAACTTTTACATGTATGAAAAATATAATAAGAACATGTAATTTTACAGTTAAATTTTTAAAATTTACACTCAATATAAAAATATATAAGGAGTTTATAGGGTTTTCTCTAAACTAATTAGGAGAAAAACTTTATTTCAGATGGAATATTAACACGTTGTTTCACACTCCATCATTTTTTATTTTTTATTTTTTAAGAGAATTTTCAGTCCATAAATATGATAGGATATCACAATTACCAATATTCATTAATGTGACAGAAAAAGGATTGTCCTTCCTATACGGTCTTTTGATGCCTATGCAATTAATGCCTACGTTTCACTTTCTCGTGAATAATTGAATATCAGTAATAAATAAAATAAAATAAAAAATCCTTTCATGTGAATAATGAATGTATAGTTGTTTCCTGTGCCATAAAATGTCTCCGAAAAGATATTTCAAGGACGTCTCCATATTGATAAATAGGGGCCTCCATTCTAACTATTTCTAAACCCCCCCCACCCCCCCCCCCCCCCCCCACCCAAAAAAAAAAAAAAAAAAAAAACACAAAACAAAACAAGATTTCCATACCCAGCAGGAGAAAGAAAATGAGAGGCTACCTGCCTGGCCAAAATGTTATCAAGAAAAACCATGTCACATCATCTTGGTGGTAGTTTTTTTTTTCTTGAGAGGAGAATAATATCTATTGACTGGTTCAAAAATTATATATATATATATATATATAAATTAAACTATATGCATTTTCTTAAAGATTTACAAATTTTTGTTTATAGATAGAACTAAAAGCTAAGACTGTTCACGAGGCGAATTTGTGCTCAACTCGAACTCGACTCAATGACTACAGGTCTCCAAGAATTGGACCTGCCACCAACCAGGAAAAGGAGTCGGTTTAGGGAAGTTGGATCTCCGCTAGTGGCTGTTAGTTGTCGATCAGAATTGAAGAAGAGCAGACTGGCCGAAACTCACTGGATTTGATTGAAATTCTGTCGAATTTGGCTATATCTCGACGAGATTTCGCTGAATTTGGCAAGGTATAACCAGAGACTACCTAATATCGACAGAGAACTGCGACTTTAGTGCATGAGGATTGGTTGATTTGGTTAGATTCAGGTTTTTATGCGACTCGCCAGAGTCGGTTTCTGGAAGGTGAAGACCTGCTGCTGATCACCATAGGCATTAGGTTGTTCGATTTTCGAGTCAAAGCAGAGATGGTTTGGACTGGTGGGTTGGGTCCACAATTTGGAGGGACATTCCTACTAAAAGGTAAAGGCACTAGAATTAAATCCCCCAATTGATGCCCAATTACTACTAATCATCCTTAGCTCAATTGATGCTTCTTGGAATCTTCAACAATGACGCTCAAGATTTGATTCCCATGCCCAACTTGTAGCAATAAAGAAGAGTCATTTGAAATCTAACCTATTATTGGGAGTTCAATTGGGGCTTTCTAACGTTTTCAGACAGTGACTTGTAGCTAAAAACAAGGGGCACTGCCTCAATGGGGGCTTGAAGGAAGTAGGTACCATGATATAAAATCTTACTGTTGAAAAAGCTTTACTCATCTGAAAGTTCCGTGTAAAACAAACCCACGTGATTGAAAATTGAAAAACAAGTTTACTTTACTCTATAGTCTATAGTCTTATACCTATACCAAAAGAATGAAAAATTACTTGTTTTGGTGAGAAAGATAGGGAGGTGGCTACTAAAAGTAACAAAATGAAGTTGGACTGGCAGTGACTTGCTTTGGCTGCTTTCCCAAACCTGAGCTGGAGACGTCAAAAGCAATAGCGACGGCCATGACATATTGACCTCTATAGTCTTTTTCTTGGAACGTTGTCTTTTCAACCTCCCTATTACGGCCGCCACATGGTCCACCACCACCACCACCACCACCTTCGACCCATCTTTATCTAACTTGTTTATTACAAAAAAATAAAATAGCCATAGATGACAAAAATTTTAAAAAAATGGAAATGACATTTGCACCGTGACCATCATGGCCTATTGGTTTCGAATTTGGACAGGTCCTTTTTTGATAACCAATTAGCCTACTTCTATATCGAATCTTTAGACTAGTTGCTAAATTGCTTTTTTGAATATTAACCCTTATTAGTCCCTTATCAAAGTTGACAAGACAAACTTATGTCGGCGATTAGTCTTCATCTGAATCAAGCTTTTCTAGCTATGGTGGGTACCCCACTCCACTCCTATACACAGAAATGTGGGATATGATATGAAAGAAAGATAACTAAATCCTATCATCAATCCTCCTTTGAAGTACCTGACATCATTGTTCATAATAGTCGTAGACGTGTCGATAATTAGGTTTAGACGTACTCACGTACGTAAGGATACTTGCAAGCATTGGTCTCCACTTTCCAACGTATGCAATTCTCCATTTGAGTGTAACCGTAGCGGCTTGCCCATACCTAAAACCAACCATTCCCAAACTAATTGAAGGTGAAGTCATGCACGAAATAAGGAAGAAATTTTATAATATATAGAGTTTTAATTTATAATGCTCGTTTTTAATGATTGTGTTCTTTATTATCATATTAAAACTCCAATCAATTTTTTACGTAATCTAGAATTTAACCACAAATTTCTTGTTAAACTATTTTTACTAATTAAGTTAACTAGAACCTACATTTTATAATATCTCATCAACAAAAAAAATTCATCTCTTTTTAAATGTAGATAAACATAAACCTATAAGAAATAATTAAGTTATGAGTTATTGAAGGTAGAAATCACATGCACATTTTACTTGATGTTAATTCCTAGATAACTACAGTGAACTTATTATGAAAATAGTTACAGTTGGACTTGGGGAAAGATGGTTTGAAGAATTTTATATATTTCCGTCAAAAACATCAAGACAGTTGAGTCCCGAGGCTCTGGCTGAAACACCCATTTAGGATTAAACAATTTGGTTAAAGGTCTGATTGAGAATATAGCTTATTTTGCTAAAATTAAAATTTATTTTACTGAATGAACGATAAATAAAGATAAAAATTAATTAAAATAATACATAAAAGTTAATTGAAATAATACAATGTCATATCAAAAAAATGCAATAAAACACATGAATAATAATAAATAAAAAGCTAAATAGTAAAATAAATTGACAAAAATAAATATTACCAAACGCACACTAAGTTGGTATATATTTTTTGCCAACTTATTTTACTATTCAACTTATTTTTACTATTATTCATAGCCTCACTGCACTTTTTAATACTATTCATAAATCCTATTGTACTATTTTAACTAATCTAACTTTTACGGTACTTTCAGTAAAAAAATTTCAGTTTCAACAAAAATAAATAGATCTAAACAAATCCTTAGTGTGTGTATAGCAAAAACCATTTTTGCCAACTTATTTTTTTATTGAACTTATTTTTGTTATTATTCATAGGCGGCACTTTTTAGAACTATTCATAAATTCTACTGTCCTATTTTAACTAACTTACAGGAAAAAAGTTTCAGTAAGATATGCGGATCCCAATCAATCCCTTAGTATTTAGACATGCACCAAAAAGCTAGGAGTATATTATAAAGCACAGAAAAAGACCGGTAATCACATATACTGCAGCTCTGGAAATGCAACATCTCTAACAACTACTACATCCGGCTGAATAAGCATATCGTTCATCTCAGACATTCGTATTTTTTTACAGGTATACAACGGGGAAAGCAAGAGACTCAGAACAAAAGTAGACACAGAATTAAGCAACAGAAGAGGAAAAAACAGATTCTGTTGAGTGACCTATCAGCCTGCATTACATGCCTTCTGACCCTTGGACTATTGCTCCCTGCAAGATCGTATGAATTTGGATAGGTATATAAATTTGTCATGGTGTTTCCAAACACCCTTGCATAAACCATTTCTCCAAACACACCAATCATTGGATCGTGCAAATTTGTCACCGTACCACCTGGAGTCATGGATGAAGTAGTATAACTGCCTGAGTTGGGTTGGTATAGTTGAGATTGATATGAATAATTCCCATGATAAAGTTGCTCAGTTTGGTGGGGACTTCTTGTTGGGCTAGTTGATCTTGGTGTACCAACCCAACAAGCAGGACCAAGGGGTCTTCGAGGTATGACTATACCAAGATGGGGGGCCTTCGTTTTAGAAAGCTTTGTGGTTTGGCCCTTGCCATAAAGTGGGACTAGGGAAGATTGAGAGATTTCAGCTTTGCATACGGGACACTGCTGTTGCTGCTCTTCGTTTTCAGTGGATGCATTCTGGGAATGAAGCCACTTGTAAATGCAAGGCCAACAGTAAAGGTGACCACAGAGTGTAACCACTGGATCTTGCACAAGTTCAAGACAGATGCTGCAGTCAAAGCCACTGGAAGCATTATTTTCGGAATCTGGGATTGTATCCGAGACAGATTTCCACTTATCTTCGCCAAAGGAATCAGTTTGAGTCATCGTCTCCTCAAAGTACTGTTCTATGGCCATTTATCTGTTGCACAATTGCGTTTTCCTTTGATGCCTAAATCTGAGATACATAAGCAAAAACAACGTTAGTAACACATACATTTAATTGCAGATCAGTAGTATGTTTAATGAAGAAAATTCAATTTAAAAGTAAAGATATCTCAAACTACTTATAGTTGTTGATATCTCACACATACAATGCTTCTAGATGCTGACAATCTATTCAAGAAAACATTGGACCCCACTAACACGACTCTTGTTATGGCACTCTTTTAACATTTCCAGACAGAAAACTCAAACATGGAACTGTATTCCAGCGGCAACCAAAAGCACATCTACTGTAATTTATACAACCACCAACTCACGAAATCAGACCCATATGTTTATTCTTAACATCCGAAGGGGCCAAAGGGCAAAAGAAACAAAAATCTCCATCCACCAAAGGGCAAGTTGGATAAAATAATGAATACATGAGGCCCACTGAGTTAAATCTAATCAAATTGCAATAAATTATGCACTGATGAGAAATGGCATAGAGGCAGAATATTGGAGATTGAAGCACTCAGCAATTGGTTCTTCTAGAAAGTTTTCATTCATAAAACTATTCTATATTGCTTTTAATATTCTAAGAATCCAATCTCCACGAAAGCGAGTTCATTAAGTATTAAAAGACTAGAGATAATTAATTGGAAGATGGCCTTCTAGAAAAGCTTCCGTAGAGATTCAATCACGGTTTAAGTCCCAGATACCATAATTAATTAATTTTTTTTTAGGTAAATAAGGGGAGAGGAGCAGGTGGGGTAGATAGGTTAATTAACTTCTATAAACATAAAAAAATATCCCAACACCATTGAAACAACAGCAATACCTCTTTTTTTTTTTGGGAATTTATTATTCTGTTTAAGGATACAGCAAACAATTTCCTGTGTCTTCTCTTTGGATCAAGTGAGCCTGACAGTTTTTGGCAGGTAAGAATTAGCCTAAACATGAGGTCCTCTATCCATTTTTATAAAACCTCCAACATAAACTTGACGAGCTCAGCTCTCATCCAACTACTGCCCAATTCATCTTCCAATTCAATGAGTGGGCCACCTAACAGATATCTAAAAGCTTGACATAATTTAATTTGCCAGTTCAAAACTAGCTGCAAAATCACCTTGCAAGAAATAAAGGTCTCATTTGGAAGACTTATGAGCTTTAAACAATAAACTTTTTTAAGCAAAAGAGGTCTAGGTTTACAGAGGAGCTGTAATAGATTGGGGAACCAATTTAATCATTGACCCAATAATATCTACTATTTCAGACTTCATAACACAACAGAAAATAACAAATATTGATCACTTATAACATTCCCAACTATCATGTCTACAAGGAAGATTACTAAATCTAAACATTTAACAGAATTTGTGATCCTATATCACAAAACTAAGATCTCAAACCTTTTATGCGTGCCAGTAGAGATGCAAGTTTCATATTCTGCATCAAATCATGTGACTTGGAGACTTAATAGAGCACGCAAAGCTAAGGATGAGTCTAATTCTTAAGCAAAGGCACTAGATCCTCAACTAGTGAAGAACAAACTTCTACAAGTGCCCTCTATAGCTGCCTATAGCTAGAATCAAGGAGACAAATAACAAGAACAACAAAAGCTCCTACTATTCCTAAGTTGTACACCTTTATATACACTCATACACATACACAAGTCCTTATGCATAAGCGGACCAAAAAGTTCTTAGGAATCGCCTATAATAACAAGAAATTCCAAGTGACAAGGCCCGACCAAACACAAATGACAAACCAAAGGATTCTAACACAGCATTTAAACTACTTTATGGAAACATGAAAAACAAGGCAACCGGTTATAGACTTGAAGCAGACAAAAAGAGTTGATTGCAGGCTGAAGTTTATCCAGACTAATTAGAAAGGACAAAATCACTTTTGATTTTTTTTTTTTTTTTGGAGTAAAAATTATCTCTTTAGATCATTAAAGGAAAATATAGCAGAAACCAGAACAAACCCAGATAGCAAAATCTTTTTTTTTTTTTTTTTTTTAATTCTCGAGGTTTTGTATTCTATAAAAAAAAAAAAATTTCCAACAAAGTTATTTCCTTTAACGTTCCATTGAAACAAACAGAACCATAGGAAACTTAAAATAATGGAATAAAATTATAGGAAAGACACAAAACCCGGATCCGAAAAATCATTTTAAAAAATTGAATGTTAAGAAGTGTACTTAAAGATTCAACAACAAAACTTGGTTAACTGAATTTGGAGGGGGCACTTATGAGTAAACTAAAGAATCAGATTGTCCATTTAACCCATTCAAGAAGAAAAAGCACAGAGGTTTTATTTAAGCTTAAACCCAGAGACAAGCAGAGAGAAATAGAAAAAGAAATTAAAAGGATTTCATAGGCAGATCTAAACTCATTAGATTTTCTGGAGAAATACATAGAAAAAAGAGAGAGAGAGAGAGAGAGATTGTGAAACGTACCAATGGTAGAGAGTAGAGACTGGTTTCTGTTTGTGATATATGCCTTTGAGGCTACTAGCTATAGCTTTTTTTGCCAATGGCTTATGAGAGAGAGAGAAGTTGCGTGGGAATTGGGTGAAAGGTGAGGTTAGAGAGAATGAATGAGAAGTAGGGAGGTATCGGCGTTAAGAGAACTAGCTATTTATAAAAACTAGTACTACACTACTCACCACTGCTACTCTGTATTAGTATTTCTTTTACTTCCGTATACTCTTAGTACGATGGTCACTTCACAAATATAAATACTCGTGAAGTGTGAATGGCAAGATCAAAATTCAAGTCTTTAAAAGAGAATTTCACGCACATATACACTTAGATTAAATTCTATCTTTTATCAAAAAAAATATTAGTATTTTTTTTTCTTTTTTTTTTACTATTATATTTTTATATTTATTATAATTTATAGAAAGAGAAAGGCCACGGCCCACGACACAAACCCACTGCTTTAGCTTTCTTTTTTTTTTTTTCTTTTTTTTTTTTAATTTGATGAATATATAGTTTCTAGAAATCTTTAGTTATTTATTTATTTCTTTATTTCTAGTTTCTAGTTTCTTTATTTATGAAGATAAACATTGCACTTCATCGTTCTCTGCCTCTGCCTCTGCTTCTTCCACGGCCACATGGCCACACGTCACAGCCCTTCTCCCTCTCTCTCGCTTGCCTCTTGACGTGGCACAATTACTTCTCCCTTATCCTTTTTATTTTTATTTATTTATTAGTATTATATTAAACTTTATTTTACCGCCTTATATTTTTGTCACAAGGTCACAGACTTTAACACAGTAATATCACTTTTATAAGCTCTTACTATTAATTAAGTAATTTTTAAATATTCTCGAAAATAGAAAAAGTTGATTACTCCTCTCATATTTATGATGGAGTCCAATTATTAAATTTATGGTGAGATTTATTACAAATGTGAGAAGAGTAATCATTATTTATTTATGTCCAAAATTACCTTTTTTTTTATTAACCTCATTTTTATATTTATATTATATATTATTATGCTCCTGTGATGCAAAACTTATTTAAAAATTTTATGTAGAGTAAACATAATAAAATTTAACTTACGATGAATTATCTTAATAATTAATTAATGAGAATGTATTACCCTTTTTTTTTTTTTTTGAGAAAGGAGAATGTATTACTCTGAAACTTTTGATAATATTATTTTAGTTGAAATAAAATTTTAAATTTCTAATAACTTAAATAATACAATTTTATGTAGAGTAAATTATTATTAGTAAAGTTTAATTTACAATAAACAATATCTGTCACAAAGTAAAGATAGTCACTTTGGGTAACCATGGCTTCTAAAACTCAACTTGTATATTACTCTAAAACTTTTAATAATAAAATTTTAGTTAAAGTAGAATCTAAAATATCTTCAAACTTAAATAATAGAGTATTATGTAGAGTAAATTATTATTAGTAATATAGTTTAATTTACGGTAATTAATAATTGTAGACACTTTGTCTCAAAGTAACTATAGGCACTTTGCATAACCATGACTTCTATCTACTAACTTTTATATATATAGTATATGATTTGATTGGTAAGACGATAATGTCACCTTGACAAAACTTGATCATTCTACATCTCGTGTATGATAATGTGGTAGGTCAGTCAAAGCACGAAGAGCTCAAGACAACTGAGCTCTTCTAGGCAAGAAAGTAACAAAAGCCCACTAATCTTGTACGTGAACATTTTTAAACTCGATCTACCACCATCGAGATCATCGGACCCTATCCCTACCATCATAGGATATCCATTAAAATAGAAGGGGACATTACAATTCAAATTTAAAATCGAGGCTACAATGACTAAGTAATCCACTCTCCTAATGAGTACAAAAGGAGGTATAAATCTTCAACAAAAGCATAAGTAGATCAACACATCCTTAGCAATTCTTTGTTTTTATTAAACCTTTTATATATATATATATATATATATATATATATATACAAGATAGGAATTCTATTCTATTATAATCTAAGTGTATGTGTGTGTGAATCTCTCTCTTAGAGACTTGAAACCCGGCCCTTACCCCCCACACCCCACAAACACTTATACTTGTGGAGTGGTCATCGCACAAAGGGTGTGTAGTAGTCGTTTTTATTACCCTTTATTGCAAGTGTTTGTAGATCAGGTTATATAGTGATTAACTGCATCATCGATACCAATCACATCAACAAATTTGAAAAATTTTCTAGTACTAGATTTAGCAGTTTCAAATTACATCATATTCTCTTCCTTGATTAAATTAGACATTGACCACCTTTCTTAAAATAATATATATTATAAGTTTTCATTAACAAAAAAAATTAAAATTTAAAAAGTGTTTAAATGTGTAAAGTACTTGTCTTATAATTAGGAGTGCAACAGGTTAAGTTAAATAAGCTAGTGAACAATTGGAGGACAGTGTGTGTCTGTTTAGCTTATTTGCTTAAACGTGAGATATAAAGCTTTCTCCAAATCATCTGATAGCCACTTTTTTGTTCATATCTTCACCAAGTTGCTTGCTCCAAATCGCTTTCACACCCTTCTTCCCAAACTCAAAATTGTCTTATATTTGCCACATGAGTCTGAGGAGAATGTTAGACCCATTTGATCCTACGCCTATTGTAGTCATAAACTTGTAAAATAAGTCATTTGACTATTCCCATAAAAAAAAAAAAAAATAATAAAAAATAAAAAAAAGTCATTTGACTATACTTGCAAAAAATAACAAGTAAACTAATCCTAATACATTTATATTACGATTAGTCTAGGTTATTTCTTGTAACAAAATTCTATGATGTACAGTTTTTTGGTTTAGACATCAATTCAATGCTTCTCTTTCACAATATGGACTAATTATTACGAACATTAGCAAATAGAAAATGCTTAAGCTACTAAAATAAAATTTGATTCCATTCGCAGTTCTTAGTGATGGAATTAGTTTTTTTTTGGGTTGAAAAGTTTATTTGCTAAAAATTGATAAAAATAAATTTTTTTTTTTTTTGGAGACAAACGATAGAAAATATAAAGAAGTGAGATTCAAAAAATAAAAATTTTAGATAAACAAATAAACTAAATAAAATAAATTTTTTAAAGAAAATAAATATAAAAGGCAATTTTGGGCATCAAATATGAATTTGCAGTCCATTCCGTGTAGAGTGTGCAGCCAACCCGCCAAAACTAACCCGACCCAACCCAACTCAACCCGCCGAGTTGGTTACAAAATTTTTTTTGATAGCGGGTCGAGTTGGGTTTGGGTCATAAAATTTCAAACCCGTCAAACCGAACCCGACCCACCCATATATATATATATATAATTAATAAATTTTTTAAATTAACTAGCTCTTTCTATTCTATATAAAAACCAATTAGTTCACACAAACCCTAGTAAATTACTATTGTTGTTTAGTTATTAGTGTTGTTTGCCTTTAAAGAGTTACATTGATACTAATCTTTGGGTTTTTTTTTAATATATTAATATTTATATTTTTTTCTACTCAATTTAATAATAAAAAAAAAATTTATCAAACCCATGAGTTCAACCCTACTCATGTGGGTTGGATTGGACTTATGTGATAGATTGGGTTGGATTGAATTTTTTTTTTACTTGCCATGATAGGTTGGGTCAAAAAATTTCCTTAATCCGATTTATGCACACCTCTAATTCCATGTTTATAGAAAAGTAGTTTATACGTCGATTTAGCTTGGGAATGCGTTGGGGCTAAACTGATTTAGACATTCCTAATTTGCTATTGTCATCTCATGACTCATGTGGTTACTAATAATTATTTGCCTCTGAGAAATAATTGTGGACCAAAACACAATCCACGCAGCTCAATTAATTTCTGGGTTTCTAGAATTAGACAATTTGTACGAGCACGCGTCTTACCAAAATTAAAAATATACTCCAGCACTCGAAGGTTCTTAATGGAATTGACACTTGACAGTATCGTTTAACAACTGTAAACCAGAATCGTGACCATTTTTTCCTCCTTTCATACACACCATTTATTGTAGTGCAATAAATGAGAGATCTATATTGTTGTATCTGAAAAATAAATAAATAAAAACCTATACTATTCTCAATATTTAGCATTTTCCCTTCATTATTATTTTTTAAGATTAAAAAAAAAAAAAAAAAAAAAAAAACTTCTATGTGTGGTTATTGACCCAGCCTGTTAGAAATCTAGCGGTTCCTAACAAGAATGGATAGGAATTGTAAGAGAGTGTATGTGAATAATGAAAAAATTGACTTAATTCGAGATAGTCAGAAAGAAATAGATTAAGAAATTAGTTTATTCTTCAATAATGAAAATGTGATTGCAAGTAGATATTTATAGAACCATAAAATTATTCTATTGGCCCACATGACCTTATCCTAATAGTCCTATTATTCTATATACATTAATAATTACAACATGTGTTAAATGTGATTAACATGCTTAGAAATATAACTAACTAACTAAATGCAATATTACAACAATTCTTATCTATATACCTATAGGGATTCCTAACACAACCCACTTAATTTTTATTCATGAATGGCGTGAGATTGCCCATGTAATAGTAGAACTTGTCATTTCTCATACCCACAATCTCATACTCATAAGGTGGACATGAGGACTTTCTAACACTAGACCACCTCGGTAAATAATGCATTTTTCCTTTAGGGTCCGTTTGGTTGAAATGGTGAAAAAGTGGGAAGATAGAAAATTGTGGAAGGATGGAAAAGTGGGAGAATAGAAAAGATTTTAATTTCCCTTATTTTTGTTTGGTTGGGAGTGAAAAAGTAGAAGGATAGAAAAAGTGAGTTTGTATAGATTTACGCATATACCCTTGTTAAAAAATAATGCTTAATTAAAATCGAAAAAAGGATAAACTACCAAAAAAAATCAATCACCTAAATTTATTAAAAAATAAAAATCATGTCTAGAAAAAACAAATCACATCTAAACAAAAACCAAAAAACACAAAAGAAAGCAAAAGAAAAAAAAAAATGAACACTGCACGTGTAGGAAGCTTGCCCAAAAAAGGGGGGGGGGGGGGGGGGGGGAAGAAGAGGCAATGTCTAGGAGGAAAGAAAAAGAAAAAAGAAAAAGAGCAACGTGGACAAGCCCATGTGCAACTACACGTGGGCATTTTTGTCTAAAAATAATGTTCAATTTTTCCCTTCAGTTTTCTCTCTATTTTGGAGAGAAAACCTTTTGGTGAGACCGGGGAGAAAACACCTGAGTCTCACCATTTATTTTTCTTCCTCCCCATCTAACCAAATACACTCCAAAAAGCATTCCTTCTTATTTTCTCTTCAAAATTTTCCATCCACCCTATTTCACCTCCAAACAAACACACCCTCTCTCTCTCTCTCATGGCATTCCACCACAACACCAATAGGTCACTGATAGGGCTAAATATGTCTCTCTCCCTCTTTTTCCACTTTCGGTCATTCTATTGCATACAACTTTATACATGTATATAACAGCATATGGGAATAATGGCATACTATTGAGCCAACTTCTAAACTTGATGACTTGATGTCTTAATTAATCAACTTCGGTTGGCAACCCTTCAAAAAGTTACATTAAGTGTGCGTTTGGATATTGCTTATTTTGCTGAAAACTGAAAACAATAAAACAATATTTTTTGGTTACTGTTCATTAATGAATTTACTGTGCATTTGCCTTGATGCACTATTCATGGAACATGAATAGTGCACCAGGCGCTAGGCTAAAAAAAAAAAACATAGACGTGGACGCATCTTACCCAAATAGAGCTTAAGTGTCTGTTTGACAAAATTATTTTTGCCAACTTATTTTACTATTTAACTTATTTTTGCTACTATTCATGGATCTCACTGCACTTTTTGGTACTATTCATGAGTCTCACTGTACTATTTCAGCTAACTTTTACCTTTATTTACAGTACTTTCGGCAAAAAAATTTCAATTTCAGCAAAATAAGTGGATCCCAAACAGACCTTAAGTGTGTGTTTGGCATGATGAAATTTGCCAGCTTATTTTACTATTCAGTTTATTTTTGCTACTATTCATGGCCCTACTGCACTTTTTGGTATTATTCATAGGTCTCATTATACTGTAGATAAACTCAATACTGATGGTAGTGCACTAAGTAATCCAAGTATAGCAGGCGCAGGGGGGATATTGAGAGATCACTCGGGACGATGGATTTCAGGTTTCTCACTTCATTTGGGACTAGCAACAAATAATATGGCCGCTGTCCGATAGGGCTTGGCAATGGCAAGGAATATGGGTTTTAAGTTTATACAGCTTGAACTTGACTCTAAAGTAGTTCTAACATGGTTAATAAATAACAATGCGAGTTACCTTACTAATATGATGCCTTTAATTTGTGATTGCAGGAGCCTTATGGATCAAGACTGGGAGGTGCAAGTGGAGCACATTTACTGTGAAGCTAATGAATGTGTGGACGCTTTGGCAAAGTGGGAAACACATCAACGGAACCTTTTGTCTATATATAGTAACTGTCCTAGTTTTGTATATTTGTACTATGTAAGGGATTTGGTTGGCCTTGGGGTTAATAGACTATGTGCCCGAGAATCAGATGTTGGTGATGTATAAACTTTATCTTATATAAATAAGACCTCCCATTTCCATAAAAAAAAAAAAAAAGAAAAAAAAGAAAAAAAAAAGACATATTGTAGTTGATGAAACAACTTAAAATGAGATAAAAGGATTTATCGTCACCAAATTATAATTTTTGTTAGATTCCCGATGAAGTGAATAGGAGAAAGATTCTCCCATACAAAGGAGGGTGGTTTTACAAACCATGGGGTCTTTGTGCATTGATACACAAAACAAAATAACGAGCAGCCATGGTTTTACGTAAATCTACAAGCATGAAAATCTACATTTTGACACATCGTGGTTCACATAAAATGTACCATAAACCATGTTCAAATTCAAATTCGTGCAAAAATTCATGATTATTTTAGCATAGTAGCCTACTTTTTATATTTTACACTCACCTCATATTATTTATTCTATATTCTATTTTATTTAAATAATCATTTTTCATTTTTTTATTATTATCCTCACAAAGAGAGGAAAAATTAGAGCACTTGCATCAATACTTGTATGATAAAAAAAGTATTACATTTTAGCCAGCTAAGATCATAATTCACCGACGTACATCAGGGCATGTGAAATGGTGTAAAAATACATTGTTGCCGCGGTAAACTTTTTTGTCATTTATGCTTGCTATGTGCTGGCATTGGCAAACACATATGTTAGGCATACCGAAAAGCACATACAAGCATTGTATAATTGTTCAGAAGTGTTCTTTTGCGCTCTCTTTTTCTTATTTGGAGAAGTCTATGAAAAAAGCAATGCCTTTCCGTTTTGCACAGTAGCCTCCATAAACAAGAAAAGGATGCTCTCCCTTAATGCAACGCATAAAATATACAAACACAATTGCAAAGAAGTCAAGAATAACGAACATACTACTCTATATTGCATTCCTAGCCTCTACCTCTGCATTAGGAGAATCAGATTCTGAATTGAACTGAAGAATTCCCACGAACGATTGAAAACATAAACCAGCTCATAAACCATGATCCATTTTATTCTCAAAACCCCATCATTGCCCTTTAATATACACTTTTTTCTGTCTTCCATTCAAGCATTCTGGAATTCTGAAACAGCTTTTTCTCTCTCGCTCGTTTCATGACAAAAAAGGCAATCTTCAATCTCTCTCTCTCTCTCTTTCTCTCTGGGAACATTTTAGCTAGTTTACGTTATTCATTGCAACTCTAATTTTTCTTTTCACATGGCAGTTTTTCTGCATGGTTATGAGGATAAATATTGACTGCAATGGTTGTTACAAAAAAGTTAGGAGAGCCCTTCTTAACATGAAAGGTAAAATTTTCATCTACAAATTCGCCTAGCACTCTAACTTTGTTTTCTTAATGTTAATCTTCATTTTTCTTTTCTAACATAGAGTTGCAGACCCATTCAATAGAGAAAAATCATTGCCGGGTAAGTGTTTTTGGTAGATTTATCCCACAGGACGTGGCAATCAAAATAAGGAAGGAGACTAACCGTAGAGTTGAGATATTGGACATACAAGATTTTAGCACCATCGATGAAGATCATCACGACCAGAGACCCTATATCACTTCCGGAACCTTGCATCCAACCACAACTACATTGAAACTTGCATAGCATGAAGACAGAGAGGGAGTTGTCCCATCTCATGTATAAGCGGCATATATGTATCATGTTTTGATATGTTAATGTACATTTTGTCTCATTTTGTTCATGTGTTTACTTGCTTTGCTTCACATAGTTACAATATTGCTTTGTAGACAGTTGATACCATTTGAAAATTGAGTGTCCCCATGACAAGCTCAAGAACTTAACAAAACAAGAGTTCAACACATATTAGGTGATGTCCTCACAGATTCTGAGTCTACAGGTTTGATATATTTTCTCTACAATGTTTTTTTTTTATTTTTTTATATAGCTAGTTCTTCTTATAAAGAGACAAGTATTAGGCTAATAAAGAGCCGATTGAGAACAGTAATATTTTCATTTCTCTCTATTCTTTTTTTTTTTTTCAATTTGTTTCAGTGTTCAGATTCCTTTTTTTTATTCCTTAGCATGGTTTAGGAGTCTTCTTAGTTGTGTTTCAACTTTTTGGGACAGGGTGTTTGTTTTCCATTAATTTTTGGTTTTGAAAATATTATTGTTGCCAAGTTCTTTGGTCATGTACAAATTTTTTAGTTTGTGATTTTGAATAAAATCGATTTTTTTGGCTTCTTTAGAAGAATGTTTTCTTCTTGTTTAACTCATTCTTCAGATGAATTTAAATTGATAATTAGTTTTACACCATATCTCATGTTGGATAAAAGAAATTATTAGATCTACAAGGAAAATTGCTAAAGTGGTTCTCCTAATCCTTCTAACCAATAAAATACTGCTATTTATGCAAATGTGACATCACCTAATGGTTTTAATTTTTAATTCTTATGCTGATTAGGAATCTAACTCACACATTTGCATAAGTGTCATTAATTCATTGATTGGAAGAACCACTTTAGCAGTCCTCTCGGCGAACCTAATAATTTTTTGTTAGACAGAGTGGTCTATCTCTAGTGGATAGAGTGGTCTATCTCCAGTGTTGTATTCCTTGGTTTGATCCTTTTGGGAAATTGAGTCCATTTACTATATCTTAAATTGACTTGTGTTTCCTTCTCATTATCCAAAAAATATGATATCAACATTCACGTTGCACAACAACGGTAAGTTTCTTTAAAGCCTGTGTTGTGTATCCAAGAGTTATCCAAGAGTTAGGCCCTTTTGAATATACACCACTGTAAGTTTCTTTAAAAAAACATTCTCCTCCTCTCCCCGTGTGTGTGTGTTAAAAATATTTAGTATTCTCAAAAAGAAAAAAACATTCACGTTGCACAGCTAGATTTTCTCAAATAAAAAAAAAATATATATATATATTAAAAAAAAAATGTTGCACTACAAGAAAATACTGAGAGCACTTGATTATTATTAAGGAAGAATAAACCGTTTTTTAAGGCCATAATATCATTTTGGTCTCTACATTTTGGGATCACTATTAATTTGGTCCATATTATTTTCAACTTGTAGTTAATTTAGTGTCTACTATCAACTCACTAACGAAAAATGACTATAAATTGAATATAACATGGACCAAATTAACTGTTATTAAAATGTAGAGACCAAATTAACGGTGACCCCAAAATGATATTTTTGCCCTTCTTTTATAAGTAAAGAATTTACCTCTACTTCCACATAAATTAATCAATACTAGCCACTATTGACATCAAGATCAATGTTTTAAAGTGCGCTATTGGTATTGTGTCCTGAAATTTAAAAAATGTGTGCTATCACTCTGTTAGACATATAGATAGAGAAAGTAACAGAATTTAAATGGAGGAACCAATAACATTTCTTTTTTAACTTTAAGGATCAATAAGGCTCATTTTTTAAACCAGACCAATAGTGCTCATTGAAACTCTAGGGACCAAAGGTGCTCAATATGTAAACTTCAAAAGTTTAAGGAACAACAATGTATTTCGGCTAAACAGTAGCACTTTTAATGTTACTCCTTCCTAGGGCTGTCCATGGGTCGGGTTTATGCCCAACCCGGACTCGATCCGAATGGATTCGGGTGGGGAAAAGTTTAACCCACAACTAACTCGGTTCGAGTTTCGGGTCTGCCGGTTCGGGTCGTATCGGTTTCGGGTTCGCCGGAGTGGAGCAAAATCTGGCTGGATGTCGGCTAAAATATTGTCAGATCTCGTCAGATCTAGTTGGATCTAATGAGATCTAGCCGATATTTCCCTATATCTATAAATATCGGGCCGAAATCTTAGTGGATCTGGCCGAAATCTACCTATCCGACGAACTTAAGGGTTTGGACTTACCGGTTTTTGGCCGAGTTTGTGATTTCTGACGAGAGAAGAACAGCTCATCGGGCGAGTCGGTTTCTCAGACAGCCAACCCGCAACTTGAACCGATGGTCTCGGGTGCTTGCACCGGCGACCCGTGTCCGACCGTGACCAAGCTTTGATCGAGCGGTTTCGGGTGAAGATGATCGGGTTTCGGGCGGTTTGGTCGGGCCGGGTGGGTTCTAGACAGCCTTGTTTCCGCACCCCCCCTCTATCTCTCTCTCTACCCAAAACCATTCTCTCTCTCTCTCATAGAACAAAATACATCAATTAGGGGGGAAAATCTTACAACTAGCTGTAGATTGTAAGTTTGATGAATCTCCGTTTAAAATAATGTAAACAATATAAAATGAAAGAATAATGCTTTCTTTAGTGGCTTTAGTGCTCAATGTACAAACAATCGTCAGTCTCGATTGATGTTACTCCAACTTGTATAAAATAAAAGAATAATGATGTCCTCATTGATCATCTTAATAAATCCAAGTTGACATTACTCTTTTTATCCTTCTTTTTGAAAGACCTTATTGTTCTCTAGATTTAAAAATTTTGGCACTAAGAGTTTTGTAGCTTATAATTGGTTAATATTTTTTTGGTGTTTTTAATAGAAATATTCAAGATTTAAATTCTCCCACCACCAACTATTGATGAATAAGTGTGTGTATATATATATATATCTTCATGCTAATATCAGTTGTTACTTGGTAACAACCTAAAAGATAGAAAGCCTTCTTAATATAAGCCAAGATGTTTCTTCTAGGGAAATTTTGATCTTATGGGGAACAAAATATTTAATTCCATGGTAGAAGAATTTTTTTTGTGATGCAAGGGGCTTTGATGGTTAATTAGATTACCACAAATCTGAACTTGTGCACAATTTAATTTGTTTCTCCATGGTCCCACGTGATTCTAATTTATACTTTACATTCATAGTATATTATAGTGGATTCTAGTTAGCTTAACTGGTAAAGTCTCTAATAGTTGAATAAGACATTGGAAAAACTCTCTCAAAAAAAAAAAAAAAAAAATCATATACTATATAGTAATTTCCTTTTCTCAAAAAGAAAAAGAAAAAAAGAAAGTAATTTCCAATACGTTATGGTTGTATTAATGGCATATTTGTCCTCCTTATATTTTTACCTGTTTTTTTAACATCTTTTTTCTTTTGTTTTTCTTTGTAAAAACATGGTGCACTATAAATACATTAAAATTAGTCACAAATCTGTTTCATACTTGAAAAAAATCTATGATTTTTTTTTTTTAAGTGAGGAAAATCTATGCTTGTATGAACAATTTTAGCATTTTTTACTTATACTTTTTATTTAAGCTTATAAAAATTAATGAAAATTCTCATTTAAAATTATGCTGACTGTGCATCTTTAATTTAGTTATCTTTTTTGTTGAGTAAGTAATTACTTACTTTATTAAAAAACAAAATAAAAAATAAATAGATAAACCATTTAATAATTCTACAAATGAGACACTGAATCAATAACATGTTCATCAAGTGATAGCTACCAACCATGGCTTTTGAGTGAAGTTTGTAGTGTGTGTTTGTGTTAGAATCCTTTCCCCTCTTTCTTATATATGTGTTTGTTTCTTAAAAAAAAAAAAGTGATAGCTACCAAGGTAGGGTCTAGGTAAATTATAATGTAAATTTGTCATGTGATTTTACTTTTGAGTCAAAAGAAATGGTTAGGATAAACATCACCATTTCTTTAGATATAATTATTGAACATCTTAAAAAAATACACGTGATGTGACAAAAATCCATTGTGAAGGTGAGGAATATTACTAAGTCATTGGAGGTTCTCCACTATGACATTCTTTGAATGCCTAAGATTTACCAAAGCAAAACGATTTAGGATTTGCCTTATTCTCAAGAGTACAGAGGTCACATTATTCGTAAAATTCCTCCAAACGAAATTAATTATTAATGTCCATAACTTGACATTATTCGTAAAATTCCTCCAAACGAAATTAATGTCCATAACTTGACGTAGATGCAAGCAGTTTTGATAACTTCCTCCTGGCATTATTATTATTTGAGAAGAAAGTTTGAGCATATTATTTAGGGAGGCTATTCAAATCAGTTTGGAAATAGATTCAACTTCTGGTGGTACGTTTTTCATCTAAATTGACAAAGGGGGGAAAGAGTTACTCGCCTCGCAAGTGAGTGAGTAACCTTGTTACAATGCCTACGTAAATGAGAAAAATTTTAAGTTGTAAAATGTGAGGCAAGATACAAAATATAATTTGCAAGATGGCTAAACTGAGCTAGAGGCCTAACACTGATCTTCAAAGTGTTAATAAGGACATCTGAATCTCCCTCCAGAATAATTCTATCAATCCCAATCTCCACGGTTAGTTCAAGTGCTCTCCTGGCTGCCAAGGCTTCAACCTCAAAGACTAAGAAAGGTAAGGGTATCAACTATGACAGTGAAGCCATTACCAAGCCCGTTGAATTTCTTATGATAACTTCGAGTCTTGCACAATTATCCTTTTCAAAAATATTAGCCCCCTCAAAATTTATTTTGTACCATGAAATATCAGGAGCAGACCAAGATACTACTTATCTAGCTGTTGATGAGGATCGAGCCATATGGGTTGCTGCAAAATCAAGTTGTTGGGGGCAGTTTTTTCGTTTCCAATATAATATTTGGAAAGCCAAGACCGAGACTTGACTTTGGGCTTGAAATATGGCCCAAAGGCTATCAGTGAAGTGTGAAATGCCTATTTTTGCTCAAGGTCCGGATTGCATCGAATAAAGATTATAATAATGCCTCAATAATACCTCTTGCAAAGATATGTTAGCACAAAAAATGGCCCACCACAATAAGTGCTTAAATAATAGTTCAGCGGTAAACAAGAGAAGTGTCCAACGATAGATGTCTGAAAAATTAATAAATATATTCGCATAGTAAAAATTATGCATTTCCTCCATAATCAGTTGATATAAAAGTGGACCCATTATAACAAGTACAAGAGGAAAGTGGTCCAATAGTGAATATGACAAACCTCTAGCAGTAAAGTCTGATTAGTAATAAATGTGTTTACATGATAAAAATCGTATCTTTTCCTCATTATTATTATGTCAACATGAGGGAAAACTTTCATAGTAACCAAGACATTATGGCCTTCATTATAATAGCAATAAACAATGATTAAAGGCTTCATAATTACAAGTAAAAGATGAAAATTATGATGGAATGAAGGGAGAAAAAGAATCCACAGCTTAGTGCAGCAAATATTTAACTAAGGTTCTTATACCCATGGTAGAATATGTCGAAGGATGTATGGTAAATGACGAAAACTACTCTTATATGAGTGGCCGGGTAAATATATGGTGATGTGGAAGTAAAATGGTAAATGAACTTGGCTATTTTTTGCCACGATAAAGAGAGACTGATTGTAGCTAATCATGAGACCTTTATGGTGCTGGGTTTTGTTAGAAAATAGAGGGAATGTTTGTGAGTTAATGGGTATGGGCCTTTATGAACTAAAAAATGAACTTATTTTTGAATTAAAGGCTACAATTAGCATGATTGATGGAGACTTTGAGAAGATTTCGTCCCCCTTTGGTGAGTAGATGATGCTTTCCTTTTATAGTGAAGCTTCGAGTGCAATTAGCAAAAGCCAAAAACGTTGGGTCTGATTAGTAAGGGAATTTTCAGAATATCCATAATGAGATTTGGCCAAAAATGGTGTGAGCTCCTTTTTGAATGTTTGTTTTCTTTGGGTAATATTAGATGGAGTTGAAATTCAGAGCATCTAACTTAAGATTTGGCCAAAAATGGTGTGATTTACTTTTGGGTAATGTCATTAAGTGCTGAGATTTAGAGATTGATCTCAACCAATAAGATCAAGACAAACATCGAGCTAGAACTTGGTTGCTGTAACTAAAATTTAAGCTTCAAAGAGTAGGAGCTATCACCCCAAGCTAGGTGTCAAGCTTTTAACCTACTTCAGGGAGCTTTGCTGGAGATCTTTTTACGCCTTCTAAACCACATTTCCCTAAATTTCTACTTTAGGAATTCATGGGCTTGGTTCATGAATTAGTTTTTAGACATTTTTAGTACTTTAGAAGCTAGTTTGTTGAAGTTTGGATGATTTGGTCATGATTTCCTCCATCGGTAACTTAAACTTAGGGAGAAAGAATGACATTTATTACATTTCAGCTTTTTGGTGTCAACCTAGCCCTTTAGTATTGTTCACGTTAGAAATGACAATGGTAGAGAGGCTGATGGGATAGGTGGCCAACTCCTAATTTGGTTTGGGAGCTTGGTTGTTTCTTGAGGTGCTCTCCAGCAGAAGGCAGAACTGAAGGGAGTTCTCTAGTTGGGTTAGTTTGCACTCATAGACTATTTTGGCTGAGATTTCAGGTTGGGCTTGGCCATGAGGGCTGAGTATTTTGGTGGGCCTTTGACTTGGTGGATCTTTCCACTTGGGCCAATCTTTTTTCTTTTTCATTGTGAGCCATACAAAATGGACAAAATTACCATATATTGCCATGGATTTTTATTCTACATGTGTTTTAGTTGTTAGTAAAAATGAAATGTATTCATGAGCTTTAATATTTATGATAAGTCTTAGGTATTAATTTCCATGGGTTTTAAATAACAATTTGTATAGTTTCTCATAATTTTTGCCATGGATTATTTGTAAATGATATTTTCTTTGGGGTTTTTAAATAATAACCTCCAATGTTTCCTATATAATATTTACCATGGGTTTTAATAGAGGCAATATCCATGGGTTTCAAATAAAAATGGTAACAACCACTATAATGGAATAATGTGACATTCTCATGGGTTGTTCTATAGATAATCATAATGGGCTTGTATGGTGAATAATTACCATGAGTTTTAGAAATAAACATTATGAATGTTGTAATATAAGATAAATAGTGACCATGGGTTCTTATATAAATTCCATGGGTTTATAATATGGTATGAAATAAATAAATGTCATAGGTTTAAGATAAATAATCATAATTTTCCATGGGCTTTTATATTAGTAACACAAATTCATAATTCTCTATGGGTTTGATATATGTTTGCCATGGGTTTTGGAAAAATGAATACTGTTTTTTTTTTTTGAGAGAGAGAGTTTCAACCTATGGCGTCCGCTCCTGATGATAGCTCTTTATCATCAGACCAAGACACCAATCAGTTTTTGGTGTAGGCGGAGATTGAACCTCAGATCTCTTATACAACCATCAAAGACTTTACTAGTTGAGCTAACTGGAACCCACAAAAATGAATAATGTTACGTAACATAAATAGTTACCATGAGTTTATAGTAAGGTATGAAGTAAATAAATGTCATGGGTTTAAGATAAATAATCATAACTTTCCATGGTCTTTTATATTAGTAACACAAATTCATAATTCTCCATGGACTTGATATATGTTTGCCATGGGTTTTGGAAAACTGAATAGTGTTACGTAACATAAATAGTTACCATGGGTTTTATAAGATAGATTTCATGGGCTTGTAATATTATAGTAATAAGTTTAAGAAATTAAATAATTGTTCATCATTGGACTTTAAGTGAAATATTTATGATATAGTATTTTGCCAAGTATTGACAATCTTGGACTTTTACTAAATAGTGCCAAGTAACTAGCTTGGACTTTTAATAGTGCTAACGTAAACTAGGCTTTTGATATTGCCAATGAGAATTGAACTTTTGAAATATTGCCAAGTATAAGTAGCATTGAGCTTTAAAAAGAATGTGATGTGTGCATTGGGCTCGTAGGGCTAGTTTTGAGCTTAACTAAATAATGATAATAAAATTGGAACAACCTTAGTGTGGACGACATTTACACCAACATGAAATAATAGTGCTTTTTGTTTCAAGACTGCTACAATACGAAATTAACTCCTTTTAAGTTAAATGTGATTTCAAGGTTTAAAGTCCTTAATGGATTCGGTCCAATTCCAAATCCAAAACCTTAATAGACCCCTCCCTCTCTCTCTCTCTCTCTCTCACATAGAAGGAAACAAATCTTAATCATTTTTTTCCATATAGATAAGATAGATTTTTATCTTATGATATTCACTCTATGATGATTGTTCTTGATTATTAAGCCAATGCACCAATTGATTTTGGTGTAGGTTGAGTTTGAACCATACATCTCTCATCCAATGGCAAGAGATTTTACTAATTAAACTAATTGGAACTCACACAAAACATTAAACTTTTACAAATCACTCAAAAAATAATTTTTTTTTTAATTTTAATTATTCGCCAAGAACTTTGTAGCTCAATTAATTGGCATATCATAGTGTTTTCAACAAAGAAATCCAATGGTTAAATTTCAAAACCCCCACACCAAATATTGAAAAAAAAAAGGATTTAATAATCTAAAACCAAGTTTACACACTCAAATATTACTGTACAATGTTTGTGTGAATTTCAAACTTAGTTTAATCAATAAAGTCTATTGTCGTTGAATAAAAAAAAATGTAATATTTATAATTGTTGATGCACAAAAATGTCAATGAGCTGATCATCCACATGCGCTCCAAGAAGGGTACCTGAAGAATAAGAAAACAAAGAACCAACAGAGAGCACCGGTGAAGTGCTGGTCAAAAACCCTCCAAACGTTAAGTCGGTGGTTGAAGAATCTCCAAGAATTCAATAGTATAAGAGCTAGGAAATTTCACCTACCTTAGTGGAGAGGAGGCCTGGTGTTTATGTAGTGGTGTAGGGCTGACTAGGATCTCTTGAATGTAGGAGCTTTCCTTATGAAGAAGATTTGGAGTTAAGGCCCCGAGATTTGAGGGCTTCCCTTCCCATATGGGGAAGATACGAATATGTTGTAGGGTCTTTAGGTGTGGTGTGCAAGTTATTCCCATATAGGGATATATGAATGGAGAACATGCAAAAAGTTTGTGGGGCCCAGTGTATTCAACCGTTGGGTTTATACTCGTCCATTCATCGAGCTCATGCACATCCACCCGTTAGGCTTATAGGTGGTCACCTGTCGAGTTGATACACATCTACCTGTTGGGCTCCCACAAAAGTCCCCGTCGAGATTACATGCCAACCATGCATTTGAGCTTACGTGCGAAACGCCTGTCAGGACTGAATGTGTGGTGCCTATACTGGTGGTGCATAAAGAGGTGGAGTGGGGAGTTTGTCCCGACAAATCATACGTGAGGCGTTTCCTTATGACATGTCAAAGAATTAAGAAGATTTTTTATGTGCCAAAAATACCCTTATTAATAACAATTTCATAACAAAATTATGTGTGATAAGTTGTTATGGGTTCTAATTTAATTAGTAATATATTTAAATTAGAACTAATAACAACTTACCATCTATGATTTATTATAAAACTAACCATCCTCTTAAATAAATGATCTCGACTTTCAAAGCCTACCCTGCACTAAAAAAGCAACCCGTGAACAGGTGAAGTATTATGATGTCAACATCATAAATTGATATTCTATCCTATACAAAAAAAAAATCTGACCATCCCTACCGACCATTAATGAATAATTGGGTTTATTCGCCGCAACTAAGGACAATGTGTCAACCTTTTCACCCTTAGATTTATGGGACCGTCACAGATAAGCATTCAATCATACACCTGACTCCTTCCACGTGTAGGCCCCATCCGTACACCACGCAATGTCTCACTCTCGCAAAAATAAATTTAGCACCTTAAACAAATTTACTATTTTTACCACATTTTTTCTGCATAACTGATTATGAGTAGTAAAAATAAAAGTAACAAATTTATATAGAGGTCACAAACAGCTAATTACAGTTTTTTTTTTTCATTTATAGTTTTATCACAATTTTTTCACGTGTGACTGATTATGAGTTGCAGAAAAAAAGTCATAAATGTATAAACGTGACAAACACCTAATTACAGTTTTTTTTTTGGTTTTTTACTAAAGTGGTTGCAATAGTCGTGAATTTGATTGAGATACGAAGACCGCTTAGAAAGAAAGGACACAATAATCCGACCCTAAAAACTTCTCCTGCAGATTCTCTCTCTGTTTCATCTCCTTTAATTATTTTTTTTTTTAACTCTCAACCACCGTCTTGAGCTTTTTATCCATTAAAAATCTCCATAAATTTCTGGACCTTTAACTCATGCTCTCGAATTTCGTGCCAAATCAAGTTCTCGAATATTGTCTTTTAAACAAAAAAACAAAAAAAAACCCAACTTTACAACTATACATGATTGGTCTATAATTGTCAAGTTTCTTTTCACAAACTGTGATTTGCTGAAATGGCGGGGAAGTTGGGTTCTTTCAGATACACTTTTACGGAGAAGAGAGAGAGGTTGCTATCAACAAAGGGGTACTCGGAGCTAGGTGGGTTTAATCCTCTAGGGCCGTACGAAGAAGAAGAAGGAGCAGGTGCGAAGTGTTGGTCGTTTGGTTCGCTTAAGGGTAGAGTTTCGAGGCTATGGACAACAGCGAAAGATGTGGGTTACAAAGCTTGGAAGATGGGTCGGACCGACCCGAGAAAGATTGTGTTCTCAGCGAAAATGGGTCTGGCTTTGACTCTCATTTCGTTGCTGATTTTCTTGAAAGAACCGGTCAAAGAGCTTAGCCGATACTCTGTTTGGGCTATTCTTACTGTTGTTGTGGTCTTTGAGTTCAGTATTGGTACGCCGCTTTTTCCTCTTTTTTTTTTTTTTTTTTTCTTAAAATAAAATAATTCAGTTAGTCTAAATCTAAAAATTAGTACTTTTTCTTTTCTTTTCTTTTTTTGGATGTGGGTCTTAATTATTTTTTTAGTGAATGTGGTTGAATTAGCTTAAGTGATCAAATCTCTTGACTTGATATAAAGATCATAGTTTTAATTATTATTAAAGTAATTCGTGTCTTGACAGGATGTAATAATTTATCTATAAAAGCAAAATTGACTATGAATGTGTGTGTGTAACCTAGTAGAAACTACCTGCGGAACTTGTAACCTAGTACTAACATAACTTTTTTTACTTACCAATAATCACCCAACTGTTTGTAAAATAATTTGTGGTTTTAGCAGTTTTCATATGGGATTATGAGTATTTGTATGTGTGTACGAACTCAAAGGATACAAGTTTTATCCACCATATTATTGGAGTTTTCAAAGTGTTTTATATACAATGAGTGGAATAGTTTATTCAAAGCCTCACTGTTTGGTTTTTTTTTTAAAGTATTTTGTGGACAATGAGTGGAATACTTTTTTTTTTTTTTTTTTTTTTTTTTTTTTTGAGAATGCAATGAGTGGAATACGTAAGCATAGGCTACCATTTTCTTATATATATGATATAGAAAAAAAATGGAGTTGTGTATAGATTTAATGAGATGCATTATGTTGGTACGCACAATGTGGCTTCATTGAATTGAAAAGGTAAAATTTGTATAACGGAATGGAAAAGCATAAAGGTTTATTAATAATGAAGTGAAGTCAAAAAGTCTCTACTGAGTCATTGTGTTATGAATCAATGGCCACATTGGTCGATTCCTTTGTGTAAATAATATAGAGAGCTTTTCCACCATCCCCTGATATTGCGGGGCCATCGTTTCTTTAAATGTTTCACAGAGCATCAGACAAAGTTTAAACGGCTTTCCTTTTCTTCATGTTGGGGCCTGAAGATTGAACTGACTTTAATAGATGCTCATCTCAGTTCTCACTGTCTTTTCATTGACAGGAATTTTTTTTTTTTTTTTTAAGTTCACACTGTCTATTTGAATCAACTTTTTTTCCCTCCAGAAAAGAAAAGAAAAGAAAAGAAACCCTCCACCCCCCCCCCCCCCCCGCGGTAAATAAATGATCTTGAGTCACCTTTTAATCAAACATTTTCTTTTTTTGGTATGTTACACCTAGGAAGCACAAACACGGAAATGGGTATGACACAAGTAATTTTTGAAAAATTATAACATGAAATGACTAGTACAACACTGGTATGACATGGATACGACATTCTAAATGAAGTGTTCATACTTCCTAGAGTTACACTCTTGAACCCACTAGCTCACCCTATAGGTAGCACTTGAGCTAGTGCTCATTGGCGCATTTCTTTTGAATAATTTTTTTATGTCTGTTTTGGTATAGCTTATTTTTTAGTTTTTTGAAGATTTGGTTGTTTAAAAAGTTTTACCAAAATAAGTGAAGTTCTGCTTTGAAAAAGTGCAGTTTGATAATGTGGTCTTCTGCAGGAGCAACTCTTAGCAAAGGATTTAACCGTGGGTTGGGGACAGTAGCAGCTGGAGGTCTTGCTTTAGGCATGGCAGAGTTGTCAGAATTAGCTGGAGAGTGGGAAGAACTTGTTATTATTCTGAGTATCTTCATCGTAGGTAGGTTGGGTTTTTTAATCAAATTTCTTTCTTCTGTTATTGGGAAAGAAGTTTCTGCCACCTTATATTTTGCTACTAATATATCTTTCTGACATTTTATGTGATTTCCAGCATTTTGTGCAACTTATGCAAAACTATACCCAACGCTTAAGCCTTACGAATATGGGTTTCGGGTCTTCTTGTTGACATATTGTTTCATTACGGTATCTGGGTATAGGACAGGTGAATTTGTTAATACAGCGGTGACACGGTTCTTGCTCATTGCACTTGGTGCTGGTGTTTGTTTGGTAGTAAACATGTGCATTTATCCCATCTGGGCTGGTGAGGATCTTCACAATTTGGTGGTAAAGAATTTCATGAGTGTTGCAACATCTTTGGAAGGTGCATCCCCTTTTCTTTGGGAGGTTATACCATTCAAATAGTAAAATTGCTTGACTCAGTAAAATTTAAAAAATGAATTATTGTTTTCTCATCTTCATTTTTGTTCGACTAATTTTTTTGAGCTCATATTTCAGGTTGTGTTAATGGTTACCTTAATTGTATTGAATACGAAAGGGTCCCTTCAAAGATTCTTACCTACCAAGCTTCGGATGACCCACTGTACAGTGGCTACAGATCAGCTGTAGAATCTACAAGCCAAGAGGAGACTCTGGTATTGTTTATTGCAATTATGCTGCAGCAATTCATTGCATTGATTGAATTGATTATTGTGTTATATTTTTTACTCTTTCTTTTGTTTGAAGATGGGATTTGCTATCTGGGAGCCACCTCATGGTCCTTACAAAATGTGTAGATATCCATGGAAGAACTATGTCAAAGTAAGCGGTGCTCTCAGGCATTCTGCATTTACAGTCATGGCTTTGCATGGATGTATGCTTTCAGAAATACAGGTACATTTTCATCTCTATCTTCATTGTCTTGCAGTTGTGAGTAGAAGAAAGACTATTTGGATCTTCCTTTTCCTATTGTGAAATATGCTGAAAATTTTTTTGGCAAGATTTATATTTGTGCTCTTGAGGAAATCTGCTGCGTAATATTTGTTTTTTGCGGAATGAGTTCCATGTGACTTATAATAATGATTCAACTACAATGTGAAGGATCAGAACTTAAATTTATGTTCTTGTACAATTTGCTTCAGATTTTTTTTTTTTTTTTGGAGAAAGTTCCTAGTATTGGGTTGGCAGCTTATAATGCAAACCGTTTCATTTTTCTTTTTGCTCTTGTTTTCAATAATGACATGGACAATGCCACCTGGACAGAATTTCGTGTTATTGGCTTTTGCTTCCACCAGTATTGATGGTTATTCTTTTCCATATCTTACTTGAGTGAGAGCTGCTGCCAATAGATTGCTTGAAGTTACATTCCATGTGCATCAAAAAAAGTGGGGGTGTGTTCATATGTACCTATTCAAACTTCCAATATTTGTATATGTAGGCCCCTCCTGAACGAAGACAGGTTTTTCAAAGTGAGCTTCAGAGAGTAGGTTTTGAAGGTGCTAAAGTGTTGCGTGAACTTGGGAACAAAGTGAAAAGGATGGAGAAATTAGGTCCTGGAGACATACTTTATGCAGTGCATGAGGCTGCAGAAGATTTGCAAACCAAGGTTGACCGAAAGTCATACCTTCTTGTCAATTCTGAGAGCTGGGAAATTGGAAATCGTCAGGAGCAGGGAGATCCCCAAGACTTGCTGAGCTTGGATGAAGACGAAAATAAAATACTGCAGCACAAGTCCTATAGTGAAGCCATACTTGATCTCAGATCAATTACAGTTCCAAAAAGTTGGGATGGTCAGATCCCAAATGGTGCGATCTCCACCCGGCCTGCTGATGTTTCTCCTGGAAGCGTTTTCCAGACACAAATATCATGGCCTCGACGTATCTCATTTAATGGCGATGCAGTACCGGTAGTGGAAGAATCAAAAACATATGAAAATGCTAGTGCATTGGCATTAGCAACATTCACATCTCTTTTGATTGAATTTGTGGCAAGGCTTCAAAATGTTGTTTACTCATTTGAAGAACTAAGTGAAAAAGCAAAATTTAAGGATCCCATTGAGGAACCAGGAGGAGTAGAGCACAATGGGTTTTGGAACAGATTCTGTAATTGGCTAAAGTACTAGAATTCGATATGGCCTCTACTCAATTAAAGATCATGAAAAGAAGACGGCCTTAGTACTCCTATGTCATAATTCAGGGGCTGTACCTTCTAATGTTGTTCTCAAAATTGAAACCTGCATTAGTCAGTTCTGAAATATGACAGGGGACAGATTTCTGTTACAAACATTACCGGGAAAAATGAACATGCTTAGACCAGTTGCCAATGCTGTCTCAGAGAAACTCTGAAAGACAGATAGAGAACTTGCATTCAAACTTGATGAGAAGATTGATTATATCTGATTATGTAACTGAACTGATGCATATGAGTAACTTTGTACATTGACAATGTAGTATACAGTAAGTCATAATATACTGTTCTCTACTCAATTATGCACTCTTTATGTGTCTTCTAACTTGATTTTGTTTTCTCAAGAATTGCTTGCTTGTCTACTTGTATTGTATAGTTTAGTGATGAGCTATTTATAAGCAGTTTGGCAGGTCACAGAGGTGGGGATGTCTGATTTTGAACACAATCTAATTGGTTTAAATGAATTTTGAGTGATCTTCTGATTACAGTTCATAATGTCTTACATTTTGCTCCCAAAAAAAAAAAAAAGGGTTCATGTCTAACACATTTTTTAAATGTTTTATACAGTCGTATCTTCCAAATAACTAGTTAGTTTTATTTCAAAACAACTTGAGAAACTAAGGTTCCAACTTCCAAGGATAATTCAAAACTTAATAGTTTTATCTTCAAAATAACTTCATTAGTAAGGAGGTACCTGATCTGCTGTATAATGACACCAGAACAAGATCACTATGAGCGGCAGGGTATCTCAAATTGCGCCAATGTCTGCTTGAATTTGTTAATGCAAGAGTGAATTTTCTTCGTTTGCTCTGTTTCCACTTTCTACATGTTCTGTCTTTCCAAAAATGGGCCGTTGGTACCATGACTGTAAAAAAGGTCGGCCCATTGGTCTAGTTGTCCAATTCAGTGACTTCCTCGGTTTTATTATTATTTAAAAAATAAATAAAATAAAAAGAGTTAGAATTGTGGGTTTAGTCACTTCTTATCTAGCGAAATAAACCTTTTTCACACACGGCAAAATAAACCTTTTACACTTATAGCTCTGTGGCCTCAAGTGCTAATGGTGACTCCAATCCAAGGTTTAGAGTGAGGAGGACATGGGTCAACCACTAGACCCCCTACTTAGATTTGTGACTTCCTCAATTTTACATGGTAGATGTTAAATTAGTTACATGCAATATGCTTTTCATAGCATGTGAATTTCATATAATTATAGCTCACATGTTGTGATAGGTAACATATGCCAAATGCAAATATTTATTGTGCTCATGATCAATGGATATGTAGTGTAAAGACGTACTTTAAGTGCATATCTTGAAATTATGATTGAAATGTTTTTCTAACTAGGACGTTTCTATAGTAAAGAGTCTTATAGTTGGATTACTATTTCTTAGTATTTCCAATAAAAACATTAGCCTTCAATATTCAAATCCCATTCTTCCTCCCAATTATTGAATTATAAAAAACTAATGTTTCTAGTAGTGGATGATCTCTATCTCTATTGCATAGCTTATCATATTTTTAAGTTGCCGGCCACAAAATCTAGCTTTGAAAATTTTAACTGGAAACAAGGAGAATACTATGTTTCATTGTAATATTTTGATCTTTTGCATAAAAGATTCTTTCATTGCCTAAAGAAAGGTTGACTCCTTGCTTCAATAAGCTGGATTTGAATTCCTAAAAAAGAAGAAGCTGGCTTTGAATTTCCAGGAGCCACTTTTGATTGAGTTCTACAAAAAAATATAAAATATTACTACAGCTTGGTATATTATGTTTAAAAAGTTCATTTTTTAATAAAAGGTTGATCGAACTATAATTACAAGAAATCGTGATCGATATTGTTTAATATTCATGTAACTTTTGATTTGTTTGGCTTTGCTTTTTTTAAAATAATATTTTCAATATGCTTTAAGATGATGAAAAGAAAAATCATAAATATAAGTTTCACTAAGATGCAATGTATACTCTTTATTTTGGAATCACTTCTAAATTATTCCGCCAATTTTAAAAACTTACAAATTATATCATTGACTATTACAAAGATGTCAATGTGCTACTTTCATTATGATTCATCATGCTTTCGTCATAGATTAGAGGTTTTTTGTTTTTTAGTAGCAGGTGAGGAATTTGTATCTATCTAAGACTCTAGTGGGAAGTTATAGGAAATCTAGTGAGAAGTTATAAGAAATTTATTTGAAAGTTTTTTTGGTTTTGAATTTTATTGAATTACAAATTTAACTTTATTTTTATTTTTTTAGGAATAGAGACCATCTAATTAAATTAGGGGTATTTTTGACAATTTAGACAGTGATAACTAATTTTTTGAATTCTCTTAATATATAGAGATAGAGAAGAGATAAAAAGAATATTGTTACAGTTACAAACTATTTTACAACATTTTTAAAAACTGTTATTGTAATAAATTTCTTATTAGTTTTCACTGAGTAAGCGAAATGCTACAGGCACAAACTATTTTATAACATTTTTACAAAATGTTGATGTGGCCAACTTTTTATTAGTTTTCATCTAGGTCCACTATTAATATCATATTTTCATTTACCAATAATCACTCACCATATCAGCAGTTTGTAAAATTTTTTGTAAAATAATTTGTATCTCTATCATTATTCGGTTTTCATTTAAGCCCACCACTAACATCATTTTTTCAATTACCAATAACAATTCACCACATTACCAGTTTGTAAAAAAAATTGTTAAAAAGTTTGTATCTCTACCATTACTTGTATAAAAATGAAAAAAAAAAAAAAAATCAACTTCTTCCCCCTTCAACAAAAAGAAAAACAGAAAAAGAAAAAAAGTCGGTTCGGGAATCGGGGCGGACATGAATTCGGGGCGGGTACGATTTGAAAACACTCCATTTCCATCGAATGAAATATCGGGAAGCGTTTGGTCAAAAAGAAAATCACCGAAATTGACGAAAATTTCTCAGGGAAAATTACGAGTAGATCTTTGTTTTCCTCTTCCCCCCTTCCCTTACGCCCACACAAAGATCTCTCCCATTTTCACCACACTACCTCATAGATCCACACTCTTAAGGTATTCCAATCTCTCTCTTTCGCTTTGCTTGGTTTTGCTTTTGAAATATTGTTTCAACTTTATTCTACTTTTGCTTTCTTTTTGGAAAACTCTATCTAGGTTTTTTTTTTTTTTTTTTTCTTTTCATATCTATGAGTTCTTGTAGATTTTTCTTCTTATTAATACTTTTCCTTTTAACATTTTGTGGAACTTTGAACTGTGGCTTGAGATCTCATCGCAAATCTTTTGGAGTTCGTTTTTTCTCATCTCCAAGCATCAAATCCACCGCTCTTTACTTCATAAATTTTATTTGATCGAATTGTTGCTTCCTTTAATTTCATGTAGTTGTCTAATTTTTTATTTATTTTTATTTTTAAAGAGAAAGAAAAAAGTTAATGACTCTCTCTTTTGCTAATTGCTATGCTTTGTTTGGTTGCTGGGAAAATAAAGGAAATGAATAGACATCTTGTCTTGGTTTCTTAAAATTGAAAGTTCAAATCCAACCTTGATTTGTTCCTCTATGTATGTGTATTGGTTAGTCTTTAAGATTTGATTTATTTTTCTCTTCATTTTCGTAGTAACCGAAATTAATGTGTTACAATTTGAGTTGAATTGATTAAGACATTTTTGCTTTGTATCAAACTGTATAGATCTTTGTAGAGACGCAATGGCCATGATTGATGAGCCACTCTATCCGATTGCTGTCTTAATTGATGAGCTTAAAAATGAAGATATTCAGCTCCGGCTGAACTCGATCCGCCGGCTCTCCACGATTGCGCGTGCGCTCGGAGAGGAGAGGACCAGGAAGGAGCTGATTCCTTTTCTCAGCGAGAACAATGACGACGATGACGAAGTGCTTCTTGCAATGTCAGAGGAATTAGGGGTTTTTATTCCCTATGTTGGAGGTGTTGAGTATGCTAATGTGCTGCTCCCGCCGTTGGAAACGCTCTCCACGGTTGAGGAAACTTGCGTTAGAGACAAAGCAGTGGAGTCGTTGTGTAGAATCGGGGCGCAGATGAGGGAGCAGGACTTGGTTGAGTACTTCATCCCTCTGGTTAAGGTCAGATGATTGGATTTTTCTATGTTTTTTGCTTTCTAATTTCCTATTTGGCTTTGGTATTTATGTAAAGGTAATACGGTATGATGCTTAGTTGATTTGAAATTCTAAATAAAAGTGTGGCCTAAGTGACACATTTGACTTATATGTATCATATTCATTAAGTATGAACTGAGTTGCACGGTTTAGAAAGGTTTGTAAAGGTACTAGTGCAGATGTATTAATAATTGGATGTTTTTTTATTTTTTGATATCGTTAGAGAACAATTAAGTATTGAGCATTGACTGCTGTCCAAATTTGAACAGAAAATTTTCATATTATTGTCGTTATAGTAAACAACACCTTCCTCGAAATTTCTTCCTGACGGAAAAAATAGTGCTTTATTATAACCCCCACCCCCCCAAAAAAAAAAAAAAGCTTCTCACAACATTATGGTGGGTGGCAATTCTTTCACATGCTCGTTAACTTAAAAGAATAATTCTAGAAAACACATCCAATCTCATAACATGTTGATATGGTGTGAATGGTGAACTCAATGTCACTCCCAAATTTTGCAAGTATGCACCTAATTTAGCAAAACGATCGAGATGGCCAACAAAGCTAATAATATTTTTTTTTTAATGAAAAAAAAGGGTCTTACGTGTGTGATTATTGACTCAGCCTACTTGAACCCGCAAAACTCATGACGTGGGGCACCCCTGGGTGAGTTAGGACTATCCTCATTGTGGTACAGCATTTTTGCGAAATGCACAACTTGAACTAGGTAACTCTTAGATCCGCAAGTGTGATCCAGTCTGAAACTCCTACTAATGCACCACGGCCGGGGCAACAAAACTAATAAATTAAGAATAATGAAAGCTGGTATCACATTCTTGCCACATGTGATAAATAAATGAAATTTTAAAGAGTAATGCTACAGACACAAACTATTTTACAACATTTTTACAAACTACTAATGTGACTTTAACATTTTTCAAATAATTATTGAGTAAAAATGTGATATTAATGATGGACTCATATTAGAACTAGTAAGAATTTGTGTCTGTACCACTGCACAACCTTGGTGCGATGGTCACTCCACAAGTATAAGTGTTTGTGGGGTGTGGGGGGCAAGAGCCGGGATTCAAGTCTCTAGGAGAGGGCTTCACACACATATACATTTAGGTTAGGCTAGAGTAGAATTCTATCTTGTATAAAAAAAAATTTGTGTAGGTAGCAATACTCAATTTTAAATGCTTTGTCTACTTTTCCGGAGGCTTAAGAGTGATACTTACACTGAATCACCCACACCACAGCCTGCCTAAATTAATTTTCAAATGCTTATTGACATTTATTTTTTCTTCTCCCTGGAGTTAAGATAAAACGCACGCTCCCTGGGACTCTAACCCGAAGCGTTTGGCTAGCTACCTTCCTTTTTTTTGGAGGGGTTAGGATTACTGGATTAGCTTATCTTATTTTAATTAGCTAGCTTATAACTTCAAGTAAAGAAGTTAGCTTATTTTTTAAAAAAAAATTTATTCCGACAAAAACAAATGAAAAACAACTTTTTATCTTACGTGTAAACAAATAAACTAACCGCAAATAAATGTTACCAAACACCCCTTTATTATAATTTTTTTTAATCAATGTTACCAAACACACTTGAATGCAAAATGTGGGGTATTTTTTTTATTGTTTGAAAAAAAGGGTTACAACTTTTACATATACATCTCGTACATTGGGAAGACAGCAAACAACAAATGATATACAACAGGAAGAGAGACTTTCTAAAAGAATTAAAGGGATATTTAGTCATAAATTAGATTTTTTTTTTTTTTTTTCAGATAGTTGAATACGAGTAACAAAAATAATTTGGAAGATGAACTACGTATTTTTGAAGATTGGGAGAGTTTTTTTTTTTTTTTTTTGAAATCAAGATTGGGAGATATTAATTATTGTCAAATGATCTATTATTTGTGTGTAAAAAAAAAAAGTTGAAAATTGTAAGGTACGAGTGATAGTTTAGTAGTACCTACATCCTTTATAATGTTTAGTATATGAGATTCAAGTACCTAAACCACCCCCCTCCCCCAAGTTGAAAATTGTAGAAAATGAAGGAAAAGCAAATTGATGGCTTGGGACTTGGGAAATGAAGATGTTCAGCATCATTAATCAATGCAAAATGATGGTTGGCAAAATAATCATGGAATGTTAGTTTATTTAGCTTCCAAACCCTGTTGACTTCTTTCATTTTCATTATTAATTAATTGTATAAAAAATGAGAATCACGTTCCCGAAGAATTCACAATTAGGAAGGACCACCAAACAAGGCTGTAAGCAAAGGAACCCTAAAAGAAAAAGCATAACATGATAACATGACTTTTTTAAAAAAACATTTATAATTAATAAACTTACAAACGTGTGTTCATCACTTTTTGCCTGACTTCAACATCTTAACCGACATTTGGTTTAGTATCTTATCATCTTCGTTTATTCAAATAGTTCTAGACCCTATCCCAAAGAATATCAATTACATAAAAGAAAACCAAAGCCAAGAGATTATAGGCTTTAATTTAATTATCCAACAAATAAATCTTTTTCTTTTCTTTTCTTTTTGCTTAGACAAGAAAGGAGTTCACCTTCACAAATACACCGCCAAATTAATGAATTATTCAAGTCCACCGCCAAAATTATCATGTTATTTTAGAGTTCTTATTCGTAGATGAGTGTAGTGAGAAGCATGAGTTATAAAGAAAGGCCAAACTCCAAAGTATTAAAAAAACAGAAATGCTATAATTAGGTCCAACCGTAAATTAAAATCATTGTATAAGAATAGCAGTGGATTGTTCCATGCAAAAATATACTATATCTTTAAGGCTTTTTATGTAGTTGATGTGCTGATCAGAAAGGATTTCATAATTCCATGAAAAAAAAATTGGAATCATGCATTCCTTCTTTTTTCCCCTATTGTGGTTGTTGTTGTTTGCTCCTACCTTTTTCTTTTTCTTTATAGAATCTACTGTTATTTTGCCCTATCATATTATGTCATATATATTTGATAACATATTATGTTATATATTATCTATACTACTAATAATATGATTTTTTGTTGGGGTTTAATCATTTTGCGTACTGAAATATCCTCACATAAATTCTTAAACTCTCTAAATATTCCTATCTTTTAGTTAAATAATTTTAAATTTAAAAAAAAAAACCGGTTAAAAAAGTAGTTTACTATTTTTTTTTAAATTCCTAAGTTTTATGCTTTTTTCTTTTCTCTTTTCTTAAACTCTCTAAAATATCTCTATCTTTTAGTTAAATAATTTTAAATTTAAAAACACAAACTAGTTAAAAGAGCAACTTACCATTTAAAAAAAAGTTCCTAAGTTTTAGGCTTTTCTTTTCTCTTCTCTAATCTGGATTACAAATTTTTATTTTAAATTCAAAAATTTTCAAAATTTTCAAAATTTTATTATTATTATTATTATTATTATTATTATTATTGTTATTTTATTAATTTATTATTTATGTGATATAGATCATATACTATATAATAAAGGTCGTAGCAAACCTGTAGTTGCATCAAGTGAATACCCTTTCTCCTATCATAAAAAAACAAAAAAATAGGTGGATACCCTTTCTCATAAAAAGAAGAAGAAGGTATTTTAGAGAACTGTTAGGAACCTAAGGTTCCTAATGGGGATGGATATGAATTGTAGGGGCATCTTCCATATGATATGAGGCTAATAATATCTTCTGGTTGACTGGGATATTGTACAAATGGAAAAATTAGTTGGCCTTGTACACCCAACCTGATGGATTCTCACCCTTAAATCTCGGGAACTCCAATCTCACAGTCTTAGGAATCGCAGCCAAAGCAGAATCTTGTTGATTGGTCACCATAGGAGATGAAGTTCTTCGAGGGGATGATGGAGGTCTCTGTTGCCAACCATTACCAGCTTCTGTCATACCCTGCACTGTCTCTGATAGGGCATGCAACATACTTGTGACTGCATCCAGCTTTTGATGGACTATACGAAACTCCTGGTCATGTTGCTCCATTGTCAATGACAAAGCATTGACTTTTTCATTAAGGAAAGAAGAAGATTGAGTTTCTGCCATAGTGACAGAATCGGCTCTGATACCAATTTGATAGAATTTTAGTAACTCTTGAAGAAATGGATTGAATTGAGTAAACTAGAGGAAAGGTAGAACATTAGAGAATCGGGTTTCTTAGGATAATTGAGATAGATGAGAGTTAGAGATGAGGATTAGAGAGAAGATAGGAATGAGAATGTAATTCTTTGTTATGTAACCAAAAACTAAGCACACCTTTTTGTTTTACTCCCTTTATACTATTACAATTCCACCCTCTTAACTAACTTGATTCTTGACTCCATATAACAACTAATTAACTACCAGCTAAGCTAACTAACTGCCATGACATCAGCCCAACAACAATGTTAGGAACCTAGAGGTATTCTCTTTCAATTATAAGTCTTTCCTCCTCCATTTGAATTCTTTTCTCCTCAAATCGAACTCTATCCCTATCCCTCAACTCTTCCAAACGAATTCTTTCCTTATCCCTCAACTCTTCCAATCGAAACCTTTCCGCTTTGATGCGGAGACTCTTTTTCTTGTTCTTGTAAGTCCTCAACAACTTTCATTTTCTTTGCCAAGTATTCTCCAACATCTTTCCCACTAGCCTTTTTCTTTCGATTGGCCTTTTCGGCCTTCCTACCTATTGGTCTCTCGAAGTTGGTAGTGTCATCAACTAAGGACACATCATCCCCATCGGCAATAGATATTGAATCTTGAGTTGGAGGTAGCACTACTCTCGAGTATTCCTTAGGCATGCTCCATTTTGGTTGGTGCTTCAACACATGCCAACAATGTTCAAATGGAAAGTCTTTTTTGGCTTTTTCTTTATACATAGCCTTTGCATTTTCAATCTAAAAAAATTAAAAGAAAATGCAAATAATTAGTATCTTCAAACTATTGGTGAATATCTATTTTGAAACTATTACAATATAATTATACCTTGTCCTGTTCGGTTGTACCACTATGAGGGGTTGCTTCAAGTGCAGCTATGAACCCACAAAATCTACTTGTCTCCCTATTAATCATTCTCCATCGACATTTTAGGGAGCCAGTAGTACGTGTACTGCCGGATGGGCTGCATTGGCAGAAGTATTGCCAAATTTTTTCCCAAAATCTTTCTTGTTTCAGCTCATTACCATGCACAGCATCAATACTAGTATTGAGCCATGCCGAAACAAGGATATTATCCTCCTCTACACTAAAGTTGGTACTCCGTCTCAGCGGTTTGTTGGAGGTGGTGATCTCAACTTCAGGGGAAGAAATTATGTTATTTTGGGATACACCCAACAAAGGAGAGTTAACATCAATTTGCCCTTCTATGATATCAGGGTAAAGCGGCATGTATCCTTGTGAGTCCATAAGTAGATAATGTCCAGTCAACTGAAGTTCAATATAAAATTAGAACCAATAAAAAGAGTAAATAATTACAACTAGAGTAAATATTAGTTCTCAACAACCAAGGAAATGAATCCAGATGTCTAAAGGTACAATGCCCTGCTTCTCAATAACCTTTTAAAATTTTCTATAAACATCATGTGTATAAGTATATATGCCACTGAACTCAAACATGATGTATGAAATTTCATACAAGTATAATGTTCATATGTGAGCAAAGTTTGATTTCATGTGTGTAGAGAAAAATGCAAATCTGTCTAAAATATGTTCAACATATAAAACTCTAAAGATGTTACTAGAATTTTAAGGAGGAATTTCAGCAAACACAAACCTGTGCTTCACGTTCAATGCTGTTATCCTGAGGAGTGAAGCAAGATTGCTGGTATCGCTCTAGTGCTTTTGGTTATACTGCAAAAAAAGAATTGAATTAGATAAAATTATAGGAATAGAATTAGAAACCAAAAAAAAAAAAAGTAAGGTGTACCTGACAAGAGAGAATTAGAGACGAGCTGAGGACTTGTCCGCCAAAGCTCAAAACGGCGCCGTGCGCTGGTCAACAGTGGTTTTGGAGTGCGAAATTTGGGTAAAGCTATTAGCTCTAAGATCAGATCGGGAAGAACTGAGCAGCAATACAAGACCCACAAAATCCCTAACCCAAAACAAAAAAATAAATGGAAGCCTGACCCACGGAGCTTCAGTCTGACCCAAATGGAAGCCTAATCCCCTCCCTTGAATCTTTGGTTTTGATATGAGAATATGGGTTTCAAGACTGGGTTCTTGGGTTTGGTCAGGGAGAGAAGAGTGGGTTCGGTATGGGTTCACTCAGAGGAAGAAGAGTAGAGGCTGTGTTTGTGATGGTGGTTCGGTCAGAGGGAATAGTGAAGCGGAGATGAATTGGCGGCGTAGGTTGAGGGAAGGGAAGAGTGGCTTGGGTTGAGGGAGAACGAAGGAAAAAAAAAAGAAAAAAAAGAGAGGAGGCAGAGGCGTAGGCGTGGGAGAAAGAGAGAACCAGAAAAAAAAAATGAGGGAAATCCAGAGGAGAGAGGCGCGAAAAGAATGAGGGAAAACCAGAGGAGACAGGCGCGAAGAGGAGATAGGCGCGAAAAAGGGAAGCGGGGTTTTATTAAACAAATACTTTTTTTTTTACAATCTTGCTACAGTGGGGTGCTAGAGATAGAAGTCCACTGTAGCTGGATTGCAAAATAAATAAGATTTAAAACCATTGATGGGGTATGTTTTTTAGTATTTATAGCATTTGGCATGTTAAATTTTAGCATTTATAGCATTTACTCATCTTAATGAGAATGCTCTAAGGGCGTCATCTGTCATTTTACTTTCACTAGATCATCAGCATCAGCTATTGCCAAAAAAAAAAAAAAAATCTATTTTTACATACTAAAACTTACTTTTACTATTTTAATATAGCATTTGACAACACACTCTCCGAGTCTCCATTACATGTTTTATTTTCATGTTCTTTTCATTTATTTATTATTTTTTCTCTCTCTGTGCCTCTCCCCCGCTCTTTCTCTGTGACAGCAACTCACCCAACACCAAAACAATTCACAATCACAATCAACATCAAAGAACAAATCTCCTTCAAAAAAGAAGAAGAACGTGAAACACACAGCTTAAAGTGATGGATTCTATTCTGAAAATTAAAGAAGGAACAAAAAAAAAAACGTACCAAAGAAGCTATGCTTTTGGTTTTGAAGTAAAGGAAACAAAAAACTAGCTGTGAGCCTGTGAAGAAAGTTACAGAGAGAGAGAAAAAGAAACAGAGAGAGTGTTTAGAAAGAGAAAATGCCACCATCTCCATACCCATTCACAATCATAGTTACAAAACTCATTTCCATCAGTCAATCTCCAAGGCGAGGTCTGAGAGTTGATATCCACGGCGAGGTTTGAGAAAGAAGAAAGAGGCAAGGTCTGAGAGAGAAGAAATAGGTGAGGTGAGAGAAATCTGAGATTGAGGGAGAAGAAAGGGGAGCACAATGTGAGAGGAGAGAGGAGAGAGGAGAGAGGAATTGAATAAAAAATCAATATATTTTTTAGCATTTGTGTCCATTCCAAATTTGGAACGATACTATTCATTAATGCCAAAATTTTTAGCATTTAAAACATCAAATGTGAGGGATTTTTGTTGTTTGGTGTGCCAAATATTTGGCATTTGGCACACTTGATGCTAGTGCTTTTAGAGAGAAATTTTTGGGTCCAACTATATTGGAAAGTAATAAAAGCATATAAATAAATATTTTTTTAACTAATCTATGTGTGACTGCACAGTCTACACCCATGGTTATTAGTATTCTAATTCGGATCTTAAGATCTTAAGATCCTACATCCCTAAAACTTGTTGGATCTTACTAGGATTTGTACTTAAGTAGGATTTGTGTGGGATCCAAATCCAGATCTTAGAATCTTATAGAATCCCAATCCCATAGGAATACTAAAGATTCTATGCTATAAAGGAAAATTCAATTTTTGTTTCTTATTTTGAGCCTCAAATGGAGCCCAAAGGTCCCAAACAAATTTTTTTTTTTAAATGTAAGAAATAGATTAGCTTAGCAGCCCCAACCCAAAATGATTTTAAAAAAAAACTGTTAAGTTTTAAAAGTTTAGAACAATTGGCAAATCGTGAGCACAAACTTATCAAGATATAGATCTTAGAGTCTATTGGTTTTATTAGACAATGCTTAAGGTGATACAAGTCAAGATTCAAGAATATACAAGCTGCAAAAAGAAGAGTTTAGAAACTGTCTGGTTCGATCGATCGAAGAACAGGCTCGATTGATCGAGAGTCGTATCTACAGAATTCTATTTCAGCCCAAACTCTACTTAAATGTATTGGGTTCCAAGTAAAACATTACTAGTATATAAAGGAAACCCTAATTACGTTTTTATAAGGCTTTTCAGAGAGAAGAGTATGCCTCCTTTGTATCTAGGGTTTTGTACCCAAAAAGCTCTCTCATGTCTTCTATCGGTGTTATTCCTTGAAGAATCTCAAGATTCAGTGTTGTAAAAGTTGCTGCCTTCTCTAGTCATCAAAGGTGCTGATGATCTAAACCTTCAAGGGTGGTCTTAGAGTCACAAACAAGAGAGTTTGTGTTTTTTATCACAAGTGTGGGTGCTTGTGTTGCAAAGGCCAAGGAAAGAAGTAGTCCATGGACTCGGAGCTGTCACGTGGTCGTGGTAGTAAGTTTTCTACTCGAGGTAGCAATAAGATGTTAGTAGTCTAAGTCTTATTATACAAACTTCAATTCTTTCATAGTGGATCTGTTTTACCTTGAGGATAGTTAGGTTAAATCCTCCCCAGGTTTTTTACCGGTTTGGTTTTCCTAGATTATCATATCGTGTGTACTTTATATTTTTGCACTGCTTTACATGATATGATTTGATTATGTTAGCCTAGATCTGAATAATTTATCTAAGTAATCACTTGGCTAAATAACTAGGTTAAACAACTTCTGTGATGTTTATGAAAGAATGGAATAAAATATGATATATTTTTCTAATGTTTTTGGGAGTTTATAAAAGAAAAAAAAAATACTTTCACTACTATACCTTTTACATTATGCTTTTTTTTTTTTTTTTTTAATGACAAAGTTTGGCAGCAAATTTGGTTGTAGCCCAAGAGTTCAACTTCACACAATATCTTTTTATTGGATGTGAATTTTGACAAATCCACCGTTGAGTTACATTTTTTTTCTTCTTATATCCTCAATGTTTACAAAATTTCCAAAAGATAAAAAATCAATAGTTATGTCATCAATTAAATGTTAAAATCTCAAGTTTTTTGTAGTTCAAAATTATGCATAAAAAATAACTTTATAGATCAAATAGTAAATAAAATCCGATTGGCACAAAATTTTATATGTGTGTTAAGAATATAAAGAACATGCAATCCTACGGTTAGATTTTCAAAATATGTAAGTATGTTAATTTTTTAAGTGAAAGTTGTAACCGTAAGCTACAACTAGGTTTGTAGCCAAACTTTGTCATTTTTTTAATAGAAATAAAATAGATATTTCACCTAGATTTTTTTAAAAAAAAAGAAAAAAAAGAATGAGTGTTTTTTCCATTTGCGAGGAATAATTAGGCAAGAATGTACATTCACTAATTTTTATTTAATTCTTTTCTACTAAATTCCAAAACAAGAAAATAAATGAAATATCATTTTTATTCCATTCCAATTTACTCATTTAAAACAAAATCATATTACTAAAGTTTCAAGAAATTACCGCTAAAAATGAATTTTAAAGAAATTTAAAATACTATTAAGATCAAAACTTAATTAATGAAAATTAAATTAAATTTAAATAGAATTGATTTATTATTAATTATTTCAAAAAATTGTTATAATTTTTTATTTTGATAAAAAAACCAAACCTACCTAACGTATGTTTGATACCTACCTTAAGTTATTTTTACCATATATTATATTATTGAAATAATTTTAATATTACTTATTATTTTTTATTAATCTGTGTATTACACAGGTGTATAATACTAGTCAAATTGAAAATTCAAAGAAAAAAAATTAATTGCTTTTATATATATATATATATTTTTTTTTTATAAGTGAGTAAGACTTTATATACGTAGTCTAACATAATGCAAGCTAGGTATATCTTTCTAAAGGGGAAAAAATATTTAGAAGATAATAAAATCAATCATTAAGGGTACGTTTGGTACACTGAATGTGGATTACAACAAAAATGATAATCTTTATTACCGGGAATAAAATGTGTTGTAATAGAATAACTAAACATATTCATTAGTTTTGTTATAACATTAAAATAAAACTTATGATCTATTTTAGGAAATATCTCATTCATACAATTATATTTCCTAGAAAATAATATATTTTAAATTTTAGAGAAATGAGTTATTTTTTGAATATTTTTTATTTTCACAATTGTTAGGTGGACATGGAAAATTTATTTATTTGGAAATATATTAATGTTAGAAATTATTACATCTACTAAGGAATAACTATTACAACATTTTTAGAATGAATATTTATTCCTCATTTTAAAGAATAGCTATTCATAATGAATGACTATTTCTTATAATAAAAATATAACCAAACTATTGAATAGCTAAACCATAGGAATAGCTCTGTTACATTACAATGCCTATTACAGTCTACCAAACGTGCCCTAAGAGTTTTTTGCTTCTCAAAAAAAAAAAAAAAAAAAAAAAATCATTAAGAGGCCGGCTAGTATATCGAAATGAAAATTCTAGGCTTCCTTTGAAAGTTTATAAATGAATGAAATTGAATGGAATTGAATGATCATAAGGAAATGGAATGGAATGAACATAAGGGAATGGAAATGAATGGAATGAAATGATCATAAGGGAATGGAAAGTAACATAATGTATTTAAGTAAGAGAAAGGAATGGAATGAAATAGAATTAAGTAACCTTGATTGGATGTTTTAAAATAAATGAATGAAAATGAATGGAATGTAAGTAATCTTTTTTAGGCGTAACATAGAGATAATGGAATGAAATCATTTTATAACAATATTACTATTAGACCTATATTTTAAAATAAATGGTTGAATATATAAGAGTATTTTGGGATTTTTAGTAAAAAATTCATTAAATCTAATTCTATTCCCTCTCATTCCTCCCAATTTTAGGAGAATGAAAATTTAATGTTTTAAGGGAATAAAGAGGAATGAGTGTTCTCTTCTACCCATTCTATTCCCTCTCACTTAAACTCCCAAATAAGAGAATGAACTTTCCATTCTATTCATTAAAACTCCCAAACAAGGGAATGAAATAATATTATAAAATTATTCTTTTCATTCATTTCTATTCAATTCTATTCTTTTCTCCCAAATGATGGCTTAACTAAAGCATAATATAGTTTAAATTGCAATTCCTTCTATGGTTGACTATTTGGAAGGCATTTCGGCGCCTGAAACTTCGCTAATTGTTACGCATGAATAATGTGGATCATACATTGTTTTTTGACAGATGGATCATAGATTGTTATGCATGAATTGAATAATATGGATCATAGATTGTTATACATTATACTGACTCAAGGAATGTCAATGGCTTTGATAATGCTACCCAAAATGTATGAGGGTTGACCCTAAAAAAACAAAAATGCAGTTTATATGTCAATTGTATTTTTTGTGAAAATTATATATTTAATGTGGATCGGTGCTATTGAGTATTGACTTTGAATAATATAGTCTGTGCACGTATAAAATTCGATGACTCATAAAGCATAGCAGTCCAATTAAACTTAAAAAAATAAAAAATAAAAATTCAAGAAGCTAATAAATACTAAACAAAAAGGGACAGAGTTCTAATACAAAAGCGTACTACAAATTTCACCCAAACTTCACCTAAAATATATATGGTAATTTTTAAGAGACAGTGAGATTAGTTATACTACACATAACATAAATATACTTTAAAAAGCGAGATATAATAAAAAGTCATACATGAAGAAAGATGATATTTAATTAGCATTTATGTTTAAATTTGTGACATTCTAATAGATTCATTTTTATTATTTTTTTTGGGGGGGGGGGGGGGATATGCAGAAAATAGGCAAGACCCCATTTGGTTTATCTGTAAAACACGAAATTTTGAATATAATATATAACCTTCGTATGATATTATTTTTATGTGTATACCATCAAATATATCCGCTAAAATTAATAGTTAGAGCTACATTATCGCATAAAATAACCACAAAGGGGTTTTGTATTACAATTAAAAAAAAAAAAAAAAACCTTGGGTATTAGGTACTACATCATTAATGATGTACACATAAATGATTTTATCCCATTAAAAAAAGTAAATAAATGATTTTATAGAATGTTCAGTGTTATACTCAAAACCTTATCCACACGAGGAAGGTGTATTTTTCTCTTCTTCTTCTTTTCCTTCTCAAATGACTATACCTTTTAAAATTGAATGATCACTCCAAAATAAATGATGGCTATTTTGTGAGTTTGAATATGTTATATATAAAACATTAAAAACAAAAAAATTGAAAATATTGTTTTCAAGAAATTGATTTTTGAATCCTACAATGTGAGAACAAGTAGAAACATCAAAAGTGGTTTTCTATCGCACAAGTTTGTATCAAGAATCAACATGAAGTACATGTTTTTTTTTTTGGATAGACATGAAGTACATGTTAATCAATACCAAACTCGCACAATCAATCCCCAAATTCGTTCTCATCAAAAAAAAAAAAAAAAATCCCCAAATTCGCAAATCAACACAAAAGGCCAAAACTTATCTCTGTCGACTGACAAAAATGCACGTGCTGAGGTGATCCTTTACAGTACCTACCGACAACATTGGTGCGGTAGAAGTTAGAAAAGTATGAATTTTTTTTTTTTTTTTTTTTTTGAGAAAGAGTATGAAGTTTTAGCTACGTATAATTTAAGAGCATTCTCATTAAGAGTTTTAAATGCTAAAAGATGTATTTTTTTAGTATTTTTGACCTAAAAACTTGCTCCATCAAAAGTTCTAAATGCCAAAAATTTTGGCATTGATGAACAGTGCGGTTTCATATTTGAAATTGCACTGTTCACCAATTGCAAATTTTACTATTATTTTTTTATTCAATTGGGGCCCACGGTTGAGAAAGAAAAGAGACAAAGGAGAGAGAAGAAAAAATAAAAAAATGATAAAGAAAGAATATTTAAATAGAATGTTAAAAAAATAGAAGTTTTGATGTAAAGGATGTTATAAAGTGGGGTGTTATATGTTATAAAATTGGGTTTTGAGATAGTAAATGCTAAATTTTTTGCATTCCTTGATAAGAATGCTCTAACCATTGATGTTAGTGTAAATGTTCTCTACTAAAATTTATGTGAATTTTAAGTAAGAGTAGCGCTAGAAATGTTATAAATTTTACAGATTTCACAAAATAATAGTAGCGAATAAGATATTTATTTATTAGGAAAAGTTAATAGATACCTGAAAGTAATAATTTAGGAAATATTTTTAGAAACTGTTTTTTGTGTGAGAAGAATTTTTTTTTATTTTTTTAACAGTTTTTTATATTTTTCATAAAAGTGGTATCAAAGTTTTCTTAAAATGATCCATTAACAAATATCATAAGAACATACATTAACATGACCATTTATTTATTATATATTGAAATGATACAAACTACATTCTTTATCACATCAATTTATAAGTTTTAAAAAATAATTTGCATTTTTTTTCCAAAAAATGTATGATCTATTATTATATCATATATAATTTATGATAATTTGATAGTTTTCCTTTAAATAGAACACATTCTTGAGCATTTACATATGCTAGTGCAAAATTGTCTTTTTTAGCACAAGAACCTACTTTATTTTATTTTATATATTCAATTTTCAAAACATTTTACAACAGATTATCTATTTTACACTACATTTCATTAAAATATCAATATTTTTATTATTTTTAATTGTTTATTTTTCTTCACACACAACAAATATCATCTATCCTCTTTATTCGTCCTTGAGATACATAAAGAAAAAAAATCAAATGCAAATGAATAATGTCAAGTGTAAATTTTACACGATTACTATAGCAAATATGTAAATTAACATAATTATAAACTAACAAATATATGTCAATATTTTGCAAAATTGTATAAATTTTACACATTTTTCAATGTGTCTTGCTAAGTAGTGCTCTTAAGGTAATTATTAATAAACTATTTTAAGAAATTTTTGACACTATTTTTAAAGAAAATATAAATAATTTAATTTAATTTCTTTTTTCATAATTTTTTTTCTCTTATTTCTATACTAATATTTAAGGGGCTTTTCTTGTTTGGGATCCTCATTTTTTTGGTTTAAAAATACCCTTACACCCCTATGTTTAAGTAAAGATAAAACTAAAGGACAATCTGGTAAAAATACAACTCTAACTCCCACTAAAACATTGCCTAAAATTTAGGATTACTCTCCTGTTGATTTTCAAATTATTTTATCAACTTATAAATTAGATTTTCAAAATAAAAATTATATATAAAAAATGAAGACACAGTTTTTTTTTTTTTTTTTTTTTTTTGCTATAAAATAGAACCGCTAAGCTCAACGTTTTCACTTTTTTTTTTCTTCTCATTTTTTTCCCTTTATCAAGACTTAAACGTTACTCTATTTTTTTTTTTTTTTCCTTTGTTCTAAATTCTAATCTCACTTTTTTTTTAAATTTTGGTTTTTGTTTTTGTTTTTTCAAATCTCTTTTTCTTTATTTTTGAATTATTAAAAAAATGTGATTTTTAATGTACTCCATTTTTTTTTTCTTTTTAATGATTAATTTATTTATTTATGTTGGCGTTTGAATTGTTTTCTCTTCACATTTATTTGTACTGCTTTTATTTTTATTTTAATGAATGTATTTTCTATGTCTAAAATAAAAATTATTAATTGTGTGACTTAATTGAATGGAAAAGAGAAATGTCTCAAATTAAAATGAAAGGAAAATTATGCTAATCAGTAATCAGCGTGTGTGATGAAGCTAATTATTACCGACTGATGTGAAGTGAAGTGAACCAACCAACCAAGGGGCTCCCAAAACCAAAACCGTTCACGGCTCAAAGATTAGACCTTCTAGATTGAATGACCAAATAATGACATGGCACGTAGAGAGGCGTGGCAACCGCTGCGTATGCATGATAATGGTAATTGATAAAGCCACCGCCCACGACACACTGACTGGGTTGACCAATCACCAAGCCCACCTTTTTTTTTTTTTGAGAAAATTTAATAAATATCTTAAAGGCATTGATTTATGAAATATTTTTAGAAATTTTATATGAAAAAAGAAAGAAAAAAACTAATTCATTCGCAATATTTTATATTTTTCATAAAAATAGTATCAATTTTTTTTTAGAATTGTGTACTAACAAATGCCATAAAAGCAGGGCCAGCCCTAGGCCTAGGCCACCGCCTAGGGCCCCTATTAGAGGAAGTCCCCAAATTTTGGGGCAAAAATTGATATATTTAAAAAAAAAACAAATTAGAGATATAGAGAAAAAAAAATTAGTTTTATAATTTTCCTCTATTTTCAAGACGTCCCAAAGTATTGAGTAATGTTAGAGATAATATAAATTTAAATATATGGGTCTTACAAATAGAGTAATGCTATAGTTTTACAAACTATTTTACAACATTTTTACAAACTGTTGTTGTAGCCAACTTCTTACTGGTTCTCATCTGAACCCACCGATAATAATACTTTTTTATTTATCTATAATCATTCTTCACATCATCAATTTGTAAAAGAATTTGTATCTCTAGCATTTTCCCTTACAAATATATGTGTCACTAATTGCAAGAAATAATTCAGATAGAAAAATGCTAGAAATATTATTAATTTTACTTGAAAATTTTACAAATTGATGTGACAATTAATATGATATGTGGACGTCAGTAACTTATTAAATGCATTTTTGAATTATTTTTTGTAATTAATGATACATCTTTGTAAGACTCGTGTTGTAAAATTTATAATATCCCTAACATCATTCATTCAAATACTTGTTTATTATTTTCTTGAAGTGTCACTAATCGCATTCATTTTTACATCGTTTGAAAAAAAATTTTAGTAAAATTTGTTATATCTTTAGCATTTTTCCAAAAAAAAATCATATTATAAAATAAAAAGAATAAATTTTTATTATAAAAAATTATGATATTAAATATTAGTTAAATATTATTTAAATAATAACCAAAACAACCACATTTAAATATATCGTTTTAGGCGTTCAAACTTGTTGGGCCGTCCCTGCTGTCTATCTTCTCTTTTTTTCTCAAAAAAAAGTCTATCTTCTTTTTTATACGGGACTTGCACTTGTCTGAAAACCATTCCCGGTTAAAATGTCAGGTCAGTCAAAGAAGGTTTAATGTCAGTCAATAATGGTTAGGTATCTAACCAACTCATGACGCATGTCAGTCAAATAGTGTGACTTTTTTTTATTTGTTGGAGAAGAAAGACAGTGTCATCACTCATACAATGTGACTTTGTTGCAGTCTTTAAGAAAACAAATATGTTTAAGGTTTGACCCAATGTATTTAAAAAGTTCAATAAATATTTAATTAGCAATCAAATACCAAAATATTTACTAACACATATGAAAAATATTTTTCAAGTTTTAAGTTCCAAGTTTAAAATCCAAAGTAAGTTGGCAAATGGAAACTAACTAACTACAATATGAAATCCAAAAACAAGATGAATATTAAGATAAAGTAAATATTTAATTATTCACATTCTAAGGTTCTTATAACCACCGTCCTAATCATCATCATCCATTTTATTATCTATGTAGACATTGTATGTTTGTATAATAGAGCTACAAAAGACATCAAGATACAACTCTACACTCAACTATTCAAGTTATACCACTCAATAACAATTACAGAGCATGCTAAAAAAAATCAACCAATCAATATACAAATACAAGCATAATTGATAAAATTATATATAAAAAAAACTTTTAATAATATTATAACACAAATTAGTATATTGGTCAAACAAATTTAACAACATTATAACTTAAAAGATAGCAAACCAACATCAAATTCTTCATTTAGAAATGATGAAGTATCCTTCATTTTGAATACAAGGGAACTAGAAACTAGAAAACATTTGCTTAGGTTAACATAATTTTATAAAAATAAAAGGTCATACCATCACAACATGAAAAAATAAAAACCCTTAAAACTTCATCAAAACCAAAAATTTATCTCATAAAAAAAAACCAAAAATTTATGTTTTGGTAGGATCTCATACGATCATATACGATCCTACCATTTTTACGATCCTAGTTCGATTTTAAACGTTTTGGTGAGATAGAATCGTAAAATCGTATGGTCGTACGATCCAAATTGCAATTTTGACGATCATGATTTAAAAGAGATCTTAACTCAGTGGCTTATAATCTTGTCAAATGTTCATGTGATGTTTGCTTCACCATTGGTGGTGGTAAAATAGCTTTTACCACATCAAACTCCAATTAGTGCCCAGAATTGGTGGAGACAAAGGATTTTTTATTTTTTTATTTTTGCTTTCTTGTTACAGTGAAGACAAAAAAATTATGTCTGATTAGGTTTTGTGGCAGAGAGGAAGTGAGAGAGAAATTAATAAAAAATGAATTGTATTTGGCTAATGAGAAAAATAAAAGTATTAATGTAGAGTGTATTGTGAAATTATGTGTTAAAATAGATAAAATAACTTTTTAAAGTATTCATTACTAAAATTTTTAACTCCATCTATGTAGATGCTCAGTATGCTTTACCTCTATGACTGTTTTAATGAAGTTTTTGGTTTTCGGAAAAAAAATACAAGTGTGATCAGCTTAAGCAGAGCTCGTGTGTGTGAGTTTGTGTTTTTTTTTTTTCCCCCCAAGATAAATAATAATATAATATAGCGAAAGATATAATTGAAATTCAGTTTAATCTCTTCTAGAAGAGAGATTTTCATTTTTTTTTTCTTTTTGACTCAGAGAGAGATTTTCATTTTTGATTTTTGTTCTTTTTGAAGTTGAAATTCTAGAAGAGAAGCGGTAAAGGACAAATAAAGCGGCACAGTGCATTGCTTTTTTCCTCCACTATGTGATGTGACGCTGCAGAGTGCGGAGCGCAGAGTGCTGAATCATTATGCGCTATCTCTATCTGGGGTCACGCTTGTCTAGGCTAAAATAACTTTGACAGTAAGCCTAAAGTGTTTGACAAATTGATCCCTATGATGCCTTCCTTCAACTTGTCTGGAAACTTTTTAAACCAACCCCCTTCCATTATAAAAATGTTTAAGTGGAGGAGGTGTCTGAGTATTATTATTTAAAATAATGTGAAAATTATAGTTTAAAAATATTGTGAAAATATATATTTAAAGTAAAAAATGTGTTTGATACTATATTTTTAATAATGTCTCTTTAAAAGTAAAAAAATATAATTGTGTTCAGTAGCTTAAATATTAAATTCTCTTGCTATTGAATAAAAAATTTAGAATTTGAGTTATGATAATACCAAAAATTAATTGTTATTTTATTGTGATAACAAAGAACCATTATTATAAACCAGAAGTCATCAGTTAAAATCTTATCTCATTTATAAAAAGTTCATGTTTATTCATATTATATGCATTAGAGTGGGTTTTAGACTTCTAGGTAACTCAAATATTAAATTCTTTTGCCATTGAATAAAAAAATTGGAATTCGAATATAACAATACAAAAACTTAATTGTTATCTTATTCGGATGATAAAGAACAATAATCATAAATCGGAAGTCATAAGTTAAAATCTTACCTAATTTATAAAAAAATAATGTTTATCCATTTTATATGCATTAGAGTGGGTTCAAGGTAGCTCAAATATTAAATTATCTTGCCATTGAATAAAAAATTTGGAATTCCAATGACTACAATACAAAAACTTAATTATTATCTTATTTTGATAATAAAAAGCAATCATTATAAGCCCCTGAACTCGTAAATTAGAAATCATACCTTATTTATAAAAAATTATATATATTAAATAAATTATCCCATTTCTGAGTGAAATGTTGCTTTCGAATCAAATCCAATCATATCAATATTTGTAAATGTTACTAACTTACTATTTAGCTAACAACAAAGGTAGTGGCAGCACAATTGGCGCGTCCTATGAACACAAAGTAAACCCTTGCAAGATTCTCCTAAAAAAAAAAAAAAAGTAAACCCTTGCACCCACTTCCCGTGAAGGACTTAATTAAGTTAATATGGTTATTAGTTAATTTAGTACCACCGAATGTTTCATTTGCTTCCAAGGTCAATGTTCTGTGTATAGTTCATGTCCCAGTTTTATATATGTGTGCTATGTAAGGGTTTTGGCTGGCCTCAGAGCAACTAGACTTTGTGCCCGGTTCAATGTTGTTGATGTTTAAACTCTTTATCTTATATATAAGACCCCGTTTCCATCCAAAAATATATATATATATATATATATATATTAAAAAAAAAAATTACTGGCTGGTTATACTCTTTCAGGAACTGCAGTTTTCTTAAGAAACCTTTGCAATTTCAAGAGTCTCATAATTCAAGGGCCAAATGGCAACTAAAGAGAAGAGGAGAAACAGTTCTAATAATATATCTATATATATATATATATAATTAAATAAATTAACGAAGGATACTGACCTTAATAGTAAAAAATATAGTTTCTTTATAATTTCTTTCAGCATGCTAGTGCAAGTGCTAGAGTAGCAACATTTTCGAGTCTTCTAATTTCATTTGAAATATGTAAATTGTTATGTGATTTGCCAAACTGATATCAGCAGCAATCATTATCATTCTCTAAATTAAAGGAGTGGGTGTTCTTTTTCTAGGCATGGATCACGCGATAATGTAATATTTAATATTTGGCAAGAATAACCTTGTAACACGTCTTAGTGAGCATATTGTAATATACAATTAAGAAAAGTAATGAAATACCTCACATTGTCTTAAGGACCCTTAACTTTTATTTGTGTCTTTCTTTATTACATTGCTCATTTACTGTTTCTTGCTGTTCCATACATATATATTTCTTGTTTGCTAGTATGTATGTATTGTAGGATTCTTGCTCTGTGCACCACTTGGTTTGTAATCAACCCATTTAGCTGCGGTAAACCAAGCTCAGTCCTTTGAAACAACAACTAAAAGGCCCAGGGTCCTTACTTCTACTTGGGCCTGGACATTGTCTGAAAAAGGACCCTCACAATTCTAAAAGCTAAGCTTACCACTCTTGACTAAAATCCTATGAAAGATCCTCTAAGGATTTTCTGAAGATTGAGGTTGATTTAGCAAAGACTATTTGCTAATCACCCCCTAAAACTCAATTATAAATAGAAGCTCTCCACCAACACTCCAACACACACCAATAGAGAAGAACTCTCTCAAAAAACTTCTCTATTCTCCTCGCTCTAATTTTCTGAAGGCTCTTAGTGAGGTTCTGAGTCTCTGAGTCCTTAGTTTCAAGCTTAGAAACTAAGCTCTTCAGCCCATAGCTCACAAATACCTTTCACACCTCTACTCGTAAGTTTTTATCTATCCCTAGCAGAAAGCCCCAGTAGCTTTACTAAACACTTTCACTCACTACTCTTACTACTCAAAATGACCCTCTCTACTCACTACGTATACTATATCCATGAGCATGCCTTGGCATCATAACGATCTTGCTGCCCTAGCTGGAATCTCTCTCTCTCCCTTCATCTCACACTAAGTTTCCTCATTACTTGTTGCTATAATGGAACCTATGATATTTGTTTATTCATTTACTATTGAAGGCTATGATGTAACTGCTACCATAGAGTTTTTTCCTCATGTTATCATATTAGAAGACTTTTCTCCAGAACCAATGGATGATGAGTTTGAAGATGTAGATGCTTTCCTTAATCTGTGAAATAGTTAACGGCTGAGGTTTATGTTGTTCTGGAATATTTTATCGCTGGAATATTTTACTGTTGGGTTATTTCTTTATTGCAGTATGCTTTTTATTGTGCTGACGTGTCTGCTGTAGAAAGTGTTTTTGGGCCATCTCATAACCCTTGTCAGTCCCATCCTAGGCCCAAGGTATAAAAAGAGGGCGAACTCTTCAAAAACTTCACCGATAGCCTTTGGGCCATACTTCAAGCCCATCGTCGAGTTTCGGTTTAGGCCCCCAAACCAACATAAATCTCATTTGTCGGAAGGAAAACTTTTCCGCCCCCGAAAAATATCTTATAAACTTATTTACAAACTTACACAATTTTGTCATTTTTTAAAATTAAAAGCTAGTATTAATTTATTGTGTTTTCTATTATGCCGCTACCTTATTTTCGGGAGCATTTAAACTTTTTTTTTTTTTTGAAAACGTTATTTAAGGGTAATTTTGGAACTTGTATCTTTTAAATTAAGAGACAAGACAATAAATGGTGCTCTTTTAAAAAGTTGAGTTTTCTAAACGTTATTAGCAATTTGGGACGGAGGTAGTACTAATTAACTAAGTAATTTATGTGCTTGTTTGTTTGCATTTGTACCACATAAACATGCCATGCAATTCCAATTAATAGTACTATTACATGAAGTAAGTTGGCCTTTTAGATCCTCAATAAAGTCACCATGAGGAGTTAGGTTTGACATTTTCAAAATAAACTGTACATTAATAGACATGGCAAAGAGAAAGACGTTGAAAATTTTACTTAACCCAATCAAAGAAGACTTATATGTTGCAGACTTATATATACAATATATCATGTTGCAGACTTATATGCTTTTATGTGCGAAAACAATGGCCTTTAAGAAGTTCATTTCAATGGTTCTCTTCATTTTGATTCTTCTCTTTGCCTCAAAAGTGGAAGGAAGTGGAGGAACCGAGACTTCTCAGCTAGTCAGCTTGGTGTGGCAAGTAATTAATCTGCCCTTATTCTCGGTTTTTATAGTCTATTTGTTTTTAATGTTTCAGAAAATGATAAAGTTGTGTAAAGATAGTTACATTATGCTACTAACTCCACAGCTTAAACTCTTTCCCCCTAGACCTCCAAACTTTTTGTGCATAAAGAAGTTTCTATTAAACTATAAGGCTATTGGTACTATAAGGCTATATAAAGCTATATTATTAGTGAATGGAAGCATGAAGTTGGACGAACCACACTTAACTTTATCTCTTGTGTGAATGTTTTAATTCTTATTTTATGTGAATGTGCACCATATTTAACTTATCTCTTGTGTGAATGTTTTAATTCTTATTTTATGTGAATGTACTTTAATTCCTTAGTACTAAATTCTAGTAAATTGGGAAGAGGGTTGGCGTGCATCTATATTACTTTTTATTTATTTATTGATACGATAGAATTTTAATTTATGACATCCACTTTGTTAAAGTTGTTGTGTGATTGTATGACAATTAAATGATAAACAGAAGTATGAAAAAGATAGTACACACATGGTTTGGCCTAATGGCCTATATTCACGGTATGAAAATTCTAGATGACTACATATTATATTAAGTATTTGCGTTACAATGAACCCAATATGTAGGGTTTATATACTAAAGAATAATACTTGACTAAGCCTAGACTATTCATAGACTAACTTAAAGTTAAATTAATTATTCTACAAATACATGAACGTACAATTAATTTGAGCCACTTTGGCCACAATATATCTAATATGATATGTTTTACATTACTTTAAATATGGACAGGTGAGGGTATTGCCCTTTTTTTTCTTTTGTCTTTTCTTTTGTCTTTTTTTTTAATTTTTTTATGGGAATTTTCTTCTTTTGTCTTTAAATGTGGACAGGTGAGCGTATATGTGTTGTACATACAAGACTTTAATCTTCAGCACAACTGTGCTCTGTAAAAGAAAACTATTGACTTCAAATACCTGAATTTAATTTGGTTGAATTATTATACTGTATTCGGGTTATGACTATCTTCCTTTCAAAAAGAAATCAAGAAAATATATACATCATTTTGTATGAGAATATTAAGTTAATCCTGCACCAAAAGCTTCACTTCTACTTTGTAATGAGAAATATTATATCTATAATACTTTTGTAATACTTTCTAAATAGCAAGTTGTTATGAGGGGATAAAAAAATAATTTCAGTGATATATTTAGATTAAAATTAGTAACAACGTACTACTTAGAATTTGCTGTGAAAATAGAGTTTGGCTTACCTCTGGTACTTTTTAAACTAGACATGTCCTTTTGTTTTAAATATACAATGGCAAATGGTAGTAGATTTTAATCTTCACATTTTATTTAGTTAGTGGGTGATGTGATAGCCTCTCATTAAAACAAAAGGAGATTCCTTTTTAAAAAGTACCAGAGTTAAGCCAAACCCGTGAAAATATGATTAACATTGCACTTCTCTTTGTTGAATAAGGTTTTTTCACATCCAATCATGGTAATAGATGGCTTTCCAATTTAGTATGAAAATAACTCTCTAATTCATTTGAAGCAGAAAATGGGCACCTTGATGATCCTAAAAACTAGATAAAAACAGAGCCACTTTGAGTTGTAAGTTAGACATTTTAGTGTGATGAAAATATTTAAAAAGAAAGAATGTAAAAAATATTTACTAGTGAAAAGAAAATGCCCTCCAATCCCCATATGTGTGCATGCATTCAAATGCTGGGTATAATGAATATAAAAATAAAATTTTGACTCTGTTTAAATTCTTAATTTTTTTTGAGAAATAAATTTAAGTAGGGGTGAAGAGATTCAAAAGTTGGTCCTGCCCATAGAAAGAGCCGAATAATGACATTGAGTCACAAGTTTCAGCTTTCCAAAGTTAAATAATTTACATTGCATTGTTGTATCCCTTCTTCTCACGGCAAAGTTAATTTTAAGTATTTTTAAAGTTTACATGACATTCAGTTTTTGTTTTTGCTCTTTTTTTTTTATGCGAAGCAATTGGTTCATTTAGTGATCTACTCCAACACAATGCCTAGGTGACATTATTTAAAGATTATTTCTAACACGGATCATAGGATATTTAAAAATAAAATAAAAAATCAAGTGGCACGATCTGATTGGTTACACACAACAATAAGAAATTAGAATTAAAAAAAAAAAGTTGTTTTTGTGAGGACTTGTCACAAGAGTCCTATAATACTATAGTATAATATAGGTTATTCTTTCTATCAACTTTTTATTTATTTATTTTTATATATTTAGCTTCACCCTTGAAAAATTAATCTGACTGCAACTACATACATATATTATATGGGTCTTTTTATGATACTTTCAATATTTTGAGCATGTTTGGTGAGTGAGTTCAAACTTACATTTTCACATTTTAAATAATATTACACACACTTTTTTATCTACACATATTTCAAAAAATTTCAAACAATAATTCTCAAACTACTCTACCAAATATTCCAAAATTGTTTTGGGGGAGAGGGGAGTAGCAAAGAAGTATGTTACTTATTGTTGAGTTACTGTTGAATGTGAATTACTATTGAATGTGACAAAGTTACTGTTATGTCTAATTATGTTATTGTATATTAAAAAATAAAAAAACGTAAGTTATCATGTGATGTGGCAAAACGTAAGTTATCATTGCTAGGCACGAGGTGTTGGTACAGTGAGGCTACAGTGAGGGTCACTCTCGTGGGGTATCGTACCGCGGTGATTGATTCATGTCATTGTCTTGTGACATTGCAATGGCCAGCCATAGCTAATTCATTGGGGATTCCTAGGTATTCCACTGGATATGAATCCATTGAATCCATCAAGGGATCAAGGGAAAAAAAAAGAAAAAAAAAAAGAAGATATTTTAATAGGATGTACTGCAAAATGAAGAGTGAGATATAGGGTATATATAAGTGTTCGTTTAGATAGTTTATTTTTTGCTAGTTTATTTAATTATTCAGTTTATATTTACTATTATTTATGAGTCTTATTATATTTTTTGGTATTATTCATGAGTCCCACTGTATAATTTTAGCTAACTTTTACCTTTATTTACAGTATTTTCAGTAAAAAAATTTTAGTTTCAACAAAATAAGCGGATCCCAAACAGATCCTAAATGTTAGGTTAAACTGCAAACAGTACCCCTAAAGTTTGTGGATGTTTGAATTTTACACCCTAAAGTTTTATCCTGTTTGCATCAATAGCTCATTCCATATTTTCCGTTAAATGCCACATAACCTTGTCACACATGATTAGTTCGTCCAATAAAATGATGTATTGTTATTTTTTGTAACCTAAAAAAATTTTAAAAATTTAAAATTTAAAAATGATGTTGCATCATTTTATTGCATAAGCTAATCATGTGTGGCAAGTTTATGTGACACTTAGCAGAAAATATGGATAGAGAGGTTACTGATGCAAACAAAATAGAACTTCAAAAGGTAAAATTCTATAATATTTCAGGGTATAAAATCTAAATACCCCAAACTTTAAGGGTATAATTTACAATTTAGCCTTTCATTTTTAAAAATATTTGATGAAAAATTACGAAATTATTCACTCCTACCGGTGGGTCTCCTTCCTTAGAAGTGAAAATTTTTACTTGCAATAAAGGCATCATTATGCTAACGACTATAGAAATTAAAACTAAGTGCACAAATGTGAATATCTTGTTGATTTATTATGGCTCTAGATGGATGTATTATAAAATATTAGTATGTAACCCATGCAAACGCATGAATACATTTAAAATTAAACATAATTTTATTATAAAAATATAAATAATTAGTCAAATTATTAAAAAAAAAATAGCATGTAACACATGCGTATGTATGGATACATTTAAAATTAAACACAAATTTTATCATACAAATATAAATAATTAGTCAAATTATTATTTTTAAAAAGTAAACGTAATTAGTTATATATTAAAATTCTTACCTAAATTTAATACTACTAATGACCATTTTTATTCTTCTAATTTTTAATGAGATAGAACGTGTGGTGATTTTTATTGAGTATATGTGATTGATTTTTTTTTATTATTAATTTTTTAGTTCATTAATATTAGATTCTCAGTATTTTGCACTTATTAACTCACTTGACACAAAGATTAAAAAAATTAAGTGGACACATGGTACAAACTTAAGTGGATAATTATGGATCGGTCCCTACATAAATTTAGACACATGACACAAAATTGGATTCTAATTCAAATTCTAATTGAACTTTCTTTGAGCTTTACCAATATATATATATATATATATATATATATATATATTATTCATCCAAAATGCATAAGAAATTTCATTGTGGGTGACTATGTGGTTCTCAGTCCCTAACTAAGTAAATTGATGATGTTTTAGATGACATTGGTGGATGGTTTGGAATGTAAAATTTTGAAAGCTAAGCTAGAGTACGGTAATCTCGTAGTTCCTCCTCCCACATAATAATAAATCTTATTAATTAAATTCATTCTATTCTTGAAATACTATATAATTTTCCTAAAACTAACTTCTAAGAATATCCTTAAATATGAGAATTTTCTTTACTATCTTAAGCAACATGTAAAGTCCAGTTTCGCCTCGGTTTTCAAGAATTATCAGAATTTGTTTTTTCGGTCGAGATGATAATGACCCAACTATTGCTAAGAGAAATTTAATGGGGGGGGAGATCATGAGTTTTATTCAAGAAGGGTTTGCCAATTTATACACCACAAGCCATCTTGAAGCAAAACTCCAACATGGTCCTACCTCCCTATGGCAAACGGCCCTTTTTGATACGGAGAGAGACAGTTTGTATGATCCTATATCTATGGAAGAAATTAAATCGGCTCTCTAGTCCATAAAGGCTTTCAAAGCCCCTGGGCCGGACGGCCTCCACGCCGGGTTTTTTCAACACTTCTGGATGATAGTTGGAGGATCAGTTGTGGAGGAGATAAAGAAATGCTTTGAGACAAAAAAAATTCCTAAATTCCTCAACAAAACTAACATGGCCCTTATCCCCAAAATTCAAGGCCCTGAAACCATTGGCAACTACCACCCCATCAGTCTTTGCAATATAGTGTACAAAATGATAACAAAAATCATAGTAGCCAGACTTAGACCAATGCTGGACAAGCTAGTGTCTCCTGTTCAATCGACTTTTGTGCCAAGGAGGAAAAGAGTCGACAATGCAATCATAGTGCAGGAGATCATCCACACAATAAATAAAAAGAAAGGAAGAGTGGGCTACATGGCAATTAAAGTGGATCTTGAAAAGGCCTACGATAAGCTCGAATGGAGCTTTATCCGAGAAACTCTCTTGAAAGCAAACCTGCACAGGGGTTTGGTAGATCTCATAATGAATTGTGTCTTCCACCACCACTTCTATGCTTTTTAATGGGGGCAATCTCGAATCGTTTTGGCCATCTCTAGGCATTCGGCAAGGGGACCCACTGTCCCCCTATATCTTTATTCTCTCCATGGAAGTGCTGGGCCATTTGATTGAAGAAAAGTGCAGAGATAGGAAATGGATCCTTGTCAAAGCTTCTAGAAGCAGTATAGCTTTTTTCCACCTATTTTTTGCAGATGACCTTGTGCTCTTTGCAAGGGCGGATGGCAGCAACTGTTCAGCTATTAGGGACACTTTGGATGAATTCTGCACCAGGTCTGGCCAATCAATCAGTGAAGGCAAATCCAGAGTCTTCTTCTCTCTTAATGTTGATAGAGATACTTGGGAATCTCTTTGTGACATCTTGGGGTTTTCTTCAACTCCTAATCTAGTCAAATATTTGGGATTCCCTATTAGGCATCGTGGATCCAGTAGCCAAGACTTTAATTTTGTTATAGAGAGAGTTAAGCAAAAACTAGTAGGTTGGAAGGCCAATCTCCTATCCTTTGCAGGTAGAAAAATTCTTGTCCAGGCTTCTTCTTCTACCGTTCCAGCATATATCATGCAATGCAACACCCTTCCGGGTAAGCTCCTGGAAAACATTGATGGAGTTAATAGGAGTTTTCTATGGGGATCCTCGGAATCAGTGAAGAAGATGCACTGGGTGGGTTGGCAAAAAGTCACACGACCTAAAAGTGAAGGTGGGCTAGGCCTACACACAGCTAAGGGTAGAAACCTCTCTCTTCTTGCTAAGCTTAATTGGAGATTTCATTTGGAAAAGGATTCGCTATGGAGTAAGGTCCTAAGAAGTAAATATTGCACTAGGCAGAGACTGAATGCCATAAATCCTACAAAGCTGCCTTGTGCCAGAGTGTGGTCAGCAATGAAAAAGGATGAAGATATATTTCGTAAGGAACAAGATGGATATTGGGCAGGGATAGTGATTTGAGCTTTGTTGATGCCCAATTTTGTGAATCCATATCCAAAAGCCCATGAGGAAGAAAGCCCAATGAAAAGTAAGGCCCAAAGACCTACCAAGAAGACCGAAGAGTAAGAAAGGTCCAAAGAAAGAAGTGTAAGGGAAAGCAATCTACAGCAAAACGCAGATCTGCAGTAGATTACAAATTTGCAGCAGAATACAAATCTGCCGCAGAATACAGTTCTTTAGCGGAATGACTTTGACAGATTAAGGCAAATTGGGCCCAAGACCCTTTTGATCCGGTCAACATTATCTGGTCCACAAAGGCCCAAATCCTTTTGTATAAAAGGATAGGCGTGAAAACTAATATGAAGAAGCACGATGAAAAGAAATAAGGAATAACAGGAAATGTCAGCAGCAGGAATTGCGTGAAGGAAAGAAAAGTCAAACTAAAGGAAATGACAAACACAGTAGGAAATGCGTGAAGAAATAAGACAAAAACACGTAGCAGAACAAAACAGAACTAATCTGCTACGGCAGAAATGGCGTGGGAACAAAAAAAGACAAAAACAGAAAATAGTGAAGCAAGCACAGAAGGGCCGGAGCACCACCAACCTATACCCAACCAATACAAAGGAGGTGGGCCCACGATCAAGGGGATTCAGAGGGTGTGGTTTGGTGGTGGGGGGAAAAGGGGGTTTATATTTGGTTTACAGCCGTGACTTCTTTTGGAAATATACCCTACTGGGATGGTATCTTACCCAAAAGAAGTAATAGATGGTTGAGACCATCTGATGCATGCTATAGAACTAGGTAGTGAGGTAGCCCAATCCTTATCCATTTGAACCTAGAGGTAGAGGTATATAGCAAGAACAAACAAAATGGAATTTTGTCGTGAAATGAGTAGTGGTGCAGCAAACATGTACTGAGCAATGGTAGTGGTCGAGGCAACCAATGGGTTGATGGATAGTCCTAAAGGGATGCCCACAACAAACCAAAAACAATTGGTGAAGTCCTAGGGGTAAAAGGGAGAAATCCCATTGAATTAACTCATTATAAAAGGAAGAGGTAGCCATGAATGAAAAAGGGAGGAGAAACACTGAAGGAGGAGAGACCGAATGGAGAAGCACCTAAGGGGGGAACCCATGGTAAGAGAGCCGTAAGCACCTAAGGGAGGCACTTAGAGAAAGAGAGAGACACCTAGAGAGAAGGACCCAAGAAAAGGAAAGACCAAAGTGGGAACAAACCACTGCAAAAGAGTAGTAGGAAACTAAGAGTAAAAAAAAGAACGGAGAGAAAGAAAGAAAGTGGTAAAAAGAAGAGAGAAAACACGGCAAGAATAAGACATGCATCAATAGACTATCTTTTCCCTCCCTCGTAGCAAACCCACTCTTTGAAGTCTCCAAAAGTAATAGCTAGTAGCCATTTAGGTCTATTCTTCAAAATGCACAACTTTGATGGCAGAAGCCTATGACAAGGTTGTTCAAGTTGGGGTTTGGGTTCCTTCTTGGTTTACTTACTCTATGGGAAGATTCAATACTTGATTTCGATTGCAAATATATTTTATTTCTCTCATTATAAATTATATCTGCTGTATTTAGTCATTTTGCTGTAGCACATTTTTTATCATGTTTGCTGTATCAGTTGTCCTACTGTGGTATCTTTACTTGCTGTACTAGTTATTCTACTGTGGCACCTTTTATTATATTTACCGTGTTAGCTATTATACTAGCTAAACCTTTTCTGCTGAAACTTTCTTATTTCTTTGTTATTACGTGTTTTACTTTTGACACAAACTAATCATTATCCTGCCATAAGTATATATACACATATATCTTGTTTCTCATGTTCTGCAAAATATATTTTATAGATGTATATGTGAATACGTATAAGTATATTTACAAATATATGTATGTATATATTTGAGAATATGCTAACCCATGTAAGCTAACATTTGTTTGATTGGTATTTTTTTTGGGTTTTAGATTTGTTTATGTGCAGGAAGTAGAAGAGTATTTTTACAGTAAAAAATGAAGAGTAGTCATTCACATTGCAAAAGGCTTTACTGCACGACAGAAGGCTTTAATGCACAGCAGACAGCTTTACTGCACAACAGAAGGCTTTATTGCACAGCAGAAGGCTTTAATGCACAACAGAAAGCTTTACTGCATAGCAGAAAGCTTTATTGCACAGCAGAAAGTTTTACTACACAGCAGACGGTTTTACTGCACAGTAGAAAGTTTTGCTTCATAGCAGAAAAGTCAGACCTGTGGCAGAAATTGGAAAAAAGTTCATTCTACGGCAGAAATAGAGGATAAGCCCACTTTGCAGCGTCTTCCCCTGGACTTTGGACTCAACGTTTGTGCACAAACTGGCGGCGGCAAAATGGTACTTTGGAGCCCATTTCGCGGAGCGCCAGGCCCAACTTCCTTCTTAGAAAAAGCCTAGACTAAGCGTTTTCCAATAACATCAAGACGCGTGTCTAAGGTACAAGAAACGTAAAAAGAACTCTCGACAAGCTTCTGGTTTGATAATTGGTGTAGTGTTGGACATCTAAAGAGGCTGGTGCAAGGACCTCTGGCTATGGAAGAGGAGAACCTCGGAGTTAAGGAGGTGGTATCAGCTAATGGATGGGATTGGTCTAAAATCTCCATTCCTATCCCTGATAGTGTCAGCATTAAGTTAAAAGCCATCTCGGTTTCCCTTGCAGCCAGAGGTTAGGACAGACTAGCTTGGGGTATGTCCACTCATGGAGGCTTTGAGCTTAAAAGTGCATTTCAACTTGCCATTGGGGGTGAGGAAGTGGTCACTCCTTTTCCGGGCCAATGGGTGTGGAAATCTAACATCCTCCCTCATATTCAAATCTTTGTGTGGATGTGTTTGCATAATAGCATTGGCGTTAAGGAGTGCCTTACAAAGAGGGGGGCACAAGTGGATCCCACATGCCCTTTATGCCTCTCTGAACCTGAATCTATAATCCATGCGCTAAGGGATTGTAGAATGGTAAGAAATTTATGGGCTCAGCTAGGAGCCGAGGAGGTCAACACCTCATTCTTCAGTGGTAATTTGCAAGACTGGGTTACTACTAATGGAAAGGCAAATGGGAAGAAGCATAGAGATCATCCCCCATGGAAAACCTCCGTCCTCTTTGCAATTTGGCACATATGGAAGCAGAGGAACTATGTTGTGTTTCACAATAAGCCCATCCAACAAAACTTGGGTCACAAGATTTTCTGAGAAGCCATGGAGTATGAGCATTGGGTAAAACTCCCTAGAACAAATGCAAATAAGGTGGTTAAGAGAATCAGGTGGGAAAAGCTAGAGGCGTGGTGGTTTAGACTTAACTCAGATGGCTTCCTAACAGGTAACCCAGGTCCAGCTGGAAGCGGAGGACTCATTAGGAATGGTGAAGGTGAATGGGTCTGTGGGTATGCTAGGAAGATTGGGATCACAACGAGCTTTGTAGTAGAATTGTGGGGCCTCAGAGATGGACTCCTCCAATGTTTAAATTTCCATTTACCTGCTATTGAGATTGAAATTGATGCCAAATCCAAAGGTGATCTGCTGAATAATTCCAGGAATGCTAACAATGTTTTTTCTCCTTTGGTGGATGACTGCAGGTACCTAATCACTTAACTCCCCCGGGTTCGAATCAAGCACTGCTTCCAAGAAGCTAATAGATGTGCAGATGCCTTTAGCAAGATTGGGCTCCAGCCAAGCAAATGATTTTCTAAATGCTGACACTAATGGATTGTACTTAAACAGACTCTGTATTAAGCCTATTTTGGCTATTTAGCTTTCGTAATATATCCTTCGTTTACCCAAAAAAAAAATTTTAATGGGTGGGTTTTGGGCCTTCTAGGTCCAGGAAGAAGAGAGAGACAATGGGTACAAAAGAAAAACAAGTTGACTAAAAAAATAAATTATATATAAGTTTGAAAATAAAAAAGGATTTCATTTTCATATACAATATTAGTCAGTAACCTGAATATTTAACAAAATTTGATCTATTCTCAATATTGTTTTTGTAATTATGAAATTAGATAATTATGGTAGTTATTAATAGGCATTTTATTATGATTTTGTTTGTATACTGAAATATCTATTCTACCATTTAAGAAAAATACAATGTGGTAGGATTCATGAAGTGTGTGTATGGCTTTTGCTTATTTTTGGTAGTTTATTTGCATAGTATTTATATATATAAAAAAATATAATCTTTGGTAACTTTTATGTTAAATGTGTTACAAAAAGCTAAAAGTTAATTTATTTTAAAAAGCTAAAAAATAGAATATTTGCGCAAAAAAAAAAAAAAAAAACTAAGAAAAAAGGAAAAAATCATATAATAGGGTCCCTTAAAGGGATATTGTGAGTTTGGAAAAGAAATGAGTTTCTTTAAAATACATTAAGTTGATTAAAGATATGTACGACAGAGTTATAAATAATTAAATAGTGTGAGAACAAGTGAAGGCTTCAAAAGTTAAAGTTTCCTATCACTACAGGTTTGCATTAAGAATCAACATTAAATCTTTATCTCTTTTGCAAATGATATAATTTTAGTGGATTAAACTACAAGTGGAGTTGTTGCTGAGTTAGAATTTCGGCGAGATGATTTAGAATTCTTTTTATTAAGTAGGACTAAAATACAGTACATGGAATGTAAGTTTAGTAAAAATAGAAATAAAAATGAAGAGGTGGCAAGACTTGATGCTCAAGAGATACAAAAAAAGCCAAATCTTTCGATATCTTGGATTAATAATTCATAAAAAATGAGAGATTGAAGAGGACAAAGGATAAAGCAGGGTGGATGAAGTAAAGAAGCGTATTAGGAATCTTGTTTGATCATAAAATAACTATTAAGTTAAACGAAGAATGTAATCAAGATCAGCTATGCTTTATGGACCTAAATTGTTAAGAAGAAACATATTCATAAAATGAGTGTAATTGAAATGAAAATTTTAAGATGGATAAGTAGAAATACATGGAAAGATAAAATTCAAAGTGAGAAAATCCACTTAATAATATGAGTGGCTCATATTGATGAAAATGTGAGGAAAAATTGCTTGAGGTAGCTTTTTTTTTAAAAAGAGTTTCAACTTATGGCGTTCGCTTTTGATGATAGTTTTTTATCATCAGATCAAGACACCAATTGGTTTTTGGTGTAGTCGGGGATTGAACTCCAGACCTTTTATTCAACCAACAAAGACTTTACCACTTGAGCTAACTGGAACCTACTGCTTGAGGTAGTTTGGTTATATACAGAGTAGAGCAATTAATTCACCAATAAGAAAAAGTGAGTTTATTTAAGTTAAGAGAACCAAAAAAAAAAAAAAAGGCATTGGAAGATAAAAATAGCATTAGTAGGAGTAGTTAAAAAGACTATGTCAATTCTTGATCTGATAATAAAGAATTATCATCAAGAGCGGACGCCATAAGTTAAAACTTTCTCTAAAAAAAACTATGTCAATTTAGGAAGTAACAGATATTGAATTTTGGACAGTATAGAATGTTGGAAAAGATTCAAAAGAATACACATAATTGGCCTTAATTAATCATGTTGAAGATCCATTGCTAACTTAAAAAATTTGAGACTAGGGCACTGTTGTTACTATTATCTTTAATTCGGATACTATCATCATCTTACTCAAAAAAGAAAATAATAATAATAAAAAAAATAAACAAATGCTGCCAGCACTTCAGTTCATGTGTTTTTCGAGAATTTTGTTAGAAAAATTTCGTTTTAGTTTGTCTTTCTCTAATCTCTATGTACTTTCCTTATTCTTTTCCCTGGCCTCAAAATTCTCCAAAGATGAGTAAAACAAGCAGAGCATACATAGCTTAAGGTCTTTTTCTTTCGATTGCCGATGCGAGTCAAGTCATCGATTCTAGAGAAACGGTAATTTTATATGCTTTCAAGTTAAATCCATCAACATCATGAAAAGAAAGTGGTTGGTAAAAGAATAGGACTAAGATCGTCCGAATTCAAAGCTACGTATTCCTGCCTTGAATTCTATCTTCAACCCAGCAATTGAAAAAGAACGATCAGTCACCATTTTTTTCAGCCCAATTCCCCAAGTTCATCATACGACTTTCATTAAATCCACGTGAAGAACCAGTCAATTCAAACTTCTAGATTTAATTAAAAGTCATGAAGAGCATGTTTTTGTATAGATTGAGAAGACTGAATCAGGGTCTAAGGTTGAAATGCAATTTTCAAGTCATCACATTGACAAAAATTGCAGAATACTTCCCTCTAAATCTTTCACAACATTTTTATTGGGTGCAATTTTCAGCACGGCTAACATTTATATTGGAGAAGTTCAAATGTTTAACGTGCAAAAGACGAATAATCCTTGTCTAAAGAAAACCTGATACATGAAACTTCCAAAATTATACAAAAGGTCAAAAAAGACTTTCAACCTCAACATGAAAAACTTCCAAAAATATAACGCGGTTTTGTGAAAGAAATACACTCTACAAGAATTTCTCAATGCTGGCAGTTATGTGGTTTTGGGCTATATGAGAAATTTGTTAGAAATGAAAATTTCTCATTCACTTGCTTAATAATACACACGTGCTCTTTTATATACAAAACAGAGCGTTAGCAACTAATTTAATAGATACAACAAAACCTGTAACAGCAAAAACAAACTCTCACGTACTCTCTCACGTGCATCACTAAAGGCTAGGAATGGCAACGGGTTGGATTCGGGTCGGGTTTTACTATACCCGGACCTGACCCGCGAGCTGAAACTTGTGACCCGAACCCGGTCTGTTTATTAAACGGATTTTTTATCTGGGCTCCAGATTCGCCCCGCTGGGCCCCGTCCATCTAGGCCAGATTTAGGCCTAATTCTCGGCCCAAATCATGGCCCAATCACAATCTATTTTTTTAAGGCCCAGATGCCAAAAATAGTCTAAAAATAGGCCCAATCAACTTAAAATATGAAGAGAAAAAAAAAAAAAAAAAGGGAGGAAAAATCTTACACTGGCATAATTAAGAACCCATGATGCATATACTTATAGGGATTGTCAAACATATATAGAAACACAAATCAATTTTTTTTTTTGTTAATATAGATTTTTCCCTCGTAAAAAAAAAAAAAAATATACAAATCACAATCCCAAACATAAACAGAAACACAAATCAGCTTTTTTTTTTGCTCTTCTCTGTTAATACAAATTTTTTACTCAAAAAAAAAAAAAAAACACCCCCTCAACTTTAGAGTAGTGGCGAAATCACCCCCTCAACTTTTATATTGGTCAATTTACTCCTTAAACATTCCACAACTGCCAAATCAATACATCAGTTAATCTAACGTTAAAACACTAACGGAAGTGGCACATGACACTCACGTGAACTCAAAAAAAAAAAAAAAAAAAAAAAAAACACAGTCCCAATTTTTTTTTTTTTTTTTTTTTTGAGATAAAAAATAGAACTGTCCCAAAAATTTGAACGTGATAGAAAGAAAAAAGATGAACAGACTGGTAGAGAGGAGAGAGATAGAGAGAGAGAGAGAGAGAGAGAGAGAGAGAGAGAGGCAGTAGAACTAGAGCCACTGCGGCACGGCGTGTCAGCGCCTAGTTCTTTATCCCGCCATTGTCTTGCCGTTTGTATCCTAAAGGTGCCTTGGTGGGTTCAGAACAAGCTGACTCGTTTTGTTGATCCGTGGCACATTTTTATTTTTTATGTTTTCTCAGTGTCAAAATCTAAAAGGCAACTGTGTCTTTTGATAGGTTCCATTTTCCTTCATACTTTCCCAAAAATTTCTCTCCTATACCAACACGTATTTGTCCATCAAGCATCAACCCATTATTTTATTCATTACAATAGTTAATATGATGCCAAAAAATGAGATCGATTCCCATTGTTATATAACTTGGTAATCTATTCCCTAATATCAAATAACTAAAGTAGCAAAAGCCAAAAGAGAATCAAGAGAAAAGATTAAAAAGAGATGTTTTTGATGGGTCGCTAAGATGAGTTGGGTTTTTGTGATCGATCCGAACATCAACCAAAAAATTTTCAAAAGGGAATCAAAACAAGCTTTTTTTTTATCACATGGTTCTATCGCCTCTCTCTACTCTCTGCCGGTTAGACCCAGGTCTGTCTGTCTTTCTTCTTTCTTCTTTCTATTGTGTTTCAGATTCTTAGGACTATGTGGCTTTTTAATTTCACATGAGTCTCACATGCCACTTCTATTAATGTTTTAACGTTAGACTAACTGATGTATTGATTTAGCAGTTGTAGAATGTTTAAGTAGTAAATTGGCCAATATAAAAGTTTAGAGGGTGTCTTGGCCACTACTCTAAAGTTTAGGGGGTGTGTGAGCATTTTTCCCGAATATTTATGATGTAGTTCCACATTTGATTCTAAAATTAAGAAATAAATCTCTTTAAAAATAAATAATTTAGGACACATGGCGTAAAATTAGAACTCTAATTTGAATTTCTCTTAGTTTCACTTATTATTATTATTATTATTATTATAGATAATGACATAAATTTCTCCCACTACACGTTTTGGTAGCCAAAGTGGTAAAAAAAAGGTTGTAAAAGTTAAATGTGTGAAAATATCTAATAATTATTAGAGTAACTTAAAAAGAATAACTGAAAAGAAATTTTAATTTAGGGAAAGAGAGAGAGATATGGGTGTACAGTCAAGGGAGGTTTAATGCCAGTTAATGCTGGTCAATAACAATTAGGTAATTGCCAATGAACTCATGACGCATGGCAGTCAAATAGTGTGACTTTCTTTTATCTGTTGGAGAAGACAGATAGTGTCAAACAGTGTAACTTTGTTGCAGAGGTTGATGAGGAAATGTGGAAGTGTCTTATGAGAACACGTCTGTGGCTTTAATTATTAGGGACACATGATACGAAAATTATTAGCTACTTTGAAAGTATGGCATGTGTGAACGAGAAGGTGGAGGCTTGGGGAGGCTAAGGCAAGCGCGTAGCCACATAGGAGAGTTTGAGGTGTGTGGTAGGAAGAAGGTATGGTTGTAAATGACTTGAGTCAAAGTGATCAAGTTTAGTATTTAAAATTCATGAATATTCAAATAATTTTACCTAAAACACAAGGGGGGCTTGTAGGGAAAACTTTAACTTGTTTACGAGTTATTTGATTAAGTTATTTATTTTACATATATAATAAACGCTAGAACAAAAATATTTAGTCATTCACAAATTTATACAAATAATTAATAACTAAATTCTATTTAAAATCATATCATTTTAGTTAATTAGATAGAATAATTTTCGTTTATACACTTATAAAATTTAGATTTACCAACCTTGTAATTAATTTTAAAACTTATATAAACTTTTACAACAAAATAGACAATTTATATCATTAATAAATTAAAGATAATAATCTGGATAAGAAAAATGGACTATTTATATCTTATAAACTTATTTACAAACTTACACAATCCAATTTAAAAACTATATAAGTAGATGTTTATACATATATATATATATATATACACACACACACACACTTAAATTAAGCCTTATACTCACAAGTTTGTTCACAAATAAATTTTTATATTTGAGTCGATTTGTTTACTAATCAAACCTAAACTTAGGCTTGAACTTTGATCATTTGTTAAATAAGCCAACATAAACCTTTTTTTTTTAGTCCAAACTGTTCATAAACATAGCACGGATTAGTCGCTAACCTGTGCTATGCAAGAAAAGGAATTAAACTCCTTGCATTTGCACACAAAGAATAGAGGCATTTGCACTAATCTTGTAGCACCACTCTTTCTCACTATTATATGGCTACCCAAATACAAGAGAACCTATGTACATATATACTAGCATAGGTCAGCTACTTCAAGTCCTAAACCAAGTGGGACTTAGTTTACAAGTCCTTGTATTTCAAGGCAAACAACAAAGGAATTAAACACCTTGCATGACACGAGGAAGAGTTTGAATTCTGAAGGTTTTCGTTGGAAACACTATAAAATACCAATCTGTTAGGTTCTAAAGACTTAGGAACTAATGTTTTTAGAACTCTAATGTGTAATGTTGGCAAACCATGATCAAAACAAGTGTTAGTCTTGTTTAGACTTGCTCAAAGTGTGTGCGTTGTATGTAAAGTTGGAATCGAGTGGCTGCAGAAGTATTAGTGACTTTCGGCCTAGCTCGATCGATCAAAGAACAGGCTCGATCGATCGAATCTCGGGCATAATGTTTTTTTCTGCAGAATTTCCAACTCAGCCCTAGCTCATTAAAACATTTAGGGTTTTTTTATGTTTTGCCCTAGGTATAAAAGGCAAACCCTAGCCACATTTTTGAGTTGCTTATATTGTTGTTTGTGTGAATCTCTTGTGAGATCCTTGAGGAGCTTTCCTTCACACAAGCATAGGATTATCAAGGGGGAGATTTTTTCAAGAACTTGATGATCATTTAGTTGCTGCCATAAGAGTTTAAAGAAACACAAGCGGGTGTGCTTGTATTTGCTGGAGAATCTAAGAAAGAAGGAGTCCGTGGTCTCGGAGCTTGCACGTGGTCGTGTCAGTAAGTTCTACTGGTGGGTAGCAATAAAAAGTCGAGCGTGGGGGCTTGTAAGTCTTATTGTATGAACTTCGATTCTTTCAAGATAGTGGATTCAGGTTTACCTTGAGGATAGTTAGGTTAAATCCTCCTCAGGTTTTTATCGGTTTGGTTTCCTGGGTAATCATATCATTGTGTTATTAATCTTTCCGCTGCTTTGCATGATATGATTGTTTGATTGTGATAACCTAGACTTGGAATTTGGACTAAGTAACAACTTGGCTAATTAACTAGGTTAATCCATTTGTGTTTTAAGGGGTCTAAAAACCATCACAATCAATTAAGCTATAAGGCTCTTGGTCAACTACCACCAATTAGATCTACCATTAGTTTTAAAAAAAAAAAAGTAACAAGAAAACTAGTTAGCCGTTTGTTTCCTAATGGACCAAGTCAAAATTTTTATTATTATTATTTTACAAGTACACAATATTTATTATGATAAAAATTAGTATAAAAAATTATAAACATAGTTCAAGACATAATTGAAGTATTTTTATAACCGATAGAAGTATAACAAAAAGTTTTATTAAGTTTAATAAATATGTTCTAAGATTAAGAAAGGAATAAGAAGTAAGTAGTCTAACGATTAATTCAAGTGTCCTTTTCCTTAAAATAAAAATAAAAAAATTAAGCGTCCTATTTTTAGTTATATTATATATATATATATTCTTGTTTTTTTAAATTTAATTCAATTATTAATATAAATGGTTAATGAACCAAGGGTTGAACTATTGAATCGTTAAATCATTCCCTTAATGGATATTTATATGAGAAAATTTAATAAATATCTTAAAGGCATTGATTTATGAAATATTTTTAGAAATTTTATATGAAAAAAGAAAGAAAAAAACTAATTCATTCGCAATATTTTATATTTTTCATAAAAATAGTATCAATTTTTTTTTAGAATTGTGTACTAACAAATGCCATAAAAGCAGGGCCAGCCCTAGGCCTAGGCCACCGCCTAGGGCCCCTATTAGAGGAAGTCCCCAAATTTTGGGGCAAAAATTGATATATTTAAAAAAAAAACAAATTAGAGATATAGAGAAAAAAAAATTAGTTTTATAATTTTCCTCTATTTTCAAGACGTCCCAAAGTATTGAGTAATGTTAGAGATAATATAAATTTAAATATATGGGTCTTACAAATAGAGTAATGCTATAGTTTTACAAACTATTTTACAACATTTTTACAAACTGTTGTTGTAGCCAACTTCTTACTGGTTCTCATCTGAACCCACCGATAATAATACTTTTTTATTTATCTATAATCATTCTTCACATCATCAATTTGTAAAAGAATTTGTATCTCTAGCATTTTCCCTTACAAATATATGTGTCACTAATTGCAAGAAATAATTCAGATAGAAAAATGCTAGAAATATTATTAATTTTACTTGAAAATTTTACAAATTGATGTGACAATTAATATGATATGTGGACGTCAGTAACTTATTAAATGCATTTTTGAATTATTTTTTGTAATTAATGATACATCTTTGTAAGACTCGTGTTGTAAAATTTATAATATCCCTAACATCATTCATTCAAATACTTGTTTATTATTTTCTTGAAGTGTCACTAATCGCATTCATTTTTACATCGTTTGAAAAAAAATTTTAGTAAAATTTGTTATATCTTTAGCATTTTTCCAAAAAAAAATCATATTATAAAATAAAAAGAATAAATTTTTATTATAAAAAATTATGATATTAAATATTAGTTAAATATTATTTAAATAATAACCAAAACAACCACATTTAAATATATCGTTTTAGGCGTTCAAACTTGTTGGGCCGTCCCTGCTGTCTATCTTCTCTTTTTTTCTCAAAAAAAAGTCTATCTTCTTTTTTATACGGGACTTGCACTTGTCTGAAAACCATTCCCGGTTAAAATGTCAGGTCAGTCAAAGAAGGTTTAATGTCAGTCAATAATGGTTAGGTATCTAACCAACTCATGACGCATGTCAGTCAAATAGTGTGACTTTTTTTTATTTGTTGGAGAAGAAAGACAGTGTCATCACTCATACAATGTGACTTTGTTGCAGTCTTTAAGAAGGAAATGTTGCAGGGGTTGATGAGGAAATGTGGTAGTTACTTACGAGGACACTTACACGTTGTACGAAAATTATTAGATATTTCAAAATCCGATCCAATTTTTAAAAGAATATTTTAGGTCAGTAAGTATTTTACCTAAATCTAATATGATCTGAATCCAGCTGGTTCGTACTTGTATTCAATTCGCTTATGAAACCTTAATTATAAAATTTTAAACTTAAATATTTTTTGCTGCCCATTTCTAAAGTATATTTGTTTATTAAAGTTACATTAAATTTTCTATATTATAAATAAAAACACTAAAGATATTATTTCTCAACTTGACAAGCAGTTCTGAAATACTGAGTAGTTTATTGTCGAATTTACTATTAATATTGAGTGGTTTTTACATAAGTCATTGTAGTTTTTATTCCTAATAATTTACCTTTTTATTTTTCCCAACATGTTATATTTTATTCTTAAACTTGTAAATATTGTATAGGTTTGGATTTATTTATTTATTTTTATTTTTATGTGCAACAATAATTTTGTCAACTTTCAACAAATAAACAAATAAAATTTCAGTAAAAAGCTAATTCAAAAGAACTCTTATTTCATGTTTGATGTACATGCAACCTCTCTCTCTCTCTCTCTCTCTCTCTTATTTTTTTTTATTACTTGGCAACATTACTTGAGTTTTTCTAGTTAAAAGAGTATTACAAAATACTAAAAGAGCAAGAATAGGGATATTACAAGTTTACTACATAGATCTTGCAAAATAATATGTCATCAATCACAAAATTATAATTAAAACATGTCTTTATCATATGTTGAAATGGCACCAATCACACTCATAGATACATTACTTCATAATAATTTATATTAAAATTTGTAAAGATTAAAACCCAATGCCGCATCATTTTATCTTAAGCAGAAACTAAAGAACAACTATACTATTTTCATTTTTTCACACCATTTTCATTTTTCAGTTAACAAAAAAAAAACATATTACAGGTGTAAGGACGCAATTTGAGTCCCGAAGCCCAAAGGATGTATGTACTTGGGCCCAAATAATGCAATCTGATGAATTTGTAGGAAGTGGGAATTTGGAAGGCGGAGCTTTAATGAGTCGGACAACAAGCAAAGTGGATCAGATGACCGGAAAATGAAGATAGTGATTTAGCAAAGAAAATCGTCCTCGGCACAATCAGAGAGAAGATCAATTCTTATATATTTCTTCTGAGTTTGATTACAAGTTCAACTTTTGGTGCTACAATGTTTTCTCTCTCGATTTCTTTTCCTTCTTCATTTGCCTTAACTTCCTATTTTTATACTATCCCTTCTCCTTCATCTTTGCCCTCACGTGTAGATTAGATTCTTTGCAGTGTTGATCCACTGTCACATCATCCCACATTCCTGAAATCTCTAGAAGAGTAATTTGTAAGGCTAAAGCTATTGTTCGGGTATCACTTTCTCATTAATGCGGCGGAGAGTTAGGCTGCGAGCATTCAATGCGGTGATAGCAGCTTTCCCTTAGATATTTCTCACCTCCTGATTTGTCACAATACGTTCATGACGTATAATGTTATCCACCGGAATTTCCCCGGATGGTCACGGCGGATGACAAGACACTCTTCGACCTCTGTTTTGTAAGCAGGAGGTACTCCTCCTCAAACACTTTCTGACATTCTCAGCAGTAGTTCACTCATGGGATCTGGAGTCTTACATACTCATTATTTATACGTCCTCCGGACCACAAATTCTCCTCGGATAAGGCCCAAGGCCAAGCATATGTTCTTGGGCCCCTTATCCCTATAATAGCCAAAACTCCGGTTTTCTCCCTTTTGTCTAAGGAGAAAAATGGGGTTTTGATTACAGATAATTAATTCCACACTTTTCTCGATTTCCACACGGAGAATGTTGCTTTGCGTGTCACGCCAGCTGTTCACACGGCCGAGGGCCTGCGTGTCTCATTAATTGCTCAGGCGGCGTTCTATTCCGTCCTGCGGTGAAATGTTGATCCTACGGCTGTCGCTTCTCTTTGAAATTTTAGCGGGATAGCTCCACTTCATTCCGCCTCCTATATAAAGGCGCTGGTGGGATTACTTTTCCTTTAAGCCTTCACAAATTTGCAAACTTTTAGACCTCTCGATGGAAATATGAATGTCTTGCAGTGGAAAATTAATGGATACTATTATAAATTGATAACATGCACTATGTAAGAGATTACAGAATATAGAATCAAGAGAGTGCACCTTGAGTGCGGTGAAATTCAAAACCAAGATCGAGTATGAGAACACTTTTAATCTTCACTCCAGCATTCCACTTGTGCCCAAGATGTGTGGTCTCTCCAATCGGTTATGAATTTGTTCAAGGGAGAATAAGAGTGTCTAACACTACGCATACATGTCGATTCATGTTCTTACAAAAATGTATGTTTCTCTCCTTATGTGATTATCTAATTGGGTTAGGCATTGGGCCTTTTCCAGGTGAGCTTTTAGTATGTGGCTTGGAGTGAGACCAAAGGGAGCAGAATAGACACTAGCTCCAATGGGCTTTGGGCTTTTCTGTCATTTTCTTGACAAGTTCAAAGTTACCATTAATTATATTTAATATTACTATATAAATATAATTGCACTTTGAGCCTTATTAATAAATTATATCCCAAGATTTTATTATACATGCAACTCCTTCATAAAATATTCGTAGTAATACAAAGTCATTAATGTAAGTACATTGCTTGTAAATTACTACATCTTAATCCTTAATTACCGGTTTAACCGCTTTATGTTATTCATCATATATTTATAAAAATCGATTTCGCTAAATATATCTTTGCTGCTTCTTTACTAAAGTAGTTAGGCTAACATTACGAATAACAAACCCATTAAACATCTCGAGAATATTTTGTATCCTCGTTAAGAGACTATATGAATTTCATCTTGAGATATATGTTCCATCAATATTAAATGTGGCTGCCCGACATACGAGGTGACCATCACTTTAGATCTCACTCTGATATATCAAAACAACCTACAACTACATGATCGAGATCCATTATTCTCCGGATTAAGAGTTCATGTAAATAGAAATTCGTGAGATTTTATTACTCATTTAACGATCTTTAGGAGAATAATAAATCTCCCCGCACGGTCCGATTGATATGCATCTTAACTCTTAAAACATATCAACATATCAACTAGAAGTCTCACTTCATGATCGATACAAATCATCTTAGTTAATATGTTATAGTCTTCCACGGATAAACGTCAATTTCATCACCATTCAATTACAATTACGATTTACAAAAAAACTTGTGATTTATATCTTACGTGACTTTTCACATAAATCTCATACTATGCATCTCATGAACTATATGATAATGTCCGAATATTCATGTTACCATTATTTTAGATAATAATAACAGCTTTATCGATATGATATTAAGTCATACATCATGTCATACATAATGTCATACATAATATCATACATAATATCATACGTAGCATCATACAATAGAGGATTTAAGGGCACTAATCCTAACAATCTCCACTTGCCTTAAAGACTATTTTGCATTAATCACTCCCATTCCTTTAAATGCGACTCGAAAAGCCCTTTGAGCGAGTTTTAGTAAAGGGATTTGCTAGATTGTTGCTTTCAATCTTTGCAACTACTACATCTCCACGAGCAATGATATCTCGAATGATGTGGTATTTTCTCTCAATATGCTTTCCTTTCTTGTGATTCCTTGGATCCTTGGATTGTTTATCTTTGCTCCTTGTGTCGCAAAACAATGTGATAGGAACTTGCTCCGTTCGCCTTTGAATCGGAAAGGAATTTCTTGAGCAAATAGCTTCCTTTGATGCTTGAGCGGGAACATACTTTCGGCTTCCATGGTGGAGTACGCGATACATGATTGTAATACTCCTCAACTTTTGGCTCCACCTCCCAAAGGTGAATACACATCCTGATGGACTTTCTAAAATCTAGTCAGATTGAAAATATGAATGCACATGGCCAATGGGAATCAAATCCTCATACCCGGTAAACAAGTATATAATTTCGTTCTCTGTAGATACTTGAGAATATGCTTTATGACTTGCCAATGTTTAGTCTGGATTTAGATTGATATCGGCCCGACCATGGCTGAATAGCGGATATACGGTCTAGTATAAAGCATGACATACATGAGACTTCCTATTGCGAGAAGCATAAGGAACTTGTCTCATTATGTTTTCCTCTTGAGTTTTAGGCCTTTGGTCATCGAGAGAGGAATTCCATGTCTAAAGAAGTAATCATTTCTTTGAGTTTTGCATGCTAAACCATTCTAAATTATATCTATATATCTAGCTTATGATAAACCTAACATCTTATTCTTGCGATCTCGCAAAGCGATCCTTAGAATAAAGTTAGCCTCGCCCAAGTCCTTAAAATATCAAATTGGCTTGACCAACCAAACCTTCCTTGATGACATCACTCTACATCATTTTCAATTAGTAGAATACCATCAACATAAAGCACCTTTAGGAACATTACTACTTTGTCTTGATGTCTTTTGTACACACATGGTTCATCAAAAATTTTGTTCAAAACCAAATGATTTGATTGTGATCAAATCGATGTTCCATGACCTAGATCTTTGCTTAAGTCCATAAATGGACCTTTTTAACTGCATACCATATGCTCTTGGTTCTTTGCTATGAAACCTTCTAGATTGCATCATATAGATTTCTTCTTGGTGCCATTAAGAAATGCAGTTTGACATCCATTTGCCAAATCTCATAATCATAATGGCGACAATGGATAAGAAAGGGAATTACGATAGATTTAAGCATTGCTCTTGGTGAAAAGGTTTCCTCGTAATCAATCATTGTTTTTGAGTATACCGCTCGCCCTTAGCCTTTAGGTTTCAACCTTTCCATCTATCCTCTCTTCCTCTTGTAAACCCATTTGCAATCAACGGGTTTAATGCCGTTAGGCACCTTTACAAGATTCCAAGCAGTTGGAATACATAGAATCTAATTCGATTTCATCTTGGCTTTGACCTAATGATGTGCATCTATATCATTCATTGCCTCTTCATAAGTGTAATGTCAGATTCGGCCTCTCTTCTAAGATAGCTTCATAAGTTTCTTCCAAACCTATAAATTTTATAGGAGGCCGAACAATTCTCCTCTGACGAGGCACGTATACTAGTCATCTGCATGAGTAATATCTTGTGGTGTGTCCAATACGGCCATATCATCTCTGGGTTCATCCATTGGTTGTTCAATTACGGGTTCATTCATTTCGATCCAACCTGACTCTACTTTTAGGAGTATAATCATTCATATAGTCATTTTCTAAGAATTTGGCATTTGTGCGACAAACATTTTAGTATCTTTATGACTATAGAATAAACTCTCAGTGAGTTCCACTTTGGATACCCTCTGAATAAAACCATACATTTTAGGCTATAACGAGACTTTCCTTTTAACACATGTGTTGGACAACCCCCAAATATGGGTTGTCTCATTACTTTTTAGGCTTACGCCCATTCCGGCTCCACGTGTGTCTTAGGAGCAGGACTTGAAGGTACTAAATTAGGAAGATACATTACGTATTCAAGGCACTTATCCCAAGAAATTGATAGAGGATTGAATAACTCATGCAGGACTAACCATATCTAAAAGAGTCATATTCCATTCTTTTCGCTACACCATTTTGTTGTGGGTTCAGTGTAGTCAATTGGGATACAATCTCATTTCAGTTAAGTAATCCTTAAAATCCCCAAGAAGGTATTAGCCACACGATCAATCGAATGGCCTTTATGCGTTTGCAATTGATTCTCAACTTGACCTTAAACTCTTTGAACTTTCAAAGGTTTCGGACTTAGTTTCATTAGATACACATAACCAAATCTAGGTAATCATCAATGAAAGTAATAAAATACTCATAGCCACCTCTTGCACGGATTGACATAGGACCACACATGCGAATGTGCTAATTCAAGCAAATCTTGGGCTCTTTTACCTTTTGCATTAAAGATGCGTTTGTCATTGCCCTTGAAACAAGATTCCTAATGGAAAGTCATCAAAGTCTAATGGCTCTAAGAGACAATCTTTGATCGATCTTTGAATCTTATTTGAATTAATATAGCCAAGCGTAAGTGCCAAAAGATATGCATCACTAATGAAGAGCTTTCTCTTTAATGATTTTACATGAGAGTTATTATCTAGTCGAGAATTATATAATTCATGCTTATGAGTTAAAATATAAAGACCATCACAATGTGCCCCGAGCAGATAAATATTTTACCCTTCTTTATTCTGATATTGTCTTTAGAAGATAACACAATATCCATGTTTACCTAAATAAGTTGTAGAAATTAAATTCCTCACGAACATTAGGTACATCTGGAGTGATCTTTGTGTGAACTCTGAACAAAAATATAAATTAAAAACACCAAATGACTACAAGCGGAATCCTGCTCCCATTAGCTAAAGTAAAGAAACAATTCCTTGGGTTAAGCTTTACAGTCTCTGGAACCCACTGTGAAGAATTGCGGATATAATTAGTCATGACCCTAAATCACACACCAAGAATCAAGTGGGATTTTGTACTAAGCTTATATTTAAGGAGGAATAAGACTATTCATACCATATTATTGGCGACTGCAGATTTGGACAATTCCTCTTCCAATGTCCTTTCTCACCACAATGGAAACATTTTCCTTTAGTCATTCTTTCCTTTGTCGACCCACACAAGCAATTTGCTTACCCTCTTGCTGGTGAAGTCAATAGCTGCTTCTTTCTTACCCATGCCTTTCGGCTTAGGTTAAAGGAAGTAAGTTTATTACCATATTGGCATCAACACTAGAAGTACCAAGAATGCCTTGTGCCTACCCGACTCATTCATTAATTAGACGAAGAATAAATCTTTTGTTCATATTATAATTGAGTGAATTCCTTAGATGATTCCGATAGTGACTAGAGTATCATATCCACTTAGGATTCTCCATAATATACGACACCTAAAACTTCGGTGTATTCGGGTTAGAGATCATTGTAAGACAATGCTCTCGCTCATTTGCCATCGATCATTTTGGTATTGTAAATTTGCCTGTGGTTTCTTGCCTTACTTGAGCAGCCTTGCTCACCAAACATCCTTGATTTAGCATATTATGAATCTAGTTTCTATCTTTTGGCTGATGTTATAGAACATTTGAGATAGATCTTTAGGATGTAGCATGGCCTCATTAGATTTGCATACTTGATCATATTCTTGTTTTCCTCGAGGAGCATCTAATGAAAGCTAGGACATGGTTTAGTAAGCACCTGTTTGTGCTCTTGATAAATAATGTCAAATTTCTTTTCAGTCCAACATAGTTGGATCGGTCAGTTTGTTTTGATTAAAAATAGTAATAAGTGGGCTAAATGATGCTGTAAATACGAAATAATAAATATGAATATAATAAGTAAACTAGACATTATTAATTTAGCATATAAACATATAGTATGGAACCTTAATAAAACCATAATGTAATATGTACAACGACAACCCAATCCATATTAATATCATAAGCATAGAATGTTCAATACTATGTTGATTGAGAACTATTCTCATTATTAGTACTATCATGATAACTCTTATAAAACATTAATAATATCTTGGATTATACATTTGGCCTCTAAATAATAATAGTAAGAACTCAGCATAGAGGATACTATAATATTTAGTCTGTAGTGTATTCCATTGTCTAGAATCATGTGTAGCCTGTTCATCTCCTTAACGGGCTTATCTTGGTACCGTGATACAAACACCACTTGTGGAATGCAAAGCTCGAAGCTAAGACAAGGTGTTTAATCAAACCACCCCCAAACCAAGTAATTCAATCTTGTAGGACCATGAAATAAATACTCTCCGCATGGAATGCTAAGCAAACAAAGACAAAATATATATTTCATACTATTATGAGCAAGCTGGTGACCGTGAGATCAACCCATATCTCTCTCCCACTAGATGTTTTTAGAATAAGGTTTTTAATTATAAAACATGCATAATCTAATTACATGGCCTTGCACTTTAAACATTTGAAAAACACATAGAAAAAATTCAAAATTCCCTTAGTGGCATTTTTGTAGGAAATCGTGACACCTAAACGCTTTCGAGAAAATGTGTTAAGGCAAATAGTGAAAGCACAAAATTCGAGACGAAACTTTCACTACGTCTAGCTACTATTTCGCTAGTAAAGCTTACCCAGCGAATTGTTTTGTGAAAATACAAAAATTAGACGAAACTTTGTATTGTCTGCATTGTTTCGCTAGTATAGCTTACACAAAATTTTATTAGCCAGGCATTTTTGGCGAGTAATTTCACGAAAGTTACTACGAAAAACCCGTGTTTTAGTTACGGAAGAGAAAATCTGAGCAGTTTTCAACATTTCATGAATAAACAAATACCATATGAACATGATAGATAGAATTTGATATCAAAAAATTGAATTCCATTGATGCTATAGCCTTAAAGTTCAATTCAACATACTTGAATTCAGAGAATTTAAAACAACATCATAACATCAATATCAGTTTTATCAAACCATAGTTTCAACAACCATGCTAATTAATACATATATATAATCTTCTTTTATGTAAACTATCTACAATTCCAACTCACAAAAGCATGTTATACAGTTGAAATTGAACCGCTCACGATGCCATTTGATGGAAATAGATAGTAACGATGGAAAAGTGCGGATCTACTTCATTCATGGGGTGATAATATGTGTTATGTAGAGATTACGAATATAGAATCAAGAGAAATTAATACCTTGGTGCGGTGTTTAAAATAAAAAATCGAAGTACTTGAGAATACTTAATCTTCACTCCAATTCACTTGTGCCCAAGATGTGTAGTCTGCAAGAAAATCGGTTTATATGAATTTGTTCAGGGTGAATGAAGAGTGTCTAACACTCACATACGTACCATTTCATGTTCTTACAAAAATGCGTATGTTTCTCTCCTTATAAGCGATTATCTAATTGGGCTAGGCAGTGGGCCTTCCGGGTGGGAGCTTTAGTATGTGACTTGGAGTGGAACCAAAGGGAACAAATAAGACACTAGCTCCATTGGTTTGGGCTTTTTGTCAACTCTTGACAAGTCCCAAAGGATTACCATTAATTATATTTAATACCACTATATAAATATAATTGCACTCTAGGACTTATTAATAAATTATATTCCAAAACTTTATTATATATGCAACCCTTTCATAAATATTGTAGTAATACAAAGTCATTAATGTGAAATTGCTACTTTGCCAAAATTACTACATCTTGATCTACTTAGTGCCAGTTTAGCCTTTATGTTATTCATCCTTATATTTATGAAATCAATTTCATAAATATATACTTTAATAACTCTTTACTTACTAAAGTAGTTAGGCCTAACATTCTAAAATAACAAACCTATTAAATTTATCTCAAGAAGGGAATATTTTGTATCTCCGTTAAGATGCTATGAATTTCATCCCAGAGAATATATGTTAATCAACCCAGTAAATGTAGGTGCCCAACATCACTTGAGATTTTGGCCGTTACTTTTGATCTCACCCTTGATATATCAAAGCAACCTACACTTCATGATCATATTTCATTATTCTCTTAGGATTAAAGAGTTCATGTAAATAGAAGTTGTGAGATTTATTATTCATTTGGCAGTCTTTAGGAGAGATAATAAATCCACAGCGGTCTGATTCAATATGTCTTAACTCTTAAAACATATCAACATATCAACTAGAAGTCTCCCACTTTACCAGTCAAGACAAATCATCTTAGTTAATATATTTATAGTTTTTGCATTCAAACGTAATTTCATCACCGACTATGAACTATAATTTTGAGTTTACAAAGAACTTGTGATTTATATCTTCTATGACTTTTCACATAAATCACATACTATGCATCTCATGGTATATGATAATGTCCAGTGTTCATGTTACCATTATTTTAGATAATAATAAAACAACTTTATCAATAACAATATTAAGTCATACATAATATCATACATAACATCATACAATAAGATTTAAGGGCACTAATCCTAACACTCTCAAACTCCCAAGCTCTCAAGTCTTCTTAAATCTTCCAACGTCTCGAAACTCCTAAAGTGTCACCTGTTTTCATTTCATAAGTCTCTAGTCCTTAAGTTCTTTTCTTCTCGGCTGACATCCTCGAGCCTTCTAATCTTCCGTTCCTTTTCAAAAATATTTCCCTTACTTTCCACTGGTTGTAGATGGGTAGATTGAGTACCTCGTAGATTCTCTGCGGTATATGGAGGAGCTTTAGGGCCCAATATCACATTCCACGAGGGGTTGCCTGCGTGTGTGCTCGGACAGGTGGATTTATAAATAAGCGAATGGGAGGTTGTCATTCCCTATGTTAGCCTTTATAGAAGGAGAATGACACTCCATGGGTAAATTGACTTCGAGGCGCTGTCAACCATAGACTATGTCCCCGCGGTGTGATGCTCAGCGAGCAGGTGGGTTTGAGACTCACTTTGGCACGTCGTCCATATGCGTACCTTCAACTCTTGACTTTCGAGTGTGCATAAGTCTAGGTCTAACATTGTTAGGCTTGTATCGTGTCTTCCTAAGTCCAACAAGGGCATAAGGGCGACACTACTTGGGTGCCTCAGGGAGTATGCGGCGGTCTTCAGCGCTTGACTTCGGGAGAAAGAGCGGTGGTGCCAAGGTTAGGTCCTTTATACGGGATTTAGTTTTTAGCTTTGCTATTCTTCCCTTTAATATTTTGTATTCCTTTGATGATGGGATTTATTGAATTCGACCATGATTTGTTCTTCGACTATTTTTACAGACAAAAGGCACATGCCTCCAGCCTCGGCTTGATCACGTCGTGAGCCTCAACGAGTCCTCAGTGCGAGGTGTTCGTAAGTGAGGATAGAGCGGTGAGGGTAGTCTACCGTCTGGACTTCAAGCCAATCTCGGACAACTTCCGGGGGAGGTGGGCCCACTAATCGGGGGCGAGGCAGCCTGGAAGCTTCGAGGATAGGCGTGTTACTTGCTTGGGTTTCTTGCACGAGGGCGTTAACGCGCTGAGCTACCTCCGTTCTTGCTCTCCTGAGCGGCTCAGGAAAATTGCCTCCTCAACATCACTCGGAGGGAGATAGACCAATTCCACCTCGAAGAAGAGAGAGAGGGTAGGGGATCTGTCATCCACATATCAAACTCGGACGAGTTTGGCCAAGGATCAGTGTTACCGTACCCCAGTCTTTATGCTTGAAATGGTGATAGCTCGAGGAGGGAAGAAGAGATGTTGTAATCCAAGGAAAGGGCTTAAAGGACCTTCGAGGGAGAATAAAGGGTCATCTTCCAAAGGCCCCAAGGATTCTAGCCCCCTCTTCTCTTCCCCCTCCTCCTCCTCCTATGCCGACTGCTCTTCATACCCATTTGAAAGAAAGAAAAGGAAGAGGCGAGAAGTGGAGGAGGTGAGGTGAATCCTTGAGACAAAAATAACTGACCCAGACAAAGGTTGGGCCCTTGATCAGATAGCGGGGAGGACAGGGTGGCCGAGGTGCGCCAACAACAATCACCTAGACTCCTTGACTAGAGTTGGATGGAGTTTTGCCATCCCATGGAACTCTGCTCAGGGGGAGTTTAGAGAGACACTCTCTTATAGTGAAGGCCACAAAGTAGCCCTACTCTGTAGAAAGACATAGGCATTACAAGGCACATGAGGCGACCAGACCTTCCATGTCCCACAGAAATGGGTCTAGCCATGGTAAGTTTACCACCATACTTCTTAATTTAAATGCTAAGTAGCCGCTCTGTTTATTTTATGGTTACTATTCCATTATGCACGTATATTTCTTTAACATGATATTCTCTTGTTGTTTTGCACGAGACTCTCTAGGGAAGTTTTGTAAGCAGGAGTGGTCAAGGGCCGCCGAGAAATGAGGCCCGGACAAGAGGCCAACCTCTGCGTCGAGGCCAACAAGGCCTTGGGCGCATCGAGAATAGAAAATAAAACTTCTGAGTAATTTGGTTCTTTGAGAGAGGCGCGTCCCGAGTGCAGGCGGGCTTAAGAACACCCGAGGACCGAGGGCCGAGGACTAGCAAAGTGTACGTATTGAGATAGAATTGGCCACATAAAGCGACAAGTCCTAGAGCTAAATGCTGACTGGAGAGGCTAAAGTTGCCGCTCGGATGACGAAGGCTGCGGAGGCCACCAGAGGCAAATCCTATAAGCGGGGGTGTAAAGACTAAAGGCAGGCGGCGGGGAGTCTATGAGGACTATTGCAAGGAAGTGTGGTGGAAGCCCTCAACCTAGAAGTCCTTTGTATGCTCTCTTCTTCAGTGGATGGAGGCTAGGAACATCTACTACCCTCACGACATTTGAGGTTCGGCCAGACCTCCTTCCACAACTCTGCACCACTGCCATCGCCGACCGCTGCCATCGAGGCCTTTCTTCCCCTCCAGGGTCCTAAAGGAGCCTAGCCAAGTTGGTGACCAAGGTCGGGGGGTTGAGAAGGCCAAGGATAAAGGGAAGGGAAGAGTCCGAAACTTTGCCCGAGAGGCGAGGGTGCAGAGCGAGGCTGCCAAGGCAAAGAGATCTTTGCCCGAGGCTAAGGCGTTCTTGTCGATCGAAGGAGTAGAGGACAAATCCAGGATCTGCCATGGTCAAAGATGCTCCTGCTTCTAGCCGTAACAAGACCTCATCTCCGATTCCAAGGCAGCTCACAGGATTTCATGCCTTCTTTCCTTTTTTGTAGTTTTTGTTTTGTATTGTTTTTGTAGTGGCAATTTCTTTGTTGTATATAATGTACCTTTTCTTTTATTTAATGAACTTGCTTTGCTATGAATCTTTCTTTTCCCATAAAATTTATTCTCTAGTTGGTGTAGTTATTGTGTTGCCTTGATAAGACTTAGGGTTGATGTTGCTAACGATGGCAGGTGTTGCTAATTCGAGATAAATTAAACATATAAATAGTAAAGAAAATGATCAAGTATTTGTATTGAGAACCAAGCCCCCAACGAGGGGAAGGCTAAATCTCATGGAGATGAACAAAGCTTGAGTTAGTAGAAAAATATCTAAGGGACCGGACATAGTCACAGTTGCTTTCAATGCTGTGCAAATAATCAAGGATATTAACACCCCGAGGCAAATGATCGAGGAGCCGGATATAACTAGGGACGTGTTTTAACATAGAATAACATGAAGTAATTTACCCAAAGCATGTGGTCAGACTAGGCATGATTAAGGTTCTTGTTTAATATTTAGCAAGTGAACCTCTGATATCAATTTACCCAAGGCATGTGATCAGGGAGCCGGGCCTAGTCAAGATTCTGATTTGATACTTAGAGATGTTAGTAAGTGTTAATTTACCCAAAGCATGTGGTCAGGGCGAGGCATGGCCAGTTACGATTTAACACTTAGAAATATGTCGATGAAATTAATTTACCCAAAGCATGTAGTCGAAAGGGCCAAGCATGGCGAGGTTACATTTTAATACTTAGGAAGATGTCATTAAGTAGGTACCCAGCATGTGGTCAGGGACCGAACTAATAAGGTTATTTAACACTTAGAAAGATGTCAATAAGTGTTAATTTACCCAAAGCATGTAATTCAGGGGCGGTTGTAGTAGGGTTACATTTAATACTTAGGAAGATGTCATTAAGTATTAATTTACCCCAAAGCATGTGGTCAGAGGACCGGGCTTTAACTAAGGTTGTTTAACACTTAGAAAGATGTCGGTAAGTGTTAATTTACCCAAAACATGTAGTCCGGGCCAAGCATGTGAGATCTGTTTAACACTTAGAAAGATGTCGGTAAGTGTTAATTTACCTAAAACAAGTGGTCAGGGGCCAAGCATGAGCGAGGTTACGTTTAACACTTAGAAAGATGTTAGAGAGAATATCAACTTACCCGAGGTATATGGTCAGAGCCATGTATGACGAGGGTTACATTTGATATTCAAATAAATAATAGGAAGTACAGTATAATGCAATAAATGAGGAATACAAGTGAAACTTTATTAATAATAATACCTTCTTAGATTGTTTACATTCTAAGGGCGTGGTTTAACATTTTCATCTAGGTCTTCAAGATAATAGGCACCTATTCAGGCCGCCGGTGATACGTCTGACCCTTTCGGTTGGGCCCCTAATTTTTCCATCTTTGGGTTCTTCGCGATACCTAAAACCTTTCTTAATACCAATTCTCTAGGTGCTGGCCTTGGCCTCACGTTAGCATCATACCCATATAAGCTTGTGTTGATAATACGCCAATTGAACCATGACATTTCTCTTCTTTCTTTGTAAGTCTAAGCTTTTCCTAATAGCCCATCATTGTTACTCGGGGTGAAAGAACTGCGTTCTCGGCGTTGAGAATCCCGATCTCCAGGGATAACGACTCGGCTCATAAGTCATTGAAGGGGGTTTCCCTGTTGACTGCGAGGTGTGGTCGTCGTCAAGGACGTGCGGCTTCTTCCACCCATTTTCCCTTCGCATCCAATCTTTGCTTGGTCCATTCCTTTATGACCTTATTGGCCACCTCGGCTTGTCCATTCCCTTAATGAGATAGGCCGGGGGTGGAATACCTATTCGCTAATTCCCAGTCATCAGCCACCTCACGAAGGCCTTGCACTATCGGCCGAAGGCCGTTGTCGAGATGAGGAGTATGGGGGATCGACAGGGTGACAATATTTTCCAAACAAACCTCTTGCATCCCGTCGATATTTGCCAATGGTTCGGTTCAACCATTTGTTGAAGTAATCAGTGCCAAGCTAGCAAATATCTCTTATTTCCCTCTTTTGCCTTAGGGAAAGCACCTATAATGTCAAGCCACTACTAAGCAAATGGCCAAAGAAATTTTGAGCAGGATTAAGAACTCCTCTGGGATTTACAGTGAATGTTTGGTGTAAATCTGGCATTGATCACACTTTTCACACTCTTGTGCTTCTTTCATGTTTGGCCACGGTATCCTTGAGTGGGGGCTCTTGTGAAGTTAAGATACCTCTGTGTAGCTACAAATCCCTTTTTGCTTAACTCCTCGAGGAGTAGCTCACGATACTTGAGTGTGCATGGCGAGTATGGCCCGAAAGAAACTGGCTTGTACAATTTTGGTCCTCGGGCTGACTCAAACCGAGAGCCTTTCTTCGCTTTGTGGAAACCGATTTCTCAAGACAGATATCTTTCTAAGGAATAGCACTGGGGTCTATCGACTAGACCCTTTGTTTGATGGATATGAACCCTCTCTCCCTTATCCAGTGAAACACTGCCAAGATTTTCAACAATGATGACCCTAAGTAAACCTGTGCCAAAGAGGTTGCAAGAGTGGCGAGGAGAGTCGGCATGTGTGTTTGCTCCTGGGATATGCAACAGGTTGAAGGAGCTCGAATCTGATTGAAAGTGTCTCACTTCTTAAATATTCTTGCATTCTCACATCCTTGGCCTCTGGCTCTGCTTCACAGCCTCGACCAATCTTGAATTTGAGAATATCTCCTCTTGCCTTTCCTCCCATTTTTGAACTATGGCCATTCCCACAATGGGTCTCATACTTAGCCTCGTATTTGTGGCGGGAAACCTGATGCTAAGGGTTTCTCAATAGTGATCTTCTTAGGAGATATTAACACTAGCCTACTCCAAATCTTCTTTGATTCGCTGCACCATCCACATACACCCTCTAGGATAAAGGTTCCTGCAAGAAGACCATGCCAACTAATTTTCATCCACGCCTTGCTTTTCTATTTCTTCTCCTAATGGGGATTCAATGAACTTGGCTACCAAATCTGCGAGGACTTGACCATTGACAAAGGTGCGAGGTATGTATTTAATGGCAAAGACTCTGAGATTTTTACCCCATGTAATCCTCCTGTGGAAATCAACCTTTCCCAGTGGCGTCGAAGCGGAAGTTGAGTTAAAACAACAAGCGTGTGGGATTGAGTAGTGGGGAGTTCTGGCGATAGCATGTACTCACCCAGCTAAAATGAAAACTTTCTCCAATGGTAGATAATAAACACGCTTCATGCAACGATTTGCCTAGTAAGTGGCCTCTGTACACCATCATCAATTCGTGTCGACACCGAAGCTTACGTGAAAAACCACGGCAATGTAAGCAAACAAGACCTTTTCCACCTCTAGCCTAGACATGACAAGTGGCCGAGAAAGGTATTCCTTAAGCTGTTGAAAAGCCAACACGTACTTCTCGGTCCTTTCGAATCCCTTCCCTTATTCGCAATTGAAAGGGGGTGCGCATACGTTCGTCGATCAAAGATCGCCGGTTCAAGGCGCGATCATTCTATTAGCTTTTGGACCTCTTTGGGATTCAAGGTAGTCGTAGTTGTTAATTGCCTTAACACGATCGGGGTTGACCTCAGTTCATGATGAGTGACCATATAGCCTAGAAACTTGCTTGATCCCATGCCAAAGGAGCACTTGGAAGCATTAAGGCGCGGCTGTGCCTCCTGATATTTCAAAATATCCTCAAGGATCCCCATGCTTTCGGACACCATCTTACTCTTCACCACCATATCATCTATATAGACTTCAATACTTTTGCCTATTATGGCTCAAACATTCTGGTCATTATCCTCTGATAGGTAGACCCCACGTTCTTCAAGCCAAAGGCATAACTTTGTAGTGGTAATTTCTCGTAGGAGTGACAAAAGTTTGTCTTTTCTTGATCACCCAAGGCGATGGTATTTGATGGTATCTCTAGAGGCATCTAAAAAACTCATCGAGGATGGCCCTACGATTTGCATCCACTAGATTTGGTCTATCGAGACATAGGGAAAAGGGTCTTTTGGACGAGGCTTTGTTTATATCAGTAGAAGTCCACACACCTTCGCCCCATTTCCCTTTTCTTCTTCACCACCATAGTGTTAGTCGTACTCGGGATAAACCTCTTTAATGGCCCCGGCTGCTTAAGTTTCACCACTTCATCTTTGGCAATATCGGAATGGTCCTTAGATGGCTTGGCCAGGGAGTGGTTGCTTTTTAGGGATGGCAGATGGATTAACATTCAAATGATGACGGATGAAGCTCGGATCCACCGGGAGCCTCGTAAGCTGCTCCATGCGAACATGTCAACCCATTCCTCCTGAAATTTCACCGGCTTTTCCTTCTCTGAGGAGGTAGTTGAGCTCAGTGGAAAAAAACTTCTGGATCGTCACTATAACAATTTTCTCTAAATCCTCACACTTCGCCTCTTGACTATCCATCAGGTAACAGGAGTCCTTGATTACTTATAAACTCCTTTTAGTGGTGAGTCGAGAGACTCGGTGTCAAGCGATGCATGATAGCGCTGCAAGCATTAATGCTGCCACGGATTGGCTCCACACTAGCTCTGTCCGTCCCAGAGATGGATACTTCACTCTCCAAATGGAGTGTGGGAAGCAGCTCCCAGGCATGGAGCCAAGGCCATGCTACAATGGTTGTGTATAGAGAATAAGCATCACCCCTGGCCAAATCCACCTCGCCCACCTCTAGCACCTTTCCTTACCGGGTAGTCTAATTTGACCACTTTAGAATAACAACCTTTCATTAAAGCCCACGGAGGGTGAATCATATTTCGTCAGATCATCCACCTTCAAATTTGGCCACTTATACAAAATCGGGATACATAATCTCTGCGCCCCGCTCTACACTGATCTACTAACACCCTCTTTACATGTACCTTTTATCTTGAGAGTGACCACTTAGGGGCATCATCGGGGTTGTATGGTCGGCCTTATCGTCGTCAAAGGAAGCTCCTTATTTAGTCAAATTTCTACCACAGCCTGCTCTTCGACTCATGTCCCGAATCCTTGGCGGCCCAGACCTGACATCACCACACAGACGGATGAGAACCAGTCCTCCCGAACAACGAGGGCGTCTTTTGGTCTTGTACCCGAAAAGGGCTCGACAGAAACATCCCTCAGAAGTTCACGATCTTGTCTAGCCACTCACGACCCTTTAGGATGAATCTGAAATTGTGACCTTCCCTTCCCGGACAGGTGATCCAAATGATTCCACAAAGTGCAATCTCATGTGTGCCACGATCCTGATGGTATTAGCGGTGAAACTTTAATTGCGCCGTCAAGTCGCCTCCGTCTTATTTGGCCATTTAAAAAGAATGGCTCGTTCTTTTGATCTTCTCCCAAGGAAACTTGATGTCTTGGTTCTCGAGAACACCGCATTAACCATTTGGTATTGGTGGTTCCCGATTACCCAGCATAGTCTCTCAGGGGCCAGTTATTGTTGTATCGGTCCGACTTGAAATCCCTCCTCTCTTGAGGATAACCTTAGCCCTTCCCTTCCTCTTTGTTGGTCTTCCTTGACTCTGCGCCTTATCAATTTGGTCCATGGTGGCATTATAATAAGCGGGTTTCCCAATCAAAGACTTCTCAAGCCATGCTTTCGGCAAGTAGGCGGACCTTAGAATCTGATGGCCACATCGATAAAGTCATCATCTATCTCGTTGAACATCTCCTAGTAATACTGTCCAGGAGTATGTTTCGGGGGTCTTCTCGCTTCTCGTAGTCATAGGCACGAGAGAATCTAAGCGAGATCAAATGCGAGTGAGTTCCTCAAGATCATGGATCTCGCCACCAGTCATCGAACCACCTTATGGCCACGGGCCTGGCTGGAGAACACCTTGCATTAATGCCTCGTTCTTGGAGTGCAGCCATTCTGCAGTTAGTGGCTCATGCTCCACGAGAGTCTGTTCGATCATTGTACATGGTGAGCGTTGGCTAAAGTGAGCTGCCAGGGGAAGTTTCCCCTCGCAGTCGCGTGAAGGTGACACCGGAAATGGGTGGCGCTACGCTCGTCGCGTATTTCCCAGGCCTTTGGAAGATGAGCTCTGTTTTCTTTCGTAGGCGGTTGTCCTCATCATACGAGAAAGACTCCTTTGGAGAGTCCTTGACTGGGTCACATAACTACCATCCTTCTCATCACCGAGAAGAGGAGTCAATGTGGAGAGGGAGTTAGCTCTTGGTGTGGCGTAACTTCCTTTCAGTTGATCAATCTCGGTTGCATAATGCAGTATTCTTCTCATGAGAAGGTAGCTCTTTACCTCGAGGTGGCTCCTTGCGCTAGTATGGGTGGTATGTACACTAACCTCCCGGTCCCTCCGCGGCTCCAAGATTAACAAAATGATCTTCGTTGGGACCCATGGGTCCTCAGTTCGAACACGAACCTACCATAGTTGGACGTTAACTTCATTCTGACACCCGAATTTCCATAGGCACCAATTGTAGGGCCTTAATTTGAGTCATAAGCCTAAAGGATGTATGTACTTAGGCAAAGCCTGATACAATGAATTTAGCAGAGAGTGGGTTGGAAGACTAGGCTTTAATGAGTCGGACAACGAAGCAAAAAAATGAATCCGGATGACTAGAAAATGAAGAGATAGGCGGATTTAACTTAAAGAAAATGGGTATAGGCACAATCCGAGGAGATCGGTTCTTATATATTTCTTCTTAAGTTTGATTACCAAGTTCAACTTTTGATTTCTACGGTGTTTTTTTTTCTCTCAATTTCTTTCCTTCTTACCATTGCGCCTTTCTGTTTTATCTTTATCCTTCTGCTCATCTTTTTGCCCTCCGTGTAGATTAGATTCTTGGGTGTTGATCACTTGTCATCAGTACCTTCTTGAAGTCTACAGAGGTAGGTTGTAAAGAGTGAAAACTATTGTTCATGTATCACTTGCTCATTAATGTGGCCGAGAGAGTTGAAATACCGGGAGCGTTGATGCGGTGGTGGCATTTTCTCTTAGATATTTCTGCCTGCTTGGATTTGTCTTGTCGTTCGCGGCGTATAACGTTATCACCGAGTCGGATGGTCACCACGGGTGACAAGACACTCTTCGACCTTTATTTCGCTTAGCAGGAGTACTCCTCACCGGCTTATTCTAGCATTCTCAACGTAGTTCGCTCATGGGATCCACGGGTGCCCCACATACTTATTACTGTTTATACGTCCTCGGACCCTGAGAGTGTCTCGGACAAGGCCTAAGGCCTAACTGTATTCTTGGGCCCTTCTCCCTACAACGGGCATGGTTTTAATTTCAGGTGGTTGTATGGTCCGACCCGGTTAGTGAACCTCGTAAATGCGGTTCTTTTTTAACTAAGAACACTGTCTATGCTAAAAAAGTAGGGGAACCGTTCAACTGCAGTCCAACCGCACGAGTTCTAAGAATTGTGATAGGTTTCAATAGTTCCTACTTCCCTTTGAATCTATACACCCAAAACTTCCACAAAAAAAGGAACAAACATACCTATACATTTCACAACAACAACCAAAAAAAAAGAAAAGTAATGGTGAGAAAATTGAAAGTGAAAAGTCAAGAAGAAGCTGTGGTAGTCTACTGGTACTAGGTTGAAGATAGAGAGAAAAGGAATAACAAAGAGGAAGACAAAACATAAAAATGATAAAAGTGAAGATATAGATGAGAAGAAATTCAAAAGTGAGGAGGGTAGAATTCGAGGAGTCAGAGACTAGAAGTCGTGGATGAGAAAATACGAAATAAATGGGAAATAAAGTGGTGTTATGAAACTAAAATGTCGAAATAGAGACAAAGAAAGAAGTGGGGGTAGGTGGTGATAATTAATGAAATGTCATGTTTCTTTTTCATTAGTTGATAGACTTTTTAAATATATATATTTTTTCATTCGATGTGTGTTGTTTTTATTGTGCCACTTTGTTTGCACGCAATACAAATTGTATTTAACCATTTTTTTCAGAAACAAGTTGTATTTAACTATTTACACCAAATACCCGTTTAAATATATAAACATTAGTAAATGGTAAAAAAAAAAGCAATTCAGCATTTCATTTCATAAATTTAAAAATAGTTATAAATGACTAAATAATTATATATTATAAGAAAAATACATTTAATTGGATTATTTTAGTCAATTTTTCTATTTGTACTAATTTAATATATTTATTTATATTTTATATAATTATTAAATTAATTATGATGTCATTAAAGTTTAATCTCGATTCGATCTCTAAAATCTTGAACCTCTTTTTTTAACGGTTCGTTGAATAGTCCAGATTTGAAAATCATGATTAAATGTATGTGATTAGTGGTTATTAAAGACAATATTAGTTATGTAGCTACCTCAAAGGTAGAAGCCGCTTGCATGGAATAATGTCCTCATCCAATCGCATTTCCACTTGTCTGGATCATATTCTCCGCAATATGATTGAATTTATGGATCTATAAATTGGCCATTCTGGGCAACGCTTTTGGTGGAACATAAAAATGGAACGCTAAAAGTGGATCGATGATTTGGATTCTCCTCTCTCAGTCTCAGTCTCACTCTCATACCTTCTAATTCAATGTCTGAGCCTACATACAATCTATTTTGACAGACATGTTACCTCAACACGTACTCCTCCTTGACCTCTATGCCTTCATTTTAAGTTCAAGAGTCGAAGGAGCTCTCTCTTCAAACAGAAGCAAAAATAAAAGAAGGAAAAAGTAAGTTCCAGACGTTTCAATCAAATTAAAGCGCCCAAAAGAAGAGTGGGTCGAATCTGATTTCATTCTGGCCTTGTGCAATAAGTAGAATATGTTTGGACAAACTTACACTATGCCATTATATATGGTTGTCTTTAAGAAGACACTGTGTCTTCAAGGGTCTAAAACCAATTTATAAAGCTCAAAGAATAAGAAGAAAAAATTGAAGAGGAATTTATAAAAAGGGAATTGAATGGCTGTAGAGTATAGCTGTTGTGAAACAGTGTTTATCATTCGGATAATACTTATAACTTTGCTAGTATTGTTTGCTGGGCTCATGTCTGGGCTCACGCTGGGGCTCATGTAGATGAGCCTGGTCGAACTTGAAGTTCTTGTCAAGTCTGGAACACCCAGTGATCGTAAACATGCTGGTAATTCATTCCATCAATCTCCATCCCTCTTGTAATAATTCTCTGAGCGCAAAAAGAATTACATTTTACATACTTTTTCTTCTAGTGCTACATGTATTTAGCCAGTATGTAAGTATCACATGAGACATGGATACTTCATAGTAATACTTTTAACTTTCAAGTTACGAGGTATTGTTAGTTTCATCAGTTTTATATTGAATTCACTTATAGTTATAGCTAGCACTATGTCATCACAGCGAAGATATTTGCCAGTTGTGAGAAGGCAGCATTTATTGCTTTGCACCCTGTTAATCTGCAATGCTGTTGTAATGGAGGTAACTGCTATCAGAAACAATGTAAACAACATATATTGTAGACTTAAAAGCTAGAATCATAAATGTGCTTGATGTCTTATCTTTTCAGACGCTTCCTATTTTTCTGGATAGTTTGGTCACAGCCTGGGGTGCTATCGTTATTTCAGTAACTTTGGTACTTTTGTTTGGCGAGGTTAGTTTCTTATCTTGGGGTATGTAATTAGTTATGTGGGGCAAGAAAATATATGTGCGCAAAAATGCATGTCCCTGAACAACAAGTAGACCAAAGGATATGTAGAAGTTTTGGTGAGTTGATATGCACTCATCAATTGTAAAGTTGTGATTTACAACTATGTTTTATGTTGGCTTTATTCCATGACAAAAAGTGTTGTAATTGCTTTAATTTATTTCCTTGTATTTTGTGGGATTTTATTGTATTGGGTTTAGTATTAAGTTGGTGAAGACTCAAGCTTAAAATGAAGAATCAGTGGATCTTGCGAGTGTCTCGCTAGAAACTAACCCGCGAAAGAGCCATGTGAGAAGCACATGCTGGAAGCTGAAGAGTCGTGCCAGGCTATCGATTTCACGAGTGTCTTGCGGGTAAGGCCTTTCCGCGAGGCAGTCGCGAAACGTTCTGCCTGGAGGATTTTCAAGAGTGACTTTCTTACCCTTCACCCATACTATATATACCCTCATTACCTACAAATGTAAGAGAGGCCATTCAGAGAGAAAAACCCTAGATAGGTTTTCTACAACACACACACTCATCTTTTTGAGAGAGAACTACTTATCCTTAATGAGAAATCATTGTAGCCTCTTCTCCATCCCTCTCCCATTGTCATACCTTGAGAGGAGATTTGTACTCAAACACAACTCACACCTATTTAGAGTGTAGAAAGTGTTTTGGAGCTTGGGAAGCTTTGGGGAATTGCCAAAAGAAGCCGGTGAGGCTTGGTTGATGCTATGGGCTATAGCGGGATCCGGTAAGCTAGAAAAGACAAAGGTTCGGCGTAACCTCGTTGGAGCAAGAAGCTTGGAGGGTTTAGGTGCACTGGGTGGATTAGGCTTGGATGGTTTTTTGCTATTCGTGTATCCCAACTACATTCTCTAGTGGATCATTGACGGATGCAATCAGGCGTATTGCGGGATCCGGAAAGCTAAACAAGATATGGTTCCAAGAAGTCTTGTTGGAGTAGGAGCTTGGAGGGCTTAGGTACATTGGGTAGATTAAGCTTGGAGGGTCTCTTGTTATTCGTGTATTCCAACTTATTGTCTAGTGGATTGCTTTACCGCTTGAAGGGCGGCGGAAAGGTTTTTCACCGAGTTCTTCGATTTCCTTTTCGATATTACATTGCTGTGTTATCTTGTATTTGCATCTCTCTTCCCTTACTCTTGTGCTTTACTTTTATTGTTTGTTATTCATGTTTATGCACTAGAGTAGTATCGGTTGATTGCGTTTCACTTACTCTTATTTCCGCACTTAGATAAGTTAGAGTAAAAGCAATATAGCCATAATTTTTAATTAGGGGTCTAAACAGCTCTTGTGTTTTCAACACATTTTCGAGCTTTTAATTGGTATCAGAGCGGGTACACTTGTTGTGGTTTAAATACCTAAGTGTGATCCTTGACCCCGTGTGTGTTTTGCCATGGATAATGCTTTATATGCTTCTGTGGATGTTGTTGATTGTAGCATGCCATGTGTTTGTGAAAATGCCTCTATAAGTGTTTATTCTCATGATTGTGATGCCATGTTACATGATTCTATGGGTGTTATTGATATTCCTAACATCAAACTCTTCAAGAAAGATGCTAAAGAAGTTTCAAAAGAATTTGAGCAAGTTATTTTGTGAAAATGATGATTTGATTGCTAAGCTCAATGAATCCAACAAATTGGATGAGAAATATAAGAATCTTGCTGAAATTTCTCTTGAAAAGCTGAAAGAGTTTGAATGTTTGAATATGGACTTGGATGCTAAACTTGTTTTGTCTAACAAACTTGTTGATGATCTTAAATCTGAAAATGAATCTCTTAAGATGCATGCCAAGTGTTTGATTGCTGAACCTGTTGCTAAAGCGGAAGAAAATATATGTTGCAATCATGTTGTGGTACCCGATTTTGTGCCTATTGTGAGTTCTACCTCAAAGGACAAATCGGTGTACATTCCTCCACACAAAAGAGATCAAAAAGTGGAGAGAAGGGCTCTTAAGCCTAAGCCCCTATTTAGGTCCCATCCTAGGGAATTGAGTGGATCTAAGTTTGTTCCTACTTGTCACCATTGCGATGTGATTGGTCATATAAGACCTCAATGTCCAAAGTTAAAAAGAGAACAAACTCATGTTGCTAGATCCCTTCTCAAAAGGCCTAGTGGACCTAAACACATTGTTTGTCACCATTGTGGTGCCTTTGGTCATCTTAGACCTCATTGCTTAAGTTTCAAGCTCTTAAAAGAATTAAAAAAAAAGAGAAACTTAAGTTTTTTGGAAGTTGTGATATAAAAGCTAAACCGGATTTTAGGGAAAATGGTAAGTTGTTGAAGAAAGTTTTTAATGTTCTTACCTCCTTGTCTATGTGCATCTCCGGTTCTCATTCTTCAAACCCTCGTCTTACCTATCTTGAGACACTCATTCCAAACAATCATTCCGTTTGAATGAGGAAGGGTTCCTATGGTTGAGCTTATGCTCTTTTGGTCATTGATCTAATTCTTTCGATTTTTGTAGGACCCTTCATGCATTAGATGCTTTATTGTCATGCATTTGTGCATCATGCATCTCTTTATTTGCATTGTTTTGTTTTTGTTTTTTATTTTACTTTTATGTCTTTGTTTTGTGTGTGTAAAAATCCAAAATCACATAAAAAGTGAAAATTTCAAAAAGTTTGATCGTATATGTTTGAGCACATTTCACATGTGAGTTTGGCCTAGTTCTTTCGTACTTATAGCGTAGTGCATTTACGAGTTTAGCTTGTTTTGTATGCACATTTTTCTGTGTGGGAAAAATCTGGAAAACTATGTATGATTGTTGTAAATCGAACTTCAAGCTTGTCATGAATGATTGGTCAATAGTCTTGATGGTCTTAATACTTGCATAGACTTGTGCCTATATCTCTTCCCACTTTATTTTTATGTTTTTGCAATAGAGCTCACCAAATGTAAATCTCAAAATAAAAAGAGATAATGAGCTGCAAAAGCCGTCACACATACTAGTATTTGACTAGGAAAAAGGGAAAGTGACTTTTTATTGGAATGTATGGTGCTCAAAAAGTCAAAGGCTAACTCTCAATATTGAAATATCAAAAATTTCAAGCACCGATCTCAAAATGAGATTTATTGTTCAAAAAATGATCAAATGTTATGATTTGTGCAGAAGCTAAATGAAAAGCTTCTAAGATTTGTAACCATTTTCTTGTGGGAGGTCATAGATGTTCACTTCTATAATTGAAATATACCACTTGACTTAGTACTAGTTGTATATGGCTTGATTGAATTGATCATTGAAACTTCACTCTAGACTAAGGACTATTCCACGTTTGATTCACACACACAACACACAAGTTTAATGTTTAATGAATGCCTATTTCATTTGTGTGTTTGTACATGTTCAAATGTGATGTGTGTGTGCTCAACCAAATATGGATTAAACCCAAAAAGATTTTTGTTCATTTTGTTTGCTTTTGGAAGTGATTTGTATCACCCATGTTTTTCAAAGTTTTTCAATTTGTTTTTGTGTGAAAAAAACTTGTTTTCTGGGTGTTTTCGTGACTTATTTCATGTGTAAGTTCAGTCACAAGTTACAGGATCCAATTCTCAAGTTTTTCAGTTTTGGACAGAAAGTTTCGCGACTGTTTCGCGAGTAAATCTTACCAGCGAGATACCAACGAGATTTCGCGGGTATGTAACCAGCGAAACTTCCCACGAAAATTTTCAGATCAGCTTTTAAAGGGCATTTCATGGGACATTTGTTCTAAACGTCTCCCATCTTCTCCTAAACCCCTGTTTTAATGTTTCTACATCAAAACCCAACTAAATTCAAGTGTTTTACATTCCATTAACATCTCTAAGGTAATATTTATCTCTTTTCATTGATTTTAATCATTAGATTATGTTTTTGGGGGTTTTATATTCATAGTTAGGATTTTTTCGAATGGGAGTTGGAAAACTTAATTTTTTTGTTAATCTTTTTGATTGGGCTTTGTTTTAAATGATGATTTGCTTTGGATGTTGGCCCCTTGTGGCAAAAATAACATGTATTTAGGCAAGTTTTTCATATGTTCATGCATTGTTTAACATACATGTGTAGTGTGTGCACTCTAAGTGTTTGATGAAATGCCCAAATGACATTTTCTCGTTATTTTGGACTCCGATGAGTACCAAACTTTGGGGATTACCATAATTATTCATGTTTATTATGTTTTGATCATTGGTGGTATGTTTTATACACTTTGCCCCGTGAGTGCTTATTCATGCATTGGTCATGCATCTCACATGCAAACTAGTTACACATTGCTGCACACACTCTAACACTTGACATATTTTGCACTTCACTCATACTAGTTAAGTCTTTTTAGACTTTTTAGCACACATAACATGTTCTTGTGTCTATGTCATGCCTAGGTCTATATCATGTTTCATCATCCTTAGCATGTCATATACTTTATGCTTTGTAGCATTTTTTTAAAGATGTTTTTTATCTTCATTTTTTTTTTTCATTCATCTTGCACCCCTCATGCATCATCATATACCCTCGTTCATATCTTCTTTCCCTCCTTCCTCTTGATTCATTTGTCTATTTGTGACAAAAAAGGGGAGTGTATACCCGAGAGTATACCGGTTTGTATCGTCATTTCTATATGACTCATGTGCACATTCTTATGGGGAGAAATTCTACCTCGTGCACATTCGTAGGGGGAGAAAGCCATAGGGGAGATGCATATACCAAGGGGGAAAAGAAATTTCTTTTGAGAAGACCTTGTTTTACTTTGTGCTTGTTTTCTCGTTGTTTTATGGTGCCTTGATATGCTTTGTTGCTCTCATCACATCATGTTTATGTGTTGGACATGCATATATCTTTATGCTATTGTGCTTTATTGGTTGCATGTTCGGATGATCATTTGCTTTGCTATATGATCATTTTGGTCATTTCCGTATAACTGTCATGTGTTTGATCAAGTTGCTCATATGTTTCACAACATGTTTACTTAATCGCATTTTATTTGTTACATTATTCTTGTCCTTTTATCACTTGATTTACCTTGAGGGTCTAATGCGTTTTGTGCAAGTGTTTCAGGTTACAGGTATTATGTTCCAAGTGTTACACAGCTTCTAAATTTAGGTGTGAGTGAGTTTTGCCATTATTCCCAAACTCACGTTTAAGTCTAGAATCTGTTATAGGGTGTTTCGTCACGGAATAGTCAAAGGGGGAGATTGTAAAGTTGTGATTTACAATTATGTTTTATGTTGGCTTTATTCCATGACAAAAAGTGTTGTAATTGCTTTAATTTATTTCCTTGTATTTTGTGGGATTTTATTGTATTGAGTTTAGTATTAAGTTGGTGAAGACTCAAGCTTAAAATGAAGAATTAGTGGATCTTGCGAGTGTCTCGCTAGAAGCTAACCCGCGAAAGAGCCATGTGAGAAGCACATGCTGGAAGCTGAAGAGTCGTGCCAGGCTGTCGATTTCGCGAGTGTCTCGCGGGTAAGGCCTTCCCGCGAGACAGTCGCGAAACGTTCTGCCTGGAGGATTTTCAAGAGTAACTTTCTTACCCTTCACCCATACTATATATACCCTCATTACCCACAAATGTAAGAGAGGCCATTTAGAGAGAAAAACCCTAGATAGGTTTTCTACAACACATACACCCATCTTTTTGAGAGAGAGCTACTCATCTTTAGTGAGAAATCATTGTAACCTCTTCTCCATCCCTCTCCCATTGTCATACCTTGAGAGGAGATTTGTACCCAAACACAACCCACACCTATTTAGAGTGTAGAAAGTGTTTTGGAGCTTGGGAAGTTTTGGGGAATTGCCAAAAGAAGCCGGTGAGACTTGGTTGATGCTATGGGCTATAGCGGGATCCGGTAAGCTAGAGAAGACAAAGGTTCAGCGTAACCTCGTTGGAGCAAGAAGCTTGGAGGGCTTAGATGCACTGGGTGGATTAGACTTGGAGGGTTTTCTGCTATTCGTGTATCCCAACTACATTCTCTAGTGGATCATTGACGGATGCAATCAGGCGTATTGCGGGATCCGGAAAGCTAGACAAGATACGGTTCCGAGAAGTCTTTTTGGAGTAGGAGCTTGGAGGGCTTAGGTACATTGGGTAGATTAGACTTGGAGGGTCTCTTGCTATTCGTGTATCCCAACTTATTGTCTAGTAGATCGATTTATTGCTTGAAGGGCGGCGGAGAGGGTTTTCACCGAGTTCTTCGGTTTCCTCTTCGATAACACATCGCCGTGTTATCTTGTGTTTGCATCTCTCTTCCCTTACTCTTGTGCTTTACTTTTATTGTTTGTTATTCATGTTTATGCACTAGAGTAGTATCGGTTGATTGCGTTTCACTTACTCTTGTTTCCGCACTTAGATAAGTTAGAGTAAAAGCAATCTGCCTATTGATTAAGTGATTGTCTTCTTGTTAACTGGTATGCAGGCTGGAAAAGGTGGAGAACTGACACGTGATGAAACAATGATCATTGCAGGAGCGCTTGAACTTACTAAGAAAACAGCAAGGGACGCAATGACTCCTATATCTGAAACTTTTGCAATTGACATCAATGCCAAACTTGACAGGTTTGATGAGTCTTTGTAAAGGAAAAATAAGTTACATTTATCAGTCTCCTCATGATGATTAAATGTCTTTCTCTATCTTGCGATTATATAGGGATTTGATGATGCTAATTTTGGAGAAAGGGCATAGCAGAGTGCCAGTATATTATGAGCAACCGAGAAACATCATTGGACTTATATTGGTACATGTTTGTTTCTTTACTTGAACAGTTTATCACGAGAATAAAAGTAATTTTTTTTTGTTCTTTATGTGATATAATATAATAGCTAATGATTTAACAAATCTGTTAATTATCCTGTATCCTTGTCTCCATCTGCAATACTGCATTTTTGAACCATCCTTTGGTTTTGATTCTGGAATCTGGATACCAAATATCTGTACATGTGTAGTTTCACTAACATCATCATTGTTTACTCCATTTTTCTTATATTTTCCTTATTTAGGCAAAATTTTATGTACTGTTATCTAACAATCTCTATGCAGTTGTTTATTCAGCAATTTATACACTGTTAGCCTGTTAGGTACTTGCCTCTTGTATTTACTTTATGCCTAAAAACAAAATAAGGAGCAATAAATTGCTCACTGTAGATGTCAAGTCTCAATCACTATGTATATTTTTGAATTATAGGTGAAGAACTTATTAGCTGTCCGTCCTGCTGATGAAGCACCTGCAAAGAATGTCACTATTTGCAAGATTTTGAGGTATTTTGCCTTTAATGAAGAGTAAGATACTATATGTACAACACATCACATGCACATGTACATATTCTGTATCTATATGTGTGATGCAGCAAAATGACTACTGTAATGCTTTTCGCTAACCGAAAAGTAAGGGATCTCAAACTACACAACAGAGTGAAAAATCTAGCAAATCTTAATGGACTAGACTATTTAAAATAAATAAATAAACAACAGTGGAGGATGAGGTTGATCTAGGTTGATGATCTTTTTTAAGTATTTAAATATCTTGTTAGGTTACCAAAAAAAAAATCTTGTTAGTCTTAAGAGTGATATAATATTCAAATATATCCCTTGTTCAGATTCTAAAATCTATTGGGTCCCAAATTTTTTCTTTTTTGGGACATAGTTGGACTTCATTTTTGTGTTCTGAATTAGGAGATTATTCATTCATGGTAACATGGTAAGCCTTGTCCAAACCAAATCTTTTTTTGTGGACAATGCGATTAGACAACCTCTTACCCGCATATGTAAAAGCCTTTTAAATTTATAAATTAAAAAAAAAAAAGAAAAAGAAAAAAAAGAAGAAGGTGAAGATGACATTATTCTTAGTAGTAAGACTAATACATGAGACTCATTGGACAATTGAATGCAAGCAGATTGTAAAATAATTGTTATCTTTTAAACGAATCTCTTAGTGGACAAATGGTAAAAAACGAATCTCTTAGTTCTTATTAGTGTCGGAAGATAAAGAGAAATGACATGTTCACAATATTTTTACAACAAATTTTAAGTGGCAGGTTATTACTTGTGGTCAAAAATGTAATTTCAGTTATGAATTTAAATTAGAACTAATGACAAATTACTTGTGAATGTAACACTTCTCTATGATTTTAGTATAAAAAAAGAAATTTGCCGATTTGGGATCAATATTTGATTCTCTTTATTTTCTTTAATATAACAAGGAAATTTTTTTTACAAAAATGAAATAATCCAACCTAAAATGAAGGGGGGATTAGAAAACTCTAAGCTCCCCTAAATTCAAACGTGTTGATTAAAACAATGACGAGGAAAGTTGGTGCCTTAAGAAGGGGATTAGAAAATTCTAGGCTCCCCCCTGTTCTTTTCTTTTTTTGGGTTGTTGATGTTGTTGTGGCTAAAATCAATTCAAACATTTTTATTAGAGGAATAACAAGCCGAGTTGGTGCCCTTCCCATCTTTGACTGGATTATATTCCTTACTGAGCCACAAACTTCGGAAACGTAAATAACCTCCCTATAGCAGTTTCCTTCTTCTTTGGGAAAGGTCTATTGGTCTAAAGAAACTTCAAGAATGCAAACAATTTGTGTCAGCAAATTTGAATTACAGGTGCTCACATTTATAGCTTATTAAAGATGGTTTGCATTAACCATTGAAAAAGATTGTGTTGTTAGTCTGGCTACACCCCCGTAAGCACCTACGATTTAGCATCTTGTCAATAGAGGGAAAGTTTTGGATTTTGATGGAAGGTTAGAAATACACAACGGAACTTTTCAATTTGGGGCAAAGATATATAGATTGGATAAACATAAGAAGATTTTGATGAAAATATAATAACAAAGAAAAAATAAAACAATATAACATGTGTAATGTGTTACTTTTTATAAGATGTAATTTTCTTAATTTTAATTGATAATAAGTAATATTATAAAGACATAATAGTAAATTTATATAAAGTACATTATCTATCTTCTTGCTTTTTTCCTCAACCAAACAAAATAGTTTTTTTTCCAAAAAAAAAAAAAAAGAAGAGTTTTTTATCTTTTAATCTTTTCACCTCTCAAACCAAAGAAAAAACTGAAATCATTTTTTTATTTTCACTGCATTTTCTATCCTCTCATTTTTCCATACTCCAACCAAACAGACCCTTAAGTTGGCCAATAAACTCAAGCTAAAATATGTTGATTTTTAAGGCTGTTACAAGTCAATTTGTGAAACCTTGCAAGTTGCTCCCTTTCCGCCCCTAGATTTTTTTTTAGTCTCCATTTATCATTATTATATCCACTCTTACTTCCCTTCTTTGTTGGGACTTTGTTTGTTCTCAAGCATGTAATTTTTTTTTTTTTTTTGGTCTCATAACAATACCCACTGGGCTAATAATTGTAACTGAGATGGGTCCATTTACGCCTCTTCTCCTCTTCCATGGTTTTTATCTTCCAAAAGCAAATTAGTAAGAAGATTTTGTTACAAAAATTGGGCCAAAGCAGAAAGGCCCAATAATTGAACTAAACTGGGTAGAGGTAAGACTCGGATTCCAAGTACTGGACCCGTAAACGGATCACAAAAACACAGATACATATCTTGATTCTCTGATACCTTATCCCTACTCACAGCCAGTAATAAAAACACTTCACAACTCTCTCATCACTCGCTCAACAATGGCTCTAACCATAGCCAACGGTGGTGGTGGTGGTTGTGGCAGTAGTAGAGGTGGAATCCTCTACAGCAAACCCACCAAACACCCCTTCACCAGCCTCCCCATCAAGCGCCACCTCCTCTTCCCACTCTCAACCAGAACCACCACCACCACCACTCTCCACATAGTCTCAGCCAAGAAATTCTCCTCCAGAACCGGACGACTCGACGGCAAGAACCGGAGGAGCAACACCACAACCAAAGACCAAGATGAAAATCAGCAACGTAATGACTTGGAGGACAGTAAGTTTAACAGTATTGAAGGTGGTGGTGTAGGTTCTTTTGAAGATGGTGCTGTTGCTGCTGCTGATGGATATGTGTTGCCAGAGCTTCCGGGTGACAAGCCTGACTTCTGGGAAGGACCTCAGTGGGATGCTTTTGGTTTCTTTGTTCAGTACTTGTGGGCTTTTGGCATCGTTTTCGCGGTATTCTTCTTTTGTTTTCCTTCATTTCTTCTTGTTCCTGTGGTTTTGTTTGCTTGATTTTCTTGTTTCTAAGTTTGTTTTTATATATGTTTTTCATAATTTTGATTGATGGGGTTTTAGTTATACTCGTTTTTTTGTGATTCTGCTGTGATAATTCGATGCTATGTTGTTTGACTTCGATAGAATCTTGTTGAGTTGGAAAATTAATGTTAGTATGATAAACAAGAAAAAGTTGAGCTCATTGAGACTGAGAATGAATTGTAGATATAAAGAAAGCAACATAACTTCATCGAAAGTGACACAATCCTCTTATAGTTCCCTTTCCAAACGACTTTCTCCTTCTCCACCACCCCTCTTTGTGACTCCAACACAGGTTAATTTATTTGTCACGTCCAATTGGCACGGCCCCAACTTTGAAACTCGTAGAGAAGGTGTACAAAAGGTCAATCAACTTAATTTGTTTTAAATTTTATGTTACTGAAGCTGGGATGAAGAAGATATCATGGCATTGAAAGGGTTAATTTTGTACTACTAAATAGGTGCTCTTTTCATCCAAACAGATGGCTCTTACTGTGGTTGCGTTTGGATAACTTATTTTTTGCTAACTTATTTTACTGTTCAGCTTATATTTGCTACTATTTATGGGCTCTATTGCATTTTTTGGTATTATTCATAGGTCTCACTGTACTATTTCAGCAAACTTTTACTTTTATTTACAGTACTTTCAACAAAAAGTTTTTAGTTTCAGCAAAATAAGTGGATCTCAAACAGACCCTATGTTAGAATATTGATTAAATGCCAAGATTCATCTTTTTCCGTCAACTTAGGCTTTTAGGGTAAGTGGTAAATTGTCATGGTATTTGAACAAATGATTCTGATAAATGAATGAGTGAATAAATTAAGGGTAAATTGTCATGGTATTTGAATAAATGATTCTGATAAATGAATGAGTGAATAAATTAAGGGTTAACGAGGGTATGTGGATCTAGCACGATTGCTTAAGTGAATGAATGGATTAAGAAACAACATATATCAATAAGAATGACACAAGATTGTTCCAAATTATACTTAAGGTGGGAAGATATTTGTTAATAATAATGTTTAGGGCTACAGTTTTGGGATTTCTTTATTTCCTCCTCTTGACTTAACAAAGAAAATGAAAGAGCACAGAAGTATCTATATTAAGCCTTGTTATTATATCCTTGTATGAAAATTCAGAAGCCTTTGTACATGTGAAGGTTGAGAAACCTTATTTTTGTACAGAGAACAAATACTGAGCTTTATGATCTTTATGTAATGCTGATTCAAATGAATTTACAAGTTTTCTACTTATTATGCACATTCTAATTTGACATGAGGAGGTAGCTTCTTATGACCATCAAGGCTTATATTTTGCACTTCTTTCTTGACAGCTGATTGCATGTGGGGTTGCTGTGGCTACGTACAATGAAGGGGCAACAGATTTTAAGGAGACTCCTGCATACAAAGAATCAATCCAATCTCGAGAGCTTTTGGAAGAACCAGATGCATCAACCTCAGATGTGTTTGAGTCCAACCCAACAGAGGTGGCTCCTAGTTTGGAATAGTATCTCTATAGTGAGTGAAAACAAGGTTTACTTCTGGGATATGATATAATTGTAGACAAAGAAACAATTCATCATAATGATATGGGAATAGCTACAACATCATACAACCATACTCATCCCACAATGGCATACCAACAGTCGACAGAAATCTCCTGTCTGTAAGCACCAAAGACAACCTAAATTATCTTACCATCCAAATATGCTGCATAAAAATCAGAATTGTTAAAGTATCCTTTTTCTGATCAAATAAAAGCATAATTCAAATACAACTTCAGTTGAAGCAGCATCCACCTTCCTTTAATGTGGAATGGCATCCAAATGGTGGGCACAGCACAAACAAAAGGGTATTTTGGAATATTCTTTCATGAATCATTCTAATTAAATAATAAGTCATACAATATCCCTCTCATGGGAGAATAATTAATCATACACCATAGCCATCACTTTGAACAAGTAAACCCAGTAATGAATGCTGAATTGTTGGAGTTGGACATTCTTTTTTTCTTTTTTGATAACCAAAAAGGGTAGGAGGGAGCGACCAAAATGGCTTCCCTACCTGGGCATTACCATAGTAATTTAAAGTCGGACACAGTCACAAACACCAAAAATTTGGAATTGACATTGAAAGGCCATAATTACTTGGTTTCTGCTGTGTTATCTCCACCTACTCAATTTACAGAAAAGCTCTACGATATGCGGGAAACGTTATATGAACTGACAAAGACTACAGAAAAAGAAACAGAGTAATACCACCTTTTAATTTCTTATCAAAAGAATACCAACTTTTTTTTTTTTGAAGGCTAAGTATTCCACCTTTTAATTGCTGGGAATAGCATAAATGCACCAGCCAATAGTAAGAAAGGAATAATATTCAAATATTCTGCTCCATTTAAGAATGAGAAAGCTATCACAACCTCAGATGCTCAAGTGACAAGTGTAATTCTCTATTTTAAGCATAAATAAAGGAAGCAAAGCCAACTTATAGTGAGCTCTATTGAGTTTATCAACAACATCAGAAGTTCACAGAACTGAATAAGTTTTATCCCATCTCATAGACAGACTGTTTCTAAGACACACAAAAGTTAGCGTACAACCCAAACAATGAGAGTGAACAAATAGCTAAATCATTCTATCCATCAAACGTTTGAAAGACTTGGTCAACTAATAGGGGAGATCATATTGGAAGCTTAAGTTCCTTTACAAGCATGTAAAGCAGGGGTTTGATTGTTATTTGATGGGATCTAATCCAAGCATAAGAATGGCTAGATTTATCAACCCCCAGGACAGGTACCCCAACCTACATCCACATAGTGCCATCTACAATGCAGAATGGTTCAAATGCATAATATTATGGATCATGCAGTATGAGACAATAATATAGCCAAATATAACTATTAAAGAAAGAAGATGACAAAACATACCAGATTTTTATGAAAAGGAGATGCCAATTATGAAACCTGCAATGTAGAACCCAACTAATTGAGGAGGGGATTTAAGAAAATAGAATAGCCACCAATCTTGACACAGAATCAATTCTGAGGCACAAGAAATTAAGACATGCTTATTTACCTTCCTTGTGTAATAATGACAAAAAAAATCTACTGTAGGTTGTACACCATATGATATATTTCAGATGCCACTGCCTGCAAAAGTGCAAATAGCCAAAACAAATACAAAGTAGATTAATAATATGCAAATAAATCATCAGTGTAACATGTTCATTAGTCACTAGACTAATTTAGCAGTAAATGATACTAGCAGGATAACACGGCAAAGCAAAATTTGTACACTATGATAACTCTCAAGTCTCAACCATGTCAAGCAATGAAAAATTTATCCAGAATAATTGTTATTAACCTATTATAGTTTGACCCTTATGACCAATTGCCCAGAAACAGTATGTTTCAGGCTTCTTTTAGAATTTGACTCAAGTATGGGATACTATTTGCACCTCATGGTTGCATAAGCAACTGTCCAGCAAAATTGTGATAGCCTTAAGTGTACGTAATGCTCTTGGATCTCCCACTTTTCTCAAGCAGGAGGATATAAGAAGTTGTCTTTCAGTGGCAGTGTGAGTGTTTCAATCTAGATACCAGAGTGTCATAGTTTTTTGCCCGAAATCAAAACATCCCTTGTTCTTGAAGAGGGCTGGATTTCCTCTGTAACACATGAATTACATCTAGCCAAGAACAGAACATTGTTCTAGTGAATAGGAGAACCCAATGTAATAAATAGCACAATATAACAAAAATGAAACAAATTGATGGAATATATGGGCAAGAAAGAATGCTAGTGAAAATAAGCTGCTCTTTTCCATGTCCATTAGCAAAGCACCCATTGCAAAAGTTGCATCCCAAACACATCCAAACAAATTTTTTTTGTATAAAAAAAGAAAATGAAAAGAAATAGGTCCAGTCCTATAACTATTCATGACCAAGTGCATTACCTAAATACCGACTGGCAACATATCACCTGCGCACAATCTGCTAACTAATTGATTTACTTCATAGAAACACTCTCATTCAAACTACTAAAGTTTAGCTATATTACGCCCTCCACCCCACTGGCGTCGACGAGCCCTCCTTTTCCTCCCATCTTTTTTCTCCTTGACTTTTTCTTTCAAGTCCCTCTCTCCTCGCCGTTTATACATCTTGAAAGTGATCTGTCTATCTGCAGCCATCTTCCTAACCTTCTCTGTTATCTCAGCTGCAATCTCTCTGTTATAAAGTTTCCTTAAACCACGTATGAGTTTAGCAAAGGTATCTGCCTGTGGCATTACATCTGCATCCATCATTTCCAGACAGTATGAACAAGCCTCCTTCACATGCCCATTCCTAAAGAGCGCATGAATCCAAATTGTCCATGCAAACACATTAAGCTCAGGCCCTTTACTAGTGATGCAACTCCATAAATCTTTAGCCATCTCAAGCTTCTCAGCTCTTAATAGAGAATTCAGGAACTCCTTCAAGGTACCATAATGACGAGCAGATAGAAGACCTCTCCCAACCATTTCTTTGAAGTGCTCACAAGCTTCAACCAGACAATCTTGCCCAATAAACCCATGAATCATTATGAGAAAGGTGTCTAGCCCTGGACTAAGTCCACTTCCCTCCATTTCGTTCCAAAGCCGAACGCCTTCCTTAACCTCTCCCAACTTGCAAGCTAACCTAATCACTGTATTGTAAATACTAAGATCAGGAATGCAACCAATCTTCCGCATCTCCTCCATGAGTTCCATACACTCTCCTAGCTGTTCCTTCTTCTCATGAGCCAACATAATGTGCATATAAGTCGACTGATTCGGAGTAAGTCCTTGCTGTATCATAGAATCCAAAAGCTCATAACCCTTATCAATCTTCCCCCACTTGCAAAAACCACTTATCAATGTAGTGTAGGTCACAACATCAGCTTCACAGCCATTTCTCTGCATCTCAACGAAAACCCGCATTGCCTCTTCCATTCTCTTCCTCCCACAAAGTGCCTGAATCAAAATAGTATACGAAGTTGCATTCGGCTCACAGCCCTTCCTCCTCATCTCCTTCAAAAGATCAAAGGCATCGGTCATCTTCCCTAATTGAGCATACCCACTAAGCAAATTGTTATAAACCACAATGTCGGGCTCAAACCCCGCCTCCCTCATCTGCACCAACACAAACTTGGCTTCTATAAGCTGCCCTTCCTTACACCAACCATACAACAACGATGTAAAATGCTTAAGCGTAGGTGTAAACCGAACCCTCATATCCTCAAATAACAATGCAGCTTCCTTAACACTACCATTCTTACACAAAGCATCTAACAAACACCCAAACACATACTCGTCAGGCTCACAACCATACTTTGGCATCTCATCCAATACTTGAATGGCTTTCTTAACCATTCTAGCTGAGGCGAAGCGTCTCATCAGAACAACAAACAGTTGTGGGGATATCAACTGGGGATTATCCCTCCTCATCTCTTCAATCAGTGCCCAAACAGCACCAAATTGCCTCATTTTCCCTAAAATCTTAATCATAGATTTGTAAACCTCATAACTATGCCTATAACCGGGTTGTTTGGAAGCCCAAATGAAAAAACTGTACCCCAAGTTCCCGGCATCGCCGCAGCGATCCAATACACGTTCGGTTAAACCAGAACGCATAATAACACCAGATTGTTGCAAAGCGAGTTCCAATTTGGGAACCCTTGAGTGGAATTTCTTTAAAGCTCTGTATACCTTTTCGACATCACCAGCAAACTCGTCGTGGCTGTGATTGTAAAGGGTTTGATCATCATCTGGGGCAGTTTGAAGGTGAACTAGCCCAAACCCAGTTCTTGTATTGTCTGATAGAAAGTTGTTGTTGTTGATGCTCTGAGTCTGAGACTGAGAGGGATGGGTTTGAGGGATTTTGTCTACATGGGTTTCGACATTTGAAGTTGTGTGAAGAAGGAGGAAATGAGTGTATTGTATGTGTTTGTTGAACAAAGTGGTGTGTTTGGTGAAGAAAGTCGTGGTTTTTGAAAACACTCTCTGCATTTTTTTGAGAGTCTGTCTGAAACTACACAACAGCTCCTCAACTACTTGGCTTCCGCTTATTCATTAGTCATTACCCAGAGAAGGAGATAAAACAAAATCTCTCGGAATGTCTAAGGGGTCACCTTGGTGTTTTCTTGTCTTGTAGGATCGATTCTGGGGCGTTGAAGTTGAAGGCAATTGTCAATGTTGTTGGTATGACAAAGATTACTCCTCCTATAATAAAGGATTTGCTTCCAAGATTGGCACCAATTTTGAGAAGAGAAGGTCCAGGAGGAGAGCTAGGATTTTTTTGCAAAATAACACCATTTTGTTGACAATTTCCTTAGTTAACAACGTTTTCAAATTATTTAGGAAACTGGCATCTTGAATGTTTGAAATTCGAGTTCCATATGTTGGCGCGGATAAAATTCACGTGAAACTCGAGTTTTAGAGACTCCGGTTTCAGTTCCTGCGAGTTCTTGTTCTTCCTTAATTTTTCTTTCTTAAGAACCAAATCAAAGACTCAGAAAAATACCTAAAACCCGCTATTCTTCCTTCTTTTTTTCTTTCTTAAGACCCAAATCAAAGATTCAGAAAATACCCAAAGGTTTGAGAGAAGAGGGTTTGCAGTTAGATCAAGGCTTGAGAGAAGAGTGTTTGCTATTAGATTGAGTTGGCTTGAGAGAAAAGGGTTTGGTTCGGGTTCAGAGAGATGAACTTGAGATCGGACCACCACCGACAGTGGTGATGATGGTCGGAGGAAGAGCCAAGGAGGCTCAGCCATGGAAGTTTCAGAGAGCAAAGGCCGTCGCTTGGGTTCAGTCCGAACAGTGGGGTTGCTTTGATGTTGCTTCTTCAAGTGCTTCGTTCTCGTTTTTGCTTCTCTGGTTTGTTGTTTATCAATGTTTTTGTTTTTGTTGCTTGCTCTGGGTTGCTGGGTTGCTTTGTTCAGGTGCTTTGTCCTTTAGGAAACTTAAGTTTTAAAGACTCGAGTTCCACGTGGAATAATTTTCCACCTCAGCTGTGCCAGCACATAGGGAACTCAAGTTGCTACAGTGAATTCGAGTATGTTAGGTTCGAGATGCTAGGTTCGAGATGCTAGGTTCCTAAATAGTTTGGAAACGTTGCTAACTAACGAAATTGTTAGCAAAATGGTGTTATTTTGCAAAAAAATTCAAGAGAACTATATTGACCTTTTTAGACGAATTTGCTAACCATGGTACGAAGGTATTCGGCGAGACACAATGAACACTACAACGGAACCGTGTGTGCACAATTGTGGCAATTGCCATAGTCTGTTCTTCGAGGTCTCTCTCTTTTATTCTTTTATCTTTATGTTTTCCAATTTAAAATTTCATTGGAAAATTGACCATTCAAATGGGCTTGGGCCTCAAGGCATGGACTTAATTTAATTTAGATGTAGGCTTTCATAAAATTAAAAAAAAAAAGATATATATATATATATATTAAAAAATTACGGCCATCCCAAAATGATACACTAGTATTGATTGATATCTAAATATTTCATCTTCCTCACAAAATCGAAACGACTTTCAACATGGTATTGACTCATTTGATTGAGAAACTCAAGGCCTGTTTGGTTAGCTGAAAAAAACACTGTTTTTTGTTTTCATTTTTAGTTTTTAGTGGGTCCCACCACTAAAAATTTGGTTTGGTTTTAGTATTTGTATTCAGTTTTCATTTTCAGTATCCTAAAAGTTGGATTTGAATACAAAAAATAAATACAACTTTTTAGCGTCTTCGTTTTCTATGAATGTGAATACAGTGGCATATTTGTAAATATTGTGAAAACACAAAATTACTTTTTTTTTTTTAGTGATGTGATGTGTGTGAGTGAGAAAAATTTTTTTTTTTTTTATTAAATAGAAAACAATGACCAAACTCATGTATGATGTATTCTATACCCAGATTATGTATTTAAAACAACTTACCAAATACCACCACATGTGAAAATAAATGTTTTTTCCTATATTGAAATTCAGGATTTGAATATAGAATAAATAAAATGAAAAGTGGATGCACCACTTTTTGAAACCAAATAGGCCCTCAATATCTATCTATATTTGCTTAGGATTTAATAATTCTTATTTTCCTTCTAAAAGTTATGATAATGAAAAATAGATCTCTATATTTATTTTGAAAATTTTAGTCAATTTTTTTATTGTTACTAATTTAATATATTTATTTATCTTTTAAATAATTATTAAATTATGGGAAAATTACAACTTACTCACCTATGGTTTGGCCGAAATTTAAGTTGTCTACCTATGATTTGAAATTTGACACTTTACCCACCTGAGGTTAGTTCGGTTAGATTTTCTTAACTCATCTCTATAAAAAAAAACATGGCTAAATATGTGATTTTGCTTCACTTTTATGTTTCTCTCCTCCAAAAACACAAAAAAAAACATAAAAATACAAGATCAAAAAGAATCTAGCGGAACGCTTGCATCATGAGATTCAAAACACGGGTAGGCAATTTAAATTTCAGTCAAATCACAGGTGAGTAAAGTGTCAAATTTTAAACCACAGATAGGCATCTTAAATTTCAGCCAAATCACAAGTGGGTAAATTGTAATTTGTCCTTAAATTAATTATGACATCATCATGGTTTGACCTCAGTTCAACCTCGGTCCGACCTTAAAAACCTTGAACCTCTCCCATTTTCGGTTCGTTGAACGGTCTGAGTCTGAAAACCAGTTGAGCCACGTGAAAGCATAGTATTTCGGTCCACTTTGATCCATTTCGGTCCAATTGATTTACTTTGGGTCATTCGGTCCAATTCAATCCACTTTGGTCCTTTTAGAGTAGTTTCAATACATTTTTGTTCATTTCAGTCCAATTTGGTTCATTCGGTCCACATCGGTGATGATGTGAGAGGAGAGGTTTGTATGAAAAGAGGAGTTGCGTCATTGACAATTGCGTCACGTTCTCAGCCAAAATTTGGTACACTATTAATAAAATTACATTTTTCATATTTTATTAAAGTTTTGTATTTTTTGTAATATAGGGAAAAATTCAAACCCTCTACCATGGCCACACCATCAATTGAAATCCCCAAGCTTTGAATTCCACCCACTAGACTGAAACTACGACTCCACCCATTGGTCTTTTATTTCATATTTTCAGTTTTCACATTCCAATAGCAGATCTTATGTTTCTCTGTGTTGGATTGCAATAAAATAAAAGGGAACTAAAATTTATGTTTTGGCATATCTTCATTTTCTTTTATCTTTGTTGTTTGTTCATGATGTGAAATTTTTATTTATTAAAATGACGATGGGTCATTTTTAATATTATTTTATAAACCACAAAAGCTTTGAGTGTGGTAGCAGTGCACACAGTTTGCCATGTAGGTATTTTTCATTAGTGAATTGACGATATGACTAAATTGATTGCAAGTTTAAAATATAGAGACCAAAATGGTATTTTCTCCTTTAATATAAGTGATGAATTTACTTCTATTTGCTTCCTCTTTAGTCCATTCAAGATGTATAAAGGAGAAACCGTTTGTAAGGAATACTATAAACAAATTCCAATTACACATTACATTATTCACAAAACATCTCACTTTATATAATAATTGAATGTAAAATGCATTATGTTTCATTGGAAAAAAAAAACTTACAAAATTTAAAACACTTTCAAATAACAAATAATATAGATAGTTTTTTTTTTTTTTTTTTTTTGGAGAAGAACAAATATAGATAGTTTAATTTAGAAAATCTAATATATTGTATCAACTATACTTTGCTAGAAAACAATGACATCATTTTAAGAAGGGTTTGTAACTAACACTTATAAGTATCATCTACTATTTTTATTTTTCACTTAACAGAAAAACAAATATAACAAGGACAAAATTTGGCAACAAACTTGGTTATAACATAATTAAGGCTACAACTTCACTCAATATCTTTTTATTGAAAATAAATTTTGATAAATCCACTATTGGATTACATTTTCTTTTTATATCCTCTATGCTTGCAAAATTTTCAAAAGATCAAAGATCAATAACTATGTCATCAATCTAATGTTTAAATTTCAAGTTTTTGCAGTCTAAACTTATGCATAAAAAATAAGTTTATGGATAGAATAATAAATAACATTCGATTGATACAAAATTTGACATATGTGTTAAGAATATAAAGAACATGCAATCCAATGGTTAGATTTTCAAAATATGTAACAATGTTAATTTTTTTAGTAGGAGTTGTAATCTTAAGCTACAATCAAGTTTATAACCAAACTTTGTCCAAACTTATAACCAAGTTTTTGATATAAAAAAAATAAAAAGGAAATAAATAGGTCTAGTCCTCTAAGTATTCATGACAAGTGCATTACCTAAATACTGGCTGGCAACATATCACCTGCGCACAATCTGCTAACTAATTGATTTTTTTTTTGGAAGAGGGTTGGCGTGCATCTATATTACTTTTTATTTATTTATTGATACGATAGAATTTTAATTTATGACATCCACTTTGTTAAAGTTGTTGTGTGATTGTATGACAATTAAATGATAAACAGAAGTATGAAAAAGATAGTACACACATGGTTTGGCCTAATGGCCTATATTCACGGTATGAAAATTCTAGATGACTACATATTATATTAAGTATTTGCGTTACAATGAACCCAATATGTAGGGTTTATATACTAAAGAATAATACTTGACTAAGCCTAGACTATTCATAGACTAACTTAAAGTTAAATTAATTATTCTACAAATACATGAACGTACAATTAATTTGAGCCACTTTGGCCACAATATATCTAATATGATATGTTTTACATTACTTTAAATATGGACAGGTGAGGGTATTGCCCTTTTTTTTCTTTTGTCTTTTCTTTTGTCTTTTTTTTTAATTTTTTTATGGGAATTTTCTTCTTTTGTCTTTAAATGTGGACAGGTGAGCGTATATGTGTTGTACATACAAGACTTTAATCTTCAGCACAACTGTGCTCTGTAAAAGAAAACTATTGACTTCAAATACCTGAATTTAATTTGGTTGAATTATTATACTGTATTCGGGTTATGACTATCTTCCTTTCAAAAAGAAATCAAGAAAATATATACATCATTTTTCAAAGGCCTTGATTATACGGCATTAATTTCTTGTTCTTTCAGATTTCAAGGGTCGTAATTAAGCTCATGACTGCTGGCCCAGCTTCAACCAGACAATCTTGCCCAATAAACCCATGAATCATTATGAGAAAGGTGTCTAGCCCTGGACTAAGTCCACTTCCCTCCATTTTGTTCCAAAGCCGAACGCCTTCCTCTTCCTGAACGTATTTGGACGGTGTCGTTTACATGAGACTTATACCTTCAGCTCATGGCGGGAACCAACGGCTTAGAGCTTCAACGAACTATTAGTATTTACTACTAACAAAGCCTGAAAAAACATAAACAATGACTAATGAAGCCCTCATTTTTGAAAACCATAACAGAAAGCACCACCCAACAACTCCAACTCGTTAAACTCAACCAACAACTTGCAAACCTCACTCAAACCGTTACTCCGATTCCCTCCACCTATTCACCAAAATTCACTCTTCCCAACACCTCAAACTAGACCACTACTAATGTTGCGGAAGCCTAAAGAAAAGCACACATGATGCTCACTTGATGGAACAGAAACTGAACTGTTAGTTTTTTGTTGTAAATCTCGAATACACAAGGAGTTTCCCTGAATCCACAAGGAGAATAAAACTAAAATTCACCAGAAGAAAATTTGACAAAACGTCTGTGTTTATTGATAATAGTCTAATTTGCCTCTGACGGCCACAAAACATATAAATACTGAGAAAAACGTCTAAAACCCTAACTCGCACTAAATATGTGATTAGATGACAAAAATACCAAATTTTACCAAAAATGGCAAAATTGAGTTAAATGCAGAATCATAAACTAATAACCTTAAAAGTCGTCCCAAAATAGACGGTATCTTATTCTGACTTTTAAACTAAAAGTTATTAAGGAAAAACAAATATTACTATTGATAAGGATGTTTTTACTTATAACCCAGACACATCATACGAGGGAAACCAACGGCGCCTTCAGGTTCGTTAGTCCCTTAAGAGAAGACGGAAAGACTAGAGCGATGGCATAGAAAGCGACGAGGTCACACTAAATCCCAATGGGACAGAATATCCGACGAGTAAACGGAAGGCTGATGGGGAGCATCAAGAGCCGACAGGTCCAGCATGACTTTACTTGACCCTCACGAAAATTTACTCAAGGGAACATCTTGCTAATCACGCAAAATAAACTTACTACAGATTCATATCTCTCTCATATGGAAAGACACCCTATAATCTTAAAAATCCTAGTATCAGATCTTTTCCATAAGGAAAAATCTCCACTCTCAAGGGATCTTGGTTCCCACCAGCTGCTATATAAGCACCAAACCTCCACTTTTCTCAGGTACGCAGAAACTCTCTATCTCTTTCATTATAGGGTTCATAGAGACTTTTCATTCACTAACTTGACCTTCGTACCACGCCGGTACCTTTTGTTTGGTCTCTTTGTTCTTATTCATAGGTACCCATTGGAGCGATTTGGAACCTACAACTCACTGACGATTTCAGCACATCATCAACTATAAATAGCAAAAACACTGTTTTCGGGGCCTTAATGAAAGAATTTGCCTAAATTTTGGCAACGTTCATAATTGTGACTCTAGATTAGAATGCCGTTTTCCTTCAACCTGCCAAATTTTGTGCAATTTCGACACTGTCATCCTGATGGCTTCTACTGGCACCCTCTTTGATCTTGCGTTATGACTTTCTGCGCCTCTGCTGCTCCAGGAATGCATGTGCTGTCTGTTCTACACAACTACACCCTCTCCACTGCTCTCACTGCCTCCACTAATCTCAACCAAACCTCATTCGGGAACCAACTCCATGCCCATGCCATATTCACAGGCCTCAGATTCTACCCTCATGTAGCAAACACTCTACTTTCACTTTATGCGAAAGCTGAGGATTTGCATTCCGTGAAATGGGTTTTCGAAGAGATTGAGAACCCAGATGTTTATTCGTGGACCACACTGTTGTCGCCGTGTACTAAGCTTGGCAACTTTGGGGATGCTTGGGTGGTGTTCAATAAAATGCCGAAGAGAGATGCGGCTGTTTGGAATGCGATAGTTACTGGGTGTTTGGAGAATGGGCAGGCAGAGATTGCTGTTAGTTTGTTTAGTGAAATCCATAGGGTGGGTGTTAGGCATGATAATTACACTTTTGCTAGCGTTTTGAGTGTGTTCTTTAGAGGGTTTGGATTTTGGGAAGCAGGTGCATTCGTTGGTGATCAAAACTGGGTATTTAGTTAGAGCTTCTGTGGTTAATGCTCTGCTTACAATGTACTTTAATTGTGGACTTTTTGTCGATGCGTATGAGGTATTTAAAGAGGCAGAGGATGAGGTTTATGATCAGATTACTTTTAATGTGATGATAGATGGTTTGGTAAGAGTGGGAAGAGATGAAGATGCCTTGGGACTGTTCCAAGAGATGCACAAGGCTTATTTTAGGCCTACTGAACTGACTTTTGTGAGTGTGATGAGCCCACGTTTATCCGTGAGATTTGGGCATCAGGTACATGCCCAAGCTGTTAAGATAGGTTTTGAAGCATTTACATGTGTGAGCAATGCGACTATAACTATGTATTCCAGTTTTGGGGATTTACATGCTGCTCATGTGGTCTTTGAGAGACTTAAGAAGAGGGATCTTGTCTCATGGAACACCAGGGGCGGAGCTACGTTGTCCCCCCCCCCCCCCCCCAAAATTTTGATTTCTTCTACTGTTAGGCTATGAGTCCGATAGGAAAAAATAAGTAAAAGGCTATGGTCCCCTAGAAAATAATGACTGGCCCCCCCAATTCTTTCTAGGATCTCTACTTAGTCCAATAGATAACCCAAAGTCCTCAAATAAAATACTAGTTAGCTCTCCCAATTGTCCAAATGATTTGTTGTCAATCCAAATATCCAATAGACAATAATCCACACTCTCAAAATATCATCTTTTACCACTCATTTTCAAACAAAAATTTACTTTTTTTTTTTTCCCATCATTCTCAATCTCAAGAAGCCACCTACGAGATTCTCAAAGAAAATAGAAGTTATCACTGCTACTTTTTCTCCTGCTGATACAAGCCCACACTGCCCCATGTTTCTTTCCTCTCATTGTTGATTGCTCTAAACACATTAACTCTCTTCTCAACAAGGGTAGAAATCAAATAAACTCCTTTCATCTAAAAAAAACTATCCATATTTGCTTTCGATTCCAGCTTCTTCTTGTGTCTCAATATTTTAGGTTTGTTTGTTTCTTCAACATCATATGGGCATTTAGATTTATGCTTTTTATATATATGATAATGGTCATTTAGTTTTATGAATATGCTTTGTTTACTAAGTTGTTCAATTTGTTGTATTGCTATATGATAATATATTATATCTCTTTCCATATCATCATTTTATTTAAATTTTTTTTTTTTTTTTTGAAACTATCATTTTTTTAATTTGAAATTAGGAGCTGAATAATTCATTAAAAAATAAGAAAATTTTCAATATTATGGATAATGATGGGTTGATGGTGCTTAAAATAATAGTATGCAAATTTTTGTATATGTGTATGGTAAAATAGACTGCCTTTTGTACTTCCATTAATATTTAAGAATATGACAATATATCAAAGTTAATAATTTTGTATTTATAAATTTTTGAATTATAATTTTCTATCAATATTGCAATTTGGCCCCCTCAAGTATGAATTCCTGGCTACGCCCCTGTGGAACACCATGATTTCAAGCTACGCTCAAGGGAACTATGGTAGATCAGCAACCTTGGCCTACCTGCAAATGCATAGGGCAAGAATTGAACCAGATGAGTTTACTTTTGGAAGTTTATTAGCAAGCTCGGAATGCTTAGAAGTTGTGGAGATGATACATGCCGTTGCATCTAAAAATGGGCTTGTGATGCAAATCCAAGTTTCTAATGCATTAGTTTCTGGATACTCTAAGCATGGGAAGATAAATCAGGCTTATCAAATATTCCTTGATATATGCCCCAGAAATTTTATCTCCTGGAATACTATTATTGCAGGGTTTTTGTTTAATGGATGTCCAATACAGGGGTTCGAGCAGTTATCTAAAGTGCTCAAAACGGAACTAAGGCCAGCTGTCTATACCCTCAGTCTTATTTTGAGCCTTTGTGCTAGCATTTCATCCTTGGAAAATGGGAGACAGGTTCATGGTTACATTCTTAGATTGAGGTTATTTTCAGAGATGTGTTTAGGTAATGCCCTTGTGACAGTGTATGCAAAATGTTGGGCTTTAGATTGGTCTTTGAGAGTGTTCAATGCAATGGGTGAAAGAGATACAGTTTCTTGGAATTCCCTAATATCTGCTTATGCACAGCATGGGCAAGGAAAGGACGCTGTGAACTGTTTCGAGGCAATGCAAGAGTCATCTGGGGTCAAACCAGATCAAGCAACCTTCACTGCAGTTCTTTCTGCCTGCAGCCATGGAGGTTTAGTTGATGATGGTACTCGTATCTTCAACTCCATGGTAAAAAATTATGGATTGATACCTAGAGTGGATCACTTTTCTTGCATTAATGTTGACCTTCTAGGTCGTGGTGGATATCTTGATGAGGCAGAAAGAATAATAAACAGTGCGCAAGTTGAAACACATTCCAATATCTGGTGGACATTGTTTAGTGCTTGTGCAGCTCACGGCAATATAAGGCTAGGAAGAATAGTTGCTGGATTTCTTCTTGAAACTGATCGCTATAATCCATCAGTTTATGTGCTTTTGTCAAATATATATGCAGCTGTAGGTCAATGGGAAGAATCAGCTAATGTTAGGGAATTGATGAAGAAAACTGGGGTGATGAAGCAACCCGGATGCAGTTGGATTGGGTCATAAAACCTTATATATATAAATAAATAAATAAATAAATAAATAAATATATATTTATATATATATTTATATATATATATATATAAGTTGTTAACCCTTTCAATCGGGAGGCTAACAAATCCAAGGTTAGCTTGAAATTTTCACTGCAATCCATGACAATTTCTTGATCTGATTTAATCAAAACATGGTAAGTTGTTAAGCACACTACATTCAGTTCAACAAGGCTAGAAAGGTGAGAAGCCTGCTGAAGGCTGTTAACCTATGAAGCACGGGTGCGTTTCGGGACTTGGGTGCGGGACTCGGCAATTTTTGATAAAGGTGGGTGCGGGTGCGACGGAACTCGGCGATTAAAAAATTATTAAAAATATTTTTATTTATATTTTTAATATATTGCTAAACATACTTTTTCACATTATATAAACATATACCAAATTTAAAAGCAATAGTAGATAATAACTAAAACATGATGTTCATAAATTAAATACAACCCACAAAATTGAAACTAAAACATTCCATGAAACTAAAACATTCCACAAGATTGAAAGCTAATTTAAGCTAATTTATCAATTTCAAGTCTAAATATCTATCCAATAATTATAATAATACTATTAAAACAATTTTACTATTAAAATATTTTTAAAAAAAAATTACTATTAAAAACGCAATATAAAGGCTCAAGTTAAATATTAAAATAGTTTTATTATTCATATATTACGTGTGGGCCCATAGAAATAAAGCTTTTGTCAAATCTCTTTATCATTTCCAACACCCTGTCACGTGCTAGGTTCACAAAACAAAAAGAAAACATAAAACAAGGCAAGGAAAATTTAAAATAGAATTGAAAAGGACGAGCGGACAAAACGAAGAAAGGAGAAGAAGAAGAAGAAGAAGCAGCAGCCGCCTCTGCCATGGCCTGGGTTCATTTTAGCAACCGTCAACGTGTTGGAAAACTGCTGTAAGGGGATGAGTTTGCCGGTTTCGCCCAATACGGCCCGAGTCGGCCCGATTCAGCACGAATCGACCCGAGTCTGAGCGGCGTCGGCGCGAGTCAGCACGAGTCGGCTAAAAAAAAAAAAACACGTGGCAGGATGCAGCCTGACGCACGGGCAGCGGCGTCCCTCGTGCGTCGCCGCGTCAAACGCGAGTGTGGCTCCTCTGGCGCCGCATCCGTGCTTCCGAGTTGTTAACATTATTGAAGGCTACATTTCATTTATCAAAAGAAGTCCTATAATACTATATAATATAATCTAGGTTATTCTTTGTATCATTTTTTTTGGGGGATATATTTAGCTTGTGATTTAAGGGATATATTTACCTTGACCCTTGAAAAATTAATCTAGCCGCCACTACCTGGTACCTACACACATATATCAATGATATCATATGGGTCTTTTATGTTACCTCAATGTTTTGTTTGTTGGGGGAGCAGGGGAGTATGTTACCCGTTGTTGAGTTACTGTTGAATGTAAATTACTATTAACTGTGACAAAATTACTATTATGTGTGATCATATTATTGTATATTCAAAAAAAAAAAAAAAAAAAAAAAGTCATATGATGTGGTAAATCTTATCATCGAATTTGAGTTTAACACTAATTACCAACAAAAATTTATTGTCATATGTAGTCTTGTTACAAATGAGGTACCATAAATAAAATTAAAAAAAAAATGGTTTTCATAGAATTTCTAATATTATAGGGTATAGTATGCATATTTTACAAACTATAATGATGTAATAATTCTCAAGTCTTAAAAGGTTTAGAGCCCGTTTGGTAGAGGAGTTTGAGTAATGTTGTTTGTAGTTTTTTTAAATACGTGTGAGTGAAAAAATATGTGAAAATGTGTATAATGTTGTTTAAAAACTGAAAATATGTTATTTAGATAGTATACCAAACAGGGCCTTAATATCTCATTGACTACGAGAACTCACATCCGATTTTGAAAATAATATTTTCAGGCAAATTGTTGATTATTGTAGCTAAAAGTCACAAAAATAAAAATCCCCACACCTGGCAATACATTACTATTCAAAGTTTTGCCAAAAAAAAAAAAAAAAAAAAAAAAAAAAAAAAAACCTATAATGCTAAGTAGCAATGTTGAGAACTGTAGATTTTTTGTAAAGCTTTTCTTTACCTTTATCTTCTTCTTCTTCTTCTTTATTTTTATTTATTTATTTATTAATTTAAATTTATCTTTCTCTCATTTGTATTAAAAATAGAAGGAACAAATAAACTCTTCAAACTACTTATAAATTTCTTTTTTGAGTATAAATTTTGAAAATATAACCGTTAAATTTCATGTATCTTATGTTCTTAACATGCATATCAGATTTCGTTCAAATTGAATGTTATTTACTATTCGATTAATAAACTTATTTTTTATACACAATTTTATATCACAAAAACTTAATATTCTAACATTTGTTTGATGATATAGCAATTGATTTTTTTTTTCTTAAAATTTTGTAAGTATGAACGATACAATAGGAACATGCAATCTAACAGTTAGATTTTCAAAATTCACACTCAATTTAAAAATATATAAAAAATTTGAAGGATTTTTTTTCCAAGCTAGATTGGAGAAAAGTTTTGTTCAAATTGAGTAAACTTCTCTCTCTCTCTTTCTCTCTTTCTCTCTCTCCATATGTGTGGCATGTGGCATTGCTAGGCACGAGGTGTTGGTACCGTGAGGCGCTACTTGGCCGATTTGACAATGGGAGGTCAATTAGTTCCGTAAGGGTCGCTCTCACTCCCTTGGTTTTGTCAGGGTCGGACACTCTCCTGGGTGGGTTATCGCAATGGTCAATTCTTAACATTGTCGTGTGACATCGCAATGGCCAATTTTGCCATAGCTGGTTGATTGGTGTCGTCGAGATCCTCAAGCCGACTTAAGTGTCATTAGGCATTGAGGGATCGATGGGTAAAAAAGAAAAGAAAAATTATGATATTTTAATAGGATGTATTGCAAAATGGAAAGTGAGGTGTAGGGTGTATATAAATGTTAAAAAGCAGAAATAAATTTTTTTTTTTTTTTAAATTAAACCTGTTCAAAGTGTGCAACAATTGAATTTTAATAATCAAACATTACATGTCTTATTCTAGTATAAAAAAAAAATATTTTCATGTCTTATAATCAAATTTACTTCAATTAAGTTTAGGACATATCTTTTACCACAATTTGTTGAAATGGTTGATTATAAGTGGTAAAAAATAGGTTGGGTCCATGTAAAAGAGATTGTCTATCACTCACAATTGATCGGGTAATTATTGAGTACTCGTAGAGTACTACATCTCTCTACACTTATGTATCCAAGCAGATCAGACAATGATTTGAAACTGTGACACCTAGATTTTATACATTGCTCCTTTGTGGCGATCAAGCCATTTTAGTGTGATCAGCTCCCTCCACCTCCCTCTCTAGGCGCTCTTGTACATTTCCTTCATTCAATCTTTGGGTAGGGTTGAGAATGGAAAAAATTTGTGTCCACCATGCATGTTTGATACAAATGATGAAAAAGTGGAACACACACACAAATATATATAGTTGAAAAGTAAAGTGAGAGGATAGTAAAGATACTTTGAACTTACTATTATACTCCTATAAAGTTTTTAATTATTACATAAGAAAAAAATTATATATATATATGTTTAATTAAGAAGAAAAATGAAAAAAATAATTTTTTTTTAGATTTATTATTATACCTGTGGGGGAGGATTTGTTCCAAGCCCACAAACAGTTTGTCCGCTTTGGGGCCGAAGGACCCGCTAATAGTGGTACACTCTTGCCTTCAGCTAAGGCTTATAAGGCATGAGTGGGGCGCATCTTTCTTCGATATGGGAGCAAGTCTCAAAAACTGCTCACGTCGCTTGCAAAGAACAAAGCCGTGCGGGTCCTTCGGCCCCAAAGCGGACAAACTGCTTGCGGGCTTGGAACAAATCCTCCCCCACAATACTCATATAAAATTTTTATTATTATATAAGAAAAAAATATCTATTAAATTAATAAAGATAATTTAATTATTTTTCGAGTATAACTTAAAAACTAATTTTTGATTAATTATTTGTTTTATGCTTGATGTAGGGAGATGACTTATGGAATCTAAATAATAGATTTTCAAAGCCCAAATAACATTGGGCCATGGGCTGAAACAGGCCCAAAACATATTCCACCAGGATGAAAAGCCTCCCCAAGGGTCCACACCTCGAAATATGGACCGAAGGATGCGTTAGCAAGGATCCAGTGAAGGCCTCCCCAAATGGTCTATACCTCGAATCACAGACCAAAGGGCTCACCATGATGGATCCAATCATAAGTTACCATAAATTCCATTTGAAGTGAAATGTTTCTACTAGACTAATAATGTTAGCCTAAATCCCGAGCTTTCGAGGAGTAATTCTGGAACATACGTGGCTATCCGAGGATGCCTTTTAAAGCTTCCTGATAGATCTACAACAACTTGCTTGACACATTTGCATTTAATATTAGATAACTAATCAGAATAAGACAAGAAGCCCTAAAAGTCTCTATTCATCATAACATTGAAAAAAGAAGAGCCTGATGGAACAGGAGTCTGTTCAATTGAATAAAGACAACTCATGCTGGAGAAGAAAATAGAGCACATTAAAGAAATGATAAGGATGAAAAAAGAGGAGGAAGGGGAATATAAAAGAGAGGAAACTGATAGAAAGAAGGGGGGGGATTTAGATTTTAAGAGAGATACACTGTAAGGAATTTGGTAGAAGAACCTTATGAATAAATCTTTGATGTTATTTTATTCAGAAAAATGTTTGGTTCTTGTTCAAATCTCCCATTATGAATTATTGCAAACCCATAATATAAATTAATTGTGATCACAAGCCCAGATTAAATCAATTTTAAGCTTGTGTTTCCACACTTGAAATGGGATTTTATTTGTACTTGGAGGGTTAGTTAGTTTCTATTTGATGAGGCAGATGAATGCTTCGGTTTAGTTTATGTACTCATGTGGAAACATTTTGTCATAGGTTGGTTAAAAAAAATTTGTCAAGAAGGGTACACAAGTCATTTGACTTTTTAAACCTCCGTCTCCTCCTCAATTTCCCTTTAAGGAGATCAAATTTTGGTGGATCTAGTGGAAAACACTAGGACTTTAGCTTTTCCTCTTCATTTTCTTTTGTAAACTAAATTGAGAAAAATGAAAATTCTTAGTTTACAATATACTAGTAATGTAAGATTTACATTGTAAACTAAACAAAATGTACAATACTGTACATTTTTCACAAATAAAACTATAAATTCATATTTTAATTAATATCTAATAATGTATCAATCTCAAGCCCAAGATATCTACCCAATAATAATAATAACCATTTAAAAAAAAATGTTAAAAACATCAATATGCACAAGTGGGAAAAAAAAAAAGATGATATGATCATACAAATAAAGAAAAGCAATAAAGATTGTACCAAGCACACGTGCCTAACTAGCTCACAAAGTCTTTAGACTAGCTAGCTCAGAAGGTGGAGAAATTATTTGGTTCTCCCGAGTGGATGAGCAACGTGGTCCTCCCAAGTGATGTGCACCAATAAAGAGCAGCCACATATTAAAAAAAAAAGATGGCGTGGCCTTTGGGCCACATTTGCTGCAATACATAAATGAGCTCTAGCATTTTAAAAACAAATACACTTCACTTCTAATATTGATTTACATAGCCGCTTCACCAAAATTTCTAAAACCCATCATAATTTCTAAAAATAAGAATTTTCAGCCTTTTAATACTTTCTTATCTTGGGCTTTTTATCAAACATGTAGAAGGAACTATATTATAAACCACATAAATACAAAACAGAGCAAGAAAATAATACTTTGAAGAGTGAAATGAGTCTTTATAACATACCTTTATTAGTTATGGTTAGTTGCAGTGGTGAGGTTTAGATTCTGGCGACCACTTTAGTCATAGTTTATAGCCACAATTTTTGTAATTATGTCCTCACTACTCATCCATAGGAAAAGAAGGAAACAAGCCAGAACAAGTTGGTCCCAAAAACAAAGTTAGTTCAAAATCTCATAGAGCTTATTCATGCAAAGAAAAATTTCTTCAATGATGCAGGAAGGGAGAGAGAAGAGAGCTGGGCAGTTAGGAAAATTTTGGGTTTTAGAAATTTTGGTGAAATGGCTAAGTAAATCAGTATTAGAAGTGAAGCGTATTTGTTTTTAAAAAGCTGGAGCTCATTTACGTATTGTAGCAAGAGGTGTGGTCCCAAAGGCCAAGTCATCTTTTTTTTTTTTTTTAATATGTAGCTGCTTTCTATTGGTGCACATCACTTGGAAGGACCACGTCACTCATCCACCCGGGAGGACCAAATAATTTCTTCAAAAGGTGGGCTCAAGACTTTTTAAGAGAAATCAAATCTCAGACTTATATTTTCAATAATACACCTAATATCAAATGTTTTATTTTAACATTCAACACATTAAAATAATATAAAGAACACAATAAAATAATATATCCAACACAATAAATAACAACCACAACTATCAACACATTCAAATAACATTTTTTAACACCCCAAATTAAAAAGTTAGTTTTTATTTTGAGTTTAAGCTATAGTGAGCTACTATCTCTAGCAGTTATAGCAGCTCATTATAGCTCAAATTCAAATTTTTTTTAAAGTTTGTCTTCTTTGCTGTAGAATACATTTTTAGGGCATTGATTGCTAAACCTTATTGAGGATGCTCTAAAGGGCATAAAGAAGAAGTCAGAAATGGCTTTGAAAAGTTGAAAAAAAAGAAAGGAAAAAATGAGCAAAAAGAAGAGGAAGATGCTAGGTACAAGATATAGATCTAAGGAAATATGAGTATTCACCACAAAAAAGTGAGTAAGTCCTAAAAATGCCACTATAGGTTGTTTTGGGCTATAGTGGCATTTTCTATAAGAGAAGAAGAAAATTGGAGGTGGTAATGTGGCACTTGCTTCTTCTTTTTTTCTTTTTTTCTAGCGATTTCTCCTCTCCTTTATTTTTTTTTTCAAATTCTTTGCTAGCCGATATTTGTTTTCCGTATATCCCGTCACTACGCCGTTTAAGGCTATAGATTTGTTTTTAAAAAAGAACACTGTGAAGTGTGAACAGTGAAATATTCCGAGGGTTCCTAGGAAAGCATATTAACCGAGTCTTACAAGGAAATCATATTAACCGACTATAAACTCATATAAAAGTAAACATATTAACTTAAATTTACTATGTTACTACTATACTGCTTTGCTTTTCGAAACGCTCGTTGTCAAGACCATGGCGATCTCTTACTCTCACACTGAGAGTAACATAATGGCTCTGATGAATTTTGATGATGACTATGGTGATCTTCATGGGATTAGGTTTCGACCAAACTATGTTGAGATAGTTGAGCATTATCTCTACAACAAGGTGTATGGCAAGCCCCTGAGTGCAGACGTTTTGATTGAGTGTGATCTCTATGAAGAACTTTGGAAGAAACACTTTGAGAACACGGATGAGACTAGTCTTTACTTCTTTACAAAATTGAAGAGGGTTGGCAATGGTTCAAGAATACAAAGGAACACAACCTATGGCACATGGAAGTCTAATAACGAGAAGCCCATATATCGAGATCAAGCTAAGAAGGGTCAAATTGGTTCTGTGAGAAGTCTTACTTTGGTGCCCAAGAAAGGGTCCAAATCCGTTGGTCGGTGGGTTATGCATGAGTTTAAACTCAAAGGGCGCTTATACAATAAAGAGGTAACTATCTTAAAACATTTTGAAAAAAAGAAAGTTTCTTTGTTGCATTCTTGTGCTATCTTTAATTTCAAGATTCTATCTTTGAAGGATATTTTATGGTCTATTGGTTGTTTTTTTAGGGGGTTATGGTCAATTGGTAAATTCATGTAATTTCTTAGTTTTGGTAATTTTATGTAATTTTTAGATTTTTAGGATTAGAGTTATTATTTCTTTAATTAGAATTAAGGTTTTCTATGAATTTTCTTAGTCACTTTAGGTATTTTATTTATTTATAATTATGGTGGATTCCAAAAATTTTTCATGGAATTGAGGAAATCTCATGGATTTGAAGTTATTTATCAGAAGCAAACGTATTTTGTTTCTTATTTTCTAGAAGTAGACATGTTTAATTTCTTGTTACTTTTGCATCCCATCATGTTTTGTAGCTGTCAAACCAGGGTAAGGACAAGGTTCTAATACCAACTGATGTAGAAGTAACAAGAAATAAATTATGTATATTTCTAGAAAATAAAAAACAAAAAACAAAACACATTTGCTTATTAAAAATGAGGGTCTTTGAATCCTAGGGAGACAAGGAAAATGCCAAAAAAAAAAACCCTAATTCTAGGGTGGCTAAGAAAACATACAAAACTCTAATTTGACTAAACAAAGTTAAAGACGAAATAAAAACTCTAATCCAAAAAATATGAAAATTATATGAAATTACAAAAAATAACAAAAAAATAGAAAATTACATAAATTAATTTGGAGCTGTCTTACATCAATTGGGTTGTGGTTTTTAGATTGATTGGTTGGTTAAAATTATTGGGTTGTAGTTTTTATTATATGGGTTATTAATATCTTTATGAAATTTGCATTGATGTATAATCTTTAATTATTTTGGTTTAATTCATTCTTCTTTAACATTGTCAAACCTGTGTCATTTATTTGCATTATTCTAGTTTCAAATTGTCATTTCTCCCCCCTATTCCATCTTTTTATCATGCTACATATAATAGTTTTCGGTCTATTGGTTGAACAGATTATTGGGTTTTTCTTTTCATTATCTCGGATATGAATATCTTACTGCCTTGGTGTTTACATTATAAGGATTGTGCTTTGTTGCGTTTGTTTGCTTTTAAGTAAATGCATAGAATCCATAAGTACATTGTTGGCTTGCTTTCCTATTCGTTTTTGATGGTATGAGAGTTTAATGTTCCGAATCTCTCTGATCTGTATTTTTATCACGTGTCTGTTAAGAAAATTGTTTCTTAGTTATTGCTATATAAATGTGTTCAGTTTATTGTTTTTGATTTTCCTTTGTAGCCTTATTGATTTGATCGATAATCTAACATATTTTTCCTTGCAGTACGAGGATTATGTCATTTGTAGGATCGAAAGACTCAAGCAACAAGAAGACAACGACTTGAATGAGGACACTCAAAACATAGAGCAGTTTGTCGAGACATTTGAGCAACAGAAAGATGGCGTGACTAATACTAAGATTGAGACTGAGACTCAGCTTGGACGACATCAACAGGATAGACTTGAGAAAAAAGAAGACAGCTTCATAAATGAGCAATCTTTCGAAACAACTGAGCAACTACAAGATGGCATGACTGAATCATGCATTATTGTTGCAACCATTCCCTGCATATAATGTAATCAAAGAACTACATTGCTGTCAAAAGAACTACCTAGAATTTCAACAATAATAGAATACCATAATACCTCCAAAACATAGTCAAATAACAATGAAACAACTGAGCAACTACAAGATGGCATGACTGAGATTGAGACTGATCAGGTTGACACTAATGCCGTCCTCACTGTGGAAGAATTGGAGGCTCTCCTATCAGAACCATCAGAAGATACATCATTCCCAGTGGATTGGGATTGGGCATTGGACACAACATCCCTAACCTTCATGCAGCCAATGCCTTACCAAACATACTTAACTGATACAACTACTATCTGCATCTAGAATGACACCTCCACTACCACTGTTAAGGCTGATGTTCCTCTTTACAACACTAATTACGTACATTTGGCTTGTTTATTTTTTGATTTTGTCCATTGAATTCTCTCGGGTTGACAGCTTTTCAAAGTATATGATGTATATTGGTTGGTTTTCCAAGTATATAAGAAAATTAAGACTTGTTCCTCTGCATATGCTCTAGTATTGTTGCAAAAGATTTCTAGTTTATTTTTTGTGAATGCTAAATTGTTCTGTGTTGCTGTCTCACTTGTTTAAACCTGAAGCTGTAATTGACAGAATCAGTATGTAAGTTGGATTCATTGATAATAGTTTGTGCAGAAGGTTTTATGGTACGTTGACCTATATTTCTATTTAGAGAAATGTTAACAAATGCCTTATCCGTTTAGTTGGAGAATAGAAAATAGTATGAGGATGGAAAGGTGTGAGAATAGAAATAATTTTATTTTTTCTCATTTTTGGTGGTTGGGAGTGAAAAAGTGGAAAAATGAAAAAATGAGTTTGAATAAATTTACTCATATACCTTTGTTAAAGAATAATGCTCAATTAAAACAAAAAGTGACAAATAATAAAAAAAAAAGACCAATCACCCAAATTTATTAAAAAATAAAAATCATGTCCAAAAAATAAAGACAGGCAACGTTACTGCCCAGAAAAGAAAAGAAAAAAAAAAAAAAAGGAAAGAAAGAAAGAGGCACGTCAAGCCCTAGAAAATCAAAAGAAACTAAAAGAATAGCCAAAAAAAAAGAAAAAAAAAGGCCCGCAGTACTGCCCATTGAAAAAAAAAAACAAAAAAAAGGGCAATGGTACTGCCCAGTGAAAAAAAGAATAAGAAAATAAAGGCAACTACCCAGAAAGAAAGAAAAAAAAAAAAAGGCAACGTACTACCCAGTGGAGAAGAAAAAAAAATAATAAAGGCAACTTGAAGAATGTGCACTAGGCATTTTTGTCAATCAAGAAAAAATTTATTTCCACTCAATTTTCTTTCCATTTTGGGGAGAAAATATTTTAGTGGGTTCAAAAAGAAAACACCTGAGCTCCACCATTTATTTTCTTTTTTCTCTACCTAACCAAACACACTCCAAAAAAAATTTTTATTCCCATTTTCTCTCCAAAGTTTTCCATCAACCTTGTTTCACCTCCGAACAAATACACACTTAAAGTATTGGTTTATGAATTATTTTTAGAAACATTTTATTGGAAAATGATAAAGTAATTAATTTTTCTGACACATTTTTATATTTTCCATAAAAGTTGTTTTAAAACTTTTCTAATATGGTTTATTAACAATTGTCCTAAATGCATATTCCTCTCTCTCACATAATTGTGAGTCTCACTAATTAAATTCATGATGGGACCCATAATTTATGTGAGAAGAGAAAGTGCGCATTTATGGTACTTCTGGAGTATTCAATAATTTTCCTAATCGACCAGATCAACAAGTTATGCACAAAATTATGACAACAAATGTGTCATAGACTTATTGAATTTATTATGGCAAAACTAGTTAACTTAGGGCTAGTTAGCATCAAGACGATGATGTAGTCTTTTAGCTTAATCAAGAAACCTTAGCTTCTTCTCAAAAAAAAAAAAAAACCAATTAGCTGAAGTTATGGCAATTTTGGCGGCTTAATTGAACTTAATCAATCACGGAAAATTATTAGGTACTCCCAGAGTATCATAAATGCGTACTCCCCTATCTCACATGAATGGTGAGTCCCACCATTAATTTAATTAGTAAGACCCACCATCCATGTAAGAGGAGGAAGTACGTATTTATGGTACTCCAGGAGTACACAATAATTTCCCCTTAATCACAAGGGGGAAAGGGTTTTTTTTCCCTTTTTAAAAGCTTGCTGAAAAGTTATACAAGGATCACAAATCTAAGATATCTAACCCCAAATTTCATCAAGCAATTGGTGAAATTATTTACTTCGATGGGAGGAGTCTCCTTCTGTAGGAGTGAACAATTTTCCAACAGTTCGACATCATAATGCTAACAATTATAGAAATTAAAACAAAGTGCGCAAATGTGAATATCTTGTTGATTTCATTTTGGGCGACTATGTGGTCTCAAGTCTCTAAGTAAATTGATGATATTTTAGATGACATTGGTGGATGGTTTGGAATGTAAATTTTTGAAAGCTAAGCAGGAGTACAATAACGTTGTACTTCCTCATCCTATTTAATAATAAATCACACTAATTAAATTAATTGTAGAACCCACTATTCATATAAAACAAGAGAATACGGTGTTCTTGTACTCTTGAAATATTGTATAATTTTCCTAAAACTAATTTCTAAGAATATCTTTATATACGGGAATTTTCCTTACTATCTTGAGTAACATGTAAAGTCTAGTTTTGCATCAGTTTTCAAGAATTATCAGAATTTGTGTTGTTGGTCGAGATGATAATGACCCAACTATTGCTAGGAGAAAATATTATTGGGTGGGTTTTGGGCTTTCTAGGTCCAGGAAGAAGAGAGAGACAACGGGTACAAAGGAAAAACAAGTCGACTACAAAAGCTAAATTTATATATAAGATTGAAAATAAGAAAAAGATTTCATTTTATATATATATTATTAGTTAATAACCTGTATATTTAACAAAAATTTGATCCATTCTCATTATTGTATGTGTAATTATGAAATTTTATAGTTATGGTAGTTATTAATAGGTATTTATTATGATTTTATTTGTATATTGAATTATCTATTCTACCATTTAAGAAAAATACAATGTGATAAGATTCATGAAGTGTGTGTATGGCTCTTGCTTATCTATGGTAGCTTATTTATATAATGTTTATCAAAAGATATGTTTTTTGGTAACTTTTATGTTAAATGTGTTATAAAAGTTAAAAGGTAGTTTATTTTAAAGAGATAAAAAATAAATTATTTGCAAAAAAAAAAAACTTAGACAAAATGTTAAAAAGCATATAGTAGGGTTTGGAAAAGAAAGGAGTTCCTTTAAAATATATTAACTTGATTAAGGATATGTATGACAAAGTTATAACTAGTGTGAGAACAAGTGAATACATCACAAGTTAAAGTTTCCTATCACTATAGGTTTGCATCAAGGATCAACGTTAAATCTTTATCTCTTCACACTAGTAATGGATAAGCTCACTAAATTGATTCAATAGAAAGTTCCATGGTATATGCTTTTTGCAGATGATATAGTTTTAGTGAATGAAACTACAAGTGGAGTTAATGCTGAGTTAGAAATTTGGTGAAATGCTTTGGAATGCTTTCGATTAAGTAGAATTAAAACAGACAACACAGAATGTAAGTTTAGTAACAGTAGAAATAAAGATGAAGGGGGTAGTAACACTTAATGCTCAAGAGATACAAAAAATGCGAGAGCTTTCGATATATTGGATCATTAATCCATAAAGATTGAGAGATCAAAGAGGATGTGAATCAAAAGATAAGAGCATGGTGGATGAAGTAGAGAAGTGCATTAGGAGTCTTGTGTGATTGTAAAATACCTATTAAGTTAAAGGGAAAATGTAATCAAGATCAACTAGGTTCTATAATATTGAGTGTTGGGTTGTTAAGAAGAAATAGATTCATAAAATGAGTATAACTGAAATAAAAATATTAAGATGGATAAATAGAAATACATAAAAAGATAGAATTCAAAATGAAAGAATCCACTTAAAAATATGGGTGGCTCCTATTGATGAAAAGGTGAGAGAAAATTGCTTGAAATGTTTGGTTATATGCAAAGTAGAACAATTAATTTATTCAAGTGAGTTTATTCAAGTTAGGGGAAGGAAAAAAAAAAGGTATTGGAAGATAAAAATAACATTAGTAGTAATTAAAAAGACCATGTCAATTTAGGAAGTAACAGAGATTAAGATTTTGAATGGAATAAAATGTTAGAAAAGAATATAAATAATCAACCTTAATTAATGTTAAAGATCCATAGCCAATAACTTAAAATTTTTGGGACTAGGGCGTAATTGTTGCTATTATTGTTAACTTCAATGCTAACATCATACTACTAAAAAAGGAGAAATAATAATAATAATAATAAACAAATGCTGCCACCACTTCAATTCATGCGTAGTTCATGTGTTTTTCGAGAATTTTGTTAGAAAAATTTCGTTTTAGTATGTCTTTCTCTAATCTCTATGTACTTTCCTCATTCTTTCCCCTGGCCTCTAAATTCTCCAAAGATGAGTAAAACAAGCAGAGCATATTCTTTTCTTTCGATTGCTCAAGTCCTTGGGTTGAGAGTTGAGACAAAGTCATCGATTCTAGAGAAACGGTAATTTATACGCTTCAAGTTGAATCCACCAACATCATGACAAGAAAGTGGTTCGTAAAAAAATAGACACAAATCGAGTTGTAGAATCGTCTGAATTCAAGCTACGTATACCTGCCTTGAATTCCATCATAAACCCAGCAATTGAAATTGAAAGATAAAAGTCACCATCTTTTTCAGCCCAATTCCCCAAGTTCATCATACATATTTCATTAAATCCACGTGAAGAACCAGTCAATTCAAAAGTTCTAGATTTAATTAAAAGTCATGAAAAGCATGTTTCTGGTATAGATTGAGAAGACTGAACCAGGGTCTAAGGTTGAAATGCAATTTTCAAGTCACCACATTGACAAAATTGCAGAATACTTCCCTCTAAATCTTTCACAACTTTTTATCGAGTACAATTTTCAGCATGGCTAACATTTATTATTGGAGAAGTTCAAATGTTTAACGTACAAAAGACGAATAATCAATGTCAAAAGAAAACCTGATACATGAAGCTTCCAAAATTATACAAAAGGTCAAAAAGATTTTCAACCTCAACATGATAAACTTCCAAAAGAATAACACAGTTTTGAAAAGAAATACCGTCTCTACAAGAATTTCTCAATGCTGGCAATTAGTGTGGTTTTGGGCACAGCACCAATTACTGCATCTTTCTTCTCACCGTTGATGAAGATCATGATTGTTGGGATGCTTCGAATTCCATATTGGGTTGCAATCGAAGGACTATCGTCAGTACTCAATTTGAAGCACTTGAGCTTCCCATCATATTGCTTTGCCAGTTCACCAATTACTGGATGTATCATACGGCATGGCCCACACCATGGAGCCCAAAACTCAACCAGAACAGGCCCATCAGCCTTGAGGACAAGTGATTCCCATGTAGCATCAGTCACAATGGGAACTGAAATTTGAAAGCCAAGCAAGAGGTTAATCCAGTTGGGTGCATTTCATGAAGAGCAACATAGATATCCACTATTCATCATTTTCAATAGTCTTATTCTAGTAATAGACTGATAACACAATTCACAGCCAAGGAGTTAATTTAAACAATAGCACCAAATGAATGGAACCATGGTATGTTCTAGAAAATCCTACATAGAAGTCGATTAAATATGTATAATGTATTCAATTTATTGTGTTGTTCTCATTGTGGCTGTAGTTTTCCTCCTTTTTTACCAGTATTTTTTTACCTCCATTGCCACTATGCCTTTCATGGGCACTGTTGCTGAGCTGGCAAGTTCTCTCCTTCTTTGTGTGATGGACATGTTGAGCTTGTTGAATAGCTCAATAAATCTTTCCATGACCTGCCTGCATCTGTTCTGAACAGAGATGAGAGAGCTAACCTTTTGCTCCAGCTTTTCCACTCGCTGGTCCATGCGCAAACTCTAATACCAATTATTGCGTAAACTAATTTTTATGAGTAGCTTCAAGGAAGCCAACTCCCCCCCAGTTTTATTTATTTATTTTTTTAAAAAAAAACCTACTTTGAGTGAATCCTAACCTCATGCACTAAAGTGTTTCTTTGAAGAATAAATGATGATACTTTTTCTTTAGGGTACGTTTGGTACATTGAATGTAAATTACATTAGGAATAATAACCTTTATTACTAGGAATAGAAAACATTGTAATAGATTAACTATTACTAATCATAAGTTTGGTTGTTACATATGGAAAGCTTGTAGAAGATGATGTATAAGGAATTTTTATATTTTTGAAAATATATTAATTTTGAAAACTATTATATGTACTAAGGAATAGCTATTACATTCATTTTAAAGAGGAATAGTTATTCTTTAATTTAAAGAATAGTTATTCCAATGTAATAACTAACCCATGTAATAAAGATGCAACCAAATAACTGAATTACTATTACATATGAATAACCATTCCATTACAAGAGCTATTACAGCGTACCAAACGTACCTTTAGTTTTGCTGCCCTTTTATTTTGATAATAAATAATGGGAAGGGGGGTTCAAATCCTAGTGCTCAGGCACCACAAGAGGTGCAGGAACCAGTGGGGTATCCCTCAAACCCTAGCTTTGTTGCCCTTCTCTAAAACTTGAATAACAAGAGCAAAAAAAACGTAGGACATGTAAACTCACACAAGCTAGGAAATATTTACATCTTAAAATCTACATGTAAAAGCCATAACAAATTGGACTCAACAAATAGGTTTCGGTTAGCTCAATCGGTAAAGTCTCTTAACGTCAACTCTTGTGCTTAAGGGTGGACTAGGCTCAAGTCCCTTAGAAAGGGGCACCGGAGAGGCTAAGAGCAAAGTTTTGAATTCCATTCTGGAATGGTTATTGGAACAGAATATTTTCAGCACCAATGTATACCAATGCACCGTCTTGGGATTACACACCAGATGTGTATATACACACACGTATTTCTATTATTAGGCTGAATGATTTAAATTAATTAATCTAATTTAGTGTTTTTTTAAATAAAAAATGGTATTTTTGTAAATAAAGAAGTATATAGGGGTGTTGTGAAGACTATGATTGGAAGGTTCATTTCTTTCAATTTATAAACATCTCACATGAGATTGACCTTTTTTGTGTCTCACCTTCCCAGCTTTCCCTATTTCTTTATTCATTTCCTTTCTCATTTAACTTTACCTTCAACATTCCTTCACCCTGTCTGTTTAGACTGTGCCTTTTCTGTATCTATCTTCTCATCTTCCTTTTTTTTTTTCACCGTGCCCTCTCTAATTTCTAACCTCATCTTCTTCTTTGTCTTTTTGTTTTTGTTTTTTTCTTCACCTCCCCTGTGCTTTACCAACCAGATCCACTGATTCACTGCACAACTCTACACTTATGGTTAAAGAATTCATGCGCTTCCCTCTTTCTCTCTTACAAAATGCATGGAAAAGAAGAAAAATCACAAGGAAGTGAGCCTTCTAAAATCCAGTTCAGAATTCTAGTTTTGCTCAAAATGGCAAAATTCCACCCAGAACTCTGGTTTAGGCCAGAATAGACAGGAATTTGGGACGATACAGAATAGGGGGGGGTCACCTACACTAGTTTATCCACCTGAATAAAAAAATCCGACCGGAATGGAATGAGATTTAAAAAATTGCTTGAGAGCCCCTTCGTGCCCAAACCTTGTTGCACCACAAGGTACTGCCAAAATTGTCATTGCATTTGGCCTGATCAAGAGTTATGAACAACTTTTCAGAAGGGCCATTAGCCATGAATATTTTTCCCTACAATTAATCACTAATTCATCGCTTTTTACTTTCTAGACAATAGGGGACCATTAAGCAAGCAATTGTGGTAAATATGAGACAAACTTTTTAGGAAGGCTGTTTAATCAAGTTCTAGTCTTTTACTTTGTTTTTAAAAAAAAAAATAAGTAAGCAAGTTTTATTCATATAAAAATAATTCATCATACAGTACATGGGATATATACTGTAGACACATCAAAGATCATGAGAAAGTACAATTATCAGTGAACTCCAATATACTAGAAGACGAATGACCACATAAAGAGATTATCCAACTATACAAAGTATGTAAAAACAGGAGTTTCACATCCGTTATAGATTGTTCCAAAGCCTTCAAAAGCCCTTGCATTCCTCTTCTTCCATATGATCTAGTCTTTAACTTTCTTAGGTGAATGATGTAGAGGTACAAAGAAAGGAACTTTTTTACTGTTTCCTGACTATACTTATCCACCTTTTGAGACTTTTTTACTACTCTCTAGTCGCACTGACCTACAATCCTTGGAGGCTTTTTTATGCTTCTGTGACACTCTAGTTTCCCACTATCCCTCCTTTTGTGCTGGTATTTTGTGACTTTCCATTGCCACCATGCCTTTCATGGTTGGCCCTTGCATGAGCTTGCAAGTTCTCTCCTCCCCTATATGATGGAGACTTGCTGAGCTTGTTGGATAGCTCAGTGATTCTTCATGACATGTTGCATATGTCATTGACCAGAGATGAGGGAACTAGCTTTTTGCTCCAATTGCTCCACTCATATGTTCATGCACCAACTCTAATACCAATTTTTGTGCACACTAATTTTTACCAGTTTCTTTGAGGGAATCAAAGCCTCCAAGTTTGATAAAATCAACACCTTTGAGGAAGCCCTAAACTCCAAGTTTTGAGGGATGTGAACGATCTATCCTTGAAATTAAAGCCTTTTCTTTTGTACCTTGTTAGATTGGAGTGTTGCCTTTTGTTCTCCTCTGTGTTTTACTTTTCTAGATTTTTTTGAACATTGTAATTTGAGAGATTGATTGGTCTTCTCTCGAGTACACTCTAGTGTACTTGTTTTGTTTCATTTTAATAAAAATTTCAGTTACTTATCGACCAAAAAAAAGAAGTCCTAACCTCCTATACTTCAGTGTTTCTTTCGAGAATAAACAATGATAATTTTCATTCAGTTATGTTTCCCTTTTATACAACTTGAGTAACAATAAAAGCAAAAAGGTAAGACATGTTAATTAACACAAAATGTAAGGTTCGCAGTTTGCCTATGTCCTATCTTGGCATGCCTCTAGGGGCTTCTCATAAGTCCATTACCATTTGGAATCCTATTTTGGAGAAATTTGAGCATCGGTTAGCTGGTTGGAAAAAGTTGTACCTCTCAAAAGGTGGTAGGTTGACTTAGCTTAGGAGCACACTCTCGAACCTTCCTACTTGTTACCTATCTCTTTTCACTAGTGTGGCAAATAGGATTGAAAAGAAGCAAAGAGATTTCTCATGGGGTGACATGGGGGATGAGTCTAAAATACATTTGGTGGGATGGGATAAGATTTGTGTTCCTATGGAGAACGGCAGTTTAGGGATAAAGAAGCTTACTACCTTTAATAAAGCACTATTGGGAAAATGATTGTGCCGGTTTGGGATTGAGGAGACAAGGCTTTGGAGGAGGGTGATAGCTATGGAATTTGGGGAAGAGTGGGGGGGATGAACTTCCAAGTTGGGTAGGGGTTCACATGGTTGTGGTCTTAGGAGGAGCATTAAAATGGGTTGGGAAACCTTTAGTCGTTGTACTCGATTTGAGATTGGGTTGGGTAATCAGGTACAGTTTTGGCATGACTATTGGTGTGGTGATCAACCACTTAAACTGGTTTTCCCGGTTTTGTATGTGACTACCACTAATAGGGAGGCTTCTATAAAGTCTTCTTTGGTGAGGTAAGGGGGTGGGGGAGAGGAGTTGAGATGTGAGGTTCCTACGTGATTTTAATGATTGGGAGGTGGAATCAGTGGTCGATTTTCTTCAAGTCATGGAGTCTAATATTATTTCTACGGAGAGTGGAGACCATGTGAGGTGGAGGTTGAAAAAGAATGGAAACTTCGAAATCGGCCCTTACTATAATATGCTTTGAGGTTCATTTTCTGTTGTCTTCCCTTGGAAAGGCATTTGGGGGGTTAAGGCTCCTAGACGAGTCTCCTTCTTTGTTTGGACTGCGGCATGGGAAAAGATACTCATTAGTGATAATTTGAGGAGAAGAGGTTATCCTATGGTAGATTGATGTTGTATGTGTCAATGTAGTGGGGAGACATTGGATCATCTTTTGATTCATTGCGAGAATGATTATCAATTGTGGTGTTTTGTCTTTAGTTCATTTGGGGTTTCTTGGGTTTAACCAAGAAGGGTGATAGATCTACCATTTGGATGGAGGAATTGGTTGGGAAAGCATTCCTCTGACATTTAGCATATGGCTCCTTTGTGTTTGATGTGGAGCATTTGGAGGGAGTGCAATAACCATGTTATGATTCTAATGTCCCACATGGATTAAGTATAAGCTTAACCATGTGTTTATAAGCTCTTGGGCATCCTCTCCTTGCAAGTTAGTCTTCAAAGGTGAGTTCTACTTTCATCTTTTTTGTACTTCTTGGCTACTTCGTGATTTTCTCGCATGAAGTAGTCTTTTCTTCAATGAAACTTATCCAAAAAAATAAAAAACAAAACTCACTAAAGACGAAAGACTCTGTAACAACTCCCGTAAGTCTAGACTCAACTAGATAAGCTCCTTGACATTTTCAAATACTTGGATAAATATATATATATATATATATATATATATATATATTTGAAGAGATGAATATTTTTCTCCCTAAAATGAATCACTCGTTCATCATTTGGATCTTTAGTCAACAGGAGATCATTGAGTAGCACCTATATTAAATATGAGTTCACTTCTTCCACCAAAAAGTACTACTCTTTAGTTTCTTAGGTGTCACCTCGTTGGATGTGATATACTTCTTTTTCCAGCCTTCTTTAAGTATTTTATTTGCAATGACATGCATCTAACTTTCTGATGTCAACGACATAGAGGTATAGAGGCTGAAAGGTTTTACAGTTTTGTGACCATACTTTGTCCACCCAAATTTGAGACTTTATTACTAGTTCTTAGTCTCACAGATCTGCAATCCTTGGAGGCTTTTTTACGCTTATAACTTTTGTGACCCTCCAATTGTCACTATGCCCTCGATTGAGGGCCCCTCTTGCATGAGCTTGCAAGTTCTCTCCTCTATATGATGGATGCAAGCTCTATCTTCCTTCTCTGTATGATGGAGACATGCTGAGATTGTTGAATAGCTTAGTGTATCTTTCCACAACCTGCAGTATCTGCTGCTGACCAGAGATAAGGAAGCTAAATTTTTACTTTAACTACTCCACTCACAGTCACTAGTCCATGCCCAGACTCTAATACCAATTGTTGCATACACTAATTTGTACCGGTTGCTTTGAGAGAACCAAAGTCTCTAAGTTTGATGAAATTGACTACTTTGAAGGAGTCCTAACCTCCTACACTTGCTTCTTTGGAGAATAAACGACAATACTTTTTATATACCTTTTGTTGCCTTTTTATACCAATTGAATAACAACAAAAGAAAAAAAAGTAGGACATGTTAACTCACACAAGCTAGAAAATAAGAACCAAACACTACATGTAGAAGTCAATAACAAATTGGAACAAACTTGGACTCAACAACTCACAGAGGACTCAGTAACCCCTTCCCTAAGCCTAGGGCCCTAGACTCATAACACATTGCCCAGTTTTTCTCATGACGAGAACCTAGGTTCAAATTGTCCTCTCCCACTTGTTGTAAAATAATAATTATGCTTCAACCCTGCCTTGATTGAAAAAACCTCGAGACAGTATGGAGAAACTTTTTGGTTCAAGAAATCCACTCATTAAAATGCCTTGCTGTACATATTTGTTATGGATGCTGAGAATGTAGAAGTGATCGCTATCCAGAGGATTCAGATTCATCAATTTAAAAAATAAAAATAAAAAAGCTTCCAATATGACTAATCTGCCCTTAACTCGCTTCCGTCCATGCATCCATTACTTATTCAAATGATGGGACACAGCAAAAGCAACATGCCGACTTAAGCATATTGATCATATATTTTGAATGGTCATCCCAAATTTCAAGCATTTTATTTCTTCTGATTAGTACATTACACATACATCGAGTATCTTAAACCCACAAACTCATCCCTCTCCCCATTCTTACAAAAGGGGAGTACCAATTGAGACCGAGCTCATTGGCCGTGTTGTGAAATTGAATCTCATTGTAAAGACTTGTCCTTTGAATTCAACCCATATATCATTAAAAAAAAAAAAAACTGCAAATCTTCAATCAAACATACAATTTGATGAATGCATTAATGCGAAATCCTTAATTAACCAAAACCCAGAAATCTAAATAATCTCAATGCCCATATGAAAATTAAAGCATAAATAAATTGTGCATGAATAAAATTCAAAATTTTATATAATAAAGGGATTTTTTTTTTAAGAGGGAAAAACTTACTATCAAGAGCGGTTTCCTGAGCTTCACAAGAAACGCGAGCACATCGGCGAAGAACGCTAGGGTTTCTGGAGCTGAACGACGAAACGGATCGGTGTGAAGGCAATTGGATCCTGAGGCCGGTGAATTGGGGCAAGGCAGTGAGTTTCCGGTGCGCGGAGAGGGAGAGTGACGGCGGTGAGGTCAGAGACGGCGAGAGGGAGGGTCTGAGATTGGAGAGAGAAGAGAGAGCGAGGGATTCGGATACGGTCGCCATTGAAAAAAACAAAAACAAAAAACTGAGAATTAGGTATGTGAGATTGGGATCTATATGTGATTATTATGCATACCTATAAATATTAATATAGGTGTAGAGAAGAGAGATGGAATGGAAAGGAAAGTTAGATGAGAGAAAGAGAGGAATTGGGAATGAGTGTGGAAGTGAAAGTGTAGGATGATGGATTGAAGAGTAGTTCATGCTGAGTGTGCGGTATAACAGTATCATTCCTGTTTTTTATTATTATTATTTTTTCTTCCAGAAGGCCAATCAGTGATCAAATGAGTAATGACTGTATTTCTCAATTTGCATGTTCCTCTCTCTCTCTCTCTCTCTCTCTCTCTCTCTCTCTCTTTTTGTTTTTTTTTTTTTTTCTAACACTGCCTTTTATGTATCCTTCTTAGAAAGGAAGATCATAATAATGATCTTAACATTTTTAAGAGATGGACTTAAGGAACAACACTTAAAATACTGTACCTAAATTTTGTCCATGAAGTAATATGAAACGTGGGATGATTAGTAAGCTAGGGTAAGAATGTGATTTTTTTTTTTTTTTTTTGACATAGGATAAATAATATTCTCATTAAAACTCAAGGAGTTGATCTAGTAGTTCTCAAGAAAAAAGTATCTAATGTTCGAGTTTATGTAACATCACATTCACAACATGTGAGCCTTAACCATGAACTTTTGTTTTGTATCATGGGGACATATATACACCCAATTCATATAGGGGTTGACCCCACAAGTGTAGGACCTTGGACCCAACCCATTGTGAGTTGGGTGTTTTATATTCCCATTTTTAAATAATTATATATTTCACTAAAGGTCATATAGACACATACTTTTGGTGGAATAGATCACCAAATTGCTGGATCTTGTTCTTTGCTTGCTTTACAAACTCCTCATGATCTCCTTTGTGAAACACCTCCAAGTCGCAAGAGAGGCTACTAGAGTCTCTTCTAATTTCCACGCTCCAAATTCTAGGGAATAGTAGATAGTGTCCTAGAGAGATGGCTTATTTTGAGAGAGTACTCAAAAACTATACGTATGTTCACTCACTGTATATCTCTCATTTAATCTGACTAATTTAGGAGTATTTTGAATACTAGTAGAGATTCACTTACTTTCAGATATATGTAATCCCTAAAAGATCTCATCTGTTAAATTTAAATTACTCCACTACTGATATTGATAACTCATATCAATATCTGTTAAGTTTAAATTTAAACTTACTTATCAGATAACTCATGTGGACGATCCATGGCCCATGGCTTATGGGTTGGGTCAAAACCAGCCCAATTTCTAACATCTCCCACTCGTCCACACTAGGTACTACAGTCAGAACTAGCTCCTCTCAATCTCTTGTCCAATCCTCTCTTTATACAGAAAAATAGAGGGTGCGACCTGACAAGAAGATGTAGGGTAGGAGTACTATATTAAGTCACCATCTAAACTAACATAGTACATCATTCACAATATCTCGTCTATGCCCTAGATTATTTGATCACACCCGATCAAGTTTCTTTAATCCCTCATGAGTTCAAAACTCAAAGCAACACTTGATCCTATACCATATAATATGCTCATGATTATGTTGAAAAACAAATTCCTCATAATTGCCTGGGCTATGAGCCATAAAATAAATGGTGTGTTCTAAATAATCTTCCCCAGACACTCATGTCAATTCATTCATACTTGACCGCTTTCCTAGACATGCTCCGCAAGACCGTATATATCATGGCCCTGAGATGAAATGCTAAAGTAGCGACATCAAACATTCATTTCATGACATAGTTCTAGGTCGAAAAAAGGGCACAGAATAGACCATATAATGGTCGACTAGGGCTTACATAGTGATGGAGTAGGGATCTATCCAATCACTCCCTTAATTGGTCGGCTATAGCACATACAGTATAATTTGTATGCTACGGTGGAGCTCCCACTCAACTGGGCTTGTCACACTCAAACACCGTACAAATCTTAGTCCAATTGCCATAAAGGCAACCAACTTGAGTTTCTCAGCACAATTACACATCAAGTTCCTGTCTAAGATCTCACATTTGGCTTTATTCAGACTTCATGAAGTTGTGGATACACTTCAAGTGCGACTCCCATAAGTCTCATCTTAGCCTGGCTAAGGCAACATTCATTATATTATCTTGCACGCCTCCCTAAGCGTCAAGATGATCACTTACTTGATTTACAGAAAAACAAAGTGATCACCATGTCTCATCCTGCTCGCTACTCAAGCGCTAAGGTGATCGTCTATGTGAGTAGACCGATCTAAGCCTGGTGACATATTCTCAAATAATGTGTGCTCAGTATGCAATATCAATCACATCACAAGATGAATCAAAATGAATAACATCATTATTGCATAAAGTATGAATAAACATAAATGTCCATAAGGTATCCAAAAACATATCAAATCCTACAAAGTCCCAAACTCCTAACATGAGCCTGAAAGGCATCTCTAGCAATGGCTTTAGTAAGTGATCAGCCACCATCCTACTAGTGGAGATATGTTGGAGAATCACCTCTCCTTGTGTAATAGCAAGACGAATGTAGTTATAACGAGTCTAAATGTGTTTGCTTTTGCTATGATACTTAGGATCTTTAGCATGAGCCAAGGCTGCCATATTATCACAATACATCTTTACAGCTTCATTTGCAAGAGATGTCACCCTTAGGCTTTGGAAAAATCTCTTTAACCAAACAACTTCTTGTGCTGCTGCTGAACAAGCAACATACTCAGACTCCATTGTGGATAAAGCAATGCAAGACTGTTTCTTACTGCACCAGGAGATAGTTGCACCACTAAGTAGAAATGCATAACTTGTAGTGGACTTGCGCTCATCTCTATCACTGGCCCAGTCAGCATCAGAATAACCTCTCAATCTCAAATCTCCACCTTGATAGCAAAGAATGAGATCCGATGTCCCACGAAGGTATCAAAAGATCCTCTTAACTGCTTGCCAATGAACAGGTCCTGGATTACTTTGATAACGACTAACCATACCAACTACAAAACAGATGTTTGGTCGAGTACACAACATAGCATACATCAGACTTCCAACTACACGTGCATAAGGAACTCTTGCCATTTCTCTCTTTTCCTTTTTTGATTTAGGGCAATCTTCAAGGCTTAATGTATGTCCCTTCTTAATTGGAGTGTCTATGGGTTTAGAATTGTGCATACGGAATCGCTCTAAGATTGTCTTTATGTAAGTTTCTTGAGACAAACCAAGAAGCTTCTTTGAGCGATCCTTGAAGATCTTAACTCCAAGCACATAATTAGCCTCTCCTATGTCCTTCATTTCAAAAATAGAGGACAACCACCTTTTGGTGGTGACAATCATCTCCATATCATTTCCAGCCAACAAAATGTCGTCCACATACAAAGACAGGATAAGTAAACTCTTTCCTGATCATTTGACATACACATAATGGTCTTCTTCCATCATTTCAAAACCAATCGAAATAATAGCCTTATGAAATTTGAAATACCATTGTCTAGACGCAGACGCTTGCTTTGGGCCATAAATGGAACGCTTAAGGCGGCACACTTTGCGCCCTTATTCCTTGACCTCAAAGCCAATAGGTTGATCCATATAGATCTCCTTGTCTAGTTCTCCATTGAGAAATGCAGTCTTTACATTCATTTGGAAGAGTTCCAAATCCAAATTTACAACAATAGCTAAAATAAGGTGAATAGAGACAAATCTCACTACTGGGGAGAAAGTCTCTTTATAGTCTATCCCTTCTCTTTGGGTATAGCTTTTCGCCACAAGACGAGCCTTATATTTGTCAATTGATCCATCTACATTGCGTTTTATTTTTAAAACCCACTTATTTCCAATAGTCTTGCGCTCAGGCGGAAGGTCAACCAACTCCCAAACTTGATTCTTTGCCATAGAATCCATCTCATCCCTTATAGCAACTATCCATTCATGTGAAGCAGGTGAAGCTAATGCTTCCTCATAGGAAGCAGGCTCATCAAGGTCCAATGAATCACATATAAAAGATTCCCCCTAAATCTCAAAATGACGACGGGGAATAGTTCCACGTTCACTTCTACGTACCTTGGATCCTTGTGTGTCACTATCTAGCGGTTTCCTCCCACTATGAGCCAAATCACTCCCACTATCTTTGGCGATTCCAGGATGAAGTTGTGATTCTCCACCCTCGCCCAAAGATGGTATGACACCTTCAAGTTCTTGCAACTCATAAAGCTGAAGATCTTGTTTTGCTTCACTAATGCTTGGAAAATCATCTTTAATGAAGTTGAAATCACAAGACTCTATCTCAGTCATTCCACCATCAGAATGTTCACCATACATTACATACCCCTTTGAGCTTTCTGAATATCTTATAAAGATTTTCTTATTTACTCTAGGGCCTAATTTCCCATACTTATGGGAAGTATTGTGAACAAAACCTGCACAACCCCAAGGCCGCAAGTTCTCCAAATTGGGTTTTGCACCAGTTCATAACTCATATGGTGTTGTGGGAACTGACTTAAAAGGCACACGGTTAAGGATGTAGGCAGCAGACAACAATGCATCTCCCCAAAATGAAATTGGAAGGTTAGCTTGCGCCATCATCAATCTAACCATCTTTAATAGAGTACGATTCCTTCTCTCTGCAACACTATTTTGTTGTGGAGTACCAGGAATTGTCAATTGCCTGCGTATCCCTTTTTCCTCACACAGTTCCTAAAACTGTTTAGACAAATATTCACGACCCCTATCAGTTCGAAAAACCTTTAGGTTCCTTTCTTTCTAATTCTTAACCTCTGCCACAAAACGCTTAAAGCAATTTAATGCTTCAAAGTGATGGAAGATCAGATAGACATAACTGAAATGTGAATAGTCATCTATAAATGTGAGAAAATAAGAGGTGCCATGGCGTGCCTTAACATTCATAGTCCACATATGTCCGAATGGAATAATTCTAAAGGATGAGTTGCCCTTGGAGCCTTACCAAAAGGCTTCCTATAGGCCTTTCCAGCTAGACAAGGTTCACACATAGGTAGGCTTACATTAGTGATAGACCCCAATAGGCTTTCTCTAGCTAGTCTAGCCAATCTATCTTTTCCTATGTGTCCAAGTCTAGCATGTCATATTACAAAATCAGAAACATCATCATTATGAGTAATAAAAGAAAAAGAGGAATGATCTAAATCCAACATAAAGAAATTATTAGATAAATAACCATGTCCATACAAGGTTTTATTTAAATAAAAATCCAACTGAGGACCATTGAAACGGAAACTAAATCCAAGTCTAAGCATAGTAAGTACTGAAAATAGATTACATTGGACACCAGGTGCATGAAGCACATCATGAGGAAGTAACGTACGTCCCAAACGCAATTTGAGCTGGTAGGTTCCAACTCCTATGACTTCTTCTTGAGCTCCATTACCCAAAATAATGTACTGTGTGCCTGTTGGTATCTTTTTGTAATCCACACACCCAACTCTATCTCTGGCTATATGTTTGGTTGCTCCTGAATCTACAATCCACCCAGGAATAGTATGAGCAACAAAAACATGTGTACAAACATAAGTAATAGTAGAGTTGTTAAGAATGGATACCTTCTTCGGCTCAGTGCCCTCACGAGCGAAGTAACCCTTCTTACCATAGTTGTAGCACTTGATCTTTGCCTTGTCCTTCTTAGCATGCTTGCCCTTTTGGCGCTTTGCTATCTTGCCTTCTTTAGGCCTAAGGTTACCAGCTCCTTTGGCATTCCTCCCTTGTCCTTTGCGTTTAGGCCTGAATGCCTTCCGCTACCCAGATTGGGCGACAAAGAGGGTGTTTTAGTGCGCCCCCATGCGCTCTTCCTCAAGCTCGAGATGACGAGAAATATCAGCAAAAGTCTTGATATTCTCACTCTATGTCAAAACAAGCTTCATTTGCCCCCAAGTAGGTTCAGGCAGTGAACGTATCACCGCTGTGACTTGTTGTTCATCAGAGAGATTATTGCCAGCAGTCTTTAGGTCACGAATCAATGCAGACATTGTCCTTTGATGCTCAACTATGCTATGCTTTGAATCCATAACATATTGCTCAAAATTCAAAGTAAGAGCTCGCAACCTAATTGCTGAAGTCCCTCCATAGGCAATCTTAAGCTGGTTCCACATCTCTTGGGCATTTGGGTAGTCCTCAAACTCTCCAATAAGATCATTGTGCATGCTACTCAGCATAGTGAAGCGTGCACAACGATCTTTTTTAACCCAAGACTCATAGGCCTCTAAGTCACGGCGACGTTGGGCAATATTCCCATTTTCAGGTCGCATCATCACATTGGTTAGGGTTTCAAGGACCTCTTGTTCATTAAGCAGATATTGAATTTTTCTATGCCACAAATCATAGTTAGTTCCATCTAGTTTCTCTCCCTTAGTTAGATCAGCAACTACATTCTTAGTGGCCATGTTCACTACATTCATTACACAAGTTGACTTTAGCACATACATTTTTAAATTTTATTTCCAAAAATCCAACTAGACCATGATATTCCTTTCTACATAATGAGATCGAAAATTTTGCTAAGCTCATAATCATCTCTCACTATGTAAATTGGAATAACACATCTAATTGATTTTAAATAAAATTTTGTGAAGAATAAAACATCACACCATATACGTTATGGTTGTATTAATGGCATATTTGTCCTCCTTATATTTTTACCTGTTTTTTTAACATCTTTTTTCTTTTGTTTTTCTTTGTAAAAACATGGTGCACTATAAATACATTAAAATTAGTCACAAATCTGTTTCATACTTGAAAAAAATCTATGATTTTTTTTTTTTAAGTGAGGAAAATCTATGCTTGTATGAACAATTTTAGCATTTTTTACTTATACTTTTTATTTAAGCTTATAAAAATTAATGAAAATTCTCATTTAAAATTATGCTGACTGTGCATCTTTAATTTAGTTATCTTTTTTGTTGAGTAAGTAATTACTTACTTTATTAAAAAACAAAATAAAAAATAAATAGATAAACCATTTAATAATTCTACAAATGAGACACTGAATCAATAACATGTTCATCAAGTGATAGCAAACCCTTTGGACACATAGTCATCACATAATGCATTCATATAATATCAATTCAATCATATCACAATATGTTAAAAAGACATCATAAATTAATTCAAAGATTAAAACCATGCATAATTATATAGAAAATTAGAAAACTAATTTCACAATTTTCTCATATTATCACAATTCTATTTTAAAATCACAGTTAAAAAAAAAAAAAATGCCACTACAATTACATCTATGTCACATTAGAAAAAAAATGTGGTCTAAACAAAATTAAGAATATATAGTGTTTTTCTATAAATTAAATAAATAATAAGAAAACCCACTGTGCATGTTATAACATTTGATTTTGATACAATTTTCTATATTGTTATAACCCAATTCCTTCGTAAACTATGTTACAAATCCACACAGTATTTGTAAATAATATTACAAACCCACACAGCCACTTGCGTGTGGCTTATCACTTGCACAATTTCCTTGTTGAACGAAACAACAACAATTTGTGTGTACTTATACACCAACATGATCTGCACACTATCCTTGTTAAAAGAAACAAGGATAATTAGTTGTGTTCAAGTGTAACTAATACACTAACATCAACGTGGGGCTCTTTCATTTTATTATTATTTATTTATTATTTCTTTTTAAGATAACCACTCAAACAATTAGTGGTTATTGGAGCCCTCCAGGACTCATAGCCAAAGCAAATCTTGGCCGATGAATAATGAATACACAGTTATTCACTTGGTCCTCTATGTAGGACTAACAGAACGGGGTGTTCCATTTTAATCACAACTTCATCATTTAAAGTCTAAATTAAGCATGTAAACTGTCGTTTTAATGCTTATGGAATGTACTTTCAAACCATTAAAAAATATTTGACATTAAACAAGATTTAATGGGTCAAAATAAACCTGTAAATTTCGGATTACATGTAAACAATCAGAAAATTACAGCTTTTTATTTTTCTCTCTACATGCCATAACATGCTTCTAAAAATTACAGATCTGAAAATTAAAAATTACTTAAACTTTTAATTTTAGCATGCATATAGGATTACATATATCAGAGATCATGGCATCATTCAAGAGTGAAAACAAGCATAAAATGGCTTTGATACCAATGTTGAATAATTATATACTTTACTAGAGGTCATATAGACACGTACCTTTGGTGGAACAGATCACCAAATTGTCAGATCTTGTTCTTTGCTTACTTTACGAACTCCTCACGATCTCCTTTGTGGAACACCTCCAAGTCGCAGGAGAGGCTACTAGAGTCTCTCCTAATTTCCACGTTTCAAATTCTAGGGAACAGTAGATGGTGTCCCAGAAAGATGGCTTATTTTGAGAGAGTACTCAAAAACTATACGTATGTTCACTCACTGTATATCTCTCATTTAATCTGACTGATGTAGGAGTATTTTAAATACTAGTAGAAATTCACTTACTATCAGATATATGTGATCCCTAAAAGATCTCATCTGTTAAATTTAAATAAATCCACTACTGATATTGATAACTCATATCAATATCTGTTAAGTTTAAATTTAAACTTACTTATCAGATAACCCATGTGGACGATCCATGGGCCATGGTTTATGGGTTAGGTCAAAACCAGCCCAATTTCTAACACCCATGATACAAAATACCACATTTTCACCCACCTATGAGGCCTATATGTTGTGAGTATAATGTCGCATGTATTTAAAACACAAGATACCGTTAGATTCTCAAGGTCTTAGGTTTGAATCTTTTAACTAACATCTTAGAGTCACTCTCAACATATGAGCTACAAAAGCTCTAAATTGCATAACGTTTTTCAAAACTGTGCCAATGTGCCATAATGTAAAACTTTCAAGGTGGGACAAGGCAAGCAAATTTCATTCCGACTCCACTTTTTTAGAAAAAATTATTTTATGAGACTAGCTCTTACCGTGTGCCCCTCCAATAGCACGTGGGGCCCACCAAATGTGAAAGTAACCACAAGACAATCTCATGGGATACTTTATCCCTCTTAGAGCAAGAAAAGAAAACCTATATAGGTTAAATGAGTGGAATAATACATTTTTTCCATCCTACTAAAAGCTGAAAACTTTTGTTGTCACTAATAGTCTTGTAGCTGAACTAATTGACACCTCCTAGTATTTCTAATAGAGAAATCCATAATTTAAATCTCCCTTCCTTGTTTTAACTATAGAATTATAAGGGAAAAAAATTATATGTCTTAAGTAGGCCGACCAGATACCGTGATGGTCAGTAACGGGTCTCCGCCTCCAGAAACCTCTAGTTGTTCAATTTACGGGTCTTTACATGAAAACCCGATTCCAACCGACCCAACCGATCTCCACACCAAAACTTGCCATTCTCCGACCAGTTTTAGTTAGATCTGACGAAATCCAGCAACATCTCTCTCTCTCTCTCTCTCTCTCTCTAAATGGCGTCTTATACACTAGAATCAATCTGCTCTAGACAATCTTGGATCTAGTGGAATTCATTCCAATCTGTGGCAGCAATGGCATTACGACTACGGTATCTTCACTGTTTTGACATCTCCCTTATTTCTTTCCTCACAAGAAACAGAACCAAATGATCCATTTTCAGTGTCCTACAATGAAGAATGTCCATCCCCCAGTGGCCACACATTCGCAAATTTTCAATCCTTACAAGAATAATGCCTGTATGGTGAAGGCCTCTCCTGAAAGTTTTATCATTCAGGTGGGTGAATCGGCTGATATCATCTCGAAAGGAAAGCTAGGCTCAACCCTTCACTCTGTCTCTAGACCTGCTAAGTTAGGAAGTTTGAGTAGAGAAACCGTCGTTGTTTTCTTGCAGTCTGCATGGAATAAAACCTTTTCTATCTCAGATTATCCCATGAAACAATTTATGTCATGTGGTCAGTGCTTCGAAGAATCTAATGAGGAAACAAATCATTCTGAGCAGGACCATAATAAACTAACTCAAGAAATTGGAAAAATAATTCCCCCGCTATCATCACGGTTAAAGTATGGGATGACATTTGCAGAATTCTCACGTGAAACCACCAAGCAATACTATGGTGGCAGTGGTTTGCAATCTAACAGATATTGTTATTTTGGTATTATTTGTGTAGATTAATGACAAATCATATTTAGTACTAAAATAGTAACATTAAGATGTAATTTCATGCTCACCGAATTACAATCTAAGGTTTCTTATTGTTACATTGGATGAGCAGAAGTTATTAAAAAAAAAAAAGTTTCTTCTAACAATTAATTATTCAAATTAACAACTTCAAGATCAGAATAAAAGGAATTCTTTTTTTATGGATTGATCCACATATTGCACACATTCAAATTGTAGCTTCTAAAGTTGTAGTACTTTGAGTTCCTAAAAAAAAAAAATTGTAGTACTTAGTGTTGTAATCGCTCTTCATCAACAAGACATCAGAACCATGCAAAGTGACCAAACTAATACAATAGTCCGTAAGTTCAGTACTTTGATTCTCATTGTTTGTCTCCTACTCCACGTGGACTCCGAGTAATCTTCCATCACCCACACGTACTTGTATAATACCCTCTCTCTCTCACACAAAGCATTGCCTTTGATTGATACTCCACAAGTTTCATGATTAAAATAATCTTTCTTACATAGTAAGTGGTAGAGAGAGAATTTTTTTTTTTCCAGGGGGTCTAATTATGTATAACGAGATTTTAAGTATTTTTTTTTTTTTTTTTTTCATTACTTAAATTTGGCTCAATACAATTGTAACATAGATTCTTTTATGGTACAAAAATTGGTCATCAATTAAATTCTATAGAAGTCTTTTTCTATATACACTGTTAGGATCCGTTTGGATACAACTTATTTTGCTGAAAATTGAAAATATTGTAGCAAAATAATTTTTAAATATGTGAATAGTGCCGTGAGACCCATTTTTAATGAAAAGATTGCTGAAAAGTGAAGTTTGTGGGTCCCGTGAACAGTGCACAGGACCCACTTGTGTTGCTGAAATGTACACTGTTCACGGAAGAAAAGTCAACAATTGCAGCTAAAAAAAAAAAAAAAAAGAGGAAAACTCTGAAAAGTGAAAACGTAGACGCGCAAACGTGAATCCAAACACTTACTTAGACAAGAACTTAAAATCAATTTTCATCTTGTTTTATGCATTTTGTAGTTGTTGAAACAAAAAGAGTAAACTAATGCATATTTTTGGACTCTTTAGAGTATTCACATAAGTCTTTTTAGAATTTTAGCTAAACTAACTACAAAAACTCCTCTTTTGTTATTTTAACAAATAGATACTGCATCAATCTCAATATTTATTTCTCTACTTTAATTAAATATTATTTTTTCTAAGTAATTTTTTTTCTCTTCTCCATCCCACGGTAGCACATAGTCACTTTTAAGTCTTCAACACCACAACAAGAAAAATTTGCTAAATAACATAATTTTAGGAAAAAATTGCTAAATAGTTCATGACCAAACTTATTTAGTTATGTACCATGTTTTTTGGAACTCAAGTTTGTCAAACTCGAGTTCCAAGTGAAACTCAAGTTCCAAAAAACATGCTACATAACTAAATAAGTTTGACTCAGTGTTTTTTTCCTAAATATTTCCAAAAAAAGGCCGCCAATCACCACCAAGTACGGTACCAAACCACAACAAATACAATCACAAGCCCTAACCACTCATACAACCAATCACTAGCAACCACCAAAGATCAGACTCGTTAGGCACCACCAATTACAAGCGAAACCCACCAAGAACCACCAATCACAAATCAAGCACAGCCAAAGCCAAACCTATCACCGGCCAAACTCATCTTCAAGGATTTTTTTTTTCAAAATAACACTTAATCTCAAATAATTTCGTTAGTTAGCACGTTTTCAAAACAATTTAGCAAACTAACATCTCGAGCGCAAGGGACTTGATTTTGTTGTGCTAAATCGAGTATGACGAACTCGAGTTCCATGAAACTCGAGTCTTCAAGACTCGATTTCCCTGAGATATCATTAAACCAAATACCCAAACTCAACTAAACATCATCAAACCCAAAGACCCAGAGAAGAAAATGAAGGAATTAGAGGAAAACTTTCACCTGGAGCTTCATCGCCACCACCGCCTCCTCCTAAAACCTTCGTCGTCGCTGCCTGGGTTCAATCTGAGCTGAACAGTTTGGGTTAGGGAGATCTAGGTTCGTGGGTTTCTTCCTTCTTCGTTTGATCTAGGTTTCTTCATGTTTGTTCCTTCTTCGTTTGATCTCTCTGGTCTGTTTGCCTTCTTTGTGTTTCTTCTTCGTTTGGTCTGGGTTTCTGGGTTTTTTCCTTCTGGTTTGTTTTCCTTCTTCGTGTAGTTTGGGTTTCTTCCTTCTGGTTTTATGGAACTCGAGTCTAAAATGCTCGATTTCCATGCATAAAACTCGAGTCTGTAATGCTCAATTTAGCGCACCAAAATCGAGTTCCTTACACTTGAGATGTTAGTTTGTTAAATAGTTTTGAAAACGTGCTAACTAACGAAATTGTTTGAATTTTAGTGTTACTTTAAAAAAAAATCCCATCTTCAACCACCAAAACCCAACCACTGGCCAAACCCACCAATCACTGGCCAAACCCAAGACCCAAAAAATACAAAGAAATTTCACAACAATCTTAAACCATAAACCAAACTCAAATCAAACCCTAATTTCTTTTTCAAACTCGAAGTTAGCCGTGGATAAAACAAGATTAACTATCATTCTTGGTGGTGGTGGAAGTATGAGAAAATTATCAGGTACTCCCGGAATACCATAAATGCGTACTCCCCCCCTCTCACATGAATGATGGGTCCCACCATGAATTTAATTAGTGAAACCCACCATTCATGTGAGATGAGCGAGTACGCATTTATGGTATTCCGAGAGTACACAATAATTTCCTGGAAGTATGGAGGTCCAACACGTGAAAGAGAGAGGTGGAAAAAAAGGAGGTATTGTGTATTATAAAAAATAATAGCAACATCTCAAACCATTATCATCCAACTATATTATATTCTTAAGAAAAAAAAATATAAGTTATATATTGTATATTATAGGCATTATTATATTATTAAAATATTTAAAGGATCCACAGTATTATATATTATATATATTGGTTAACCAGTATTATATATTAGGCTAAAATCCAAAACTCACCCTCTAAGTTTCACCATTTTTCATTTTAGTCCTATAAGTTTGTGTTTTGTCATTTAAGTCCTCTAAGTTTCATTCCTTTCCAATTAAGTTTTCCGTTAATATGCTGTCAATTTTACCGTTAACTTTTTTTAAAAAAATTTATTTCTTAATTTTAGAAAAAACAATAATTTAAATTAAAAAAAAAAAAAAAAAGCCAAATGAAATCAAGGAACATATCAGCAACAAAGTGATTGACAAAAGCACTTTAAGTGTTGAGGTTAATGCTATTTCAATGATAGACTCCTAAAAATGACCTCATTACAGTTGGGTGTAAGTCTCTCTATCTATTTATATCTATCATAGTGAAGCATAAAATGATTGATTTTCACTTTGCAGAATTGACGAATGGAAAGACCCATCCGAGGAAGCACTTGCTGGCGGCTGAATCTGAAGCACTTGAAGAAGAAGAGGAGGCCTTAAGTCTCCAATCCCATCGCCAGCAACAAAGGCGGCGTTGTTCCGACTGGCAAAGAAGATGAACAAAGTAAGATCTTCAAAACCTTAGCGGAGGCCTTTTCTTTGGCTTCTCTAGATGACGCCGTTTCAGCCTTTCGCCAAGCCAACAACGATCCTAACAAAGCCACTGGGATATTATCCACGAGCTCGGGTTACAATGTGGATGACCCATCCACGAGCTCGGGTTCAGGCTCCGGAGAAGGATTAGATCAGAGCCGCGACGCTGCTGAGCTTGGGAGGTCATTGGATCGATTTGGTGAGGGATAAGGATGAAGTTTCGGCAGAGACTTTGTCGAGGCAGTATTGGAGGCCTCTTCCTCTCCCTCTTTCCTCCTTTCAATCTCTCTCTCTCTCTTTCCCCCTCTTTCTCATTCTTGGTTTCTCAGAACATTCCTATAATCGGTTTTTTTTTTTTTTTAAATTAACGTTTTTCTAAAATAAAGAAAAAAATTTAAAAAAAAAAAAAAGTTAATAGCAAAAACTAATTGCACATTAACGGAGGACTTAATTGGAAATGAATGAAACTTAGAGAATTGAAATGATAAAACTTAAACTTATAGAACTGAAATGAAAATTGGTGAAACTTAGAAGGTGAGTTTTGCATTTTGGCATATATATTACATCTTAATATCTTATAAACATAAAACTAATCAATATTATATATCCACAGCACAAATACACCAGCCATTCATTCAAGTTTTTTTTTTTTTTTAAATAAAAAAAAACTCCATCCGCTCATTCAACACTAAGCAGTAACTTTTTGGCTCAACGCCCTAGTCCCAACCATTCACTTTAGCTCTATTCATTTAACCAAAGGAAACTACCAAAGATCATTCTACAGGTAACTCAAAACTGTACAATATTATATAGCATACAAAGAGGGAGTGAGAGAAAGAAAGCAATACCACTACCAGTGAAGAAGTTGTTGGAAAAATAGTTTGGAGTGAATAAAAAATTGATGTTTTTTATGTTCATTTGAAGATGTTATTAAAAGTAGTAAAAATCCTAAGTCCTACATAGGAAATGAAATAGATAATATATGAGTTTCTATGCTCATGAATTGGACATTGGGTTGGGCTTTTGGCATATGTGGACTAGGCCTACTTGTCCAAATAATAATATTTTATTATTTTAATTTTTGAGTCAGTTAGTCTGTGCACAGCAGTTATTACTGAAATAGAGTGTCTGTTCAGTAACATATAATTTTTAAGAAGAAATGATATGCCGACAATATTTTCACAACAAATCCTAAGTGGCAGGTTGTTACTGGTTGTTATTGTTGGGGCAAAAAAGTAAACTTAGTATTAGACTCAAATTTGAACCAATAACAACTAACTACCTATAATTTGTTGTAAAAATATTGTGAACGTAGCATATCTCATTTTTAAGAGTCCCTCATTCATAAAAACAACTTTTCATAAAACTCTCACAATGAGAATATTTTTTGTGCATTTCATTTTGTGCCAAAGAGAGAGAAAGAGACATTGAGTAGTTCGCAAAGCACGACCTTGTGTGCTTCATTTTCGTGTTGTAGATCATTTTATCCTGAGAGGCAGACGTCCATGAGTCTCCAAGTACCATAGTGACTGTGTGAGGAGCGAAATCTACTTTAAGGAGATTGTGTCAAACAAAAGACTTGATCTGAATCACTCATCCTTTACTCATTTGGTCTGTGAGTTTTTTAATTATTTGCAGATTTTTTCTTAAATATACCGTATCTATTTATTGTTTTTGTCTATCACATTTATTTGTATTATTGTTTATATTTAAATCTGTATGTTGTTCTTTTTACTTTATCACAAAAGTAAATTGTTAAAATATATCCGACAATCTTAAAGCAGATTTTCGGTTTCTAAATTTACTTTTGTGATTGCTGTGAAAGGATTTGTAATTGTGTGTGCCTACGTTAATCTGTGAATTTTCTTCTCTGGGTTAAAGATGAAAATCGTGTTTATCAGTTTGGGTTTTCGGTTTACCGCAAACTGTTCGCTTATATAGTCTTTGGCATTTGATTACGTTGGTTTCGTTTTGACATTTGATCATTGGAATTTGTTTATTTTGATAAATGTTTATTCACCATGAATAATCCTAAATCCTGGAGATTGTTATAGAATAACCGTTTGACTGATTTGGTTTCGATGGACGTTCTTCTGTTGGCTTCATCTTTAAATCTGGGTAGATTTTCAATATGGTAACATCGTAATTCCCGAAACGGTTTGTTATAATTTTTTTTTTGTTTAAATTAAACAAAACAAAATAGTGCAATGATGATTTGCACGGTTGGAGAGGCTAGAACATATTGACGGTTTGATATTTGTGATTCGGATTGCACTAACATGCTTTGAATTTTGAGATTCTTGTTGTCATTGCAATTTTCCCATTCGCAGGATCATTTTCTGGTCAAGAGGGAATATACCCTTTTAAGATGAGACTTTTTGCTTTAAGTCTGTATCTTACTAACATATCTTTGACTTAATGAAAAGCATGTGTTGCTCGTTTGACTATTGTTATGTGATTTAATATCAACACGTTCTTGCTGAGAGAATGTGATTCACTTTACCGTTTATTCATTGACCCATTGTTATATATTTTGCCAAGGTAAATCTGTTATAATTTATAATTTATAGTTTTTATTGCAGTACTGAGTATTGACCATAAAGGTATGATTTTGGACTTCTGTAAAATCTATGTGCCGGAGTATCAAACGTTTGATTATTGAATTCTGTGCAAGATTGCAATGGCACTAGTCTATGGCATGTAATCTATGAGTAATACAAATATATAGAAACTATGGTTGAGTGAAATTTGAAAAGGAATGAGACAGATTGCACACTGGTGGGGCTGTTTTATGGGCTTCACTCTTAGTTAGAGAGTGTACATTCACTCCTAGACTATAGATATTATTTATTTATAAATTTTAAGAGACAATTTTATGTATTAATAAGGAGGACACATGATTATTGTATTTGAGCACGTATAGCCTTATTTAATTACATAAATGTATATATATTTGAGCATGTGTGAACTTGATTAGATATTAATGTATTTAATCCCAATATATGTTTTGTAATATTTCTTTGAATGAAATATATGTTACATGCCTTAGTTGACATACTTGAGTTGTCTAAAACGTGGTATGCTCAAGAGTCTGTTATGAGTACTTATAAGTAAGCAAGGATGAGGTATTAGAGCTTCATTCATTATAAGAATGAAGTTGAGAAATAACTCAATGAATGCAATAAGATCTTGATTACCACTTTCTCAAAAAAAAAAAAAAAAAAAATGGTTGGAATCAAAAGGTCATTGAGATGCCTTATAAAGAAAACCACATTGAAAATCTACCATATTGATGCCTTATAAAGAAAAAATTATATGTTTGTTATACCATATTGAAAATCAAAGGTCATCGTAATTTCCACCAATTATTTGTTCATTGAGATGCCTTATAAAGAAAACCACTAAGACACCTTGTGAATTATGGAAAAAGTGATCACCTTTCTATAAATTCTTTAAATGTGGGGCTGTTTGATGAAGGTTGTGGTTCCTATTCCTAAATGATAAAGAACCATTGATTGTGTTTTCATTGGTTTTGGTCATAACAGTAGTGCATAGTGCTTTCTAATTAATGAATCTATTATTTTATATGCATGACAATTAATTAGAATATATTTCAAGTGTTAAACTTTCTTAAAGAAAGTTTGAGTCTACGTTTAGTATCTCTCATGATCAAAAGTTGATGGAAGAGAGGTTGAGCCTAAGCGTAGTAAAAGGACAAACGTCATGGTTGTTTGGTCCAAATTTTCTAATTTATATATTAGAAGATGAACTTAAAGCTTCAAAGAAGAAAAATCCTAAAGTGCCTTCTTAGAAAAGAGATTGTTAATAGTGCAATAAATCCATCTTTGAAATCTATGCATAGTAATTGGTGGATCTACCACCTAAGAGTTTGAGAGTTGATGGAATTATTGACTATTACAAGGAAAGACTTGTTGTAGAAGGCTATAAAGAAAAGAAAGATATGAGTTTTCTTGATACACAATAAACCAAAGGGGTTTATGGTTCTTGTACAAGGAAACAAAGTGTGTAGGCTTGTTAAATCTTTGTATAGATTGAAGCAAGTTTCAATGCAATGACATGATAAATTTGACAATGAAATGATGTCAAATGAGTTTAGGTTTAATGTGACTAGTGTGTTATGTGAAATATATCACAAGAGGCTATGTCGTTGTGAGATATGCTTATGTATGTAGCAATAATAAAGGCTACCGAGATGATGTTGATCATTAAGTTTAACTTGAGATTAAAATAAATTATCTCATCCAAAAACAAAATTAAGTCAATGCTTAATTAAATACCAAGTATTTGATTTAAATATCCCTCATTTAAAATGGACAAAATCATATTTGAGGATTTTAAATCTAAAACCTCAATATTAAAACTACAAATTGGCTTGATCCTCGCCAAGGGTACGTAGGCAACCTAAATAAATTATGAGGTGCAGCCACAAATAAATAAAAACACATATCCCCTCAAACATGAAAATAAAAAAACTTATGTACAAAGGCAACGTGGTTGGAATCAAAAGGTCTTCCCTTGAAATAAGAGATTGTAATTAAGAGATATATTATCTTAAATAGGCACTACTCACATCAATAATACCCATACACCAAAAGGCCTATGTGTGAAATTATGTTTGATGAATTTTACTAATTTGACAATTTTTGTTAAACATAATTTGACAATTTTTGTTAAACATAATTTAACAATTTTCGTCAACAAAGACGTCATAGAAACAGAGAACTAATTACATAATAACCATGATAATGCAATTTCAGTGACGGAACAAATTAGGGTGCTACAAATTTAGGAAAATACACGTATCATCTCTAAGGTTGAGTTTGTTTCAATTGAAAATATTTTTTCAGAAGATATTCTCTCCATTTTTAGGTGTTTGATTTGAAGTGGTTAACTTAAAAAATATTTTTAGATTGATTGATAAATGATATCTTCAGAGGCATAAAACAATTTATGCCTCACAACAAACTCCTCACCACTACAACCTAGTCAACTCATTATGGTACACTGCAATCTATTGTGACCCACCTAGGACAAGATCGGGACCTAAGAGTCTCTCTCTCACAGATTGGGATTGACGATGATGACAGACCCATGGCCATCGTGACATGGTTGACAAAACCATGACCCTCCAATGACCATTTTTTGATTTGGTGACCCATTAGAACCCATTTTTGTCTCTTGTTTTATTATTATTATTATTATTTTTTTTTTAAATAGTGGATTTTAATTACGTTTTGTAAATCACAATGACTTTTTGGTGTTGGGGATTTGTTAGTATTGTGGATTTTGTGGGATTATATTGTAGGTATGATGAATTTTGTGTTTATGAAAATTTTGTGTGTTTTAAAGTGTATTCATCACCAACCAATTAAATTAAATTTCAACTATGTTACCAAACAATATAAAATAAATTGCTTTTCAAAAATTTTATGCTGAAACAAATGTAACATAAAAAGCCATCCAATATGATTGAACAACCCAATGTGCGAGGACAAAATATTTTACAATTAACAAAAGGACTCGATTCTCAACAAAAAAAAAAAAAAACAAAGGGACTCTAATATGAAATATCGAATCCCCACCCTAAGTATTGAAGATTATTATTATTTATTTAAAAAAATTATTATTATAATTATTATTATTTTGGGAAAATAATTACATAGTACTTGATATCACAAAATAAAGTAGCGTGTAAAAATGAGTAATGTTAGAGACACATAAAATGACACAACTTTTACCACAACCAAGGCGGAACTACGTTTATATGTAGGGATGGCAAATATAACCCAACCCTTGCGTACCCGACCCGACCTGACACTAATGGGTCGGGTTTTACTCGACCCGCTAAACAATAGGGTCGGGTTTGGATTTTAAAAATCAAACCCGAAGCAGGTTTGGGTTGGGTCCGGGTTTAATGCATACCCAGCCCAAACCCAACCCATATACATATATAATATTAAAAAATAATTAAAACCCTAGTATAAATACTCTATTTCATTTCAAATTTCATTTTCTAAACCTAACCTTCACCTTTCAGCCACCCTCTCTCTCTCTCTCTCTCAAGCTCTCACCGTCGGCCACCCTCTCTCACCCTCAAATGCTCCCCTCACAGCCTCATGGCCCCACGCCCTCGTTCAGCCCCATGGCCTCACTCAGCCTCGCCGCCCCTTACCTCTCTCACTCTCACTCTTGTTTTCTCTCAGCCGCCCCTCACCCAGTCACCCTTACTCTCATTCACTCACTGACCCACCCTCATCCTCACTCTTATCACATGGTGGTTGCTATTTGTCATGGAGGAGCACGTGATTATTAGATCGGAGCAGGGGATTGTTAGATCGGAGAGAGATGAAATGATTGGAGGACGGGATTGTGTTTCTGTTTATGATTTGTGTTTTTTTTTTTAATTATTTTTTTTATGAGTGAAAAATCTGTATTGACAAAGAAGAGCCAAAAAAACAAACTGATTTGTGATTCTGTTTATGTTTATGTTTGGGTTTGTGATTTGTGTTTTTGTTTTTGTTTTGTGGTTGTGATTTCTAGTTGTAAAATCGATTTTTTTTTAATTGTTTTTAATTTATTTAAGATTGGGTCGGATTGGGCCATGGCTTTATATTAGGCCCAGAAGTGGCTGGATGGGGCCCGCGGGGGCCTGATGGGGTGGGTTTGGGGTTAAAAAAAACCCGTTTATCAAACGTGTCGAGTTCGGGTAACGGGGGAGGACCCGCGGGTTGGGTTTGGGCATCAAAAAACCCGCCTCAAACCCAACCCGTTGCCATTTCTATTTATATGTGGGGGGGCCATGGCCCCCACAAAATTGTTTAAAAATTGTCTAAAGCTGCTAAATTTGAAGACTTGAGCAATTATTTTAGGAGCTACCCCCAAAGACAAAACAATTGGCCCCCCTAACTTGACTTGAGTTGTCCACATTTTTCTCCCATTAAAACTTACTTTTCATTTTTAATATTTTCCACTAATTTACTATTACAATATTAGTCTTTCGCCTTTACTATTGGAAACCCTAACATGTTAGCCAATTACCACTACAACAAAATGTATTTTCAGTGACGAAAAAATTCGTCACTAAAAGTCCAGTTTTTCGTCACTAAGGACCTTTAGTGATGAAATCGGATAGATCGATAGATGGAGAAAGAGGCGAACCGTCGCCGGCGTGAAGGGGAGGCGAATGGTCGCTAGCGCGGAAGAAGGCGAAGCGTCGCCGATGCGGAGAAATTGAAGCGTCGCTGATGCGGAGAAATCAAAGTCTACGGCGGTAACGACTTCAGGAATCGTTGCAAATGGTTCGTATCGGCATCGGTTGCGAATGGTTCGCCAGGTTTGTGCTCAGATCGATGGCGTGCTCAATTGGCGACGACGTGCTCAGGTGGGTTCGTATCGGCGGTTCAGGTGGTTCTTGAATCGGCGTGCTCAAGAATCATTGCAAATCATTCTTATCGGTGACGGTTCAGGTGGTTTATCAGCGACAGATTGGGTTCTTATAGGCTTGGTTTCTTTTGGGATCGGGGTGGGTTGGGTTCTTTTGGGAACGAAGGTGAAGGCTTAGGAGAAAATAGGAAGAAAATAAAACAAACAGGTCATGGGTATTTATAGTGGTCTTTAGCGACGAATTGGTCCGTCGCTATTGCTACCTCTTCGTCGCAAAAGGTAGTAGCTTTTAAGCTTTTAGCGATGAATTTTAGTTTCGTCACTAAAGACCCAGGCTTTGTTAAGATTTTTAGAGACGAAATTCATATTTCGTCGCTAAAGCATACTTTTAGTGACGAATTGTGATTTCGTCACTAAAAACATGGAAGTGCAAAACTATTATTATTTTTAGTGACGAATATTTTTCGTTGCTAATTCTTCCTTATAGCGACGAAATGATTTTCGTCACTAATACTATCCACAGCAATACCTACAGTGACGAAATATTTCGTCACTAAAAATTTCAACTTTTAGTGACGAAATATTTCGTCACTATAGATTAATTAAACTCGCGCCAAAGTTTCTCTCTACTGGCGCCCATTTTTCAGATCACAATAGCGACGAAATTTATTTTTCGTCACTAAATGTTATAATTTTTTTCATTATTAGGGACGAAATTCATATTTCGTCGCTAAAGCTGTATTTTTAGCGACGAAAAATATTTCCTCATTAATTTTCATCACTAAAAATACATTTTGTTGTAGTGTACCTTGATATAGAAGTTTTACTTTTTCGATTTCCAAGCTTCCATATGTGATATGTTGCTCAAAATTCCCACCCTTTCATACTGCTCTTCTACCACCAGTTGTTCAAGTTCCACTAGTGTGCTATATGCTCAGATCTCATTCTCATTTAGTATTTAGATCATTTATTTTCCTTAAGAAGAGTAGCAAAAATGAATTAAAATATTTAGAGGTACTAAATTCTTATTCACCTTCTTTTTTTTCATTTCTATGTATTTATTTATCCTATAGTTTATGATTTTATTTTCCTTTAATTTATTAAACCAATTGATATGCTTTGTTCAGAATTTCATTTTGACTTTTATTCTACCCCAATAACCTGATGTGAAAGTCATCTTGGCTTTTTATATATAATTTCATATTGGTTTATACTGATTTTGTTATATTTAATTTCCATTTATTGTATGTCTTCTCATAGATGTAGTCAAGTGTTGTTATTAATTTCTTGAATGTTATGAACTCATGGTTATTAAAGGAATAAGAGAAACTTAGGGGGAAATGACCTTAAGATATTTAATTGGTCATCTAGTTTTGTTAATTGCTAATAAAAATTATATTGATTAAAGTAAGGACAAAGTTTAGTTACAAAATCGGTTATAGCCTTAGGCTACAACCTTACTCAATATCTTTTTATTGAAGGTGAATTTTGACAAATCCATTGTTAAATTACATCTTCTTCTTATATCCTCCATTTTTACAAAATTTCTAGAAAATTAAAGATCAATAGCTATGTCGTCAATAAATTTTTTAAATAGCAAGTTTTTGTAGTTTAGAACTATACATAAAATATAGGCTTATAGATTATATAGTAAATAATATCTTATTGACATAAAATTTGATATATGTATTAAGAGCATAAAGAACATGCAATTCAACGGTTAGGATTGTAGCCTTAGGTTACAACTAATTTTGTAACTAAATTTTGTCATTAAACTAATACACAATGACATTTATCTACTTTGAGTTTTTCTTGAATTGTGGCTCAATACTCGGCCCCCCCAAAATCAGAAATTCCTAATTCCGCCCTGCCACCCACAACCCGTGAACCCCATGGACAGCCCTAGACTTTTAAGCACTTTTGGTGACGAATTTTGTCAATGTGTTAGTACTAAATTCCTTTCTTTTGAGGCGATGCAGTGCGCTTTAAGAAGCTCAATTCTCGCTGCTACAATTACTTTTAGAAACGAACAAAATGCTGTCTCTTTTGGAAAAGGCAAACAACGACGATTCCCTTGTACTTTGTACACAAAATAAAAACGCAGTCAAACAGGCAAAGATGCTAAAGTGACGGACACCATGCTCATCATCGCCTCCACAACTAGTACGACTAGCACTAGGGCCTTCACATTCGCATTCAACTACTTTCTTTCTTCGTCTCTCGCATTCAAAATAAAGACCCACTTCCACATTATACACTCTAAACCCAGAATAACCCTCTTCCTCCTCAGACCCATGTCAAGCTCAGCCTCTCGCTCTCCTCCTAGAGAACCTGCCAATGGGTCTGTTACATTGCAGGAGTGGCAGGCCTGGGGCACCAACTCTCCTTTGCCAACTATGGTCACCGATATCGTTGACCAAATGAAGGCTTTGGAGATAGATATTGACGCCCACATGACCTTTGGTGGTAGCGGTGGCAAGCTCCAGGTCCTTCTTCAACTTTGTTTTGTTTTTATTTTTATTTTTTTAAATTAAATTTATTTCTTTGTTTGGTTTCTGGGAAAGCTAAGGAAAGAAGTACTCACGAATTCGAGCTGGGTGTTGGAGAACTCTGAGCATCACTTTTGTTTGTTGAAAAAAAACGAGGAAAAGAGAAGAATAAATCTGTTGGGTTCATTTATTTATTTACTTATTAATTAACCACAAACATCAATTCAAAAGGGTCTAATTAATTGAGGTGGGAACCAGGAAAATAGAAGAACGGTGATGATTTGATGGAATTTCTATCAGCATTTTTCATCCTTATGTCAATAGCATTTCAGCTTAGTTTTGTGGGAACCTTTAAACAACTGTAACTAATTTCTCATTTATTAAGTTTCTAAACCATAATGTCATAAGACTTCTATGTCAATTGTTGTTCTTTTTTTATTTGCTATATAGGCTACATTATTTGCAAATTATGATCATGGAATAGATGATGAATCAGCTATGAATTAATACTTTTTCTAATATAAAATGGGTATATAAGTGCAGAGGCTGTCTCAGTGTTATTATTTCCTTCTATAATCATCAAGCAATATTTCAAGCATATCTATTTTCCACTTGACATTTGATTTCATGACTATTTTTAGCATATTGCTTATGTTGAACTACATATCTAAAATTATAGCTGAGGTAGGGTTTTTCCTTTTGGAAACCAAAGCAAATGAAACATTGGACTTACATTTATTTGAAATCTTGGACTTTTATCAATTGATTAAGTGTAATTGTTGAAAAACCAACTCCATATATGTATGATGAAGAGTTTAGACAATATTATTCATTTATTGTTTGTCTTTCACAATGTACAATGATCCTCTACTCCCAAACACCTGTATCTGGAACCTGCCATAAGGGGTGTTAGATCAATGCAAAGGGAGTTCGAATTCCTCATAGTTATACACACATGATGCTGACTTTAATTTTGTTAAAGAAAGAGTTGTCTTACGGGGGAAAAAAAGGAAGTTTCTGTGTATTAACCATGGTCACTGGTGGTTCAGTAATCACTGTTTACTTCTAGTTCTATTGGGTTTGCTCCGATTTGTAGAAACCATATTTGTAATCTTCTATTTTAAATTCCAGGGCTATTTTAAGGTTCAAGAGGATAAAAAGCACCGAGCAACATATCAGGCTTTAGGAGATTCTGAAAAAAAGCTTCAATTTTTTTCAGCTCGACAAATAGCATGTCGCTTGCTTGGGAGTAGGGGTTACCTTTGTCAGAAGGTATTTGTTTGCTGTATAGAATCATTGCAATATTTTGCTGGGTGTTACTTTCCATTTTCTTTAATAATTTGGTTGGTAGCTTGGCATTTTTGAGGGCCAAGATGTGTTTGATGCATATCAGAAGAGGATAAAATGCATTTTCATAGTTTCAAAATTGTTTCATATTTTCATAATTATGCAGTGCTGGCTTCCTTTTGAAGACTGTATGTGTTCTAGAGTCATGCCCTGCAGTCTATGGCGTGGAATGCGGTTCTGGTTGTATATGCATCCAAAGGTTTTGCTATTTCTGCTCATTTTGTGTATCAGTTTTCCTGATGCAATAATATCTTTCAAAGTTCATTTGACTGACAGTCAAAAAATTGTAGGATTTCCTTCGCCAGAACAACACTGGAAAGTTGTTATGGCAAGTATTTGGTGTTGAAGCTGCAACTTTGTGCCTCTTTGGCATTACTGAACAGGAAGAAATCATGTGGAACACTTTCAAACATGCAGGTCACTTGCAGTCTTCTTGCTTTATTGTGATTATGAAATTCTACATTAGTTGATGGCAGCATGGTACTGTTAATATGTGTAACTTTTGTATATGGAAGTTGTTTATTGTGCTTTTAATATCAATTCAAAGTAAGTTCTAATTTCAGTGTGGTGAAATTTTATTTTTATTTAAGTCCTCCTATGTCCAACACTTCATTATTGAGTTTCCTACTTGAAACACGTTCAACTATTCATACAGAATGTTTGGATTTCTAGTGTTGGCATATTTCATGCCAAATTTCATTGTATTGTTCTACAAATGATTTCATGTATTTGTACATTTTTAGCCTGAATTGTATTTGAGATGAGAGGTTCAATTGCTGGAAGTGGAGTTGCTGCGTCAAGATTTCGCTCAAGCAAGAATGGCATATCAAGCAGATTTTGAGCGAAATGGAAGTTTTTAAAATATCGTTGGGCAAAGTGTTTCGCTTGAGACTCGTCTGACTTTCCTTTGAGTGAGTTTCAGAACTTGAGAGAATTCAGTTACTTTCCTTCCCCGCTGTACCCATTCAATTACCCCTCACTAATATCTCATATGTGTCTCATATTAAACCCTAATTTTCAGATTGAAGATTGAGAGAGCTACCCATTTCCTTAGAGCAAAAAACCCATGGTAGCCTCACACCTTTACCCTCTCCAATTGCCATATCCATTGAGAGGAGACCCAAGCCATCTATGATAGATACCTTGAGTGATCTTTGATTGAAGCTTGGTGCTAGGAATCACAGGAGCAATCCCTACAAATCTTCAAGTGGCCTTGAAGTGTTCAAGTGCTTGGACTTGTGGTTGGTGTCCCAACTTGAGGAATCGGAAGCTAGTAAGGAGAAAGGATTGGTACAATTGGTTGCTAGGAGGAGCAGGGAGCTCGGATACATCTACTCTTACTTAGAACTTGGAGTTTTTGTAAGTGTAATGTGTCGCAACTATCCTTATTAGTGGATTGATTTGGTGCTATAGGCCCCTGGAGAGTTTTTTGCCTATTGTGGGTTTTTCTTCTCTCCGTAAACACTTCGATGTGTTTGTGTGCATGAGTTATTGGGATTTGCTGTTTTGTTGTTTTATCCATGCAATTAATCAATTGGCTAATTAAGTAACCGGATTTAATTGTGAAATTTGTTTTAAATTGGTAATTAGCCATAATTGGGGTCAAAACCATTGTTTCTCACAAAAGTTTATTATTCTTTTGTTCTTGCAGCTACTGATACAATGGTTTTTAAATTGCAGATGGAGTCATTGATGTCATTTTCTTTGCTTGTTTGAATGTTATTGTTTCATTGATTATGGTTGTAATAAACTGCATGTTGAATCTTAAGGATGGGCATTTAGCAAAGCTAACATATTAAAGTTGATTGACCTCATTCTGAGCATTTTGATTTCACACCGTAATAGTATTGCATTTTAATCCTGTGGTATCACTTCTTCTGACCATATTATATTAATTTTCAGGAAAAAATAATGTTTGGTGCCTTTATCCCAACAAGAATGCCACATCAAAATCTGTTCAGGATGCCTTTGGTCAAGAATCTTCAGCAGATCAGAAATGCACACAATTGATGGTACTCTTTACTTTTAACACAATGTACTTTGCTAGATTTCTTTTTGTGGCTTTTACATATAACTGTTGCAAATCTTGAATTATATTTGGGATTATCATGAATTAATAGTCATTAGAACTGAAACTAAAAGTGCAGAAACTAATAAATTTGTTGATCATGTCTCACCAAGTCACCATATGAATGCACAGCATGAAAAATTAGGATGATCAGTTATTACTGATTGTTTTATTTATCATGTTCTTTTAAGCTGTGTTAACTTATAATGTTTAATAATAATAAAATACTTATAAAAAAAACTTATAATGTTTAATTCAAAAAATTTGTATGGCAATAATATTGAGTTCCTTGCTTGCTTCCTGTTTTGCTGATATATTCTATCTGAATTAATTTCTTTTGTTTAAGTCATTGTCTATCATGACACTTCTCAGGATACACCCATGTTCATTTTGGCTTTCCCATGACCTTGCAGATCCTTCAATCTATACCATCTGCCTTTATTGCTGCAGTCTTAGGCCATCCATTTTCTAAATACGTGACAAACCAATTAAACTGAAACCGAACAGGACAATTAGATCTTCTTTTTTTGTTTTTTGTTTTTTTTGTTTTTTTGTTTTTTTTTTTTCATTTTAATTAACTGGCCACTTTGAAATGGAAGAAAAAGGCATTATTTTGGATGAATGTGAAAATTAATTGTATGATAGCAGACATATTCTAAGCTCAGAAAGCATTATCATGCTCAACAGAAAATTTGTAGGAACACAAAAGCTCTAATGTGGGAGAATCCATATGATATCATCAATCCATTGTGACAACAACAGAGTGATAGAAAGAGAATAATTTTGTGAAGAAAAACAAACAGCAGTTCTGTCATTTACTAGTGTAGTACTGTAGTGTGCATGGCCATTGCCCCTTGGCATTCTTTTAGTAAAACTACTTGTCGCAAAACGAAAAAGGGGGGGCACTAATCTTGGAAAACCTCAGCCAATCCTTAATCCACTGTAAATGGAAAAATAATAGAAAGATGCCATTCTCTTTGCATAACAACATAATTCAACTTGTTATTGATTGCCACCTTTTTCTTGATGTAGTTTTGGGTGTCTTAATTTGAAATTTATTATTTCTTCTTCCAGTTGAACAAGGTGGTAATTTTCATGTTGGTTCTACTGCACAGACAAATGGAGATAAAACTCTGAATTTCATTCTAATTGATGGTACCTGGAGCAATTCAAATGCAATGTTCAGCCGTCTTAAGGTGACCCTATAAAGCAATATTTTGTTCCTATGATTTTGTTTAACATGTATGTTATGAATAGTTGGGTTTACACTTTTCATTAACAAATAGCATACAATTATTTTCTTGTGTGAGTTATGCCACATATGTTTGGCCATAGATGATGCAAGATGCAACTACTTATTAGTCAGTACCTAAAGGTGTTTCTTATACTTATGTTTTAGTCTTAGTGATTATGATGAAAAGCAGATCAGACCTATGGTTAGGATATCTGCCTCTGGGGAACAGAGAGACACTAAAAATCAGGAATCTCAGTTTTGTGTATAGTTTTTGAATATTGGCCTCCTTGTTTAGGGACATTGTCCCTAGATCTGGATGATGCTATGGAATTTAATTTATGCTACTATGTCTTTTGCCTGTGCAGGCAGATATGTATTTTTATATATATATATATATATATATGGTATGCAGCTATTCCTATGAGATCAAAACATGATTTTTTTTTTTGAGCCACAGATCAATTCTCTAGAATTGTTTATAGTTTTTTTTTTTTTTTTTCTTTTTCTTAATTAGAATTGTATATAATTAACATGGATAAAGTGTTGACTAAGCATTTATTTAATACTTCCTCCCTATTGTCCCACTTGAAATGCACAAGTTTTTGGCAAACCAGTAAAAAATGAGTTTCACGGTCTCACCTACTGACCTACCTCAATATTTACTTTTCAATATTACATTTTTACTTATGCCTTGAAAAGAGAAAATTAATCATATTTCTTGTAATATAATACAATTGACAAAGTTATGTGGAAGTGTAAAAAATTATTCTTACCTTTGGAGGCAATGGACAAATATTATAGGGATGTAAAGACTAATACTTTGAAGAACTGTCATTTATAAATAATAATAAAAAAATACTTTAAAGAACTGTCCAACCTTCTTTTACTTATGTGGACAACCCCCAAAGAACAATTTGAAGCTGACGACTCAACTAAACAGAAAAATTGTAGACAAATATTTGATTTCTGCTATCGAAAGTTCATTTATTTATTCGTTATGATGAGCAAGTGTTGAGAAGTTTATTAACATTCTGTTTCTATGTGCAGGAACAAGCAAAGTCAATTTGGGGAGCAGAAGACCTTCCTTGTATTTCTCTGGCTGCTGGAGCATCTGCTATGCATAAGCTTCGGTGAGAAGTGAAACGGGACTTTAAAATTCTTCCATTCTCTGTTTCTTTGTTCATTTATCATTTTTCCATCTATGTTAAGCTCCTTACTCATTAAACTTGCTTGGTAAATGGTAATAAATTATATTCTTTTGAGGGCAGGCCCCAACCATCTTGGGATCGTACTTGTACAGCCGCAGCAGCCATTGGCCTCCTCTCTGAGCTGCAACTTCTCCCAGAGTTTACATCCTATGGATTGGATAAACGAGCTGAAGCAGTAGAAGATGCTTTAGTGGCATTATTAGAAGCACTCACCACTAGGCGTCTTCGAATGGGCAGGTCCATCACACGTAAAGTAAGACACAGCAGAGATATCTGTTAACCAACTAGGCAAGAATATTGATAGCAGCCATACTGATCACTTTGTTGTGGTGTTGGTGCAACCATGGCTTTGATGTTGAAGGAACTCTTTGTGATTGCTCCGAAGGGGATTGTTTTCTGGTAGTGCACACTAATTGGCATCGAGTCCTATTACCAAGTCTCTCAGACTCCCTAAGATGATGGTGCACACTAATTGACCAGTGATGCTCACATCACGTATAAATTAAATTCCATTCAAACATGGCTGTTTTGGGGGGGGGATTGGTTTGTGCCCCTTCCATAATGTTTTGAGAGAAAATTTCTGTTTTTTCTGGCCAATGCATAATTTTTTTTTTTTTTTTTTTTTTTTTTTTTTGTGTCAGGCCCTCCAACTTCAAACTTGAATGCATGGTTTTCCAGAGGATAGGGGATTAATTCAAACACTCATCTAGATGGAAAATTCTTACATAGTGCTCCGGGACTATGTAATTATTACTCCATCTAGACGGGTCTTACACTCTTACTTTTGCTGATACTTTGTGCTGTCTACTTCCCAGTACATTGAAAGTTAGTTTTGCCAAATCTGATACCTTGGTAAACTAATTCAAAATTGAAAGTTTTGATTATGGAAGTGCAAAGTTCTTTGCGGATGACCTGCTCTGTTTTTTGCCAAAGTCAATGTGCCAAAACTGCAGAGATGTGAGAGGACGTTTTGGACTATTTTTGTGTTGCTTGGGGCCAAAAATTAATTTTAGTAAGTTTTAGACTTCTCTGTGCCAATGTTAATATGAACTGGGAGAGATTGTCTTAAGTTAGCTACCAATTTGGGTATAAATTTTTAAGAGATTTGAGTTGAACGTGGAGGTTGTGCGTTGTGGTTCATTAGTTAACGAATGGCTCTAGAACCAACTCCCTATTGAACAATGATTACATATAGCTCCTAAATCAGTTCCAAGCTTTTGAACTTTCCCATTCTAATCGGGAAGCAAACAAGCGTGTAGATATTCATAGACTAGCCAGAGTGAAATGTTATTAATCGGAGCCTTTGTTATCTTGGATGATCCATCAAACTGTATGTCGTGGTGCTTTCTTTTGGTGTATCTAATGCTGATACCACTTGTACAATTTCTTGTTAGTGTTTAATGTCATATACCATGACTATCACTTAAACCCCCTAGCATTAAATCTTTTGACAAGTGATAGCTTGACCAGGCAAAAAGGATCAGTAGTAATTGTTCTTGAGTAGAACAAGTTTGGAGCAAGAACCAATAATGTGTAAACAGTAATTTTCTTTTTTTGGTAAATAAAAAAATAGTTAGAGGGGGCGATCAGCGTGGCTTTTCTACTTGAATATGACTATAGTAGTACTCTAACTGCTCTCAGATTAAGACCCTACACCATAGTCGCTAATGAGGTATAAAGAGCTACAACACGCTGCTAGTAGGAGAACTCAAATCCATACTCTAAGTCATGTTGGCCCAAGCCCTTACCACTAGATCAACCATCGTGTTAGTTAAAGATTAGTATTTGTTACATAAATATTAATGCACACACCTTTACAAATAAAGTCACGATTTCAATTGTTTTTTCGCGTGTATAAAGATGTGTGTAACAAGTTTCTGCCATGTGTAAAATGTACTAGAACCATCTAAACTTTGTATTGAGTTTGAAATTAGATCTCCTCATCCTCTATTTTCATCAATTTAGACTATTTAGTACATGAATTGAACTTTAATCACAGTGCCATATAGCCCATTCCCAAAAAAATATAGCATCCAGTCCACGTGACACGCACATGCCGCCTCATTCAAACCCAATTTATCGAAGTTACTCTCATTCTCAAACCTGTCTCACTGACTGAACCACATGCATGTATGCAATTAGGATTGCTTTGTATTTTCTAGTGGGCATTGGTCTGAGATTGAGTTTTGTTTGGAAGTGACAACAAAATCGAGTTTGAATGAGGCCTCGGATTGTGCGTGTCACGTGCACTGGAGTCTGGAGTGGAAGCCAGATTTTGGAGGGCAAGGGATTTATTTGTCAGTGAGTGGCACACAACAATGCAGATGCTAATACAGTTTTAAATGTACACTTACTAAATTTGGCAAAGATGATCCCAGAAATGGACAATTGGATTGAGTGGTACCAAATCTAAAACCTTAAGGAACCAACGTCTTACGTTGTTGTTGTGTAGTAATAACATTAACATACAATAATAATAAGGGACTCTCTTTCTCTCTTGCCCCTAACAATAAAAACTTACGCGGTTTTTTCCCACCACATTTCCTGCACTTCTTCCGCAACTCTCTCCTTCAAACAAAAACCTTACAAAGTGTTGCCGAATTTGTGGGAAAGGCGGAGATTGTCGCCTCCACAGCCCGATCTTCCAAGCAACCATCGAAAAACCCCAAAAAAAATAATGGCATCTTTGAGTCATTTTCTTCTTTATTTCTTCCTCTTCTCCTTCTTCCTTATCACAGGCTTGGCCTCTTCTAATTCCTCTTTCCTTTCAGGTAATCTTCTTTTCTTTCCCTTTTTTTGTGTGTGTGTGGAGTTTTTGACATGTTCATTATGAATTCTTGAATTACATTAATTTGGGTTTTTTTTTTTTTTTTGGTTTAATGTTGCAGATGAAATATTTGAGTCACGTGATGAATCCACTGGCCGTGTCCTCCTTCAGGCCAAGAAAGGTATTACTTTGATCTCTTTTTCCTCTTGTGGCCTATTGTTTTTGTTCTTCCATTTTTTTTATGCTAATTGGTAATGCAACTGAAAAAATGAAAAATGTGCTCTAATTTTTGTCGATGCCGCTTTTCTTTCCTGGATTTCTCTTTGATCAATGTATCACATTGCAGGCTGATGTCTGAAATTTTAACAGTCATAATGGCATTGATTCCTAATAAATGGTGTAACATTTTTTTATTATCTGTTTCTGTTTCTTTTCCTACTTCATATTTTTGAGCTTTTTATATAATTTATTTTATCATTTAAGAAGATGGGAAAGAGGATATAGAAATATGGTTGTTTCTTGCCTATTTTATGATTTGCATCTATTCAATTCTATCGGAAATTCTAAAACTTTCTGCATAGCATTTAATATATTTTTGTGAAGCCCAAAAAAAAAAAAAGCTAGAAGTTATGGCTTTGAGGGTTCATACATTATTTACGATCAGCACCATGTCATGCCATATACATGTCATTTTCTAATAAGAAAAGTACCTGCAACAATCTGCTTTTACACTTTCTTTCATTTTGCAACCATAAAGAATGAAAGAAAAAAAAAGGAACTTTTTTTATTAATAGTAAAAGAGAAGAAGAAAGAAATTAAAATCAAAAGATAGTGTTAACTTTGAATTTATAATGTCATTTTTACATGATTGAGTTAGACGTGGAAGAGTTGCGATATGAAATTATATATGTTTCATTATGTGCAGCATGCACTGAAAACTTTGAGAACAAGAACTATACAATCCTCACAGCCCGGTGCAAAGGACCACAATACCCACCTGTGGTTTGTTGTAACGCTTTGAAAGACTTTGCTTGCCCTTTCGCGGATGCCATCAATGACTTGACAACTGATTGTGCTTCAACCATGTTCAGCTACATCAACCTCTATGGAAAATACCCACCAGGCTTGTTTTCCAACCTGTGCAGGGAAGGAAAGCTTGGTCTAAATTGCACTGATGTAGGACCTGATCCCGATGACATTAGTTATGGAGTTCATACAACTGTGACACACTCTACATTGCAAATCATCACTGCTGGCTTCATAGTCTTCTTATTATTCCATTGGTTCTGAAGGATGAAATTTATGAGAATATATAGCCACTCTTTACTATTTATTGGTTTATTTATTCATTCCCAGTCCTAAAATATCTTTCCATTATGTCTAACCTGTGATTTTTTTTTTCTTTTTGTCAATTTCTCTAACAAGTCCTTCCTATATATCCACTTTTTGGCATGCCCTCTGGTCTGGTTTTTTAGCTAGGTTGTGAGCCTGTGACATTCATAGATCAACCTTTTAATTTTTTTTCTAAATTTCACATGATGTAAAGTGACATACAGAGAGTAGCTTTGTGTTTGAGATATATGAAAAGTACTGAGTTGAATTGTTCTGAAGCAAGTTAATTGGATTAGAGGGAATATATATAGAGAGAGCTTTGGGTGAGTTTTTAATTAGATTAATTTCTGATGCTGAAGTTTGACCAGAAATTAACTGGTTAAAATTGGTCTCTGATAAGTGCAAATTAAATCATGACCTTTTTAAGGACATTACATCATTCTCTTCTGGGGTCAATTGCACGAGTGTGCATTTTTAGGTACGGTTTTGAAACGTAACCACTATGCAATGCATCTAGTGGTGCAAGAATTTTTTATTTTTTATATTGTGTGGTCTTTCTAAAATAGATGGGAATAAAGAGCGGAAAGGTTGGTGGTAATGCGCCGGTCAAAATGTTATCAATCAATATATATAATTTTTTTTTTTTTAAGAGAGAGTTTTAACATATGGCGTCCGCTCCTGATAATAGTTCTTTATTATCAGACCAAGACACCAATCAGTTTTGGTGTAGGCGGGGATTGAACCCCAGATCTCTTATACAACCATCAGAGACTTTACCAGTTGAGCTAACTGGAACCCACAATCAATATATATAATTAAAAGCTCATTGGGTTTTAGAGATTTCTTTAATGAATTGCTATGTCAATGCTCCGGAACAATATGTTATATGTTACATGTGTACCATCAATAGTTGGTGAGCCTGATTGTCATTAGTCAAAAAAGAACCTCATTGTCAAAATAAATTATGACTCTTTTCGTTTACATAAATCATGTACCAAGATTTTTTTTTTTTTTTTTTAATTATATCTTAAGGGATATGGTGAGAACAATTATAAGACCAAAGAGGGCCATGGCCCAATAAAAAATAAAATAAGGGCCAAATTGTGTTCCTAAATTCACTCCAAAATTTTAGAGTGGGTTTTCGGTTTGGCGTTTCGAGCATTTTTTTGAATATTTATAATTTTTTTTCTATTTTTTGGCTTTCAAAAATCATTAAAAAAATGTTAAATCTGGTCTTGAAAGTTTTACCACTTCAAGGTTAAATTTTTCTTAGCATGTGTGCAAAAAATCATGACAAGATTTGAAAAATTGCCCCAAAAAATGCCATTATATTTCCTCAACAAATCAATGCTTTCTAGTGCCCAAGGTCCAAATAACGATTCATTAAAAAATAAAAATGCCTACCTTGCCCAAATCTATAGTCGTTGGCCCCTCCCAAAACAAAAACAAAAATTTCATTCTTTTTTGTAACAAAAAAAAAATCCCTAAAAAATAATATCTTAATTCAGAGAAAAAATAAATGACTTATGACTGTGTTAGATATGACACTTTTCTTTTGACCTATTGTTGAAATTTGGTTTTTGGAGATTTGGATCATGTAGCTCCACCTAAAAAAATGTTTGGGTGTTTTTTTTTAATCATCAAGATGACTTTATAATTGAATATCATTAACAATTTGATATTTTTTATGACAATTACAAGGATTAAATAGTTGATTAGTAAACATGCAATTTAGTTGCTTATTCTTAACTCATCTTTGGATTCTCAAGAGACAAATGAATATTTTAGAATTGATTATATGTGTTTGTTAGCAAACAAGTTTATAATTTATTTATAAGGCTTCACAATCATAAAATTAAAAGACTATTGTTGAAATAGAAGTATAGAACCATTTTTATGAGCATAATGTAATTTGACATATCTACTTCATAATTTTTTTTCCTCAAAAAAAAACTTCATAAAGTTATTAAACATTTTTTTATTATGTTAATAGTTATAAAAGACTAAAATATCAATATCTACCAACATAATTATAGAGTGGTGTACTTGTTCTTGTACATAATATTTCAATTTTAATGACAACTATGGAAAATCAAAGCTAATAGTCTATGTGGGAGGACTTTCGTCTCGGCCCCCAATCAGGTATTGTTCGCTTTGGGATGGGCAAGGATCGACCTACGTCCCACCCGCATGAATTTGCTCAATCCCACATCGGGGAGAGACGCCTCACACCCTTGCCTTATAAGCCTTTGGCCTAAGGAAGGGTGTACCGTAGTGTTTGTGATCACCTGATGGGTACACCCTTCCTTAGGCCAAAGGCTTATAAGGCAAGGGTAGGAGGCGTTTTTTCCCGATGTGGAATTGAGCAAATTCGTGCGAGTGGGACGTAGGTCGATCCTTGCCCATCTCAAAGCAAACAATACCTTATTGGGGGCCGAGACGAAAGTCTTCCCACAGTCTGTATATATAATTAAAGCCAAAGTTAAGAAAAAATCTAATTAGATTCTAAATTAGATTTCAATTGTTGTCTAATTTCACGCAATGTGTCCTATTTAAGTTTTTTTAATTTTTGTTCTAGATGAATTAATGTTGTGCAAAATACAAAGAAACTAATATAAATAAATCAAACTATCAAAAACCCAATAATAATAAAAAGTAAAGTAAACTCATTTGTATACAATAATAATAATAACAAAAGAATAAAACTCATGTATATATCTATGACTTAAAAAATGTGTAACTCTTACACTATGTATAATTTGAACTTATGTATGTGTGTAATTGTAATTGTTTTTAATTGTACCATGCATGTACACAAGTTATATACTAGTTATATTATGATAGTTACCCCCTCTCCGATTATAATTTGATTTTTTTTTTCTTAATTTTTGATGAATTATTTTATATATACCTTGTTGCTATATTAATTTTTATCATATTTATAACCAAATACACTTTTTTCTAACAAACTTATAATCAATAAAATATTATCTCTTCTATACATCAAAATTCATTAAAAAAAATAAAGAAAAAGGTTTCCCATTTTATCATTGTCTTCTAATTAAGGTTACAAACTTATAGTAAAAAGACAAAGGAAGGTAGAGAACACACACAAAAAAAAAACAAAAACAAACAAAAACAAAACAAAAAAACAAAAAAATTAGAGTTTTAACAGGGCCGTGGGGGAGAAGAACGTATTATCTTTTAAAATTTATATTAAAGACAAACAAGCTAACAAGACCTCAAATTCTTTATATGATAATTTATCCTCCTTCACAAAAATTGTGTAATAGGCAAGAAAACTATGGTATAATTACATAATGACATAGATTTATGTAAATTGTACTTGGGTGCCCATCTACCTATTAAAAATAATTTCATTCATGAGTGTAATTTGAAAATAAATAAATAAATCCTTACAGATAAATAAAAAATAATGAATATGTTATTGTTTTATGGATTCTTTTACTGTAAAATATCACTTGGTAAACACATGAATGGTTTTTTATATTTCATATGGTCTTAACTCTTAAACAGTATGTATATATGCACGTATATGCATACATGGGTATTTTAATTATGTTTCCCTTGAAATTAAATCAAGGCTCCACAACTAGTTCGAATGGGTGAAGCTGGTGCACCTCCTTTACCAACAAAATGGTTCAGTTATCTAATTTCACATACCTTGGCAAACTAATTCTTATCTGATTTTGAGGAAAAGTTAATTGTGTGGTCAATTGGAAAGATAAATGCTGTCCCCGTGTAGCACTTTGTGTGCCACTCCATTTCCATTTCCACTAACTTTACAAACTTTTAATCCTCCTATCCAAAAGGAAAAAATCAATTATAAAAGAAAGGCAAAGCTCGGTAACAAAGCACATATTATTCATCAATCACACCTTGCATAGTGCTGGAAAGTGCTTGGTGTTAATATAGAAAAGCACAGCTCGTTAGCAATAGTATGAAAAGGATGTGAGAAAAAATTGGCCACCGAAAGAAACCAAACAAAAAAAATGTAAGAAAATCAACAACACAATCACACAAAAAGGTAAGCACAGAAAGTGTAACTAAGTTTTAACATCAATTTCTTTGGGCGCCGTATCGCATTATTGTAGGAATATATTAGATAGGTAGTGTGTAGAAAGTAGAATAATAAAACAAAGCATGTGAAGTGTGAAAGGCAAGTTGCACACTTGAACAAGTGGGGGGATGTGCTCCGAGTCCGACCGTTTTCAATCAAAATCTTAACAGAATGGTTGACAATGCTTTTCAGAATGAGGCATTAAATTGTGCCCATGAGTCATGACTTTATGATTCATATCATATGATGTTTGTCTGACTAAACAAGTGTCTTCGCATCATGGAAGTTTCAATATCGAAACCTTAGAGATTTTTAATGCTCGTCTAATCATCACAAGGAATTAGAGGATTTCCAGGACTCCTTTCTTTTGAGTGCATAAGGAATTGGAGATTCTACATTCTACTATCATTGAAACAAGATCCCCCCCTAACTATTCAAAGAGAGAGCTCTAGTCGTGAAGAACTCAGGACACATTCTAGCCTAGTGCAGAATAGCACCTCTTTTAGAATAGCACCTCAAATAATTTTGATACTTAAATGTATTGCGAAGTCAATGAAATGGTGCATAATAGAGTAAGAACTTGAAGTTAAACTGGACCGGAATTAAATTGGAATAACAGTTTTTGTAGTGTCCATGTTTGTAGTTCGAACCTCACTTTCTCCCTTGCCCTACTATCTACCTCTATTAAAAAATTAAAAAGACGAAAAGATAAGGGTTGTTGCCGAGTTGGATTAGAAAAAGAACATTTGGGATCATCTACAACTGAGTTTAAGAATGAAGACCAATCAAATTCCAAAAAAAAACAAGCTTATCAGTATAATAATCAGATCAGGCAGTTTAATTTCAGAGAACTAGAATTGTCTTCTGGGGCTTCATTGAGGATGAGGTCCTGAGGTTGTTGTGGATTGGTCATAGGCTCATAGCACTTACCTTTTGCCAAATTTTGGAGCAGTACAATCCCTCCCAAATTCCCAATTCATAGCAATTCCCCTAATTCTCTAGTTACTTTTGTTGACTCTTGTATGAGTCACGTGAAACAAAAGATTATAAAAGTCATTATTCATGTCTCAATATTAAAATGAGACTAAGAAATTGTTTTTTTGGGACAATCTCATTGCGTGCCGTCATAGATGGTTGTCTTTTGTGTACTATTTTTTTTTCCCTATATTCTACTGCACATAACATAGACTGCTAAAGGTATCAATTTGACAACCTTTAATGGCAATTGAATGTTGAAAATTACTCTCCTTTAAAAGTAAAACAAAAAAATAACACCACGATATAAAGAAAGGCTTAGATATATAATTTATTAGAGAGAGAGAGAGAGAGAGTTCTGAACAATAACAAGCATAGATCTGACCAGTAAAAAAAAACTACCACAACACCTGAAATATTACAGTTCCTTCATTTCTCAACTTAAAATCTGATCTACCAAAAAAGTTGAAATTTCTTCAGAATTGCCTTTTTTTAAATAATAAAAGACAAGTACGGATAGAGGTCATGACTCATGAGCATGGAACCCTGAAAGCTTGATGATGAAGCTTATCTGTGAGCAGTGACCAGCGTTTCAATGAATCTTAGACCATCAAACCTCGGCGCAAATTTATCAGTCGAAGATGACCTTTGATGTGAAGAGTTTCCTTGATTTTTGTTCAGTTCAACCCCCTGAAAAATCATAACATCAAATAAAAAAGTTAGCCTTGAAAGTTGAAACTAGGATTAGAAAAAAAAAAACAGAGACAAAAAGAAAACGTAACACCAAAATTAATCAATTACCAAATCTTCGAAAACTTAGAGAGAGAGAGAGAGAGAGAGAGAAATGAATTGATAAAAGGGAAAGCTAGAAGAAAGGAAGAAAGGAAAGAAAAAAGTTGGGATTTTTAGGCTATGGCCTTTTCAAATTGATTTCTTGAAATACAGGTCAAACCTTATTTTCTAGGAAACCAAACAGGGTAGAACACCAAAAAGAAGGGTGAAAAAAGAAAAATTGGAGAAACCCAATTGAAAAATGAGTGAGAGAGATCAAAAGGAAAACAACCCAGAAACAGATTTAAGGTTAATTACCTGTTGAGTAGTATTACAGACAGAGCTTGGGGAAGAAGCAGAGATGGTAGCAGAAGCTGCGGCAACTGAGACAGCAAAGAATCCTGGTTTCTTCATTTTTTATTTTATTTTTTTGTTTGGAGATGGAATAGTAAACTCTAGTTCTATAGAGAAGACTCTGATTGGAATGAATGGAAGAGAAAGTGAAAGAAAAAGTTGGGAAGTTGAAGTTTTTTTTTTTGGTTGTTGAAGTTGAAGGTCGTTAACAGATTATAACATATATTTATAGAGATATACATGGTCAGTGGTGGTTCATATTCACAATATTTACGCGGCAACTATCCTTGCCATTTCTTTCTCCAATGAAAATACGACTATGGCCCTTAAGATTCTTCTTTGGAAATACTGTGTTTACCAAAGTGCCATCTTGTGTAGTGAAGACATTTCAACATTTTCCTTTTGCACTCTTATTATATAGAGGCTGCAAATCCCAAAGGGATAATTATTTATTAAAATATCTGAGCAATTTAACAATAAAAAAAGGTGCTACAAATTGTATAAGTTTTTTTGAAAGCTAAATTGTATAATTATTTGACTTGAATAGTTAATAGTTTTAGCTCTTTTTTTTTTTTTTTTTTCCTTCTTATACTTTTATCAATATGTTGATCTTTGCTGCGACTGTAAATTATTTTTCTTCATTATGTTGCAACCTTCATTATTTATTTGTTATTTCAATTTCAGAAAATAATTTTTCTTGCTTATAATTGATTTTTTTATTATTATTTAACATTGACAATCCCCACCCAATTCAACTAAGCTAACAGTACCTTAGTAGTTATTAATTAGTTATTACCTTTCAAAATAAAAACAAGCTAAATGGGTGAACTACCTACTTTGGTGTGTTACCAAATTATCAACTCAATAAAGGATGTCCTGTGGGATGGTCTTTCTAAAGTTTAAGGTTATAGCTTTTATGCATGCTTCTTAATCTTCAAACTTTTGACTTAAAATATTTCAAGTTTTCAAAAATCATATGGACACACTTTGAGGGCGTTTGGATTGGGCTTAAAGTAGCTGAAAAGTGGGTTGCGTTTTCTAGTTTTTTTTTTTTTTCTGCGTGTGAACAGTAACCTAACATGGGTTTACTGTGCAAGGGACAAAAATTACTGTTTACGCACTGTTTGTTACTGTTCACAGCACTGTTCACGCACTAAAAAATATTAAAAATGAGTCTCACGGTACTATTTACACATTTAAAAATTATTTTGCTACAGTACTTTCAGTTTTCAGTTTTCAGTTTCAGCAACAATAAGTTCAATCCAAACGAACCCTTTATATTGATCCACCATTAACATTATTTTTATTATGTATTATTCATAAATTCACAACTTGACACATTAGTTATATGTGAAATTGGGGTGTGGCACTAGACTTATTGAATACTATATTTTTTTAATAAGATCTTGTTTTAATTGGTAGACTTTTTAACACATTCCACTGTTTTTCTTAAACCCCATTCCATTAGACAAAATAAAATCCCAAGATCTTTGTAGACCTACTTACCTTGTTTGTGGACCAGTTGCAAAGCTAACCCTTGTTTTATTTGATGGTCTGAATTTTTTTAACCACCTTAACAAAGAAGGTGAACGTCAAAACCTAATAACATATTTCTCATATTGCAATAGTTAACAATTATCTTTAAAATAGATAACATAGTTCAAAATGATGTCATCAAAAACGTAGAATATAATGATTTGTTTTTTAATTACAATGTCATTTTTATATTTGAAGCAACATTTGTTTCTTCTTTTTTTTAAGTTTAGGGATCTAAAGAATACCAACAAGTAAAAAATTTTGACTTTTAGAAAGTAACATTTACTTCATGGAATTTTTAAATTTTGGAACAAATCAAAATGAAAAGCACATAATTTTTTTTGAGGCAAAAAGAAAATTAATTATGAAATAATTATTAAAAAAATTATGTCCTCATAAATCATCATGACAATAACATAATTTTGAAGCTCTAGCTAAAGTAATTTTATTTTTATTCTTTTTAAATGGTAAAATGAAGGCTTCAAATAAAAATAAATCAAATGGGGTTAATTTAGTAATTAGGTGAATTTCCTTCTAGATTCTGACATAATTCCAAAGGGACAATTTCGTGATAGTGGAAATTACTTTATTGGTTATTTCGGTCTACGTGGAAGTTGATATTTTCGAGACTAACTATTTTAGCAGTTAGTCGGTTCTGATAGGCCGATCTTTTCAAGTAGACAGTCAATTATCTCTGACACGTGTATGGACGTGATGATACCACGCAATCAATACCTATTTCACAAGCTATTGTAAGGCCGTAGATATTAGGAATTAGCTGGGCGGATCAATGGAGTGGCTGAGTGGGAGAGATACAGCACCACCTTCCAATATGTACATATAATTACACTTTTAATTTTGACTTATTTTCATTTCAATATTTTTATGTTTTATTTTAGTCTTCTCTAACTTAAATATTTTTTTAAACTTAATCATTTTTTTTTCTTGCTTTGTCAAATCTTGTTGTTAGTTTTAGAATTATTCATTTTCTTAACAATGTTGATTTGGTGAACTTAGCAATGCATATTGGATTGGATGTAAGGATCGTATTAAAAACAAATTGAGTTAAAGGAAAAATAAATTTTCAAAAATGAAATTGAAAATATGTCAAGGTTAGAGGGTATAATTTATAATTTAACATTAAATAAATGATGTTAACCTCGTGAACAAGTTATACGCACTTATGCATCCTTGAAGACTTCTTTTCTTTTTGGATTTGATTGAATAAATTGTTAGATGTGTGTAGCAGGATTTGAAGGAGCACCAGACCAAGATACAAGAGACATTACCAATGACTCTAAGTGAAAAAGTATACATTCTAATACATAATTGAATATATTCCTTAATTTTTTACGACACTTTTATTTATTATTTTAAGGAACAATAATATAACTACAATAGAATTAGATGTCTTCTTTTTTTTGTGCATCACAATGTTCCTTCATAAGATATAATATAATAGATTAATATAATCATTAATCAACATCTAATAATGTTGCCTTTTGAGATTGGGAAGGGTTACTTTGTCATCTAAGAAAAATAATTCTATAAAAATTGGTAAACTTACATAAGATGGCACGATTACATAATGATTTTCTACTCTTTTCTCAAAAGAATATTATACTAATGCCAATTTAGCATATAAAAATGAATTTAATTATGTTAAAAGTAGAATTGTGCTTATCAACCTTTCAAATTTTCCATAAAATAAATGAATAACTTTTCAAAACACGAATGGAAAACATAAGCGAAATTAAATATGTTTTTAATAATTTAATGTACAAATAGGAGTTATATCAATGCTGACATGGTAGACACTGTAACAACATTGAAGCAAGGCTTTTTCATTGTTCCATTACATCATCATATAATGTGTGAAAAAAACTAAATATTTTTTATATTAAAAAAAATACAATGAGGATACATTTTTTTAATAATTTATTAATATAGAACATTATTTTTATATGGACTTATTATACATACTATTAGTATTATTATTGTATACCAAACACAACATATCAACCTAATAATTATTATAAAAAAAATTACATCATAAGACGTTAAATGTGTTTGAATTAGATTTATTATTGAGTATATTTATTTATTTTAAAAACAAATCTTAAAAAAAAAAAAATTAAATCAACTCATGAAGGGCATAACTGTGATTTAGTAGGTGTGGTTAGGTTAGTTGGGTGGCGGCATGAAAAAAGGTTATGGTTATTCTGAATTCTGACGTAAGAGATGATTATTATCTGGGTGTTTGACACGTGTAATGCTAACTTTATTATGAACCACCCATTTATATTAACAAAACTTTAAACTAGCAATATTTAATTTTATTCATAAAGTTAATTATGTGGACTTGGGGGGCAGTTATCCTAGTTGAACAGGGTCCGAGTCTGAAACCACCACACAAAAACAAAGAGATGACTTTCCAAACGACAACAACAAAGGACTAGAAGTGACAAACCAAACTTCCCAAAGTAAAGAAGAAGAAGAAGCGTGATGAGGTTGCCATTGTTTCTTACTTTGTTTCACTTTCTGACAACATTCATGTGAATCCTATACAGTTCTTCTTCTATCTATCCTCCTGCTCCAATAATTCGTTGAACCTGTTGGAGGGTCAATTATTGTGGGATTGGGAGCTACATTAAATGACTTTCATTAATGGGAATATGGGATGGTTTTGAATCTTGGCTTTTATTGTAAGAATGTAGGAAGTATGTTCTTAATTGGAAGGATATGAATTAGAGCACTTGAATTTTTTTTTGAAGCAAATAGAGCACTTGTATTCACACTTGCATAATGGAAAAATGATTACATTTTAACCAATTAAATCTAAAATTTATCCCCATCAGACCATACAAAATTATGTAAAAATATAATATTGTTATAGTAATCGTGTAAAAATTTACTCTAACACTATTCATTTTGCATTTAGTTTATTATTCTTTTTTATGTTTTTCGAGAATAAATGAAAAAAGTGGATATGGCTGAATCAATTTTACAAAATTGAGAAAATTTGATATTATAATGAAATGTAGTATATAAAAAATAATCTGATGTATAATGTTTTGAAAATTAAGTATGTAAATTTGAAAGAGCATGTTTTTATGCTAAAATAGAATATAAAAAATTGTACGAACTAATGCAAATGCTCATACCTTTCCCTAAAAAAAAAAAAGGATATGCTGCAAATGTTCTATAATATCATTAAAAAAAATAGTACTATAATTGACAGATGGAGTGTCTAAAGCTAAAATTTGTAGGTTTACCGTTTGAGAAAGTTTGTAGTCACAAAATTTTTTGCAACTATTGATGAGGCAGATTATTAGTGATAGGTAAAAAATTAATGTCAGTAGTGAGTTCAAATAAGAATTAGTAAAAATTTGTAATTCAACCGTTGTAAAAAAATTGTTTTTGTCTATAAATTTCTCTTACCATTTACTTGTTCCTCTTTCCCTTTTGTCTTTTCTAAATAGAAAAAAGGATGGTAGATTCCTAATTAGATTCGACTTTTTTAGTTAGGTTATTAGTTTATTGTTTCTATTTTTTATGTACTTAAAAATCCATATTTTTTAGGTCTAATTATAATTTATCAACTTCCAATAAATAATATTTTTAGCAAAAAAAAAAATTCATCTATACTCACACCATGTTTTTCTTTTAATGGAATATATATATATAGCCAAAATTAACATTAAGGCAAAATTTTTAAATTTTTTTTAATATACAAAGAGCCTTATAACTCAAATGACATTTCTTGGTCTTTCTAACAAAAGCATACAAGATTCAAATCTCTCATCTCTAACTATTGAATTTAAAAAAAAAAAAATCAACTTGATGTAAATTATGAGTTTGGCTACTATAGAAGGTGAAAAATTAAAATTTACTCAAAACATTTATGTGAAATTTGTAAAGCCAAAATACTAATTACAAATTCCACTTAAGGGTGAGTTGGGTTCAGCTTTTTGATATTGTGCTTTTTGAAAAAGTGGGGGTTTCAAAAAGTGCAGTATAAAACTGAACTTTTTGTAAAAGCTGAGTGTTTGGTAAAAAATATTAAAAAATGCTTTTTAAAAAAGCTGAGTGTTTGACTACCACTTATAAAAGTGGCAGTTTGAGAGGTAAATTACCAAAAATGACAATGTATATATAAGGGAGTTTATTTCATACTTAAATCAACTACTTCATATACTTCAATATAAAACCTCAAAGTGACTTGAACAAAGAAAGGGGGGTTGGACGATTTTTTGTCATAAATTAAAAGATGACTTGAACATGGAAATATACAGAGCATGTAAAGACAGAGCATATGTCCACAAAAGGAAAAAAAAAAATACAAAGCATGTACCCACAAATTTTCAGTACCCAAAAAAGGACAAATAGATCATGTAAATAGCAAGAACAAATAAAGCATGCACAGATCTGAAAAATTTTCAACAAATATTTCAGAATCTCTGATGGTACCTGGTGGTTTTTGGTAGCATATCAGTGTTGCTTAGTGTTTTGTTGATCAAAAACTCTATCTTCAAAATGTTTTTCTCAGATCAGATATATAAGACATAAATAAAATTTTAAAAAAAAAAAAAATAGAGAGGAGAAGACTTACTTGTAGCAGCACAGAGAGGATAGCTGTTCTATAGCAGAGCAGAGAGATGAGATTAGATTTTTGGCATGAGCTACAGAGATAGTGTTATCCTTTGATTTATCAAAAGGTAAAATTGGGTTTTCAATAAAATATGTGGACAATTTGGTAATTGACCTTTAGATCCAATAGTAATATTTATTAAAAGCGTTTTGGCTTTTGCAAAAGTAGCTAAGAGCTATCCACACATTAAAGTCTCATCTTTCATATTTCAAAACGCAACTTTTTTAAGAAAACACCTTTTAAAACTATTACCAAAGGCACATTATATTTTTTTGGTCTCAAAAAACGCGTTTTAGCTTCTAAAAGCTGAAACCAACGCACACTAAATACATGTTATTTTACAATTTCCAACCCGACAAATCTTCCTTCATCTTTCTTATCTCTTTTTCTTTTTCTTTTTGTCATTTTCACTATCTACCAATATGTTCATCTTTATCGATTTGGTGAGCTTAATCAGGAATATAATGCTTGCTTTAGGTTTAGGGATTCACAGCCCACGTATTCCAACAGGACTGATTTTGCTGTTGTGATCGAACATATCATGGCACTTCACCATTGTGAAGGATCTTGAACTTCCGACATATCTCGCAAAGGTCCCATGGGTTGGTGGAATACTCGATAAATGATGCCATTAACATAGAGCCAACCTATGGGTTGATGGATTACTTGATAGACAGTACTGTCGTTGTCTCTCCTAACAACTTTATAGACAACACTACTGCTACCAAGAAGTGGATGACCATGAAATTATTTCTGCTACTAGCATTGTATTTGTTGTTAGCGTTGTTGTCACAATGACTTGATAATGTAGCAGAGGAGTTGGAGGAAGAATTAAAGGAAGATGAGGAAGGGGGGAACAATTTTAAAGCTCTGTTTCTTTGGTATTTTATATTCTCCATATACACCATATAATGAATTTTGTGATTGATAGGGTTTTAAATAATGGGAATGTAAATCTCATCATTTGTAAATTTTTGTGTAATTAATATGTTCTTCATCCAAACACTGATTTATTGGGCTAGTCCTTGGTGACGAGTAGAATATTAAGTGCCATCTGTGAAATCAACGACACTACAAGATTAAAATAAGTATTACTGTTTACTCAAAAAAAAAAAAAAAATTCCAAGGAAGTAAATGGCTTCATAACCGACGGATTGCAATGGTTAGATGAGCAATCATGGGATGATTAATCGACCTGAAAGGCATTACTTTGACAGCCAGAAATGAGCCATAAAGAGGCTCCCAACGGCTATAGAAAGAAGGGATATAAATAAGCCATCACCCACCAAGAAAAAGATACGCACACCCAAATAACTACAATCCTTTCCTCTTTACTAAAGCTATACGGAGAAGCTTTATGATTGAATCATCAGAGGACCTATGGCTGATGCCACTCCGGTGTAATTCCCGTCTTTTTGTAGGAATTATTACCTTGTCTAGCTAGTAGATGAGGTCATCGACTGACGACCATTTTTGGTATCATCACTTGGTATGTGCAAAATTTGTATATTATTAATATGTGCATCAAAGTGAGATGGTTCAAAGAATGATCTCATTGATTAGACAAATTTACAGTTTAAACTTTAAATACAATGAAGAGAGGGAGAATTATTTTGCTAAGTAAATAGGATAAGGAGATAAGTAGATGAATGCCTTATGATGTAAGTCCCAAACCCACCTCAAAACAGGGAAAAAAAGGGTTTATTTATCTTATTGAAGTAGCAACCTTCAATAGAACTGCCAAGTCAATTTGTAAAATTAATATAAAAAATTAAAATGATATATTATGATCCATATAATTAACCCTGCGGTTTTTCTTTATTATTATTTTTTTTCCCAAGTGATTTGAAAGAGAGAAGTGAACGGGGCTCATTCATTTATTCAAATATGAAATGATAAAAGGCATGAATCTTCTCATGATTATAAAACTCAAGCAATCAAAGAAAGTAGGAATCTTTCATATGATTGCTCATTAAGGATAGATCCATCCTATACTCGAGCACTTTTATCTTTTTCTAACCTTGAAAATATGACTAGTGTAATCTGACTTTAAGCTTGCATTTGGATTGCGTTTTGAAGAAAAGATTTTTGCGTTTTGTTGAAAATTTGGTAGATCCCATGTTATTATTCATATATTTTTTGGTATTATTTATTATTTTTGGTACTATTCATGGGTCTCATTATACTATTTCAACTAACTTTTACCTTTATCTACAGTACTTTTAGCAATAAATTTTTAATTTCAACAAAATAAGTGATATCCAAACATACCCTAAATCTTGAAAGGATCTCTCTTTCAGAGAAAAGAAAATAATTTCTACCATATCTTTTTGGTCAAAAGTCGCATAAAGCATATCTTTTTGGTCAAAAGCCGCATAAAGCAAGCACACCGCACCCATATTGATATTGTGGCAATAGCAGAGGAGAGGACCTCGCAAACACAATGTCATTGGGCATTTAAGAATTCTCAATTCAGTTGGTATATCACTATCTTGGTATGCTTGTGTTTATTCTATTGGCACATACGAGGATTGTTATCTCAGAAATTCAATATTGTAGCAACATTCAACTGATGGTGCGGAGCACCATTAATTTATTTATAGGTAGATACTAGATAGTGAAGACATGTTTTCAGCAATTAGAGTCACGTAAATCTAAATCATTTTAACATGGAAGAAGATGCTCTTCATTTGAAACAAACTCTCTCTACTTTACTCTTGTTCCAATCACGTTGAAAATTCAGTTAAATTATTAAAGAATAAATTACGATACATCCATAAATTGTGGGGGCAATTTTGACTTTATTCCCTAAAGTTCAAAATTTTGGATCTGTATTGCATTTTGATTTCAGTTCTTCCATCTATGTCTATTATTGATGACTGATATATCCTTTAAGTGTCACATAAGCCTAGGAGACATTGGTCGAAGGAGGATTGCATTATGGTGAAAAAAAAAAAAAAGGGCCAAGCTAGGATCGTAAAGGCAATTGGTGGAGAGAGAGAGGAAAGTAATGGGAAATTAGAAAAAATAATTTTTTTGTTTACTGAGGGTACGTTTGGATACAGCTTATTTTGCTGAAAACTAAAAATACTGTAACAAAATAATTTTTAAATGTGTGAATAGTGCCGTGAGGCCCATTTTTAATATTTTTTTTTAATAAAGTGGTTGTGAGTCCCGTAAACAGTGCACTTTGTCTCCTAAAAGTTGAAATGCGTGCATAATAATAATAAAAAATAAAAAATAAAAAAAGGCAAAACGCCAGATGCGGGAAAATAATTCCTATCAAAACATATACTGAATATAAAGTACATTGACCTACTTAATGAGCTCAAAATGACATAATTTTGAATAGAAAAAATTACGTAGTTTTGATTTTATATGCCAATTTACAAACAAATGATTTTATATGCCAAGTTACGAACAAATCAAAAACGAATATGGATGGAAGGACTTTAGTCTAAACACTAGATACTATACTGTATGAATCCAAAATTTTAAACTTCAGGAGCCAAAATCAAAATTACCTTAGAGCATCTCCAATAGTATAGCTAAATGCATAAAAATCTCTATAATAGAGAGTGGCACCATAAAAATAATCTCCAATAGACTCTCTATACTCGGAATTTTTTTTGGCTCATGAACAGTAGCTCATCAAGTCTGATGGGTTACTGTTCATTCTTCAAATGTTTTTTTTTTAATTATAATAATCAGGTATTGAATAAAAAAATGTTGGAAGATGTGTAGTTGTTAAAAAAAAGAATAAATAATGAATGAAGAAATAATATTTAAATGAGATAGAGAATCTGTTGGAAAGTGTATTTGAAAAAGTGAATAGCTAAAAGATAAAAGTCATTATTCATTCTCCAAACAATACAAAAATTTGCCCAATCTGCTGAAGATGCTCTTAAAACTTATAAAAATCCACACAACACGTGGATAATGTATGCAAATACTATATAGGCATACCAATACAAATCACCAAGTACAAACCACACATCCCCACCCCTATAAACAAAGAGAAAAACCCATTTATTAAATAATCAAAATGGAACACGAAAAACAGGTCAGTAATAATGTCAAATCATATAATGGAAATCCCCCGGGGATGGCATTTTTAATGGGGGAAGATGTATACCAGGAAAGATGGGGTCGCATGCTGCATGTGGTGCTGGCAAGAGAAAACTCCAATCACTGGTAGTGAGCTCTTGACTATTGTATGCAACATGTGATAGGCCACCACGATCCTACTGATTACATCACAAAATTTTCGAAAGAAGTTTATCCATTGGCCTCCTGCAAATAACCCGGCCACCCAAATTTAAATAAAAAAAATAAAAAAAAGGAAAGAAACAAAGATGCTAATGCAGACAATGATGGTGATGGAACAAGCACATGAATATTTAACATTAAAAAATTAGTAAAAGCAGAAACTAGCATTGGGCAGGAGAGTGAACGAAATTATTCACACCAAATGTGGTGTTTACGAGGTGAATGAAATTCTGACTTGGTAAACCAAACAACGAAAAATTAATATAAAAATAAGTTCATCAAAAGCTTTGTTGCATTAAGCTTATAATAACATGTTGCAGTTAATCTTCTGTAGTTATCCAATTGACTAGTTTAATAAATCATGCAAAATTATCGTGCACTATTTTGTCTTTGTTCCCTTTGTGTGACATACTTGGGACTTGAGGCAGAAAAGTTGGACCCAATCTTCGTTATGAACACACACAAGCAGCCTCCAAGAGATGCCTTCCTCTTTCAAATTTAAAAGGTTGTGTATAAAAGTAAAATTCTGTTTGTTTTTTAGTATGGTGCACGTCTTCTTATCAATAATTTAATGTTGTTTCTTTTCCATGCGTTTGTTCTATAAAAAAATCGTATCTTTTTTCACTGAGTCAACACACATGCTCCTTGGCCATCTCAATAGCTAGTGATCACATGCTCCTTGGCCATCTTAAAAGCCAATCCACATGCAATGTTTTGTTTAGAATATCTGAAACGGTGAAACCAATCAAGCTTCTAACGGAGCAAGAAATAAGTCCTAGAGTCTAGCATAATTAAGTAATACTATCCAAATTTCAATTATGTTATTGATATATTTCATTTAGTTTACTTATGATTTTATATTTGGCACAGTGCTAATTACATTCCAAATTTTCATCTCTCTGTGGAAAGTTACACACACTTGGTAGGTCCCAGAATCCACAACCTCCCCTCACTTTCCATCCTATTATTATGAAGGAACGAAGTGTCATTTGAGAAAGAGTTCATGGGCACAAATTTTTCATTCCTCCCAAACGTCACTTCTGTCTTCTCGACAAGTGAAAGAATATAGCAGATTAGAAACATCATAATGAGTATCAATTACATGATAAAAAATGTATGGTAAAATCATTTATCATGACTTAAGATTTTGTGTATAAGCAACTGTCATGATCTACGAGTTGAAAGGGAAGGGCCCTGCATCTGCAGCAGATGAAATGTAGTTTGAACTTTCAAGAATATAAAAAACATAGGAACTGGGAGAAAGAAAATTGATTGTGGCAGCAAGAAAATATACAACGCAAAATCCTTGTGATCACAAATCATCTGATACTGATTGTCACCAAAGGAAGGAAACCTAGTCCTGACTCATATTCTCCCAATGTCAAAACATCAGACTTGCCTTTAAGGAGTCTACATCTGGAATTAAGCAAAAACAAGGAAGAATGAAGACCATTTAGAACATAAATCCGTGACCAGAGTAATAGATGTGTGCATGAGCTCTAGCTCAAATGGCACCTCTCCTCTAAAAAGTGCAAAGCAGATGGTGAGGCCATGGGTTCAAGCCCACTAGGTGCATGAATAACTTACCAATAATTTTAATATATATATATATATACACACACATGAGGCAATGACGAGCTTCTAGAATTCAGTAGATACAAAGGTTTAAGTCAGACAATTCTAAAGAATTTTTTCCATCAGAACTTGTCTATGGTGCCTGGGAGTTCACTTATAGAGCTGAATGAAGCTTGAAAATAATTATTTCAAAGAAACTTAAAGTAAATCAAAGGGCTTTTCCCTGAAATTTCGCGCTACTATTGATAGGAATTTAAGCAAATGAAAGAGAAAAGGAGTGTTAATCTACCATGAGAACCATGAAGCCAGAGGGCACAACATACAACAGATCAATGACACTGAAAATCAAAGGTAGACAGAAGCAATATGTTTCCAAAATGATAAACCCTCATTTAATTCATTTATAGTATCCACCCTACATATGATTCCTCTAGTGGAAGAAAGATAACCTTTTGGAATAGGTAATGGGTCAAGTATCTGAAATTGCAAAAAGTGCATCTCTATAATGCATTTTTGGGTGCAAAATGGCATAAGGAGCATAATTGGTTCTTATGTTACACTTTTATTCAGACACATACAGTATCTTGCATAGGGACTCATCCTTTTTCTTAGTTGAATCTTCACTATATGAAAACAGGATTTAGCTTGTCATAATCAAGGTGAAAACTGTGTCAGAAGTGGAGTTTGCAGAAGGTATCCATACTATCAAATAAAATAAGTATTTAAAAGATATGTCAGCATCAATGAGGCCAAAGATCTTCTTCTTTTTTTTTGTTGATAAATAATGAAAGTTCATTAATCAAAATAGTCAGGTACACCAGAAATGTACATGGATAGGAGTACATCAAGCTTGAAAATTACAATGATTAAGCATATCTAAAAGATTAGAACATGAAAAAGAATTAAAACAGAACTCCAATCAAGCAAAGAATGGAGGAGGAAAGATTTAATCTTGAGAATCAACCGTTCCTTCCCCTCAAAGCATCTAGTGTTCCCTTTGTGGCATCCCTCCACAAGTCTATGTTACAATGTCCACCAAAAGGGCCTTGCCAAGCTGTAAATAAATCCGTAACACTTTGTGGCATAACCCTAATCACACCAAAAAGGGCCCACACCATAGACCATAGCTCGAAAGCAATGGGACAATAAAGAAGAAGATGATTTACTGATTCCCCACTCCTTTTACACATATAACACCAATCTATGACAGGGACACCCTTGTTCCATAATCTATCAAGAGTCAAAATCTTACCTAAAGTGGCAGTCCACAAGAAGAAAGCAACTCTAGGAGGGATCTTTGAGCGCCACAAAGGTTTCCAAGGAAAAAGAGTGTCAGGGGTCGAGGAGAGGACAGCTGGAAATCTACCGGCGGAACAAACTTGAGATTTACCATATCATTAAGGTCCTCCATCCCCTTGATGCTCTGAGGAAAATTTTATAGTTTGAGAGACAACCAAATAAACTTGCCACTCAGATATTTGTCTTAGCATCCCACTTGTCATTGGTTTTCATAAGATCAACATCAGACTACATATTAGCTCTTAATCTGTTCAACACCATGCATGGATGTGGTGTGGAAATCTTAGTCTTTACAACAATATATCTAAAGCAATGGCTAAACTTAAGTCTAGGTGTGGACCAACTTTTAAAAACAAAAGCAACACTTAAAAACATATTTTCCAAATTGCTCTCCATTGCTGCACAAAGGTCCCGTAATTGTGTACAAGGTGAAACGGAACATACTTTAAGCTGTCCTTTTCTTTATTTGTTGTTGCCTTTCAGGTAAGAGATAACTAAAGCACAACTCAGCTTAACGAAGCATTATCAAAGCCTACTTGATACATCTTTAATCATAACTGCCAGCAGTCATGTATATATGCAAAATTCTCACTGTTCAGCTCAATCTAGGGCCACATACTTCTTTAATTTCAGATATTCATGGCTTTTTAAAAATATATATTAACAAGGGGTGCAAAACTCTTTGAGCACCTAACTAATCTGCGGAGTGCGGACATACATAGTCCCCTGTCTCACACACTGTACTCCCAAAGAGTTGCTTGGATTCTAGTTAAGAAAGTCAAACTCAATACTCCATTTGAGAGATCATGATTTCAAGGAACAGCTAGACCAACCCCTAAAAGAGTCATGGCTTTATCTACTGCCTCAAACTCAATGCCATCAAATTCTCACAATCATCACACAACCATTTTGACTTCAAGTGTTGGTTTTTCCTAGAAGATCCAAATTTAGCCACATTTTCACTTAAGGAACCTCCTACATGATGCACTTCACATGATCATATATAACAGGCAAATCTAAAATAAGATTCTTTCTCTACAATACAGTTATAGCATCTTCCCCGTGAATATCCAGAGAGTAAAAATAGCAAACCAAAATAACACAGTTCTTTCTTATTCAAACAAAAACAACATGCATTGCAACAAACAATGATGCAATCACAGAAACGAAAAAACATCAATAAGTACCTTTTTGTCAAGAAGATTTAATAGAATCAACAAACCCACTACTCAGCAATCTCTCCACATACTTCCCCAATATATCCACCTCCAAATTCACCTTCTGCCCAACATTCTTCAAAGGAATCACCACCTTCTCCTGAGTATAAGCTACCAACATGAAATTAAAGCATTCCTCATCATCAAACACATCCACAACTGTCAAACTAGTCCCATCCACAGCAATAAACCCTTTGGGCACTATATACTTCAACAACTCCTTCCCAGTCTTCACCTTGATCCACAAGGAATCCCCCTCAGGCTCCTTTGACACTATCTCCCCAGTCCCATCCACATGCCCCTGCACAAAATGGCCCCCCATTCGGCTCGTGGGCTGCACCGCCCGCTCCAAATTCACGAGCGAGCCTGGCCCGAGCTCGATCAACGAGGTCTTCCGCAGTGTCTCCGGCGCTAAACCGACAGTGAATTCGGACAATTGGGTATCGAATTCAGCGACCGTTAAGCAGGTACCATTAACAGCAATGCTGTCACCGAGATTTACTCCTTCAAGAACGGTCTTTGCGGCTATTCTCATGTCGAATCCGCCATCTTCGGCGATACCCAGTTGCTTAATCTCGCCCACTTCTTCAACTATGCCGGTGAACAGGCAACAGATGTGGGATTCGAATCGAGTTCTGAAATTGGTTTTTGGGTTTTTTTGGATTGGGAGGAAGAGAGAGAGAGTGGAGGGTTTGAAAATGGGGTTGAATTTGAGGTGGGGTTTGGGTGAGATAGCAGGGGAAGTGAGAATTGAGGCTTTTGGAAATGTGGGTTTTGGGATTTTGGAGAATGAGGTGAGAGAGAAACAAGAAATCGCCATTGAGGAGGTGGAAAATTAGGGAAGATCCAGCAATGAAAGGAGAAGAAGAAGAAGAAGACAAGAGCAAAACTCTGAACCTCGGTGGACAAATAGTCAACCTTAACCAGTGTCGGAGAGGAGCCACTGTGTTCAGATGGATTCGTTGTAAGAAAAATAAATATAACAACAACAACAAATACCAGTGCATATGAGATTTTTTTTATAAAAAATTAAGTAAGTTTTGGTCATTTTGGAGCATTTGCATAGGCAAAATTTTTTGTTTATTTTAATATAAAAATCTATTTTTTCTATTTTACATTATTACTATTCAAAAACACAACTTATATATTCAGATTATCTGCTTTATACTAAATTTTATTATTAAAATATTTTTTTATCAATTTTTTATTATTCTCTCTTTCTTTATGTATATAAGTAAATAATTATTAAAAAATGAATTTGAATGTGAATAGGAATAGTGTATATTTATACGGTTAAATGTTTAACAGTGAGATGTGAGTGTTCTTAAAAAAAAAAAAAAATACTCCCATTTTTTTTTTTTAGCTAATGTATAAGCCCTAAGAAATAGTTTTTTCTTTTTCTTTTTTTAGGGTAAATAGACGATTTTCATTAAAAACTAAGCAGTAGACAAAGAGTTTTGAGGACAGTTCCTCTCATTGTACAACCCAATATTGTCATAATATAAAAAGTATAGAAATGGCCATGTGTTTAATTTTTACTATTTTTTAATAAATAAATAAAAGGAATGAGTAAAAAAAAGACTTTTTTTTTAAAGAAAAAAAAAAGAAACTTGAACAGAGATAAGCCAAACTTTTTTTTTCATACAACACTTATTTTCAAACAGACCAAATTGGTTTGAAGGAAAATTTCTCTAACTCATTATATGGCGAATGATAAAACAATTCACTTGTACTTCACACAACCTATTTAATTAGTCATATAATTTATTTAAATAATTTGTTTAGATTGTTTTAGGAATTGGCATATAATAGCTTAAAATAAATTTCTTCATGCTTGTTTGAAGGAAAACATTGTTTTTTTTCCTTGGATATTTAAAAACTATACAAAAATATGTTTCAGATAGGGCAAGGGTTGAGATGTGGACACGTGGCAATTATTTGACACATGTCCAAATCCCAAAGTACTGGACTCAAGTCAATTCCTTTTGGATAAATATTTTTAAAACTTGTTTTAAAAACATATTTTTAAGTGAGTTCTAATTAGCTCAACTGGTAAAATTTCTTGTAGCTGAATAAGAGACATAAGATTCAATCTCTACCTACCTACAACAAAAACTTATTGTGGTGTCTTGGTCTAATGATAACGAGCAATCATTAGGAATAGATGTTATATGTTGAAACTCTAAAAAAAAAATGTATTTTAAAAATGATGAGCCAAAAATTAACAAATTCTTGAAGTTTATGTTGAAATATATGCACAAATAATCTACTTTTGTGATTTTGTGAACAAGATCAATAAACAATATATGCTCAAATCTATATGTGTGAATGTAGAGAAAATAAAGTAAAACTTACAAACCAAATGAATGAAAAATTGTTGATACAAAACTAATTAAGGATAGTGTTTGACACACTATCCTTAAGATAGAGATTTCGCCCCTCTTATTATTTATTTAGTGATGCTTTGAGTCTTTTAGACATCTACCTCTCAAGATACAATAATCAACAACACAGAAAAAGCACTACAATCTTCATGCACAACAAACAAAAATGTGTGTGTGTGTCTCTCTCGCTCTCTCTCTAAAAACTCTTATGAATGAATGTGAAAAAAGTTTTTGAAATGAAATGAGGGATGACCATTTATAGGTACACTTGTACCATTTTAGAATAGGTGCAATAGTGAATAGACATATTGTTACACGCTCGCATTAGATAAGAAAATGTGCAATAACGAATAGACATATTGTGTTGGAATTAAGTACAGTGCACACAAACAAACATTAAAGTAAAAAATGATTAAAAATTTAATGGACAAAACCCAACCCACATGAGCCGGCACTTATGGAATCAATTTTTCATTCATACCTTAATGGTTTTTGATAAGTGTGTATGACGTTAATATATTTTTCCCAACAGTTTAAAGTCACAAAAATTATTTGCTAAAAAAAACTCCCAACAAATGTTCTAATCCTTTATCAAAAACAAACTCACAAAAATTAAAATTTGCGATAGTTAACATTTAAGTTATTCGGATATCCTCTAAAAAAAAGGATGGGATATGTTTAGAAATTGAACTTTTTTTTTTTGAGAATCTTTAGAAATTGAACTTATAGTCTTATATAGCGTATTTTTAGACAATTTTTTTTTTAGAGAGATTTAGACAAGGTTAGTTAAAAGATATAGATCTTATTTGTTTAAAGTAATCTTATATATTCTTCTATAAAAAAAAAATTTTAATAAAAAACTTAAATAAACTCATAATTTATGCTTTTGACCATTATCTATAAATTTAAAATTTTACATTTTACAAGACGAAATATATCCTTGAACATAGATAAACATCTTAATTGAATAAAAATACATATTTTCTTTTCAACAAATTTAAAAAATACTGTAGAATTTAAGTGTCATATTCACAATTCTCACAAAGTTAGGATATTCAAGAATTGACATGTCCTACTTATAAGATGAGAATTTTAATTTTTCCTGTTTCATAAAATTTGATATTGTCGTGGGATATAAGTCTCGAAATTTTATTGTCAAATGAACTATAAAATTTTCATGAATTAACAATTTTAACTAAAAAAGACAACCTTAAAAGAAAGTTGATGAGGTTGGTAGAGGTTCCCAAACCTTTTGTTTTTAGGGTTGGCTTAAGTCCTTACCTATAATGTTTGGTGGGAGAAAATGGGCTTTTGCCCTTTTTTTAAAAAAAATTTAGCATTTTGCCCTCTTTCTCAAACTAATTAGAGAAATGCCCCTGTTTTGAAACTCGATTTTCTAAAAATTGAGTTTCAATTTAAAACTCGATTTTTGGACAATTGAGTTATAAAAAACTGAAAATAAAAAAATAAAAAAAAAATTTCTAGAGTCCTATAGTGGTGTTTTACGGACCTTATAGTGGCGTTTTGGAACTCGAGCTCCATGAACTCGAGTTCCATGCAAGTTTTTTTTTTTTTTTTTTAGTTTGATCGCCCCATACTTATAGTGGCGTTTTAAGGAACCTATAGTGACGTTGAAACTCGATTTTGAGAAAATCAAGTTTCAAAACAGAGACATTTCTCTAATTAGTTTGAGAAATGGGGCAAAATGCTGGATTTTTTGCGCGAAGGGGGCAAAGACCAATTTTCTCCATGTTTGGTGTTACAAACTTGTAAAGTTGGCTCTAGGCTAGGCTAAGGCCCCATTACAAAAGAGGCGCAACCCATTTGTAAAAGAGACATTATTGTCTCACACTAAGAATGTTCACATTTTGTGTGCAAAGTGTGGAAATTCTTGAAGTGAGACAATTATAGTCATTTATATTTATAAAAGGAAAAATGTTTCTCTTCAAACTAGTTTGGAATCCTTCAAACTCTCCTTATATCTTATTGGATATAAATTTTGCAAATCTAACCGTTGGATTGCATGTTCTTATTATATTCTCCATACTCGCAAAATTTTACGAAGATCAAAGATCAATAGCTATGTCATCAATGATAGGTTTAAATTTCAAGTTTTTAAAGTAAAAAATTATGCACAAAAAATAAGCTTATTAATAGAATAGTAAATAACATCTGATTTAAACGAAATTTGACGTGCATGTTAAAAATAATATAAATAACATGTAATCCAACGGTTAGATTTTCAAAATTCAAATTCAATCAAAAATAAAAATAAAAAGTAATACTGTGAGCACATTTTTTGAGATAAACGATATAAAATACTATGAGCACATAAAATGGCACAACTTGTGCCATTACTCGGCCACGTGGCGAGTTGTGAGTGGTATAGGTGTGTCTCCACATGGACCCACCATTACATCTCATCAATGACAATTAACTTCCACTAACAACTGAAGGCTTTATTTTTTTTAATCCAATAACCTACACAATACATTGTCAACACAAGTCACCTATTGTCCTACACATTTACTTACCCTACATATTTACTTACCGAACAATCTCTATCTCTCACAAAATCAATATTAACTTCACTTAAGGTCCATTTAGTTGGGTGGATTTTAGGAATGATGAAAAAAAAAATGGGGAGGAAAAGAAATTTATTGAAGTATTTGGTTGGATGAATGGTATCAAATCAGTAAAAATAGTAATTTTAGAACCACACCTTTTACCACCCAATTTTTCACAACTATCCTACATGGCAGATTGTGATTGACTGCATGTCATTTTTACATGGACCCACTACTTTTTTTTCCATCACTCACAATATACCACGTCAAGTTGTGGCACAAAAGGATAAAGTCCTGTATTTTATTTTCCCAAGTGAAAATGCACGTGTTTATAAGTTTTCTCCACCCAAAACAAAGAAAAAGTAGATTCAGGTATATCTAATTCCTCCTTCTTAGCTGCCTAATTCGTAATTACCAACATCAAGAAATACAACAGAACCCCAAGAAAAAGGTCCACAAAGCAGAAAAAATAGAAAATCTATAACTGGACGGTAGCGGTGACAGTTGAGAATTTCAACTAACAAAGCACAAAAAAGTACGAATACAAGTGCACCACCCCTCATCTGTCTTCCTAACACTCTTTAACCCTTTAGGTTTCCCATCCCTAGCAGTAACATTCCATGTTTTATATTAATATTTCAACCTTTATTCCTTAGAATCCCATTTCCCTTGTGCACCTAATTGAGCTCCAACAATATTGTAGCATCCATGGCCAAAACCAAGAGACTATGCACCCTTCTGTGTAGGCTTATGGCATTAGGTGCCACCGTTTCAGCTGCAATTGTCATGGCTACAAGCCATGAGAAAGCTAACTTCTTTTCAGTTTCTTTCGAGGCAAAGTACAGCCACACGCCTGCCTTCAAGTAAGTGATTTGTCGGAGTCTTTTAATTTTGTGCCACTAAGACTTTTCATTGTGTTCTTCCTTGTATTGGTTACTAAAAGCTTGCCATGTATAGGTACTTTGTGATCGCAAATGCTATTGTCAGTGTTTATGGGGTTTTGGTTCTTTTTCTTCCTTCTGAGAGTTTGCTCTGGCGATTAGTCGTTGCCCTGGACGTGGTAATTGTTTACAAAGCCTTTTCTTATATATACCTGTGTTTTTACTTTGGTTTATTTCATATTAGTACAGCATTCAATGTTGAAATGTGGTTCTTTTTAAACCATACCAGAAATCCACCAATAAAGATATATATGTGGCAACTATTGAGGTTTATGGCAATCTAAATGTGGCTTTGTTTTCTATTTCCATTTCTTAAAATAATTAAAATACATGTATTAATCTTAAGAAATAGCATAATGGGTTGAGGATCACGGAGGTCATTAGTTCGAATCTTCCATTTCCAATCTCTTAGGATCATTCATATATATAAAAGAATCCCATAGAGGTAATGTACTAGGGAAATGAAATTGATAATAGGCCATTATACCAATTATAGCTGATGCATTTCATTTTTTGGACTATAGGTTTTCACCCTGTTGTTGACTTCAAGCATTTCGGCGGCCTTGGCGATTGCTCAAGTGGGGAAGCACGGAAACTCTTATGCAGGTTGGCTACCCATCTGTGGCCAAGTTCCCAATTATTGTGGCCACGTTAAAGGAGCTCTTGTTGCTGGCTTCATTGGAGTCATTCTTTATGCGCTGCTTCTTCTCTATTCCATACACAGTGTCCTTGATCCTCTTCTCTTAAGAAAGAATTAGATGATAAAGTCTCTAGTCCAGCGAGTTCCACCCTTGCTATAAATGTTTCTTAACAGATTAATCTATCAATGTTCTAGGCCTTCTTCTCCATTTCTACTGGTGTGGCATGGGGATCAAGTCTGGTGACAAATATTATGTTAAATTTTTTTTTTCTTTTTTTTGCTAGTGCATGTTTTTGACATGGTATTGTCCTCCATGGTGTTATCTATAGCTCGGATTATAAGTTTCAGCTTTATCTGGACTAATTAATCAACATTTTAAATTTATCTTGGCATTGCAATCAGAGTTCTTATTAAGGGAGTACCATAATAAATTAATAATCAGATAAATGAACAATATCATGAGAGCTAATCTTAAATTGAGCTCAAGACAATTTTGTCCTAAGCTTATTCCAGAGGGGTTATAAACTTATAAGTTATAATCATATGCACTGTGACAAGACACACAATTCAATTGATTCACAGAATATGATCCCTAGGGGCATGTAAATGTCATTTCCTGGGGTGGGCTTAAGATTGGGAGTTATAGTACTCTTTTTACTTTTTAGGATGGGTTTGTGGCTAACATCTAGGCCTTCATTTACACCTCTCATTCTTCTTAAAGTTCTTTGTGGGCTTTGTCCCATATTACTTTCTTTTCTTTTATTTTTTTATTTTTTTTATAGGATTGTCCCATATTATTAAGAATGAAGTTGAATGTTAGCTTTATAAGTGTCTAAATTACCTTAAATAATACAGTACTCTTTTTTAGGTGGGTTTGGGGGTTAACACCCGCTAGTCTTTTATCTATACTTCTCAACATAAGACAACTGGATTAAGTACATATAAAAAAAAGAACATCACAAATTTCATTTCCCTGCCTTTATTTGAAAAACAAAAGTTCAACAATAGGGAAGGGTTCAAGTGATAGGCTAGTGATAGTAGCATTTTTTGTGATGTTTCATGTCTATAGTTCAAACTCGATCACCTTCCCCTCCCTCACTATCTATCTTCCTCTCTGTTTTTCTAATTACTTAAAAAAAAAAAATCACTGAAGAAATAACTTCTTTTTGGCTTCCCGTCACACAACAATAAGGATTGGACATCAACATTTTACCAATGAGCTAAGAAGATCACGCCAATGTTTTGTCTATCATATTTGGCGGAATGCAGTGGAAAAAGTTCCTAAAAAGAACCATCAAACTCTTCTACAAAGATTCGTGCAATTTTTGGTCAATCACCAAGCCAGTCTTCCTTATATATATTTTAGCATAGTACAAGATTTACTAGAGTTCATATAAATATATATATATATATATATATATATTTATATATATGAGAAAAAGTCAAGGCTTATATGAATCACTACATGATATATAAGGATGTCTACGGAGTGGTCCAGGTCAGGTTTGTGCTCATTTGGGATTCGACCCGACCACTTCGAGTAGGGGAGAACGGAACCTACCACCGACTCATCAAATTAGGCCTTATTGGATGGCAGTCGGATGTCAAGTTTGTAAAAAGCAAATAAGATTTTGCCGAATTTGGCCAAAATCTGGTCGGATTTGTTGAGATATGGTTGAATATGTCGAGATCTCCTTAAAATATTGGTGGAGAGAGAAAAAAAAAATTCTTACTAGAATGAGGCGATATAAATGAAATCTGGCTGGAATATTGATGTGGACTACAAAGGAACCTTCAAATGGGTGAAGAACTCACCAGAAAAAGGGTAGAAGAGAAAATTTTCGGATTGGTCGAGTTCATCAAGTTTCATGCCCTCTCACCCGTCACTCAAACCGACTTCGTCGGGTCTACACCTTTCAAAACCATCACCAACCGACAGACTCTTCTGATCAATCGAACTTCAGATCAAATGATAGTAGGTCAGTCGATTTCTCGGGTTCGATTCTCCTTGGACAACCCTAATGATATAAGACAATTAACTACTTGTGTGGCAAAAATAAAACGAACTATTTTCGTGAATATTTAAATTAAAAGAAAAAAAGAATAACTGGCAAATTTTAAAATTGAAAATTTTCCCTTGGATATTTTCTTTTTTATTTAAAACACATGAGTATAAAGTTAATTAAAAAAAAAAACCAAAATATATCAATAGTCCGTAAAGTTTAACTATGGAGCGCTGCGCTTTTAATTTCAAAAAGTTTGAAAATGAGTCTTATTGGTCTTTTGGGTTTGGGCTTGAATTGAAGGAAAGAAACAAGTCACGTTTAGAATTGCATATATGTAATGTTTTAATAAATTAAACGGTCATGTCATTAAAAAAGAAAAAATCATTTCATTGCTCCATTAGGCACATAGTAAATAAAACTACAAAAAGTGAATTGAGTGACCAATAAAGCTCATTTTATATTTTAGGATGCTCAACAGTTACACTTTAGGACTGACAGTGTAGGGTTTTTTTTTCCCTGTACAATAATAAGTATTGAATAGAAGAGAAAATATGTAAGCGAAAAAAGAAGAAAAGAAAAGAAGAAAAAATATCAACTATGCGAGGCCCAACCTATCTGGATCCTTCGATACATAAATCCAAGTAGGTAGGTATCCAAGAGATGGGAAGATAAGTGCAAGCCCATTTGGTTAAGTTGTATACAATCTCAAGAGCCCACTTTCATCTTCAAACAAGCATGCATGAATATTGTAATAGGATTCCCTTGTGCATCCCGCCGCATATGAGTATTACCTTTTGTATTGCTTCATTTTGCAGCCTCTTTACCCAAGTCAATGGAAACCTACTCCATCTCCATGCTCATCATAACCTCAGTTTTTATGGACTCGGCAAAGCTGTTTTGAGCTATACTCCAATTCATTTTACATCTAAACCTGTTAACATATGGTCCCCATTTTACTTCTTTATTGTTACATATCATACAACCAGTCTTTCTTCCACACATGTCACACACGTATTCCACATACATTGCACGTGAACCAATTCCACATCCATTAAGCAATCTCTCTCATTATTATTCCTATTTTAAAAAAAAAAAAAACACAAATAAAATAATATTAGAATCATAATCAATAAGATATGGAAAGATTAATTAAACCAGCACAGTCCCCAAAAGAAAATTTAAAAAAAATGGGGAGCATATTCAAATATGGTAGTAATTGTTGCGAACAAAATTTAGTTACAAAATTTGTTGTAGTCTTAAATTACAACCTTACTTAATAAAATAAATATTACTACATTTTAAAAAAATATAACCGTTAAATTGCATGTTCTTTACACACTTAATACATATGTAAAATTTTGTGTCTATCGAATACTATTTACTATATGATTTATAGGTTTATATTTTATGCATAATTTTAAACTACAAAAACTTGCAATTCAAACAATTTATTGATGACATAACTATTGATCTTTAATTATCTCTAAATTTTGCAAGCATGGAGGATATGAGAAAAAGAATATGTAATTTAATGGTAGATTTGTTAAAATTTACCTCTAATAAAAAGATATTCAGTAAATTTGTAACCTTAAACTACAACTAATTTTATAACTAAATTTTGTCCAATTGTTGCCTACAATGTGTTACATAGTTTTACACACCTTATTTTTTTAACTAAAATTATGACTTAGGATGTGTTTGGATACCGCTTATTTTGCTAAAACTGAAAAATTATTGCTGAAAGTACGGTAGATAAATATAAAAATTAGTTAAAATAGTACAGTGATGGCCTATAAATAGTACCAAAAAGTACAGTAGGATCATAAATAGTAGCAAAAATAAGCTGAATAATGAATTAATTTTAATTTTTCAATCTTACCTAAATGCACGCATAAAGTTACGATTTCCAAACTCAAAATTGTGATTTCATATCATTGTTTCAGCTAAAAAATGAGATGCGTGTAAAACCGTTGTAGTAAAGTGTGTATAGCACTTAATCAATGGAACATATTTAAATACACAAAAAGCAAAGGGCATGGGTGCAAAAAGCATGGTCGGTGACTGTCATCCTTATCTGACCCGCAAAGCTAACACAACACACAATCTGTCACTGTCACCATTCTCTATAAATATAAAACCACCGAGTACCAACAATATTAACAAAACAAAAAAAACGTTTTTCACTTAAACCCTGCAAACCCGTAAAGTAAAAAATCCACGAAACTTCTTTTCCAAACAAAAGCTGAGCTAGTCCCACGGAATTTTTCTCTTTCTCTCTCTAGAGAAAAAAAAGAAGAAGAAAGTAGAAACCCTAACTTTCTCTCTCTACAAATATCTCTCTCTCGATCATTCTCCATCGATGGCGTCCGGATCGTCGGGTCGGGGCAACCCGGGTTCAAAGGGGTTCGATTTCGGATCCGATGACATTCTCTGCTCCTACGAAGACTACACCAACCAGGACTCTTCGAATGGGAACCATGGCGACCCAGTCATCAGCTCCAATTCGGGAAAGGTACTTCACTGTTAGTCTCTAGGGTTTCACTGAAAATTGGTGTTCAATGTAATTTAGTATGTTTTCTGAGGGCATCTTTGGAATCTGGGTTTGGGAATTTTTCGGAAATGTGGATAGGGTTTAGGATTGTGTAGATAATTGGATAAATTCAATTGGGTTTTTATTTTTTTCCTTGTTTGAATTGTAAAGATTGCTTCTTCTTCTTTTTTTGTTGGTATTCTATTTATGTTTTGTGGATTGTTATAGCTTATAAAACTTGAAAGCTTTTGTTTTTACTTTTTATATATGGAAAGAAATTAAATTTCCAACCCTAGATTTTGTTTTAATTTTATAAAACTTTGCGGCACAGATCACTTTACCCATAGGTGAGCGTAGTAGTTAGTAACAGCTTGGCTTTCTGGTCTTTTTGGCTACTCCAAAGATGGGTTTTCATTTTGAGCAAAGGTAACATTGCATTATGTCTTGGTTTGCTTACAGTGTGTATATACATTCATATGTGTAAATGAATGCCTGGATTTGAATGGGTAGCAAGCTCTGCTGAAAAACCCCATTTGAAATTTAGTCATACTATATTTGTGCTGCAACTTTTTCATACTTTGGTAGTTTTTACTTGTTGGGATCTTTAAAGATTTTGCTCACAAGGTTGTAAGAATTTCATTTTTACTATTTAGTTGACTTGGGAAGCTCAGTTTGAGTATTTGGTAATTGTTTTAGCTGCTACTTGGTGTTATCATTTGATACTTTTAATTGATTATAAATGGAGCTTTATTGTATACACTTGCTTACAAGAAGTTGCTTTGTCCCATTTTGGTGCAGGATTTTCAGAAAAGCAGAATCTCAAGATCAGCGATGTTTCCTTCTGTCTATAACCAGCCAGAAGATTCTTTTGGCCAAGATGTGATTGCGACTGTGGAAAAAAGTATGAAAAAGTATGCTGATAACCTTATGCGCTTTCTTGAGGGAATCAGTTCACGTCTGTCGCAGTTGGAATTATACTGCTACAATCTTGATAAATCAATTGGAGAAATGCGGTCTGAGTTAGGTCGTGATCATGGAGAGGCGGATTCTAAACTTAAATCTCTTGAGAAACATCTTCAAGAAGTGAGTCAAAATTTTAAATGTTTATATTTCTGAAGTAGAGGAGGATATTCTTTAATATTTTTGTTATGAGATAGGAAATGCAGCAGCTTGACACATTCACATTGTAGGACCTTTATGATATTATAGGCTTCCTTAGGTTTTCTGAAATTTTCCTGTTTGCATCAAAGGATGGTTGGGTTCTAAATTTATTCTATTGTGTGCGGGTAAATAGAGCTGTTGGGAAAACCTTGTCCTTTGGCTTTCAGCAAGTGGTCAATAAATACTTAGAGAGACATCTTGAAGTGTTTGAATTACTCTTCTATTGGTTTGCTGCAGAAATTCATGGAATTATAATACTTGCTGCAGGGGTTTGTGGGAGTGAGGGGCTGTCAGGTTTGAAAACTAGTAGCATGCAAGAGGATGCGTGGCTATTAGAAGTCATTGTATTTGTATCAATACATCTTCTGTATGTATCCAAAATTTTAAAATATAATTTCTGTAACGGGAATGGCACTGATATGGGAGGCTCCTATTGATGAATAGATAAGGGAGAGTCACTTGAGATGGTTTGGTCATGTTTAAGGATAGTAGTTAATGCACCAGTGAAAGAGTGAGTTGATTCAAATTGAGGGAATAAAGAAAGGTAGAGGAAGATTAAAAACAACATTAATATAAGTAGTAAAAAAAGGACATGTCAAGCAAGGAAGTAACAAAGAGTATGAATTTTGATAGAATAGAATGGTTGAAAGAATACATGTGGATGTGGTAGACCCTCACTATTTTGTTGAGAATTCATAGCGGACCCCAAAATTTTGGGTCTTGATTCTTGTTGTTGTTGTTATTGTAATGGCACTGATACAGTGAGATATAGATGGATGGTAGCCAGAATATGGCATGGTTAGATTTTGGGGATTATGATACAATGTTCTATGCCTATTAATGTTTGTCATTTATCTTTTAAACTAAACATTTAACGTAATGTCAATAAAACATTTTACCATATAATAATTAATTAACGCATCTGCTTTATTGATACATGGTTGGATATAAATAGAAGCATCAGATTATTTGTGATCGTGGTCTTGTTCTTCTGTACAATTAACAGAAAAATGTTCCTATAAAAAAAAAAAACAGAAAAATGTTGAATATTTTCTTCCATGTTCTTCTTTAGAAGGTTTTGTAGTGTTGACTACTGTCATTTTTCTTTCCTTTCTCCCATTGTTAACTTCTCATTTCTGCATAGTCTCCAGGGTTCCTCATCGTAAAAAAAATGTTTATTTCTCATGTAATCATCATCATTTTGATTATTATTTACATGTTCCATTTTCATTTGTTGGAAAATAATTAAGAACCTCAGTTCTTCCCTATATTGTCTAGTTTAGAATACAAGTTTGCCTATTGAAAGTGTAGAGGCCAGTGATTTTTAAGTTTTTTGGGGTTCAATGAGAGGTTCTCCATGAACATCATCTGGTAAAGTTTCATGTCATTGGATAATGAAGGGGTTTGGGTTTGAATCTCACATGCGCAAAAAAGAAATCTATTAGTGTCTTGGCCTCATTGTAAAGAACAATCATCATGAAGTGGATGCAATATGTTTAAAATTTTATTGAATTTCCGGGAGGAAAAAAAAAAGCAGTTTGGTGATTGCATTATGTTTGTGTTCCTCTGCTCGTGTTTCTTTTGTTTATGCCTTGCTGTCCACTGAGCTGGAGAGGGTTGTTGCTGGTATGTTAATAGTAGGGGTTGCCAGAAGTGTGTTAATGAACCTTTTTGCCCCCAGAAAGTATTTTAGTTCATTTAAATTGCGTTGTATTTTTAATTTAAAATTTGAATAACATATGAGCGGGTTTCATGCTTTTCTAATTAATACCATGGTTGTCATTGGACACATTGATGGATGTATATCATCAAAATGCGTTTGAAAGAGTCTTGTGTGACAGCAACTATGGAATTTGGGATTCCATTTCAAATCTACTGTGATGATATCCAAATTTTTCAAATTTTTATTTTCCAGATAAAGTCTGCTAGTGCCATTCTGAGTCATTTTACATACTCACTATTGCAAATTATTAAGTCTTTTCTTTGCCTCCTTCGACCTGATATGGAGTGGTAGATAATTTATAACTTTTGTGTTTGGGAGGGAAGCACTTTGATTTGCTGTTAATATGAAGGCTCAAATAACCTCCACTGACATGCTTTACAGTTATCATTTCTTGATTATATGCAATGATCTTCAGTACAATGCCTTCTGCATGCCATTTGCCGCAAGAGATTAACTTATTTATATTGCTCACTGCAGGTCCACAGGTCTGTACAGATCCTAAGAGACAAGCAAGAACTTGCAGAGACCCAGAAAGAATTAGCCAAGCTTCAGCTTGCGCAAAAAGAGTCATCTTCTTCAAGCCACTCCCAATCCAGTGAGGAGAAAACTTCATCAGCTGCTGCTGATGCCAAAAAGACTGATAACACATCTGATGCACATAACCAGCAATTAGCTCTTGCCCTGCCACACCAAGTAGTGCCACAGCAACAGCCTGTGGCACCTCCTCCACAAGCACCACCACAGAATCTAACGCAGCAACAATCCTATTATCTCCCTCCAACTCAGTTACCAAATCCACCAGCCCAAACCCAACACACACACAGTCAATATCCACCTGATTCTCAGTACCGAACACCCCAACTGCAGGACATGTCTAGGGTGGCACCACAGCCAACACAGTCTCAAGTAAATCAGACGGCACCAGTCCAACCATTCCCTCAGTATCAGCAGCAATGGCCCCAGCAATTACCTCAGCCATCGCAACAGCCCTCAATGCAACCCCAGATCAGGCCCCCATCGACAACGGTTTACTCGTCCTACACACCAAGTCAACCAACAAACCCATCACCTCCAGAGACGCTGCCAAACAGCATGCCAATGCAAATGCCATTCCCAGGAATTGCTCAACCTGCGTCCAGCCGTGTTGATGCCATGCCGTATGGGTATTCTGGAGCTGGTAGAACTGTTCCACAGCAGCCCCCGCCTCAGCAAATGAAGGGCACTTTTGGAGCACAACCAGGTGATGGGTATGCAGTTGCTGGACCCCAGCCTGCACTTCCTCCAGGGAGTGGATATATGATGTATGACAGTGAGGGGAGAGCACATCATCCACCTCAACAGCCTCACTACACTCAAGGTGGATATCCTCCAACAAGTGTTGCTCTTCAGAATCCACAACCAACAACAGGCCCCAATCTTATGGTCCGGAATCCAAGCCATTCACAATTCTTTCGCAACCATCCCTATAGTGAACTGATTGAGAAATTGGTGAACATGGGTTTCAGGGGTGACCATGTTGCAAGCGTGATTCAGAGGATGGAGGAGAGTGGGCAGCCTGTTGATTTTAATGCTGTGCTTGACAGGTTGAATGTGCATTCTTCTGGGGGTTCTCAGAGAGGATGGTCAGGGTAAAGAATTTATTCAGTAATTTGAGTTCCATATCAGTGACAATCATGCGTGTTTTATTATGCATTGAATAAAAGGTTGATGTAATGTGCACGGTGTATTGTATATGTGGTTTGAGAGATACAAAGATGGTGTATATCTGCGACCTCATTCCAATACTTTTGTCTTCTGTTGTTTGATGGCACTTCTAGCAGTAGAAAGACTTCCATTAAATGGCTTTTATTTTCTTTTAAAAAAATATATATATTTCCCTTCTTCGATTGGTAGAAGTCCCAGAATCCATTGCACACAAATAGTTTTTTGAGCTTGTCATCTAATTGCCAATTTGCCATTACTCAATGCGTGTCCAGCCAACTACACTACCATACAGTTTCAAAACCTACTGATAAATCAATAAATCAAATTTAAACCCTAACTCCAAACTCAGCCCCTAAATCCAAACTAAGCCGTTATCACGTATAGATTTTTTACTTTTAACAATGCAATAAAGTTACATAGTGTCTATGTCTATTATTCGTTGATTAAAGGGGGGCAAAATTTGCTTTTTGAAACTCGAGTTCCAACCCAAAATCGAGTTTCTCAAACTCAATTTAAACCTGACATGAATTTAAAAAAAAAAAAAGTGGAACTCGAGTTTATTCCATTTTTAAAAAATAACGTAACTCGTGTTTACTTCTCTCGAGTTCCATCTGGTTTATTTTTTTAAAAAGCATGGAACTTGAGTTTAGTAAACTCAAGTTTCACTTTTTTTTTTCTTTTTTTTTTTAAATTCACGTCAAGTCTAAATCTAAATCGAGTTTGAGAAACTCGATTTTGGGTTGGAACTCGAGTTTCAAAAAACAGTCCAACTTACTAAACACTTTCAACTACATGCTATTCACCGAATTTTTTTCCAAAAAATATACTATTTACCAAATTTTTCCATTAAAGGGGTATTTCCATGGGTTTGCCTTGTATCATGTTCATACCATTGTATTGAATGATTCAGGTCGGGATTTCTATTCGTATAATGCATACAGTTCTAGTTGCTGGTTAGGTCGGTTTGATGCTCTATCTTACATAGTCACAGTGCCACCAACCACCTTTGGTGATCATATAATTTTCTTGATCAAGTTTACAGATTTATATTACCCTCTAGCAACCTTCTAATTTTTATTGTACTTATAAAGTCGGAAGGTTTAAGATTGAATTTCTTTTTTTCTTTTTATTTTTAAGAAGCGAGATTGGATTTCAAAAGAAAAGAATTTATACCTATCTTTTTTGAGAGAGGTAGAAAGTGAGAGAGGTGGGGTTTGAATTGTAGACATGAAAAACCATAAAAGATGTTATTACTGCTGGAATATCATTGAACCCCTGAATTCATAATTATCTATCCATATGTTGCTGATCATAGAAACTCATTTATTCCATTGTATGCAAAGCCATGCGGACAGTCCTTTTTAAGCCTGATTCTTGGAGTAAAGGACCTAATACATGTAGGGTCTAAAATCAAATATTTAACTTAAAACAATTGAATTTAATATGCACAAGTAGAACCCTGTCCAGAAAAAAAAATGATGAACATTACAATTTTTATTTTCCAAATATAGGATTTAAAGGACTAGTGTTTAGCTTACATGAGATCGCTTCAAAAATGATGCCAATTTTTGTTATTTTGCCTTGAACGAAATTTGAGAAATTAACTACCTTCATTAACACAACAATATAATCAACCCAAAGAAGAAATTTAAAAAAAAAAAAAAAAAAAAAAGGTGATGATAAAAATAAGAATAATAACAAAAGTAATCAATTACTAAAATGTTTGATCTTATTTTCTTTGTTGTAAATTGCTTAGTAGTGTTGTCTAAATTGGGCCAACTAATAAGCAACCCATTACAAATGAAAACAATTTTAAAAAATTTCCGTTGCCGGGACTTGAACCCGGGTCTCTCGGGTGAGAGCCGAGTATCCTAACCAACTAGACTACAACGGATTATTGGTTTTAATGTAAAGTATTATTTATTTTGTAATTATTTGCAACCCCAACATTCTCAAAATCCTGAATATTCTCAAATACAGAAGCAAACTAGGGCTAACCTTTTCCAAAATTATCAAGGGAGTGTTTGGTAGAGTAGTTTGAGAATTGTTTTTTAGAGTTTTTTGAAATAAGTGTGAGTGAAAAAGTGTGTGAAAAAGTGTGTAATGTTGTTTAAAATGTGAAAATGTGAGTTTGAACTCACTCACCAAACAGGCCCCAAACCATTCAAATCCCTTATTGCACCCCAATGCCCAAGTGAGTCCTCTCCTAGCAGGAAGAGACCCACATATCAAATCCAATAGATTCTCTTAAAGGGAAAGTCTACTCTCATCTGAACTTTGAGAGTAAGACTTTCACAAACTTTTTTTTTTTTTTTTTGAGAGAGAGTTTCAAGCTATTGCATCCGCTCCTAATAATAGTTCTATATACAAACATTTGATTCTCATTTCTCATAATTTATTAAGACCTTGAAAAGTTGAAACTTGAAACAGACACATTTGCCTTACTTATATAATAACCATAACAAAAAGGTTGAGACAAAAAGGTTTTATGTGCCCTTTGTAGTCCCAATCCTCCATTTGGCTTAGGCTTAATTTCATCCCAACTCAATATAATTTAATTTGCAAATGCAAGGTCTGGAACAACTCATATATTCTATAGAATAGTTGCTCCTAATTTTCCATTTTATCTTTCAAGGCACACCAAATTTATAACAAAAGATTTACAAACTAACATAATAATTGCTGTGATACATTATTTTTTCTTTTAGTCATGAAAAGATGTTCTTTTAGGAATTAAATTTCAGCTGAAGAAGTCAAATATGCATTGCTTTCTAAATTATCAAAATATTTTCTTTCAAAGAGTGTATCAATAGTTTTTAACTTGGACATACTTAAATTTTAAAAGTTAAAGTACAATGATTTAATAAATCAAGAATTTAGCATAAATATATTGAAAACAATAACGTTATTTTGAATGGAATCAAATATGAATGAGAATTAAGAATAACAGTTTTTTAATCCACACACGGTAGGTTGAATTGGAAAACTTCCTCAACCCCGACCCATACACACCATTTACCAATCAAAACAAAATCCACAGTATTAAACTATCCATCGTCTTGTGTGATTATAATGGATTTGTCACTAGACCCAAACCCGAGAAGGAAAACTGTAATCTATTCAGGGTAGGTTTCTCCTGGGACATCTGGAGTATGAACCCAGCAACCAAGAAAAGTTTGAAGTTGATGTTTCCCAACTATAATAATCTCTTCCTTTCCTAGTACATTGTCCTTTATTAGAGTCTAAAAAAAGGGATAATTACATGGTTTGGACTTTGTTGCTTGGACATGTATGGTTTACGGCCAATAGATCTCACGTTGTATTAACATTTAACATATACAAATAAAAAAGTGTTAAGTTAACCTTAGTAGTGGACCCATAGCTTTTTTTAAATCATTGATTAAGCTCCTCAAAAGAAACAACATCGATTAAGTTATTAAAATAGAACAACTTCTATAAAAAAAATGAAAATATATTAAAAAAAGGGAACAATGAATACTACTAGTAATATTGGATGCAATATTCTAGGAGTGCCATTGGGCATCACATGTCTTAGCCGCCCAACTAATTATTGCTTAACATTTTATCTCTAAAAAAAAAATTAAAAAAAATTATTGCTTAACATTGAAACCTTTTTTTTTTTTTTGAGAGAGAGAAACTTAACATTGAACTTGCACTTGATTAACTTGAACAAAACCATTTTATATGACCGGATTGTAACCTAATATATATGATTAATATGTCAATTTTTGGAAATGAAGTCCTTTGAATTTGATACACAACCATCTCTTTCTCTTGCTTAGTTCTCTTTATAAATAGAGCAAGTTCTTCAAAGTTGAAAGGCCCAAACTGACTCGTTCCTAATGGGACGATTTTCATGATGTTTTTTAACATGTAAGCAGGATTTTTAAAAAAAAAAAAAAAAAAAAAAAAAAATTATTCCAACATGTTAGAAACAGGCTAATTTAGATTTTTATAATGTGATCGTGGTTGGTTGAATTAGGGTTTGAGATTGTCCCATCTCTATTATCTAATATTATTTCCCCTTGAAATGCATTTTTAGGTATATAGAGATATTAGGGTCAATGAATAATTTTAAGAGAGATGAACTATTTTAAAAAGTTTTGACTATTGATGATGTATAACTCTATAAGAATAAAATTCTTTTTCCCACACCCTCTCTTTTGGGATGAATCTTTTCTTCCCTATTATTCCTCTCTTACTTTTTCAAGCTTCATTGTCTCTTTGCCCTTGTTCAGGTTTGAGTTTTTCTTCTTAACTAACTTAGTATTTAAATTTAGAAATAGAAACGCATTCCCTGGTATGCAATGAACTGTCTCAACTGGACATATCAAGATTAAAGAAAGGGTGAAGAGACAATGAAACACATGGTTTTAATTGAATTCAATTGTCTTTGGACAAGATATCACTTTTTGTGTTTTATTGGTCAAATCAACCAGGTGTTTGAATTTAATTTTTTTTTTTTTTTTTTTGGAGTTGACTCTATAATTTAGACATGTTAATATGAAAAATGAATCATACTTTCCCAACATATTTATATGTATATATAGCAAAGTTGTCTATGGGTTGTTCTAGGTCGGTTTTGAACTCAACTTGAAACCAACCCACTCAAGTTAGGTGGAAGATGTTGAGACCCACCATCGACAGCCAATCACCATAGGTCGAGTCGAATTAGGCAAGGGCAAACGATCGATCAGTTTAGGCGAAACTAATTAAGGAGCGATGGTGGGTGGTGATATGTAGATCTTTGCCAGATTTGAGTGGAGAGCAAGATTTAGTTGGAACTCAGCAGAGGAGAGCATCACATCATTAAATCTGAGCTAAGGAAAGCCAAACTTGGCCGGATTTGAGCGAAGGAGGGCCAAATGTGGCCAAATCTAAGCAAAGGAGGCCTCATAGTCATCAAATCTAGGTAGACTTAACCTTAATTTGAAGGGTTTCTCGATCGGGTTATGTGGCATGGGTTTTAGAAGAGGAAACCTGTCACTTGACCCGCTGGAGTCGATTTTTGAGGGCTGAGACCCAACGCCCACTGTTGAAGGAGTCGGATTTGGCCATAATGAGTCGGTTCCAATCGGTTTGTCGGGTTGCTTGGACAGCCCTAATATATAGTGATATGGAAATGATACTCAGTTATAGTTTCTTCTTCTTCTTTTTTAGAAAAAAGTTAGAAAGTACTAAGAGTTCAAGATGTGTATTTTTTTTTTTTTTATAGAGGGAGATGTGTACTTTAATCTATTGGAAAGTGTGTCACTTCTTATGATTTCCTTCAATGATTTATAAGATTTAGAGGAAATACAACTTAGGTGTATTTATAAATGGTAATATAGTGGTGTAGACCTGACCAAGATCCCTTGAATGTAGGAGCTTTCCCTGTAGAGAAGGTTTGGAGTTAAGACTTCGAGATCTTAGGGCTTCTCTTCCCATACGGGGAAGATATAAACAAGTAGTATGGTCTTTGGACGTGGTGTGCAAGTTATTTCCATATAAGGACATATGAGTGGAGAGCACGTAAAAGTTTATGGGACTCAGTGTACTCAACCGTCGGTATGCAAATCATCCGTCGGTATGCGAATGGAGGATGAGGTTCAAATCGTCCGTAGGGCATATAGGCAAGCCACCTGTCTGGACCAAATGTATGATACCTGACGGGTCTCTAGAGGTTGACGGGTCTTCAAGGAGAGTGTGGTAGACGTGAAGTGTGGTCCTTATACTGTCGGGGCTTGAGGAGGTGAAGTGTTCAATCCCGACGGGTCAAAGAGTTAGGAAATTTCTCATGGGTCAAAAATACTCTTATCCGGTTGAGTCGATCGTGCGAAACTCTAAGCTGTAACAAGGCTTGTGCAAGGACCACACAGTTCTAAGAATGGTTTTTTTTTTTTTTTTTCATTTTAATTCCATCTGTAAGTTTGATGCGACTCGTATAGGCATAAATTGACTAAGTTGTTCGCCTCACATGCTATGTAAACGTTAATATTTGACGACATGATATACTCTATTTTTTTATTGTTTTAATAGATGTTGTACAATCACTATTTAAAATTTATGAAGAAAATTTCAAACATTTTCTAAAAAATAATAATAGTATAATAAATTAATAATACTACTAATTTCTTGGTTACTCACCTTTACCTAGTCAATGTTTTTTTTTTTCTTTTTCTTTTTTGCTGCGTAAAAAATGGGTTTTTCTTATGTGGACTTATTAATTTCATACTACATAATAACAACGAATAATACTATATATATATATATATATATATATATATTATTGGGACCTTAATGAAATTATTATCATGAGCATAATACATTCGTTGAAGCATCACTACTCAAACCACTCAACTTCTATCAATACAGAAGCATCATGTGAACTGTTAAGCGATACAAGACTCCTGCACCAAACCACACGTAGTAGCTTGTCAATGTTTCTAGATTAAGCTCATGCCTCGCACATGTACAAGTCATATTCAGTTAAATCAGGACCGTTACATTCAAATATGTTTAAATCTATACCATTCATCACGTAAGTAGAAAGAAGACCCACCAACTTGTGGACCAATTTGTGCTGACGTTGAATCTAAAGAATAAGGGTGCGTTTGGCTCTATTTAAAAAGTCAGCTTATTTTACTATTCGGTTTATTTTTGTTACTATTTATAGGTTTTACTGCACTTTATGGTACTATTTATGGGTTCCATTATATTATTTCAACTAACTTTTAGTTTTATCTACAATACTTACAATAAAAAAATTTTAATTTTAACAAAATAAGTTAATCTCAAATAGACTAAAGATGGTCCCAATCCCATATATTCCCGTCTGATCTTATCTGTCTGACTCTCTGTATGAAAATTTGAATAGGCAAAAAGCCAAAGCGTGAGGTGAGAGTTCCTTTCAAGTCGAAGCTTTCAATTTTTAAATGAGCGCGTTTGACTTCAAGCCGTAAGATGAATCTACACGTTAAAGAAATCGGCCTAGTCGCCTAGAAAGGTCGAATTGCTTTGGTCCATTTGTCATTGTTTGTGAGTGGGAAAGAAAGCCTTAAAAGAATAGAATAATAACACTATTATCTTACTTTATTATATTTTTTTTATTAAAGTTACAATTACTTTATTATATATAAAGCATGAACGTTCTCTCTTGCAGGGACCCAATTAATAAAATCTTATTGCTCAAAAAAAAAAATTTTAATAAAATATTTGCACCAAAGGTGGATTCAAATCTCTAGAAAGCGAAGGGTAGTAAAAGTAAAACATTGGAACCTTCTCGTCATTTCTCTTGTTTTGCTATTGATGTCACTCTCTTGTTTTAGAAATACTAGCATTTATAGCACTGACCCCATTTTTTGGTAAAGAAAAAAAAATTCATTAGGACCTCTTATTTTTAGATTTCTAAATCAGTGGTAAGATTGAGAAACCAGTTGAATTTGACCCGAATATACTCCTATCTTTTAATACAACTTGAAAAAGAGAAAGAAACTCTTAAATCTATTCATTTTCATGCAAGTTAATCTTATGAGTATTTCTAATTTCAGTTTGGAATTTGAATTTTTTTTTTAATTTTAAAATAGCAATTTTGAATAAACTAATGCTAATCCTATCAAATTCCTTATCAAGTGCTATTATCAGGAGCGAATGTCATATATTGAAACTCTCTAAAAAAAAAAAAAGTTGCCATTATCTTGAATTTGATTTTAATGTCAAGAGTATCGTAGCTTAACTAATTAGTACCTTCTAATTTTTCTATATTAACGAAAACATCCCCTACTCTAGCAATTTATCCAAAAACAAAAATCATTTTAATAACATTTGAATTAACACGTTAAATTGTTAAATTTCTCAATAGTTTCTACACCTTCTTTTTTTTACTATTCAAATGTTACAATCAACTAATAATCTTGTAGTTTTTTTTTTTTTTTTAGAGAAAGAATAATCTTGTAGTTTAATTGACACGAGTCTTAGTATTTTTAATGAAAACATCTAAAGTTCAAATCTCTCTCACTATTATAATTATTAAATTATTAAAAGGAAAAAAAATGTAAGAATTAATGGAAATAAGAGATTCGAACCATGAATATCCTCATAAACAAGACAAAACAATAATACTAAATTACAAGACTCCTTATCTATACTTTTTTATTTATTTATAAAGTTGACTAATACTTTTCAATCTTACTTTTCGTCTTTTAAACAATTAAACCCCATAATTGGGTATAAAATTTTAAATTTCACTGCATTCAGGAGACAAAATGAGTTTACGTTGACATATAATCAAATACTACATTAACTAGGCAGTAGGCACAAACCGATAGTGCCGAAATCATCAAAAAAGTGAAAACAATAGTTCTCCCTTACGTGTATGTGCTAATTATTTGACTTCAGCAGTTTATTCTTTTCATAATTCGATAGGTAGGGGAGGAGAAATTTGAATACTATATTTGTTTTTGGAACAGTAGAATATGCTAACCAGTTAAGTTACTAGACTTCTAATAATTGACTTCACATGCTAAAACAATAATAAATCTATACTATTTATAAAAGGATTCCCTTATTTGAAATGGAATTTTTTGTTGTTAAAAAATACCCCTAAACCATACGTTTAAGAGGGACAAAACTTGGGAATAACTTGATAAAAATATGAGAAATGATATGTGTAGGGACTGGATCCGAGCACTTCTACTGTTGGAGGAGTGGACTCAGTCCCAACTAGCCCAATACAATAAATTTGTAGAGAATGGGTTTAAGAACTAGGCTTTAGTGAGGATAGCAACGAATGAACATGGTTATGGGTAAACTAAGTAACAAGAAAATGGGTTTTAAGTATAAAATTATGTTCTGGGCACTTGTCCGAGGAGCTATCTGTTCTTATTATTTCCTCAGTGCTTGGTTACAAAGGTTACAAAAATGATACAAGTTGCTATCTTCCTTTCTGCTCCCCATTTCTGATCCTCTTTTCTAGAGGATTCCTTACATTATATATCCCCTTTTAGTTGATCTTGACCCTCCATTTGTTGATCATGCAGGTCATTACTTAAGTGCTTGTCCCATCAGCCGTCGTCCCAATCCTTCTGTGAGTTGCAGCAACCAAAGCAGTACTGTTTAGGGGTCATTTCCTCATTAATGCGGCCAAAACGTTAGTTGTGGGCATTTAATGTGGAGGTAGCAGTTTCTCCTTGAATTGCTCCTCCACCAAATTCTCATGGCTGACCCACTGTACTCGTCCTGTTTCTTGAGATGCTCTACGAGGCTGCCCTTGATGGCGTGCTGCTCTTCCTTTCTATGATCTCGGTTTGCCGAGAATAGTATTGTCCTCGGCAATGCTCTTTCGCAATTCAGACTTTCTCCGTTCGTCCTCGGACATTTCTTCTTCCTCGACATGGGCCTTGGGCTTAGTATGAAGTAGGCCGGGGTGGCCAAATTCTTTGACCCCACAATAGCCCCTCAAAATCCTACTGTCCGGCTCCTCGGACGGAGATGAGGGTTTTGATGTCCTCGGGCCTTTCATCATGGCTCATCAAGTCTTGTCCTCCATCAGCGCTAGAGTCTTTTCACTTGTCCAAGGCACGCTCCTGGCGCTTCGATATACGAAACGCTCCCTCATTAAATTCTGGCGGCTCCGTACTCCCCACGTTCAACGGTGTGATGGTGATCAAACGGTGGGGATTTTTAACTTTTATTGGGCAGGAAAATCGGCACGGTTATTTTTGATCGAAGGTATAAATGCCCATTTGAACCGATTCTCCTCTTTACTTCCACATTCAAGAGCTCTTGTGCACGTATCCTGAGTTTTGTCAAGTCTCTCGCCCAACTCGCACTTCTTTTCAACATAAAAAGCCTGTCCGAGGAGCTTTTCATCATTTCTGTAAGTTTCTACTCCTTCTGACTCGTATTTTCTCTCTCTTAAGTTTCTTTTTCTCTTATTTCTCTCTTTCTTTCGTCCTTCCCTGAGTCCTTTAGTCGCTTCTAGGGATGGGTAGGTTTAAAAAGTTGGTTGAGTCTGAAGAGGCAATGGAGAAGTTCATAGCCGATTATAGGATTCCTAGTAATGTAGGCTTGAGATACTGTGAAGAAGGGGAGTGATTTTTTAGGAAGCAAGATGGTGAAGTGGTGATTCCCATCATCGCCTTTATTGAAGGTGGTATGAGAATCCCTATGGGGCCGGTGATGAAGGATTACTTTAGGCATTTCCGATTAGCTCCCACCTAGTGCGCCGTCAACATGTTTAGGTTCCGGGGTTGTGTGGACGCTTTAAATGAGAAAATGGGGTTGAGGTTGACCCATCACGATGTAAACTGGTGCTACAACCTCCAACACCTAAAGGGTAAATCCTACTATATGAAAACGAGGGATGACAAGGTTCAGCTTATTCAGTGCCTCCCAGAGTCCAGCAAAGGGCTGAATAAGGACTTTCTCATCGTGTCGGGGAGGTGGCACGACGGTCTTCCCTGTCCGACAGAAGAGGGGGCATCAGGTGGGGTATTCAGAGTAGGAGAGGGTTGATCTTTTGTGTTGTCATAGTTTGTACCGTTTAGCTGCTAATACGAATATACTTTCTTTTTTACAAATCCACACGCTTTTGACCGACACTTTCATTTGGTCAACCGGGAAGATTTGGCAACCATACTTAAGGCGGAGGTTTTTGTGAACGAAACTGATAACCAAGTCAGAGCCGCTCACAAGATCCTCGGGTACGATCCCATCCAGAAATCATTCTCGGCTCCGAAGTACGTGATCAGAGCCAAAGATCCTCGGCTTCACAGAATCACTATTGCAGAACAGGGGTTCTTGATTCCCGAAGGATCCCCTATTCCAAAAGGCGCTCCGTTGGCAGGCCCTTCTTCGTCCCATCAAGTTGTGAAGGCCGAGGACGATTTTGGTGTATTCGACCAAGTTAACCTATCTGAGGATCCCTCTGGTGACTTGGGCGACCCCAGTTTGACTGAAGCGGACCTCTTATCAGTAGGGACTTCTTCTTAGACTAAAATGGGTTTTAAGAGAAAACCTCCAACTGACTTGCACGACCTAATTGAGGGCCAACCCGAGAAGGACGCGCCGGGGAAGCCACAATCCAAGCTTTTCCCTCCTCCACCCAAGTCTCTGCCTGTTCAGATCAGGTCATCTTCCACCTAGTCAAAGTCATCATCTCCTCGGTCCAAACTTCCTCCTCCTCCCTAGCTGACTCTGCCTCCTCGACCCGAGCCTGTCGATCCAAAAAGGAAGAAGGTCTCCAAAGGCAAAAAGTCAATGGATGGGGGGCAACCTCGCTCCTCTTAGAAGGAAGATGAAGCCCAACGAGCTTCAAAACAATTGAAAGTTGGGCACTAAGGCCAAGAAAGGGAAGTCACCACACAGTCCGAGCCCCAGGCCTGGCTTCCTGTCCCAATGCTCCATGGGGAGCCTCTGATGGAAAACGCCTCCCTCAGGGACTTTTGAGAGGGTGAAGGTGCTTACGTGGCCGATGCATTAGAGAGGTGCTTGTTGCTTCCTATCGATATGACTGAGTTGGGGAATATGAGGAGGCAGGAGATATTCCACAGCATGAAGAGGTACTTGGGCATGGTAAGACTTCTAACATTTGCGACTCCATTGATCTTTGTCCCTTGGTTTCCATCTTACCGTGAGCTTGTTTCAATTTGGCAGGCTGTCCAGACCACTTACAGGTTGGAAGAGGTGGCCAACGACCAGAGTAGGGCCCTAGAGTTCGAGCATGACAAGCGCCTAGACGCCACGCGGACCCTTAAAAACTCCAAGGCCGATCTCGCGAAAGTAAGGGAGGACCTGAAGGAGATGACAAGGGCCAGAGATAGTGCTGAATCAGGCCTAGCTAGTACCCAAAAACAGGCCGAAGATCAGACGAGGCACCTACTCGAGGCTGAGGATCAGCTGAAGATTGCCAAGGAGCAAATCGTTGATCTGAAAAAGAAGCTGGCCGAGGCGGAGGGGGCCAGGAACACCGCGGAGTGGGCCAAGGATGAAGCCTTGAGGGCTAAGGTGGAGGCAGAATTTGCCAGGACAGAGGCCGAAAGCTCCAAGGAGAAAGCCGAGGAGGAGGCCTATGCCTTGGGAGTGGATGAGACCCAGGCCACCCTCAAGGATTAAGTACCTAGGGTATGTAGGCTCTACTATTCACAGGTCTGGAATGAAGCCCTTAAACAAGCTAGAGTTGGGGCTTCATCTGACCTTTAGAACGTAGAGAATGTATATTACCCTCCGGCTATCTAAGAGCCAAGCCCTCCTAGCTCTGAGGCCGGTACTTCACTCGAGGTGGTTGAGGCAGGCCATCCTGACGCTGCTCTTACTTCAACTACCCCTGATGAGCCTGCCAAGGGGGCTGAGCCTTCTGGGGTAACTGAAATAGATAAAGGCCCTGACCAAGAAGCACTCCAGGATGCTGCGAAGCCCTCAGTTGATGCCCAGGCCCCTCATGTCGAGGAGACACCTCTCCTTGTGGTGCCTCTGTAGGCTATTCCCCTAGGCAAAAGCCCTAAAGACCCTGAGGCCGCTTCAGATTAGCCTCCCAAGGGGGGAACGAAGATCAAGTTAAAGAAATAGATTGCCTCTGTTGTACTTTTTTTTTTTAGATATTCGAACTGTTGTAATGGAACACCTGGATTGAATATATGCAGGTCCCTTTTCACGTGTTAATTGTCGCTATTATGGGTTTTGTTATTTATATGACTTGTGCTTTGATTATTAGCTAAACATTCTCAACAGTGTGAATTGTTTTTCCATTTTTGAAACAGTAGCCAAAAAATGTAAAGTCCATAATGATAATTTTTACTTAGATTTTGATTAACAATTGAGCCACTTCATTATTACGACTAGCTTTTGCTGAATGGACTATGAAAGGCAAGAACCTTATAATATGAGTCCGAGGACCATGCGAGACCTTGGTTCTGTCTAATACTTAGATTTTCTAGAAGTAACTATTTTCCCCATAGGTTTGAGTCCGAAGACCATGCAAGATCTTGGTTCTGTGTAACACTTAGATTTTCTGGAAGTAACTAGTTTTCCCATAGGTTTGAGTCTGATAACTATGCAAGACCTTGTTTCTGTCTAGTACTTAGATCTTCATTGAAGTAGTTAGTTTCCCCATAGGTTTGAGTCCGAAGACCATGCAAGACTTTAGTTCTGTCTAGTACTTAGATGGTTGCCAAAATACAAGACATATAATCACAATGGACTAGAAATTTGAATTAGAGAAATGCTTTTGTTAATAATAATACATTTTCAGGTTATTTACATTCCATGGACGAGGTACGGCTTTTTTATCTAGGTCCTCTAAGTAATATGCACATATCCCTACTATTGAAGTAATTCGGTATGGTCCATCCCAATTGGGTCTCAGCTTTCCCCAGAATGGGTTCTTGGCAACACCCACAACTTTCCTCAACACTAAGTCCCCTGGACCCAGTGGTCTCAGCTTCACATTGGCATCATATCCCTGCTTGAGCTTCTGGTGGTAATAGGCCGCCTGGATCATTGCCTTCTCTCTTCATTCGTCGATCAGATCTAGGCTCTTCCCTAGTAGTTCGTCATTACTGCTTGGAGTGAAGGAGTTCGTCCTCAGCATTGGGAAGCTTGCCTCTAGAGGAATGATAGCCTCGGCCCCATACGTCATGGCAAAAGGTGTCTCTCCTGTTGACCGCCATGGTGTAGTCCAGTAAGTCCATAAGACGTGTGGCAGCTCTTCTACCCATCTTCCCTTAACTTCATCCAGTCTCTTCTTAAGCCCATTGACTATGACCTTGTTGACAGCCTCAGCTTGCCCATTTCCCTGAGGGTAAGCTGGAGTTGAGTACCTATTCGTGATCCCTAGTTCGCAACAATATCTCCTGAAGGCTTTACTGTCAAATTAGAGTCCATTATCTGAAATGAGGGTTCGAGGGACCCCGAATTGTGTAACAATATTTCTCCAAATGAATTTCTTAGCATCCGCATCTCTGATGTTGGCCAATGACTCAGTTTCGACCCATTTGGTGAAGTAATCTGTGTCGACCAACATATATCTCTTATTCCCTGCTGCCTTGGGGAAAGGGCCTACAATATCCAAACCCCATTAGGCGAAAGGCCATGGACTGGACAAAGGATTGAGAACCCCTCCTGGCTGATGGATGTTTGGGGCAAACCTTTGGCATTGGTTACATTTCTTAACATATTCAAAGGCCTCCTTTTGCATCCCCGGCCACCAATATCCCTAGGTAAGGGCTCGGTGCGACAGAGATCTTCCTCCTATGTGACTCCTATAGATCCCTTCGTGCAGCTCTTCGAGCAGTAGTTCTAATGCTTCAGGGTGAATACACAGTAAGTATGGTCCAGAATAGGAGCGCTTATACAATTTGTCATCCTCGGACAACCAGAACCGAGAAGCGTTTCTTCATATTTTTTCAGCCTCGGACTTCTCCTCGTGTAGAGTATCGTCCTTGAGGAACCTCACTATAGGGTCCATCCAGCTAGGACCAACCCTGACTTCGCGGACATGGACTATGCCCTTTGCGACTTCACTTGCTCTGCCCAGATGCTCGACAAGAATAACTCGAGGCAGATCCCCTGCCGAGGAGGTAGCAAGTGTGGCCAAAGAATCTGCATGGGTGTTTCCACTTCTAGGGATGTGTGACAAGCTTAAAAGATCGAAGTCTGACTGCGAGTGTTTGACCTAGCTTAAGTACTCTTGCATCCTCTCATCTCTAGCTTCCAACTCTCCCTTTACCTGGCCCACTACCAATCTCGAGTTCGAGAACATCTCTACTGCTTTTTCCTCCCATTTTTTACACCATGGCCATTCCTTGTAACAAGGCCTCATACTCGGCTTCGTTATTCGTGGCCGAGAACCCAAGTCTTAGGGATTTCTTAATGATAGCCTTCTCAGGAGACATTAGGACCAGCCCCACTCCGGACCCTCTTTGATTTGCTGCGCCGTCAACGTACACCTTCCAACATGGGGGTCCTGGCATAGAGACTACCCCAATCGATTTTACATCAATGTTTCGCTCCTCGGCTACTATTTTTGCTGGTAGTTCAGCAAATTCGGCCACCAAGTCAGCTAGGACCTGACCCTTTATAGAGGTCCGAGGCATGTACTTGATGTCAAAAGCCCCCAAAATTGTGTTCCATATGGTAATCCTTCCGGTGTAATTAGCAATCTGAAGTACGAACTTTAAGGGCAGTTGGGTTAGAACAATCACCGTGTAGGCTTGGAAGTAGTGGGGAAGTTTTCGCGTAGCATGGACCATAGCTAGTATGGCTTTCTCCAGGGGAAGAAGCTGACCTCAGCTTCAAGTAGCGACTTGCTCATGTAATAGACTGACTTTTGAAGGCCATTGTCATCCCGTATTAGCACTAAGCTCACAGCATGCGGGGCCACGGCAATATATGCGTATAGGACTTCGTCGGCCTCAGGACTGGATATGATAGGTGGCCGGGATAGGTGGCCGGGATAGGTATTCCTTAAGTTGCTGGAAGGCCGCAATACAGTCCTCGGACCATTCAAATCCTTTCCACTTGTTGATCAAGAGGTAGAAGGGTCTGTATTTATTCGCCAACCTGGAAATGAATCGATTCAGGGCTGCAATCATTCCAGTAAGCTTTTGGACCTCCTTGGCGTTTTTCGGTGGTTTTAAATCGTTAATAGTCTTGATCTGGTCAGGATTAACCTCAATTCCCCTATGAGTAATCATGTAGCCTAAAAACTTGCCTGATTCCACGCCAAATGAACATTTGGAAGCATTTAAGCGCAACTTGTGCTTCCTTAAAACATTAAAGGTATTGCCGAGGTCTCCTAAATGCTCGGACACCAATTTACTCTTTACCACCATATCATCAACATAGATTTCGATGCTCTTGCCCAACTGCGGCTCGAACATCCTCGTCATCATCCTTTGATAAGTGGACCCTGCGTTCTTCAGACCGAATGGCATTACTTTGTAGTGGTAGTTCCCAGTAGGTGTCACGAAGGCTGTCTTCTCCTGATCCTCCAAGGCCAGTGGTATTTGATGATAGCCTTGAAAAGCGTCTAAGAAGCTCATCCGAGGATGGCCCGCTGTTGCATCCACCAGTTGGTCTATCCGAGGCATGGGGAACGGGTCTTTTGGACATGCTTTATTTAGGTCCGTGAAGTCTACACAAACCCGCCATTTTTCACTTTTCTTCTTGACTACTACGGTGTTGGCCAACCATTCGGGATAAAAAACCTCTTTAATAGCCCCTGCACGCTTAAGCTTCTCCACTTCGCCTCTAATCGCATCAGCATGCTCTCTTAAGGGGCGCCGGGGTGGCTGCTTCTTGGGAGTGATGGATGGGTTGACATTGAGATGGTAACAAATGAAGGTTGGATCAATCTCCGGGGTGTCGCAAACGTCCCATGCAAATACGTCAATATTGCTTTTGAGAAACTCAATTAACTCCGCCTTCTCCTGAGGAGGCAGTTGAGCCCCTACCTGAAAGAACTTCTCCGGGTCACCACCAATGACCACTTTCTCTAGATCCTCACATTTCACCTCCTCGGCGGCTGTATCAGGGGGCGACACCGGGGCCTTTGATTGCTATAAGTCTTTCTCAGCGGAGGCCGAGGACTCTGCATCGATCCGATGTGAAACAGCAGCCACCAAACACTGCCTTGCTGTGGATTGGCAACCACGGATTTCGAGAACCTGGTCCCCTGATGGGAACTTTACCTTCTGATGCAAGGAGGAGGCAACAGCCCCCAAGGTATGGAGCCAGGGCCTACTGACGATGGCTGTATATGGAGAGTAGGTGTCCACCACGATAAAGTTCACCTCCATTCTCCCACAGATGGCGCCAATTGTAGGGACTGGGTCCGAGCACTTCTACTATTGGAGGAGTGGACTTAGGCCCAACTAGCCCAATACAAAAAATTTGTAAATAATGGGTTTAAAAACTAGGTTTTAGTGAGGATAGCAACGAATGAACATGATTATGGGTAAACTAAGTAACAAGAAAATGGGTTTTAAGTATAAAATTCTGCCCTGGGCACTTGTCCGAGGAGCTATTTGTTCTTATTATTTATTCAGTGCTTGGTTACAAAGGTTACAAAGATGATACAAGTTGCTATCTTCCTTTCTGCTCCCCACTTCCGATCCTCTTTTCTAAAGGATTCCTTACATTATATATCCCCTTTTAGTTGATCTTGACCCTCCATTTGTTGATCATGCAGGTCATTACTTGAGTGCTTGTCCCATCAGCCGTCGTCCCAATCCTTCTGTGAGTTGTAGCAACCAAAGCAGCACTGTTCAAGGGTCATTTACTCATTAATGCGGCCAGAACGTTAGTTGTGGGCATTTAATGTGGAGGTGACAATTTCTCCTTGAATTGCTCCTCCACCAAGCTCCCATGACTGACCCACTGTACTCGTCCTATTTCTTGAAATGCTCTACGAGGCTACCCTTGATGGCGTGCGGCTCTTCCCTTCTATGATCTCGGTTTGCCGAGGATAGTATTGTCCTCGGCGATGCTCCTTCGCAATTTGGACTTTCTCCGTTCGTCCTCGGACATTTCTTCTTTCTCGGCATGGGCTTTGGGCTTAGTATGAAGTGGGCCGGGGTGGCCAAATTCTTTGACCCCACAATATGTCTACAACAATTTTACAATATTTTTACAACAAATTCTAAGTGGTAGGTTGTTACTGGTTATTATTGTTGGGGCAAGAAAGTAATCTTAGTGTTAGTTTCAAATTTGAACCAATAACAACTAACCACTTGTGATTTGTAGTAAAATTGTTGTAGACGTAGCATCTCTCTAAAAGTATATCTCCAACTCCACTTAAAATGCCTAAAAAATAGGACACTCTCCTACTGATCTATGTATCAAACAAACTTATCCAAAAATTAAAATAAAAAAATAAAAAAATAAAATAAAAACTTCTCAGTTCACGTTATATATTTCCTTCAAGATCATGTTACAACTTTTTTTTTTACTTTATCTTACCGGTTTCTTTTATTTAATTTTTGGGTTGTGTCATAGTCTAAAAATTGAGATAGATGGAAAATTATGACACTAGACCAAAAAAAAAAAGCCTCATCGCACGCGCAAAGCATGTGTAATGAGGCTGGTTGTAGTATAAGAATATTATTATAGTACTATTTAACTTATTTAGAAATTCATAACTATCTCATCTATAAAATATTTAGGGCTTGATTGGTAATAATTTCTTTTTTCTTGTTTTCAAAGCAATATGAACTATGAAAACAATTTTAAAAATGCTGAAAACAATAAAATTATATTTGGGAGTCCATTTTTACTTTTGAGATTTTTATTTGTTTTTACAAAAAATAATGTGTTGATACCCCTTTTTTTTGTTGGATATCATAAGCTTCAAAATTGAAGCATGAAAATAAAGCTCATGTACCTTTTTTTTGTTTTGGGGGGGGGGGGGGGGGATAATGATAAGCTTCAATGTTGAAGTGTGAGAATTTTTTTGGTAATAAATAAATAAATAAATAAATATATATATACATATTTAATTTTTTTTTTTTACATAATGTGTAGATACCCTTTTTTGTTGGATAATGATAAGCTTCAAAATTAAAGTGTGGAAATACAACTGATGTACCCTTTTTTTGGGATAATGATAAGTTTCAAATTTGAAGTGTGAGAATTTTTTTTATAATAAAGATAAACTCCTTAATTTAAGAGATAGAAGAGTTTGAACAAATCTGTGGGGTCCATTGTTTCCAGTTTATTTACATCTATACCATTAAAAACATTTTTTTTTATCTTGAAAATATTTTCTCAGCTGTTCTCAAAATTATGTTTTGAACAAGAAAAATAGGAAATATTTTTTTTGAAAATATGAGCCAAACAATAGATTCAGGTGTGAGACCCACTATTTTTTGGTTTCTAAAACAAAAATTTGTATTTAAATCCTATTACTAAACACGCCCTTAAATTCTAGATTTTTATATTTTACAATGACGCATAAAAGGTGAATTTTTTAATCGAATTGTAAAATATCATCAAATTAATACGTAGTTTGACATGCATGTTAAGAAGAATGAGAACTTACAACCTAATGGTGAAAATTTTAAAATATTAATTTAGTTAGCAGTTTTGATCTTGTTCAAGTTAAAACGGTGCAACTCTATGAGATATTACACTACTTCATAACTTCTTATTTAAGTAGTATTTTGATGAATCAACTATTAGATTACATTATTTTTTTATACCCTCCATGCCTACAAAGTAACAAGATACTTAGAGATCAATAGCTATCTCATCATAAAATTTGTACTTTTTGAAAACTTTGAAATTATACACAAAACATTACTATATGGATTATATACTAAATAATTTATGATTACAATAAATTTGACATGCATGTATAAACAATAAAAATATATAATTCAATAATGAGGTTTTAAAAATAGTAATCCAATAAAAAAGAATAGAGAGATATAACATCACAAATAGTCACATCAAGTGTAAATTGATCTTAACTTTCTCTCTCTCTCTCTCCATTGGATTCCTTGTTCTCTATATTATTAACATGATTGTCAAATTTTGTGTTAATCATGAGTTATTTACTATACTATGAAATCCAAAAACTCATAAATATGCATAATTGTTTTTTAATTAATTATTTTATTACATTATTCTAAAATACAAAAAACTTGAAATTTAAATATTTTAAATATAAGATAGTTATGCCCAGAGTTTTGTAACTCAATTGGTTGAAACATTTTGATATTCCTTAGATTTAAATCCCCCCTCTTTTCAATCAGAAAATTGTCCTGGTATTCAGGTGAAAATTAGGAATGAGCTTGGTCAAGTAATGGACTCTCTATCCCAACATATTCCCTTGCCGTTTACAGCCATTGAGGTTGAAGCTTTGGCAGCACGACGAGGTCTTGAACTGGCTATGGAAACAAGTTTTGAAAGGTTTATCTTGGAAGATGATTCACAAATCCTCATCACAACACTCAAAGAAGACTCTTACTCATTATCCAACTTCTGCCACATTGCAAAAGATATTCAATACCTTGCCTCTCATTTTTCAATGTTAGATTATTCCTATGTTCGTAGGCATTGTAATACTGTAGCTCACTCGCTTGCGAGACGAGTAATTTCGATTTCTTAACTCCAAGTTTGAATGGAAGATGTACCACCAGACATCACTACTGTTTTACAGGCTGATTTTACCGGCCTTCATTAATGAATGCCATTGTCTTTCTAAAAAAAAAAAAAAATTCCTCCTCTCACAATTATAGAATTATATATATATTTCTATATATATAAAATATGAGACAATTATTGATTTCTAATTTTTTTTTTAAATTTCCAAATAAGGAAGATATAAGGAAAAATGTAATCCAATAAAATTCATTAAAATACATATACAAGAAAAAAATATATTGAATTATAAAATATCATGAAATTTTACACCAAGTTCCCAATCCATATATATATATATATATATGAATTTTTTTTTTCGAAAAGAGGATAATGCATTCACCAAAATCCAATCAAATTATTGTCTTGAATCTGATAATCACGTGACACTAACGTTTTGGTTATGTTCATGATGTGGACCAACCGACCAAGTGTTTTTTTTTTTTTTAGAAGATGTCAACCAAGTGTTAAAAGTTAAAACCCGTCAAATATATAGGAATAGTTGGACAATAAAGGTAGAAACAGAGTTTGTTTTAGAGATTCAGGTGCGGCTTGGATTGAGCTGAAAGTGGCATTCACGTTTTGCGTTTTCAGTTTTTTTTTTTTTTTTTTTTCCTTACGCGTGAACATGTGATTTTACTGTGTAAGAAAAAAAAATACTATTTGTATACTGTTTATGTATTGTTTATATACTGTTCATATACTGTTACGAGTTCCACAACACTAATCACACATTTAAAAATTATTTTGTTACAATATTTTCAGTTTTCAATTTTAGTAACAATAAATTCAATCCAAACAGACCCTCAGAGAATTCCACTTTGACTGCATTTATTATCTTGCGATAACTTTAAATCTTATGCAACAAGGGCCTCTGGGTCCGGATTCTCAAAAAAAAAAAAAAAAAAAAAAAAATGCAGCAATCCATGCAAGGAATGATTACAGTAGTATCTGTAGCTTTGTTGTGCCTGCGTTTTGGGTTGGATACTGTCCCACTCTCTCCCTTTCACCGATTTATTTTTTGGTAAAGTTTAACTACAAAATTAAATGTAATTTAAACCTACATCTTTATTCAATAAAATAAATATGACTTCATATTTTAAAAATCTATTCGTTGAATTGTATGCTCTTTACATTCTTAATACAATGACAAATTTTGTGTCAATTGGATATTATTCACTATATGATCTATAAGTTTATATTTTATTCATAATTTTAAACTACAAAATTTGCAATTTAAACAATTTATTGATGACATAGCTATTGATTTTTAATTTTTTAGAAATTTTGCAAGTATGGAGAATATAAGATGAAGATGTAATCTAATGGTAGATTTGTCAAAATTCACCTCGAATAAAAAGATATTGAGTAAGGTTGTAGCCTAACGCTACAATTAATTTTATAACTATACTTTGTCCTTTATTTTTATCCAAAAAAGAAAAAGAAAAATTGGGTAATTTGCGTTTATACTGGGTAATATTTGGGATAATTGCACTCACACCCCTAAAATTTTGTTTTAATAAATATAATCCTTAAACTCCACATATGTCACAAATAACTCATAATTCTTAAGTACTTTCGGAATATGAAGAACTATGCTCTCTCTTCTCACATTAATGGTGAGATCTACTCATTAAATTTCTGGTGAGATCCACCATGAATGTAAGAGAAGGGAGCACTATTTCTCCATGCTCTAAGAATACCTAAAAATTTTCCCTATCACTTTGCCATCCAAGAAGCTAATGTCCCAATCATGTGATATGCAATGGGCCATAAAATTGACAAAATAATAATAATTTTGGGAGTTACTGGATTGAAACAAGAGACTTGTATAGACCAAAAATCAATGATAACTACTTTGAGTACAATTGAGGCAATAGATCTTGTCGACTAAGGCACCACCATTATCACCACCATAGCCACGACCTCGATGTGGGACAAGGTTCAGTCTTAAGGAATAGCAAAAATGCTAACTATGGAGGCTATATGCGAATGGGGTACTAAGGAATCACCTAGACGATTCTTCCCCCTTTGCCCCTCACGGTGGTGTTTTGATTGTCACACATAGGGGAGGGAGCTATGGAGGTGAATGGTGGGGCAGTTATTGGAGTTGGTGATAGTGGAGGAGAGGGAGGGACATTGAAGAAGCAAATAGGCATATGTATGTGTCAAATTATTATTTTTTGAATAACACAACATTTATCAATTTTTTATTCTTCATTTTTTTGGGCTCTGAAAAGAAAAAGTCAAATTAGGAGAGAGAGAGAGAGAGAGAGTGTGTGTGTGTGTGTGTGTTGTGACTGTTACTCCAGTGATGTTGCGATTCAATTGAGAGAGAGTGTGTATAGTTTCGATTCTCCCTCTCCTACTAAAATTTAGGTTTCTATCTCACAATCCCTTTTTCCCTTGTTTCTATCTAGTTACTCCAACATTATTTTAGCCAATTTTATGTCCCATGTGACTTGGACATTAGCTTCTTGGATGGCAGAATGATGGAAGGAGCTATTTGATACGTATATGAAGCTTAAGGACTAAGTTGGTTAAAATAAAGTTCAAAAATATAAATATAACTACCTCAAAATTTAGGGGAGAGAAAATGCGTTTTACAAAAAAAAAAAAAATTTGCAACAATCACACAATACCACATTACCACTTTACTTAGGGCTTGTTTGGATAGAGGGGAGAAGGAGGAGGGGGAGTAGAGTAGAGTTGGCTAAAAATAACTTCATCACTTGTTTAAAATATAATTTTTATATCCACATTAGATGGTGAAAAACTAGAAAAAAGACTTGTTTGTAACTATTGTGAATGAGAAATGACTAACATGTTTTATAACTTTACATTAGATGATGGATGGGGAAGGACCATACATGACCTACTTATAAATAAATAAAATGTAACTAAAGTCTAAAGTGGTGCTTGGTTAGTTTAGAAGGAAGTGAAAAATTAAGGTAAAGGATAATAGTCCCATGTGGGCCATTTTATTATTAAGACATGAGTAATGAATTTATTTATCAAACACATATTAAGCCTATAATTGAGTCTATATTTGACTTATTTTGTATCTAGCCTTATAGTTTACAAACTTGTTCATAAACAAATTTTTTTTCTTGGGCTCAACTTGTTTATTAAGTAAGCTTAAAACTAAGATTCAAGTTTGGCTTATTTATAAAGAAACAAACATGAACGAGCTTTTTATCGAATCGAGTCTGAATTGTTTATGAACAACTTGGTTTATTTACAACCATAATCTTTACCATCTACGCATCTCAACCTTAACATTTGACATTCAGATTCATAATAATGATAATATTTGACATTCATAGGGATGAATATTATGATCACCTACCTTTGAAGAAGTTGAAAATTCAAAACCCTTAAAAAAAACATTATTTATGTAAATAGATATAACTTCCATTCCCAATCAATTAAAAAGAAATGGTAGTTATCTTTGTCCAAAGTCTGTAATCTTTACCTTCATGATGAGCTAAACAATACAAGGCAACCTTCTTGTCCACTTCTGTATTCATCCTTCTATTTCTTGGTGAAAAGGATATTTTATCCGTATTTTAAAGTCCTGCTCTTTTAGCTTGATATATACTCATATTAATTAGATATTGAAGATATACACGTATTTTAAAGTCATTCTCTTAGCTTGATATTTACTCATATTAATTAGATATTCAAAGATATAAATGAATCTATGACACATATTCAATAAAAAAAAAAAGGAAAATTTTGACAAAATTGGGGAGAAACAACCTTACAATTACATCACATGGGACAAATCCTCTTACACTGTTTCACATACTGCCGTACATTTGCTGCCACTTGCCAATTCAATCGTAACTGTCTTCTGAAATCTTAACGGCTAAGTGAGCAGAAATTCTAATACTAAAAAATTATACAGACCTGAAATTCCGGCCGGAGATTGGAGATCATACAAATCTAACTTTAAACTAAAATAAATAAATAAAAAACCAGAAATTTTATAATAATAAAAAGTTCAAGGAGCACAACAAAATTTTGTAATATTTTAGTAAATTAATTTATTTTCAAGACTCAAGACTCAAAACTCTTCTTCTTTGTTAAAAAAAAAAAAAAAAAAAAAACACACGTTGTTGTTACTTGAAAGATTTTGTTTCGTGTCTAAAAATACATAAATAAAAGAAAACAAGTAAGAAAACCAAAAACAAAAAACGAAAACAAAACCCCCAACGCGTAAACGCGCCCATTCCTCTTTTCTATTTGCCTTTTGCATTTCCCCCCTTCTGTTTTTGATTCGCTGTGCACGTTCTGCCCATCTCTATCTCTCTCTTCTCCAAACTAAAAACTCACCTCGATATTCACTAAACCCGAACACCATGAGCTACCAACGGTTACGCCCACCTCCGAGCCCGAACCCGAGCCAAACCCGGCCCAGTCCAGCCGCGCCTCCATTAGAATCCGATCCATACAACATAATCCCAATCCACAACCTCCTCGCGGAGCACCCTTCGCTCAGATTCCCGGAGGTTCGAGCCATTACCACCGCGCTCCGAGCCGTCGGCGACCTCAGGAAGCCGCCGCACAACCAATGGGCCCCGCACATGGACCTCCTGGACTGGCTCGCTCTCTTCTTCGGCTTCCAAAGCGACAACGTTCGCAACCAGCGCGAGCACCTCGTCCTCCACCTCGCCAACGCTCAGATGCGCCTCTCTCCTCCGCCGGACAACATCGACGCCCTGGACGCCGCCGTTTTGCGCAAGTTTCGGAGGAAGCTCCTCAGGAACTACACCAGCTGGTGCTCCTATCTCGGCAAGAAATCCAATATCTGGATCTCCGATCGCCGAGAGGCCGCCGCCGATCACCGCCGGGAGCTGCTCTACGTGTCGCTCTTCCTTCTGATTTGGGGTGAGTCTGCTAATCTCCGCTTTGTTCCTGAGTGCATTTGCTTTATATTTCATAATATGGCCATGGAGTTGAACAAGATCTTAGAGGATTACATAGACGAGAACACCGGTCAACCTGTGCAGCCCTCAGTCTCCGGCGAAAACGCGTTTTTGAACTGCGTTGTGAAGCCGATTTACGAGACGATTAGGGCTGAGGTGGAGAGTAGTAAGAATGGCACTGCGCCGCACAGTGTGTGGCGCAATTACGACGACATTAACGAGTACTTTTGGAGTAAACGGTGTTTTCAGAAGCTCAGATGGCCGATTGAATTAGGAAGTAATTTCTTTGTGACGAGTGAGGGTGGTGCGAGAAGAAAACATGTAGGGAAGACTGGTTTTGTGGAGCAGAGATCCTTTTGGAACTTGTTGAGGAGCTTTGACAGGCTTTGGGTGATGCTTGTGTTGTTTTTACAGGCTGCGATTATTGTGGCGTGGGAAGAGAGGAAATATCCATGGGATGCTCTGCAGTCTAGGGATGTCCAAGCGAAAGTTTTGACAGTGTTTTTCACTTGGAGTGGGATGAGGTTTTTGCAGTCTCTGCTGGATGCAGGGATGCAATACAGTTTGGTTTCGAGGGAGACGTTGGGGCTTGGCGTGAGGATGGTGATGAAAAGTGTGGTTGCAGCCGGGTGGATCTTGGTTTTTGGTGTGTTTTATGGGCGGATATGGGCGCAGAGGAATCACGATAGGAGGTGGTCTGCAGAGGCTAATAGGAGGTTGGTTACTTTTCTTGAGGTGGCATTGGTTTTCATTTTGCCGGAGCTTCTGGCCGTGGTGCTGTTTGTGATTCCGTGGATCAGGAATTTCCTCGAGGAGACAAATTTGAAGATCTTTTATATGTTGACTTGGTGGTTTCAAGGGAGGACCTTTGTGGGTCGTGGGTTGAGGGAAGGTCTTGTGGATAATATCAAGTACGCTTTGTTTTGGATTGTGGTGCTTGCTACCAAATTTTTGTTCAGTTACTTCTTGCAGGTTAAACCGATGATTGCCCCAACGAAAGCATTGTTGGATTTGAAGAATGTGCAGTATCAATGGTATCAGCTTTTTAACAATAGCAACAGATTGGCAGCGGGCTTACTGTGGCTTCCTGTTATTCTGATTTACCTCATGGATATTCAGATTTGGTATTCAATCTACTCGTCTTTTGTTGGGGCGGGTGTGGGATTGTTTCAGCACTTGGGTGAGATTCGAAATATTGAACAGTTGAGGTTGAGGTTCCAATTCTTTGCAAGTGCTATTCAGTTTAATCTCATGCCGGAGGAGCAGCTGTTAAATGCAAGGGGGATGAGGAACAGGTTTAAGGATGCCATTCATCGATTGAAGCTGAGATATGGGCTTGGTCGGCCCTATAGGAAGCTTGAATCTAGTCAGGTTGAGGCGAAGAGGTTTGCTTTGATATGGAATGAGATAATTTCGATTTTCAGGGAAGAAGACATCATCTCTGACTGTGAGCAGGAGCTGTTGGAGCTGCCCCAGAATTCTTGGAATGTCAGGGTCATTCGATGGCCTTCTTTCCTCCTCTGTAATGAGCTTCTGCTTGCGCTCAGTCAGGCCAAAGAGTTGTTAGATGCTCCGGACAAGTGGCTCTGGTATAAGATATGCAAGAATGAGTACAGGCGTTGCGCTGTGATGGAAGCTTATGATTGTATCAAACACTTGCTGCTTGAGATTATCAAACGCAACACAGAAGAGCATTCCATTATGACCATATTTTTTCAAGAGATTGATCACTCCATTGAGATTGAGAGGTTCACTAAAACATTTAACATGACTGTTCTGCCCCAGCTTCATACCCAGTTAATCAAACTTGTTCAGCTATTGAACAAGCCAAAGAAAGATCCTACCCAGGTAGTGAACACTCTGCAAGCCATTTATGAGATTGCTAAACGGGACCTTTTCAAAGACAAGAGGAGCATTGACCAGCTGAGGGAGGATGGTCTGGCTCCTCGTAGTCCAGCTTCCACACAGGGGCTGCTTTTTGAGAATGCTGTTGAATTGCCTAATTCAGATAATGAGACATTCTATAGGCAGGTTCGGCGGTTGCACACAATTCTTACCTCTCGGGACTCAATGCACGATATCCCAGTAAATCTTGAGGCAAGACGCCGAATTGCCTTCTTCAGTAATTCACTTTTCATGAACATGCCTCATGCTCCTCAGGTTGAGAAAATGATGGCCTTCAGTGTTCTGACCCCTTATTACAGTGAAGAAGTAATCTATAGCAAAGAACAACTCAAATCTGAGAATGAAGATGGTATTTCGATCCTGTTCTATTTGCAGACAATTTATGCCGACGAGTGGAAAAATTTCATGGAGAGAATGCGCCGAGAAGGGATGGTGAAGGATACCGAGATATGGAATACTAAGCTGAGAGATCTCAGGCTTTGGGCATCATACAGGGGTCAGACACTCTCCCGAACTGTTAGGGGAATGATGTATTACTATCGGGCTCTTAAGATGCTGGCGTTTCTGGATTCTGCATCGGAAATGGACATTCGGGAAGGATCACAAGAACTTGGTTCGATGAGGCGAGACAGCGGTTTTGATGGTTACTCCTCAGAAAGGTCACCATCTTCTAGGAGTTTAAGCAGAGCAAGCAGTTCATTGGGCTTGTTACTCAAAGGCCATGAGTATGGGACTGCATTGATGAAATTTACATATGTGGTTGCCTGCCAGATATATGGAACTCAGAAGGCAAAGAAAGATCCACATGCCGAGGAAATCTTGTATCTAATGAAAAACAATGAAGCCCTTCGAGTTGCCTATGTTGATGAAGTTTCCACTGGGAGGGATGAGAAGGAGTTTTATTCTGTTCTTGTGAAGTATGATCACCAATTGGAGAGGGAAGTGGAGATCTACAGGGTAAAGTTGCCTGGTCCCTTGAAGCTTGGTGAGGGAAAACCGGAGAATCAAAATCATGCCATCATTTTCACTCGTGGTGATGCTGTCCAGACTATTGATATGAACCAAGACAACTATTTTGAAGAGGCACTCAAAATGCGCAATCTGCTGGAAGAATTCAGGCGTTATTATGGTATCCGGAAGCCTACTATCTTGGGAGTTAGGGAACACATATTTACAGGTTCTGTTTCATCACTTGCTTGGTTTATGTCGGCTCAGGAAACGAGTTTTGTCACCTTGGGGCAGCGTGTTTTGGCGAACCCTTTAAAAGTTCGAATGCATTATGGCCATCCAGATGTGTTTGACAGGTTTTGGTTCATGACTCGTGGTGGGATCAGTAAAGCTTCCAGAGTGATTAATATCAGTGAGGACATTTTTGCTGGCTTTAACTGCACATTGCGTGGAGGGAATGTCACTCACCATGAATACATCCAGGTCGGCAAGGGAAGGGATGTTGGGTTGAATCAAGTATCCATGTTTGAGGCCAAGGTGGCTAGTGGAAATGGTGAGCAAGTTCTTAGCAGAGATATCTATAGGTTGGGTCATAGGTTGGACTTCTTCCGAATGCTGTCATTCTTTTACACTACTGTGGGATTCTTTTTCAACACAATGGTGGTGATTCTGACTGTATATGCATTTCTGTGGGGCCGACTCTATCTGGCTCTTAGTGGTGTTGAGGCTTCTTCTGAGGCAAGTAGTACTAATAACAATGCAGCACTTGGTGCAATCTTGAATCAGCAGTTCATCATCCAGCTTGGTCTGTTCACTGCCCTTCCAATGATAGTGGAAAACTCTCTTGAGCATGGGTTCCTTCAAGCTATCTGGGATTTTCTGACAATGCAGCTCCAGCTTTCATCCGTATTCTACACGTTCTCAATGGGAACTCGTGCCCACTACTTTGGCCGTACTATTCTTCATGGTGGTGCAAAATATCGGGCTACCGGGCGTGGTTTTGTTGTGGAGCACAAGGGTTTTGCCGAGAATTATAGACTCTATGCTCGTAGCCATTTTGTGAAGGCAATTGAACTTGGATTAATACTTGTAGTTTATGCGTCACACAGCCCTATAGCTGGCAACACATTTGTTTACATAGCCTTGACCATCACTAGTTGGTTCCTGGTTGTGTCATGGATTATGGCCCCCTTTGTGTTCAATCCTTCTGGATTTGATTGGTTGAAGACAGTGTACGACTTTGATGACTTTATGGACTGGATTTGGTTCCGTGGCAGTGTTTTTGCAAAAGCTGAACAGAGTTGGGAAAGATGGTGGTATGAGGAGCAAGATCATCTCAGGAACACTGGCATTTGGGGTAAAATAATGGAAATAATCTTAGACCTCCGATTCTTCTTCTTCCAGTATGGGATAGTATATCAACTAAATATTGCAGCTGGAAGTACCAGCATTGCTGTTTACTTCTTGTCTTGGATCTATGTATTTGTGGCTTTTGCGATTTATGC